>CM056060.1:116510797-117110797 GCA_029574335.1 Rana kukunoris | reverse complement strand
CCTGATTGGTGAAGTGCTGCAGACATGGTTGTTCTTCTGGAAGGTTCTCCCCTCTCCACAGAGAAACGCTGGAGCTCTGTGAGCATCGGGTTCTTGGTTACCGCCCTGACTAAGGCCCTTTTCCTCCGATCACTCAGTTTGGCCGGGCGGCCCGCTCTAGGGAGAGTCCTGGTGGTTCCAAACTTCCATTTACGAATTATGGAGGCCATTGTGCTCTTTGGGACCTTCAATGGTGCAGAAATATTTCTGTAACCTTCCCCACTTCTGTGCCTCGATACAATCCTGTCTCGGAGGTCTACAGACAGTTCCTTGGACCTCACTGGTTGGTTTTTTGCTCTGTGATGCATTAACTGTGGAACCTTTTATATAGACAGGTGTGTGCCTTTCCAAATCATGTCCAATCAACTGAATTTACCAGAGATGGATTTCAAGTTTTAGAAACATCTCAAGGATGATCAGTGGAAACAGGATGTACCTGAACTCAATTTGAGTGTCATGGCAAAGGCTGTGAATACTTATGTACATGTGTTTTTTTTTAATTATTATATTATTATTATTAATAATTTGCAAAGTTTTCAAACTTCTTTCACATTGTCATTATGGGATATTGTTTGTAGAATTTTGAGAAAAATAATTAATTGAATCCATTTTGGAATAAGGCTGTAACATAACAAAATGTGGATAAAGTGAAGCGCTGTGAATACTTTCTGGATGCAGTGTCAGTGTAAACACCAGTGCTGTATCCTGGCCTATGCCAACAAGGCCTGAGAGGCGAATTAGTCTAGGGCCCCCATAAAGCGGTCACAATGCTTCCGGTATGCGGGCGGCCAGCATTCCACAACTGTGGGAGGTGTACTGCTTCTAGTTTTGACTGTCCTATCATCCTCAACCACAAACCTTCCTCACTGTGCTATATGTTTTCTTCTGCACCATTGGCATGGTTATATTTTCTTAGTCCTCTCTATAAAATGATCAGAAATGTGTAAGGGAGGGTTATAGCCCCTGTCAGTTTATTTTTTACCATCCCTGTCCCAATGCAGAGATTTTCCTTCACTTCCTGCCCCATAGCCAAACAGCAAGTGAGAGGAAATCTATGCAAATTAAGGGAATGCATTGCCCCCCCAGGCCCTCAGAACTAGTTTCCCAACTCGAAAATTTCAGGGCGGTTCTTAAACAGAAAGGGGTGTGACCTTGGCAGGAAGGGTTGGGTCATTTTTAAATTAAGGGGTGCACGAGTTTGGTCAGGCCTAGGGCAGCACAAAACCTAAATACACCACTAGTGAACACATAATAAAGGTGTGCTTTTTTTTCAAATGTGACTGCAGAATTTGGAATAAACTTTTAGGGCAAGGTTGTTAAACTGTGCATTTAGAGGAAGCTTACAGCTCTTAACCTTTTAGCTGCAGCCGCACAGGCGGTTGAGAAGGCTGACCTAGAGTCTTCACTTTGCACTTTGTGTCTGTTATACTAAAGCCTGTCAATTTTAATAATCATTCATGATCCTCCTGTCTTTCAGGAACCTGTAAACAGTCGTCTACCTCCTCACCTTATTGCCCTTGACTCGCACATGTCTGGCTTCTTTGAAGATATTGGATACTTGGATTTACTACCATGTCGTCCATTCGATACAGTTTTCATTTTCTATATGAAGGCCGGCCAGAAAACAAGCCAAGAGGTGAGACACATTTAGGAATAGTCATGCTGGAAAGAATTGGTATAAACCTGACTGCTGTGCATTTACCAATGAAACTTTACAGTATTTTGATTGATTTTTTCACCCCTTTTCATTAATGCCTGAAATATGCTGCATTTTTATTGTGCTTATTGCTGCATTGCCATCATTTCTTGTAGTGCACATAATAGGGGCAAATCTGTCGCTATAAATGTGGACCTTTCGTAAACCAACAACCCCTTACCAACACAACACAAACCAAATCCATACTATAAGGCTCCATTCACATCTAGGCGTTGCTATTTTTACAGGCAGGTTTCGGGTGTTTTTTCTGGCGTTTTTGTAGCGCTTTTGTGCAAGCGTTTCAGTTGACAAGTGACCAATGAAATGCAGTAAAACGCAAATTATTGCTGACTCGCCTAGCTGAAGTAGCTAGAGTCGCAGACTCGGATTTACCCTGGTTCTCCTCCTTCTTGGAAAACCGATCTCAAATAGTGAAACTAGGTCGCACGGTGTCATGTGGAGTCCCTCAGGGATCCCCCTTGTCGTCCGTACTATTCAATATCTATCTCCGCACTCTTTTTGAAATCATCAGTAACCAGAAGTTACTCTACCACTCCTACGCGGATGACGCCCAACTCTATTTCTGCATCGGCAACAAAAAGGATCATTATTTCGGACTAGAGGAATGCCTTAGTTTGATAGAAAATTGGAATGACGGAGAGTTACTTTAAACTCAGTGGCTCAAAAACAGAACTTCTTCTTTTCCACGCCAACCGAAAAAGACTTCCCGCAACAACATGGACACCCCCCCTGCTCATTCTGGGACAAACCATCATCCCTAGCACAAAATCAAAAGTCTTGGAGTCACTTTTGACACCAACATGACAATGGATGCACAAATAAGTTCATTAGTCAGCGGATCCCACCACCTGCTGCGCCTGCTACTCAGACTCGTTCCCTTTATCTCTAAAGAAGACACGGCATTCATGGTGGGAACAATAATCAATTCCAGACTCGACTACGCAAACGCCCTTTATATCGGACTCCAAAAATACCAATTCGCTTGTCTGCAAGTCGTCCAAAATACGGCGGCATGACTTGTGACTGGAAAAAAACCCTGGGAATCAATCTTGCCCTTCCTGAGATCCCTTCACTGGTTGCCAGTAAGAGACAGATTTACGTTTAAGACACTTTGACACATAAGTGTGTTCAAGGAAGTGCGCACCAATATCTATGTGAAAAATGTAAATGCCACAACCCCCATCTCGTTCTCCATTCCAACAACCTAAAACTACTCCAGATACCCATGGCCAGATAAAAGTCCAAAGGAGAACGAATATTTGGAGTCGAAGGACCTAGACTGTGGAACGCTCTACCAACCAGCATCCACAGGGAAGTGGATCACAAAGCATTTAGGAATAAACTCAAAACTCATCTATTCTGAAGGCAAAAACACAGTAGGAAATGGATACTAAGCGCCCTGAGGCGATTTGGTTCGCATGTGCTGCGCTATATAAGTTTCTCACTCACTCGCCTGTAATCTGCCAAAAAAGAAGCTCATGTACTTTTTTTGAGTGCCGGCATGTTGCTTAAAGCGGAGTTTCTCCTAAAATAAATATATTAAAAGCAGCTACAAATACTGCAGCTGCTGACTTTTAATATACGGAAACTCGCATGTCCCAGGGTCCAGCAATGCGGGGAACAAAGACCCGCTCGTCTCCACCTCCCCTCCTCTTCATGGCGCCAGCATCACTACTGTGCATGCGCGAACCGGGATTGGTCGAGCAATCATCTGGGACCTGTGATGTGTCACAGATGATTGCTGAGAGAGAGGGAGGACCTGCCTTCCGGCACTGCAAGGCCCCGAGAGGAAGTGGGAGCTTAACCCCGCCCAAAATTAGATGCCAAATGTGGCATGTCAGGGGGTCACCTTCCCTTAAAGCGAAAGTTACATTTCTGGGTGGAACTCCGCTTTAAGGCGAACGCTAAAATGTGAACAGGGGCCATCAAAATCAATGGGATTGGTCTGGTTTTTAAAGCTGTGGCTTAAAGAGGATGTAAACCCAAAAAAAAAAAATTTTTTTTTTATGTCACAATGTAGAGTATAATATTTCCTATCATTTGTGCCCAGTCTTGCCACACAGAGTTAAAGGGGTGTTCCAGCCAAAAATGGTGTTTATTAAAAGTCAGCAGCTACAAAAAGTGTAGCTGCTGGCTTTTAATAAACACTCACTTACCTGCTCCTGCGTTCCAGCGACGCGCCGACCGGGGCTCCGCTCCTCTGCCCCCCTCCCCGGCCGGCGTCTCCATCCTGTCTGTGGGCACCCAGCCGTGACAGCCTTCGGCTTCACGGCCGGGCACCCACTGCGCATGCGCGAGCCGTACTGCGCATGCGTGCGCGGCGCGGCTCGCCGCTGATTGGAGAGGCGATCGCATGGGACTTGTCAGTGTCCCATGTGATCGCCTACAGGGAGGGGGCTGGTGTAGGCGATTAAGCTTAATCGCCTAACCAGCCCCTCGGCGGAAGCAGGAAGTGGGACAGGAAGTCCCACTCCTACTGAAGCCCCCACTCCCCCCCCAAAAAAATTACATGCCAAATGTGGCATGTATGGGGGTGAGGAGTGGGTTAAGAAGGGGTCATATTTTTGGGTGGAACACCCCTTTAATCCAGCGCTGAGTAACCCTCTTTTATGTTCAGTGAAAACAAACAGCCTTCCAGAGAAAACCCTGCCTAAATCAAAAAGTCCGGAATCTCTCTTCTTGCTTTGAGTGAGAGGTTATTTACAAATATAGCTAGGACATGTTTATCATATGTTATGTTTTGTTTATCATAACATGAGGTGATATAACATCATAACACATCCTAGTAATATACAATGAACTTTGGATCACCTCTTGTTATGATAAACATGTCCACGCTATATTTGTAAATAACCTGTTACTGAAAGCAAAAACAGAGAAACGGACTTAACCTAATTTGGCAGGTTTTTATCTGAAGTCCGGTTAATTTGCACTGGAATTTAAAAGAGGATTACTCAGCGCTGGATTAACTCTGTGTGGCAAGACTGGGCACAGATGATAGGAAATCTTATACTCTACATTGTGACATCAAAAAAAAAAATTTTGGGGGGGGGGGTTTACATCCACTTTAAAGCAGAATTTTTTTTTTTCGGCCCTCAAGTATGTGTAAAATATACAAGTGTGGCCCTCTAAGTGAAAAGTTTGGAGACCCCTGTAATAGTGTGTTTGGTTTTCTTCTACGCTAGCTCATAAGAGATTGGGTCAATAAAACCACCTATTTGAATTATTCTGGGTCTTATTGAACTTATTGATACAAAGTTTTAAATTTAGTTAATATGTGACGCATTCACAGATCTTGAAGAATGTTGAGTCATCTAGTAATGTGCAGCCTCACTTCCTGGAGTTCCTGCTATCTCTTGGCTGGCCTGTGGATGTTGGGAAGCACCCAGGGTGGACAGGCCATGTGTCTACAAGCTGGTCAATTAACTGCATCAATGAGAATGACCAACAAGATCAAGGTATGTACAGAAAAACTGTGAAATGTGGCAGTATGCGTTCTTCCAGCTTTGACCAAAGACTCATGGTAGCATGTTTCCTCGGTTTTTGCTTATTCACTGTAAAATCACCGACCACTCATTGTATGAACACTGCAATCTGATATCCCTGCTGACTTCAATAATTGAATAAAAATTGAATCGCACTGTTTTCAACATGAATCATATTGGCACTTATTTAGTAAGGTGTTAATTTTGTCAGCTAGGAAGGTCTTTTTTTTTTTTTCTCATGTATCTTGCTGCTTTCTGTTATAAAACATACCCAATAGAAATCAAATTTCTTTATAAATTTAGGCCAACATGTATTCTGCTACATGTCTTTTGTTTAAAAAAATAAAACAAATCCCAAAAGTTATAGCGTCTTAAAACTGGTACTAGAATTTACGCAGTTATGACACTGTACTAGTATTAGAGGTGACCAGCAACTGTGATAGTGTGGCGAGCAATCTGGTACTACCTGACTCTTGCTGGGAGGTACACTGACATTAAGTGACACAAATACTGTGATCGGTGCTAATACTGTACATTGTCACTGTACTAATGACACAGGCTGGGAAAGGGGTTTACATCTAGGTGCAATGGGTTAACTGTGTGCCTAAGCATTCGACTAAGAATGAGCAATAAAAGAATATCTGGGAAACAACTAGGGTTGTCCCGATAGCCATACTAGTATGGGTATCGGGACCGATACCGAGTATTTGCGGGAGTAATTGTACTCGCGCAAATGCTCCCGATGCTTCTGCCGATACTTTTTTTGTATTTATCAACATGTTCTGTGAAAAATTCTTTGAGTTTTTTTACTACTGCGTGACAACCAAATAAAACATTTTTATTCATTTTTACTCCTTTTTATTCTTTTATAATGTCTTGAGTTAGAGTTCTTCATAATTCTAAAGAAAATATCCTTGGTCTGTATCGTGGTTTGAAAACTGTCAGATGACAATTAAAAAAAGTATCGGTATCGGCTAATACATGAAAAAAAGTATCGGTACTTGTACTCGGTCCTAAAAAAGTGGTATCGGCACAACCCTAGAAACAACGACACTCCTGATATATCCTCACTAACATTGTGGGAAGCCCATAAACCTGCTCTTGGAGGGGTCTGTTTACAACAAGCATCATACCTTAAAAAAGAAAAGACATCAAAAACTAGAAAATCCAATCTAACCCTACACCAGTGTCAAAAACAACTTGATAGGCAAGTTTGAATCTTGACCTATTCCAATCAGAATCAGTAGCAGTGGCGGCCCGTCCATATGGACGCACGGGCGGAGCCGCCCCCCCCCCCCCCCTCCCGCAGTCACAAAAAAAAAAAAAAAACGGGCCCTTTAAGAACTTTTATTCGGCTAAAATGTCATTTTGACATTTTAGCTGAAGTTCTGTCGGCCGTCTATAGAGGGCACTGCAGCGCCACCACCTCTCGCAAATAACACACATTCAATGCAATGCATTGAATGTGAGTTATTGTTGCCAGCTGCCTGGTCTATTCCTATAACCGGACATGGGTCGCCGGTTACCCAAATAGCGGCAGCTGGTTGGCTGAGGGGAACTGCCTATCAAAGCCAGCGGCTCTGATAGGCTTTTCCAGTACCTCTGATAGGCTTTTCCAGTACCGCCCTCCGGCTCTCGGAAGTCTATACTCGGAGCGAAGGCAACCTGCGTTCCTTGCATAAGACTGACGGCCGTTTCAGCCAATCAAGTTCCCGGATTCTGGTTATCAGGAACCTGATTGGCTGAAGCTTCTCCACGGCGGCAGAAGACATCGAGGGAGGACATGGAAGGTTCTGGTAAGTGCTTTTTACAGGGAGAGGGGCGACAATGGGCACAGTGGCATCATGGGGCACAGCGGTGACAATTAAAGGGCACAGTGGTGACAATTGATGGCACGGTGACTGCATTTGATGGCATGGCACAGTGATGAGAATTGATGGCACAGTGACTGCATTTGATGGCATGGCACAGTGGTGACACTTGATGGCACAGTGACTGCATTTGATGGCATGGCACAGTGGTGCCAATTGATGGGCACAGTAGCTGCGTTTGGCATGGCACAGTGGTGCCAATTGATGGCACAGTGGTGGCGTTTGATTGCATGGCACAGTGGTGACAATTGATGGCACAGTGGTGGCGTTTGATGGCATGGCACAGTGGTGCCAATTGATGGCACAATGGTGGCGTTTGATGGCATGGCACAGTGGTGACAATTGATGGCACAGTGGTGGCGTTTAATGGCATGGCACAGTGGTGACAATTGATGGCAGTGACTGCATTTGATGGCATGGCACAGTGGTGACAATTGATGGGCACAGTAGCTGCGTTTGATGGCATGGCACATTGGTGACAATTGATGGCACAGTGGTGGCGTTTGATGGCATGGCACAGTGGTGACAATTGATGGCACAGTGACTGCATTTGGTGGCATGGCACAGTGGTGACAATTGATGGCACAGTGACTGCATTTGATGGCATGGCACAGTGGTGACAATTGATGGGCACAGTGGTGGCGTTTGATGGCATGGCACAGTGGTGACAATTGATGGCACAGTGACTGCATTTGGTGGCATGGCACAGTGTTGACAATTGATGGCACAGTTGCTGTGTTGCATGGCACAGTGGTGACAATTGATGGCACAGTGGTGACAATTGATGGCACAGTTGCTGTGTTGCATGGCACAGTGGTGACAATTGATGGCACAGTGACTGCATTTGATGGCATGGCACAGTGGTGACAATTGATGGCACAGTGACTGCATTTGATGGCATGGCACAGTGGTGACAATTGATGGCACAGTGACTGCATTTGATGGCATGGCACAGTGGTGACAATTGATGGGCACAGTGGTGGCGTTTGATGGCATGGCACAGTGGTGGCACATTGGTGGCGTTTGATGGCATGGCACAGTGGTGACACTTGATGGCACAGTCAGTGACTGCATTTGATGGCATAGCACAGTGGTGACAATTGATGGCACAGTGGCTGCATTTGGTGGCATGGCACAGTGGTGACAATTGATGGCACAGTTGCTGTGTTGCATGGCACAGTGGTGACAATTGATGGCACAGTGGCTGCATTTGGTGGCATGGCACAGTGGTGACAATTGATGGCACAGTTGCTGTGTTGCATGGCAGTGGTGACAATTGATGGCACAGTGGCTGCATTTGGTGGCATGGCACAGTGGTGACAATTGATGGCACAGTTGCTGTGTTGCATGGCACAGTAATGACGATGGCACAGTGGCTGCATTTGGTGGCATGGCACAGTGGTGACAATTGATGGCACAGTGGCTGCATTTGGTGGCATGGCACAGTGGTGACAATTGATGGCACAGTTGCTGTGTTGCATGGCACAGTGGTGACAATTGATGGCACCGTTGCTGCGTTTGGTGGCATGGCACAGTGGTGACAATTGATGGCACAGTGGCTGCATTTGGTGGCATGGCACAGTGGTGACAATTGATGGCACAGTGGCTGCATTTGGTGGCATGGCACAGTGGTGACAATTGATGGCAAAGTTGCTGTGTTGCATGGCACAGTGGTGACAATTGATGGCACAGTGGCTGCGTTTGATGGCATGGCACAGTGGCTGCGTTTGATGGCACAGTTTCTGTGTTTGATGGCATGGCACAGTGGTGACAATTGATGGCACAGTGGCTGCATTTGGTGGCATGGCACAGTGGCTGCGTTTGATGGCACAGTGGCTGCATGTGATGGGCACAGTGAGGCTGCAATATTTTTTTTTTTTTTCGTTTGCGCCCCTCCAAAAATTTTGACCACCAGCCGCCACTGATCGGTAGACAAAACATTACGTAAATCTAAACAAAAATTCTACTTTTACGCTAATAATCCTGGCACCCTTCTTGCACGTGGCCTTAAAAAAATTAAATGACCCATTTAAGCCAATTTGCCTAAAAATACCCCATGATAAATACACAAGTAACCAAGTAAAGATCTTTCATAAACATCTTGCTTCTTTATACAAAAAAGAAGGATCCTTCGACCAACTCTCAGCAGAATAATTTTTTTCACAAATTTAAACCTCTGACCCTCTCAAGTTCAATACGATGGCCTTGAAAGTCCTATTAAACCTATAGAAATCGAATTGGCAATTAAATCCCTTAAGTTAAATAAATGACCAGGCTCTAACGGATTCTCAGCCCTCTATTATAAAAAAAATTCCCATATTCTTACTCCCATGTTGACTTGACGTGATTGTAGCCGTATTCGTGCAATTGTGACAGAGAAAATTGAGTACTGTCGGTGATACGTTTTTTATTTGCAGTAACATACAATTTTTAAGGACAAGCTTTCGGGGTGTTTCCCCTTCTTCAAGGTCCAAGCAGTACTGCTTGGACCTTGAAGGGGAAACACCCGAAAGCTTGTCCTTAAAAATTGTATGTTGGTGCAAATAAAAAAAGTATCACGGACAGTACTCAATTTTCACATGTTGATAAAAGCATTTAATTCCCTACTTAACAAACGATCCTTCCGACTGGAAACCTTAAAGGCGTTGTAAAGGAAAAAAAAATGTGCCTAAAATTAATGTCTGCAGGGTAGACAGACAGAATAGTGTAATGATTTTGTTAAAAAAACGAGTAACTATCTATTAAATTCCGGCGTTCTAGTTTCTGTTCTCCATTCACTTCCGGGTTTGCGGCGCTCATTCATGTAAAAACTACATTTCCCAGTATGAATTGTGGCACGCCCAGTAAGTCACACCTCCTTTGAAGTCTCTAACACGTAGAGAGCGTCCTGCCACACAGATGTAGTTTTTAGGAGGGGGCGAGCAAGCCACTGACCACCACAATAAAGCCTCCCTTCACGGTGGTGAGTAACAATCAAACAAGTAGGAAGTGAACAGAACAGAGAAGAAATAGAGCAACTTCTGAGCAAAAACGAACAATGAGGAAGTAAAAGAGGAATGTCTGCAGGTAAAAGGATGCTTATTATGAAAAAAAAAGTTTTCCTTTACAACCCCTTTAACAGCAATAATTTCTATGATCCCTAAACCTCAGTCTGATGACTCATATCCTCATTAAACCTAGATATAAAACTACTAGCAAAAGTAATGGTGTGTCAATAATATAATTGGTTCAATAATGAGCAAAGATCAAGTAGGTTTCATCCCTTTATGCCAAGCCGCAGATAATGTTCGAAGAAGCAGTGAATACCTGTCTCCTTTCATTAGATATCAAAAAAAGCATTTGATACAGTGACGTGGCCCTACTTACATTTTGCTCTACAAAAATGGGGCTTTGGCCCTCATTTTCTAAGCTGGGTCACTTTACTTTATAATAATCCCAAGGCATATGTTAAATATGCAGGATACAAATCAGACATGTTCGATATCAATAGGGTTGCCCTCTCTCCCCACTCTTATTCCGCGTACACACGACCGCTTTTCATGACGTGAAAAATGCAATTTTTTAAATGGTCGTTAAAAATGATCGTGTGTGGGCTCCAGAGCATTTTTATCGACGTGAAAAATGCCCATTAAAAAATTAGAACATGCTCTAATTTTTTGCGTTGTTTTTCACGTCGTGAAAAACGGTCATGTGTAGGCTTTAACAACGTGAAAAAACGCATGCTCAGAAGCAAGTTATGAGACGGGAGCGCTCGTTCTGGTAAAACTAGCATTTGTAATGGAGATGGCACATTCGTCACGCTGTAACAGACTGAAAAGCGCAAATCGTCTCTCACCAAACTTTTACTAACACAAAATCAGAAAAAGCAGCCCAAAGGGTGCTGCCATCCGTATGGAACTTCCCCTTTTTAGTGCCGTCGTACGTGTTGTACGTCACCGCGCTTTGCTTGAGCATTTGTTTTTTCACAATCATGTGTATGCAAGGCAGGCTTGACGAGAAAAACTTTTTTCATGACATTAAAAACGGTCGTGTGTACGCGGCATTATTTGTCTTACTCATTGAACCCCTTGCCCAGGCTTATTCGTACAGACCCCCTCAATCAAGGGCATAGATTTAGCAAGCGATTAACATAAACTATGTATTTGCTGATGATATATACATTTTTATGTCTTCCCCCTCATTTTTCTGCTCCCTATCTCATAAACAAACTAGACCACTTTGCCCAAATTTCTGGACTAATAAACTCACAAAAATCAACAGCCTTAAACATCTCTTTACCTCCGCAAACACTACAACAAGCCCAAACATCTCTCCCTTTTACATGGTCAACTTCTCACCTCACGTATCTAGGTATTACTCTTACCCCCAATCTATCTGATATCTTCTCTGCTAACGATCCTCCACTACTACGAAAAATTACTAATGTTCTTAAACAATGGTCCTCTTTGCCAATATCATGTATTGGTAAAATGTAATAAAAATGACTGTACTACCTAAAATATCTTTTTCGTGCATCACCCATTCCCATCCCGGCAAACTTCCTTAGGAACATACAATGTAAAACTCAAGCATTTTTATGGAACGCCTTAAAATCTTGCTTACCCACATTCTTTATCATTCTAAACTCAAAGGAGTATTGGGTTTCCCCAATTTTACAAATTATTTCCATGCAGCACAAATGGCGAATATTCCTACATATCACGCGAAACACGAGGTCCCCCTCTGGGTAGCGATTGAATCGGTCAGTCTGACCATAAAATAATAAAATAATTAAAAATAGAATTACTAAACATACAATTGTTATATGGGATAGATTCAAAGTAATCAAAGGACTACAATCTCTGCATATACCTCTTGTATCATTTATTAAAAATCCACTTTTCTACCCGGCTTATACATCTCCTAAAACTTAAAAAAAATAAATGGATTTCTGCTGACTTAACGCAACTCGGTTACCTGACAACGACCACTTCACTTAAATCATTTCCTGAAATATGTTAAAGCCATAAATTTCTAGATTCAGAACTCTTCTGTTACCCTACGGATCAAAAAAAATGTATGCCATTTATACAAGGTACAGATAATCTTTGTGACATAACGTATTTCAAACGTATATGTAAAAATGACCCCCACTCAAAAGGTCTCGTATCAATATTATATAGTCACCCGAATACTTTGCCTAGTTTGAAAACGCCCTCCTATGTGGGTAAAAACGGGAGAGATCTTGGTTTTCACATGGATTCATCCAAATGGGACAAAATCTGGGCCAATACCAAAATATCTTCTTAAAATGTAGTAGCCCTAGAGGCGAACTATAAAGTACTTATGCGTTGGTATCTGGTCCCTGTTATGATTGCGAAATATGCTCCCAATACTCTCCACTTTGCTCTCGCGGCTGTGGTGATCCAGGAACACATTTTTATATCTTTCGGGATGGGCAGGTAGCAAAAATTATTGGAAAGAAATATTCCAAATTCTCTCTAAATTATTCAAGAAAACTATCATCCCAGATCTGACCATTGCGCTTCTAAATTTAAAGCCTACCCAAATCTCTTCTACCCCATTTAAACTTCTTCTACAAATTATCACAGCCGCAAAGCAGATCATTGCCAAAGCATGGAAGTCCTCATCATTAATGTTTTCGTAACCACTTGCTTACTGGGCACTTACACCCCCCTCCTGCCCAGGTAAAATTTCAGCTTCCAGCACTGCGTCGCTTTAACTGACAATTGCGCGGTCGTGCGACGTGGCTCCCAAACAAAATTTATGTCCTTTTTTCCCCACAAGTAGAGCTTTCTTTTGGTGGTATTTGATCGCCTGTGCGATTTTTATTTTTTGCGCTATAAACAAAAAAGAGCGACAATTTTGAAGAAAAATACAATATTTTTTACTTGTTGCTATAATAAATATCCCAATTAAAAAAAAAACACATTTTTTTTTTTCTCAGTTTAGGGCGATACGTATTCTTCTAGATATTTTTGGTAAAAAAAATAAAAAAAATCGCAATAAGCGACTGGTTTGCGCAAAAGTTATAGCGCTTACAAAATAGGGGAGAGAATTTTTATTTTTATTTATTTTTTTTACTAGAAATTGCGGCGATCTCCGATTTTTATTGGTACTGCGACGTTATAGCGGACACATCGGACACTTTTGACACATTTTTGGCGCCATTCACATTTATTCTGCGATCAGTGCTATAAATATGCACTAATTACAGTATAAATGTGACTGGCATTGAAGGGGTTAACACTAGGGGGTGAGGAAGGGGTTAAATGTGTATGCTAGGTGTGTTCTAACTGTAGGGGGAGGGGGGGGGGTGACTGGGGGGGTGACCGATCTGTGTCCCTATGTAGGAAGGAACACAGATCGGGCTCCTCCCTTCCAGAGACAGGACATTGTCTCTGTGTGAGCCGGCAATGAGAGATGATCTATGAGAGATCATCTCTCATTGGCCCACAGATCGCATCACAAACGGCCGCTCTGATTGGCCGTTTGCCGCGATCTGTGATTGGCCGTGTCCAAGGGACACGGACAACACAGGGCTTCCCCGCAGCGCGCTGTACAGCGCGCGCTGGGAAAGCCAGAATGACATGCCGTCAAATGACGGCATGTTGGATTTTCAGGCCCGCGCTGTTGCCGTCATCCGACGGTAGCGCGGGCCTCAAGTGGTTAAACTACGAATAGAATAAATCAAGCCATGATCCTCTCAAACAGATGCCATATCCAACAATAATATACAAAAAAATATGGGAAAATATGGTATCCTTGGGTCACCCATTTTTATTTTTTTCCTCCTAATTTTGACACTTCTTTACTAAGACCTTGGCAATTATGTAATTTTGTTTTATATACCTGCCGAATAGCTACAGTGCCTTGCGAAAGTTTTCGCCCCCCTTGAACTTTGCGACCTTTTGCCACATTTCAGGCTTCAAACCTAAACATATAAATCTGTAATTTTTTGTGAAGAATCAACAAGTGGGACACAATCATGAAGTGGAACAAAATTTATTGGATATTTCAAACTTTTTAACAAATAAAAATCTGAAAAATTGGGCGTGCAAAATTATTCAGCCCCCTTAAGTTAATACTTTGTAGCGCCACCTTTTGCTGCGATTACAGCTGTAAGTCGCTTGGGGTATGTCTCTATCAGTTTTGCACATTGAGAGACTGAAATTTTTGCCCATTCCTCCTTGCAAAACAGCTCGAGCTCAGTGAGGTTGGATGGAGAGCGTTTGTGAACAGCAGATTTCAGTTCTTTCCACAGATTCTCGATTGGATTCAGGTCTGGACTTTGACTTGGCCATTCTAACACCTGGAGATGTTTATTTGTGAACCATTCCATAGTAGATTTTGCTTTATGTTTTGAATCATTGTCTTGTTGGAAGACAAATCTCCGTCCCAGTCTCAGGTCTTTTGCAGACTCCATCAGGTTTTCTTCCAGAATAGTCCTGTATTTGGCTCCATCCATCTTCCCATCAATTTTAACCATCTTCCCTGTCCTTGCTGAAGAAAAGCAGGCCCAAACCATGATGCTGCCACCACCATGTTTCACAGTGGGGATGGTGTGTTCAGGGTGATGAGCTGTGTTGCTTTTACACCAAACATAACGTTTTGCATTGTTGCCAAAAAGTTCGATTTTGGTTTAATCTGGCCAGAGGACCTTCTTCCACATGTTTGGTGTGTCTCCCAGGTGGCTTGTGGCTAACTTTAAACAACACTTTTTATGGATATCTTTAAGAAATGGCTTTCTTCTTGCCACTCTTCCATAAAGGCCAGATTTGTGCAGTATACGACTGATTGTTGTCCTATAGACAGAGTCTCCCACCTCAGCTGTAGATCACTGCAGTTCATCCAGGGTGATCATGGGCCTCTTGGCTGCATCTCTGATCAGTCTTCTCATTGTATGAGCTGAAAGTTTAGAGGGACGGTCAGGTCTTCGTAGATTTGCAGTGGTATGATACTCCTTCCATTTCAATATTATCACTTGCACAGTGCTTCTAGGGATGTTTAAAGCTTTGGAAATCTTTTTGTATCCAAATCTGGCTTTAAACTTCACAACAGTATCTCGGACCTGCCTAGTATGTTCCTTGTTCTTCATGATGCTCTCTGCGCTTTAAACAGACCTCTGAGACTATCACAGTGCAGGTGCACATCATCATTGGTCATTTAGGTCAACATTGGATCATTCAGAGATCCTCACTGAACTTCTGGAGAGAGTTTGCTGCACTGAAAGTAAAGGAGCTGAATAATTTTGCTCGCCCAATTTTTCATTTTTTTATTTGTTAAAGTTTGAAATATCCAATAAATTTTGTTCCACTTCATGATTGTGTCCCACTTGTTGTTGATTCTTCACAAAAAATTACAGTTTTATATCTTTATGTTTGAAGCCTGAAATGTGGCAAAAGGTCGCAAAGTTCAAGGGGGCTGAATACTTTCACAAGGCACTGTGTATATATATTACAATATTATTACTAAGAAATCCCCGGACACCTCTACTAATCCTGTTTTTTTTTTTTTTTATCATCTTTACTTCCCTTTTTCTCCTCCTTAGTCTATCCTGTCTTTTCCTATTCATATAATAAAATGGTAGCGAAACACTCACTTTTTACAATGTTCAGTTATAACACAATAATATATAGTAAGCTCTAAAGTCTTATTATAAGTTACTGCATCTCATAGTAATTAATACTGTTTCTTTATTACACATCACTCTAAAAGTTTAACAACTTTTCTATTTTTTGTTTCTCTGGATTATACAATTGATAGTCACACCTTAGTTCTTTAAATAACATATAGCTTACTTAAAGGGGTTGTAAAGGTATTTTTTTATTTTTCCTTAACTGGTTACTGACCAGCTGGGTGCAGGTCGGCTCCCCTGCGCGAGAGCCGTAGCTCTACGTCGGCTCTTTAAGCGGCCACTAGGTTGATGCGCGCGCTCGCCCCCGAGTGCCGGGCTGGCGCGATCGCCGGGCACCCGCGATTGCTCGGTACAGAGCGAGGACCGGGAGCTGTGTGTGTAAACACACAGCTCCCGGTCCTGTCAGGGGGGAAATGCTGATCTTCTGTTCATACAATGTATGAACAGAAGATCAGTGATTTCCCCTAGTGAGTCCACCCCCCCTACAGTTGGAACACACCCAGGAACATGCTTAACCCCTTCCCTGCCCCCTAGTGTTAACTCCTTCACTGCCAGTGGAATTTTTCGAGTAATCCAATGCATTTTTATAGCACTGATCGCTATAAAAATGCCAATGGCCCCAAAAATGTCAAGTGTCCGCCATAATGTCGCAGTAGTGAAAAAAAATCGCTGATCGCCGCCATTACTAGTAAAAAATAAAAATATTAATAAAAATGCCATAAAACTACCCCCTATTTTGTAAACGCTATAACTTTTGCGCAAACCATTAATAAACGCTTATTGCAATTTTTTTTTACGAAAAATATGTAGAAGAATACATATCTGCCTAAACTGAGGAAAAAAAATTATTTTTTTAATATATATTTTTGGGCGATATTTATTATAGCAAAACATTTTTTTTCAAAATGGTCACTCCATTTTTGTTTATAGCGCAAAAAAAAAAACGCAGAGATGATCAAATACCACCAAAAGAAAGCTCTATTTGTGGGGGGGAAAAAGGATGGCAATTTTGTCAGTTAAAGCAACGCAGTGCCGAATCGCAAAAAGTGCTCTGGTCATTGGGCAGCAACATGGTCCGGGGGTTAAGTGGTTAAATAGCTTCCTTTACCTTAGTGCAGTCCTCCTTCACTTACCTCCTTCGATTTTGCTTTTAAATGTCCTTATTTCTTTTGAGGAATTCTCACTTCCTGTTCTTTTGTCTGTAACTACACACAGTAATGCAACACTTTCTCCCTGGTGTGGAGAAAGCTTCTTGAGGGGGGAGGGGGCGAGCAGGAAGGTCGGGACGCTCTCTACTTTTCAGATAGAGAAAGAAGCTGTGTTGGTGGGCATCCTGACTATCCTGTTCGCCCCCTGAAAAGGCTTTCTCCACACCAGGGAGAAAGCCTCGCATTACGGTGTGGAGTTAGACAGAAGAACAGGAAGTGAGCATTTCTCAGAAGAAATGAGGAAATTTAAAAGCAAAATCTAAGGATGAGGTAAGTGAAGGAGGACTGCACTAAGGTAAAGGAAGCTATTTAGGGAAAACATTTTTTACCTTTACAACCCCTTTAAAGCGGATCTCCACCCTAAAGTGAAGTTCCGCTGATCGGAACCCTCCCCCCTCTGGTGTCACATTTGATACCTTTCAGGGGGGAGGGGGGTGCAGATACCTGTCTAAAGACAGGTATTTGCACCCACTTCCGGCCCACAGTTTCGGGCAAAAGACGGGTTTTTCCCGTTGTGTGCTGGGAACTCTCGGCTCCCAGCACACGGCGGGAGCCAATCGGCGGGCGCAGCGCGACTCGCGCATGCGCCGTAGGGAACCGGGCAGTGAAGCCGGAGCGCTTCACTTCCTGGTTCCCTCACCGTGGATGGAGGGGGGTCCTCTGCTGCGGACGCCGCTGGACTCCAGGACAGGTAAGTGTCCTAATATTAAAGGTCAGTAGCTGCAGTATTTGTAGCTGCTGGCTTTTAATATTTTTTTTTTTTGATGGGCCATCCGCTTTGAGTCTTCAATTGCTTGTAAATACATATAATAATAAGGTTTGATATGTAAATTCGAATAATGCTTTCATCTAATGTAATTAATATTTTGTTAATTGTACCAATGTTTATATTTACAAAATCAATAAACAAATTTGACAAGAATTAGGAAAGGGCAAATACTTTTTCACTTTGTCACCCTTTTTGCTGTTCTGTCTGAAAGAGGTTGTTATCGTCACCATCTAGCAAAATAGTATAAAAACCACTAAGCTCTTTTTTTTGGTTTACTTGTAGATGAAACTACTAATGCAGAAGACTCGGGTGGAAGCATATTTAACGGACAGAAGAAAGTCCTGTATTATGCAGATGCACTTACTGAGATTGCTTTTGTGGTACCATCTGTGACTGAGGCTCTCTGTAAGTTTTCACGTGAGAATGTACAAGTGGGTGACGATGCTTGAGCTACAATCTAAAAATGTGACTAACTTATTTTTTTTTATTTTTTTTTTATTTGTACTGACCAGCCGAATCCTCAGAAAATAATGCATCTGAACAAGAATCAGATTCCAATATGGACCTTCTACATGGAATATTAAAGCAACCGTTGACTTTGGAACTTTTCCCGAATCACACTGAAGGCTTAAACTCCACACAAAGGGTAGGTACCATTTTATCTGTCCACTGACAAAAGATCTTAAAGATTCTAAATTCAACAGTATAGAAAGTCATGGAGCATGAGTTATATCTCACTACCTTCTGGTGATTGTATGCTGGGAATGCTAACTCAACTCTACGACTACTACAGAGAGACCACTGTTTCCAAACAGAGAACAAGGGCCCTGCTCTACAGCATACTGCCAGGGGACAGGCCTTTCTACTAAGGCTGTGGCTGCCTTAAAAAACTGTAAAGCCTCATACACACGATCGGATATCTGATGGAATCTAATCCTATGGATTTTTTCGTTGGATATCCGATGAAGCTGACTTTCATCAGTCTTGCCTACACACCATCAGTCAAAAATCTGATCGTGTCTAAACGTGGTGACGTACAACACTACGACGAGCCGAAAAAAATGAAGTTCGATGCTTCCGAGCATGCGTCGACTTGATTCTGAGCATGCATAGATTTCCACACAGACTATCGGATTTTCTATCGGTTTTTTAATTATAGGAAAAATTAAAAACAACATGTTCTATTTTTTTTCACCGATGGAAAACAAACTGATACACACACACACAATCGGTTTGTCCAATGAAAACAGTCCATCAGTCTCTTTTCATTGGACAAACCGATCGTCTGTACAGTTTAGCGTTTGCACACCTCCTGTTTTGATGCACCTGGAATGTGTTTAACTGATTTAAACGAAAAAGTTAAATTGGGCTTTAATCGCGTTTTTTTTTTTTTTTTTTTTGTTATTTTTAGCTTAGCCCAACATCACGTGCTAAGAAGCTTCCACATGGAAGAACTGTCCCACCACTGGGACCAGAGACTAAAGTGGCTGTCGTGTGGCTGGAGCAATATGATGATTTGGGTATGTTTGTAAAACTACACAGTGTGACAATTTCGTTCTATAGTGTTTATCAAGATATACTGCGTATATTTCAGTGCCCCTTCTGCATGTCTGTTACCCCCACAGGAAGCCTCTACTTGGAGAGGTATTAACCACTTGCTTACTGGGCACATATACCCCCCTCCTGCCCAGGTGAAATTTCAGCTTCCGGCACTGCGTCGCTTTAACTGACAATTGCGCGGTCGTGTGACGTGGCTCCCAAACAAAATTGACGTCCTTTTTTCCCCACAAGTAGAGCCTTCTTTTGGTGGTATTTAATCACCTCTGCGGTTTTTAATTTTTGAAATACAATATTTTTTACTTGTTGCTATAATAAATGGCCCAATTTAAAAAAAAATAAAAAAAAAAAATTTTCTCAGTTTAGGCCTATACGTATTTTACATATTTTTGGTAAAAAAAAAAAAGGCAATAAGCGACTGGTTTGCGCAAAAGTTTTATAGTGCCTACAAAATAGGGGACAGAATAATTTTTATTTTATTATTTATTTTACTAGTAATGGCGGCGATCTGCGATTTTTATTGGGACGGCGACAATATGGCGGACACATTTTTGGCGCCATTCACATTTATACTGTGATCAGTGCTATAAATATGCACTAATTACTGTATAAATGTGACTGGCATTGAAGGGGTTAACACTAGGGGAAGGGGTTAAATATGTTCCCTGTATAGTGTTCTAACTGTAGGTGGAGGGGGGTGACTGGGGGAGGTGACCGATCTGTGTCCCTATGTACAAGGGACACAGATCGGTCTCCTCTCCAGAGACAGGACGCTGTCTCTGTGTGAGCCGGCAATGAGAGATTATCTCATATGTTTACATTTGAGATCATCTCTCATTGGCCGCACAGATCGCATAGCAAACGGCCACTCTGATTGGCCGTTCGCCGCAATCTGTGATTGGCTGTGTCCAAGGGACACGGCCAACACAGAGTTTCCCCGCTGCGCGCTCGGGAAACGCCAAAAGAGGAGGACATCAATTGAAGTCCTGTTGGCAATTCAGGTCCGCGCTGTAGCCGTCATTCGGCTATAGCGAGGGCCTCAGGTGGTTAAGGTTTCTGTTGCTTACTTCCTTCTAGAAATGGTAGTTGCTCAGTGAAGGGGAATACTATAGAGCAGGGGTCTCCAAACTTTTCAATCAAAGAGCCACTTTATTGTTCTTCAGACTTTAGGAGGGCCGGATTGTGGCCAGCGGGGGCAGAAAATGTCCTGGGTCCAGCACTGGTAAGCATAAATGTGGCCTCAGCTTTGGTGGTCAGAAGGAGGAGTAGGGCTCCTATCAGTAGGGGGAATAGTATCCCGTCATTGATATCAGTAGAAGAAATAGTGCCCCCTTGTTGGTGTCAGTGGAAGGAATTATGCCTCATATCAGTTGGAGGAATAGTGCCCCAAGGGCCGCATAAAGGCTAACAAAGGGCCACAGTTTGGAGACCCCTGCTATAGAGAATCACTTGAGTAGCTGATTGGACCTGCTGACGTTGCATTCATGATGGCGACAGCCAGCAGAAGCCTCAGAGCTTTTGTATGTGTATACAAGGGTAGGTTTTGCAGGTAAATAATGTGTTTAAAGTACCATATTTAAGAGGGAGGTTTCAGGGAAAAAAACTTTCCACAGCCCCCTGTGTATAACACGCAAGCACAGTTTATCCTCTATTTTCAGGGTAAAAAAGTGAGTGTTATACACCAATAAATAAAGTACATGAAAGCACATATCATGGTCTGGCTATAGCGTTTATTTAAAATCTAAGCAGCTGGCCATACATGTATTGAAGTTTCTTCCCAGTGACCACATATGTAAGGAGTATTCTTCACGCGCCATCACACTAATCTACCGTGTGCTGTAGCTATATTAATTATTAGATGTTCCCTGGGTCCTAAGAGTTATTTCAACGGTTCCTTAAAACTGTTGAGAAAGGGTGCTATAGCGCATATTATGGGGATTGCCACTATGTTTATGTACTTGGGAACTGGAAAGGTTTAAAGTGGTTGTGAATTTAGGTCATGAAATTTGAACAAAGCACATATATCTGTATTGTTTTACTTGTCTATCTCCAAAGCTCTAAGTGACGTTTCTCTCTGGTTCTTCGTTCCTCTGTTATTATCATGAGTCACTTCTGAGAAGTTTTCCCGACACATGAGATACATTTGTGATGGGGGAGGGGAGCTCAGCACACAGCTTGTCTTTTCAGGATACATTTCTGCATGTTTCTTCCTTCCGGTGCTGTGTGTGAATGGGGGGAGGTGGGGCTGCAGTGTTCCTTTTATCCAATTGGCTCTCACATGCTGTATCTGCAGCTCTCCACCCCCTTCTCTGTGATACAGACAGATGAAGAAGGATTTTAGCATAATTCTGCATTTTTGCAGGGATGTAGAAAAGAGAATACTGCATATAAACAAGTAAAACTTATGTAGGAGGATTTGTTTCATCTTTGTGTATCATCTGAGGATATTCACTTCACTGGGTATATTTAAGGGTTTACGTCCAATTTATTTAAAGTTTTCTCCTCCATACAGAAAACTTTCCACTGGCAGACCTGGCAGCAGAGACCAACACTGGTATTGAGACCACAACCAACAGCAGTACTTCGATCAGGTAATACAATGTCCTAGGTTCAAAAGATTGTTGTCTAACATGAAAACAACTGCAGATTAATCATGTGTGCTTTCCCTCATAACAGCAACCGCATGCCTGAGAAGGAGGTGACTGTAATATTCATCCACCCTCTATACACTGGCTTGTTCCGGGTAAAAGTCCATGGGGCTTCTGGGAAATTTAACATGGTGATCCCTCTGGTGGATGGAATGGTGGTCAGCAGGAGAGCACTTGGTAAGCATGGATTTGGGGAAAAACACCTTTTATGACAGATTATTGCAAGACATGATGCACAGGTTTTTTTTTAAACAATATTTATTTCCTAGCATGTTCCATCATGCAGACAAAGATTATTGATGTTTCCATTCTGATTTAAGGCAAAAGTCCTAAATGGATTGTAAACCTTTTTATTTTTTACGTGAAAAACATGTTATACTTGCCTGCTCTGGGCAGTAGGTGAGTCTTCGGGCAGCAGTGATCATTGTATCCTGCTGCTGCCGGCTATAGCCACCGAAAGTGATCAGGAAAGAAAACCAACAGGCTGGTCATACTGAAGTCCATCACTGGATCGACAACTAACCTTCTCATATACAGATCGAATTTCAGCTGGTTCCTGTTGAACTGGCCACATTTCGATCCCTCTATGGCCAGCTTTATTCTTCTACTTGAGCCAATTTCTCATCTTTACGTGTGAAATCATATTAAACATTCTCCATTTCCCTTTCCAGGCTTTTTAGTGAGGCAAACGGTCATCAACATCTGTAGGAGAAAGCGGCTGGAAAGCGACTCCAACACACCACATGTGCGTCGGAAGCAGAAGATCACCGACATAGTAAACAAGTATAGAAACAGGCAGCTGGAGCCTGAGTTCTACACCTCCCTCTTCCAGGATGTGGGTCTGAAGAGTTGCACTCCTTAAACCAAAGTCCCTATTTTAGGGGCCCGCCGGCAAGTGACTTTGTCAAAAGGACCGCTCTGGCAAGGCCTGGAAACCAAAAATACGAGCTTAATGCACTGAATGTGTGGATGTAAGGAGGCTCTACGACCTGCCACTTAAAGTCCAGCTCGAGGGATCCCATTCAAGGCTTGTGCTAGCAGAGGACTTTATCACTGATCACTCTGTAGACTGTCAAGCTGCACGTGGATCTTTAGGATCGGTCCACACACCACTGCTAGAGCACCAACACTGGAGGGCAAAGGAAGGCTTGACTGAGCAGCGCCATGGACTCACGCCAGCGCTTTAGCCATATCAGTTTAGTCATCCCACTCCACGTAACAGACCTGAAAACCACCTCCATGAATTGAAGTGACTCATGTTTTATAAGAAAGGGTGATTTAAGGCTATTGTCACTTTTGTATCTTGTGTAGCCTTAACACTGACACAGTCCTGTCAGTAAGGAGACCTTATAGCAAGGTTTTGAAAACCCAAACATCACTAGATGTATGCAATGTTTTACTTTATACTATTTTTCAGGCTTATTTAATAAATCACCGAGGTGCACTAACCGGTGGCATCCAATCAATTTTGCACCCTAGCAGGGCATTTAAAGCTGATTCCTGATTTGTTGACATGGGTTATACCACAGCTTTTTACAGGCCCTGGTAGGTCAGAATGAGACTGAAACTTCATTGGTTAGACTGAGAAAACAACTTGATTGGGTATTAGACCTTTAAAATAAAAAATTCAGTCAGCGGCTGCATCTATAAAACCAAATCTTATTAAAGCCTTTATTTTGTGCTGGAGCACCATATGCTATCCAGTCTTCTATGATTTGTATTTTTATTTATTTTTTCAGTTCCCTGGGCCCTTCAAGAAAATTGAAAATGCCACACTTTTGTGTTTTGTTCAAAATGTAACCCATTGATCGTTGATCTAAATAGCTAGGCAGCGCCTATAGGGAAGAGCCATATTAAATATGGCTCCTGTTACTGGTCTAGAGGTAGTCGCTACTCCGCAATTTTTTTTAGTATACAAGTACAGTTTGTAGAAACCTATTTAAGTGATGAGTTTGCCCTTTTGAAAAAATTATCTTTGTATTGCTAAGGTGTTTCTTTTTTAATACTGATAAGTTCTGAAGGGAAGATGGTTTGTCCATTAAGGTGAACATCTGACCTGTTTAGTAGCAGGATAACAGTGGTTAAGTTCCAATTTCTCCCACCTAGAATATTGATGCCGATATGCATTATTCTTGTACCATGTACAATATATGATTAGCACTATATCGCTGCATATATCCATAAATAGTTGACTGTGCCCTTTTCGTCTTGCAGGAATTAATAGGGTTCTCCACTTTTAATTACAATTAATTACAATGGACCTCTACTTCAGACAACACTATGCATTACCCTAGATCAGGGGTCTCCAAACTTTGAAAACAAAGGGGCAGCTTAGGTGTCCTTTAAACTTCAGGGGGGCTGGACTGTGGCCAGTGGGAGTAAGGCCCCTTTCACACTGAGGAGCTTTTCAGGGGCTTTCATGCAAAAAAAAAAGCACCTGGAAAACTTATTTCCATTAAAATCAATGAGTATTTTCATACTGGGGCAGTGAAAAAAAAACTCCTGTTTTGGAGAGCTAAAAAAAAAAGCAAAGGCGTCCTAAAATGGTTCTTTTGAGTCACGTGACCTTAAAAAAGCACACCGCTAAAGCCTGGAAAAGTGCCTGGCATTTTATGGGCAGTTTTCAAGCACCTCGGTGTGAAACGGGCCTTGACAATGCCATAGAGTAAAAAAAAAATTGGTGTCCAAAGGACCCATCATTGGTATCAGTGGGAGAATTGGGTCCCCATCATTGGTGTCGGTGGGAGAATTGGTTCCCCGTCATTGGTTTCGGTGGGTGAATTGGTTCCCCGTCATTGGTGTCGGTGGGTGAATTGGTTCCCCGTCATTGGTGTCGGTGGGAGAATTGGTTCCCCGTCATTGGTGTCGGTGGGAGAATTGGTTCCCCGTCATTGGTGTCGGTGGGAGAATTGGTTCCCCGTCATTGGTGTCGGTGGGAGAATTGGTTCCCCGTCATTGGTGTCGGTGGGAGAATTGGTTCCCCGTCATTGGTGTCGGTGGGAGAATTGGTTCCCCGTCATTGGTGTCGGTGGGAGAATTGGTTCCCCGTCATTGGTGTCGGTGGGAGAATTGGTTTCCCGTCATTGGTGTCGGTGGGAGAATTGGTTCCCCGTCATTGGGGTCGGTGGGGGAATTGGCTCCCCGTCATTGGTGTCGGTGGGAGAATTGGTTCCCCGTCATTGGTGTCGGTGGGAGAATTGGTTCCCCGTCATTGGTGTCGGTGGGAGAATTGGTTCCCCGTCATTGGTGTCGGTGGGAGAATTGGTTCCCCGTCATTGGTGTCGGTGGGAGAATTGGTTCCCCGTCATTGGTGTCGGTGGGAGAATTGGTTTCCCGTCATTGGTGTCGGTGGGAGAATTGGTTCCCCGTCATTGGGGTCGGTGGGGGAATTGGCTCCCCATCATTGGGGTCGGTGGGAGAATTGGCTCCCCATCATTGGTGTCGGTGGGGGAATTGGTTCCCCATCATTGGTGTCGGTGGGAGAATTGGTTCCCCATCATTGGTGTCAGTGGAAGAATTGGTTCCGCATCATTGGTGTCAGTGGGAGAATTGATGTTTCAAGTCCGCATAAAGGCAAGCATTGGGCTACATCCGGCGCCCCCTGCCCTAGATTGATCCTAAATTCTGTTATGACTCAGTGCTCAATCAGATATAATTGGGCTGATTGTTTGCTATATTACCAGAAGAAACCGATTTGAAGCTTGTATGCACAAAGTAGTGTGCGCCATTGTACATGGCGGGCAGGGTAAATTGGGTATTGCTGAATAGGTTTACAATGCACAGTTAAAATTCCAAGAGTATCCATTATAGGACAGATATGGCAGGCAATATTCGGGGCAGCGGGCCCAAGTCCAGACCTGGGGACTCAAAGAGCTGTGCAGTCATAACAAACTCCCACTTTTAGCCTGTGCAGGGCTTATTACATTGATGTTCTCATGTACTAAGTATCTGATAAAACAGTCCGAGTTTTCCTTTTTGCAACCAACTGTCTCCCTTTCATTTTCTGACTTGGAATGGGAGAAGCTGATTGATTAATAAGAGGGAAATCATCTTCTTTCAGGCACTGCACTCATAAAGTTCATTGTGCATCTGTCATAGCCAGGCTACACAATATGCCATAGTGCCATATAATTGGCCGGTATAGTGAAAGGTGGGTGTTTCTAAGGGCCTGCATCAGTGTGCTTTTTTTGCTTCTGTGGCGCCTGCATCAGTTTTTAGATGCTTCTAAAATCATTCAGATTTTGCACCCTCATAGACCTTTTATGGGAACTCAAAACACGTTGAGCAAAAGCCCTTAGTCGCAGGCCCTAAAAGACTTGGTTTATTGCAATACACCTTTTCTGATCTTCCAGCATCGGCTTTCTTTGTGACTCGGTATTTGCCACATCTCATCCCAGAGGCTGAAAAAAAAAGTCTGTGCTGCAGTGGCAGCTGGTGGTGTTTAAGGTGGGAGGGGGGCAGTGATCTCGGGTAGTCTTATAAAGGCCCAGTATGGGTCAAACTGCAGGATCCCACTGTGATGTCTAAATGGTGAAACATCTCCACTACCAACAAACTTTTCATATATCTTATAATTACCGGTCCGGGGGAAAATGCCGCCCAGCCTATTCCTCTTGTGCATACCACCTATTATTCAGTTACCCCTCCTATGTACCCAGAGCATGCTTTAGCAGGAAATGGTTTTAAAGTTCCCAACAATCACAGTAAGACGGCACCTGTCTCACTGCTCATTGAAATCTGTTTTATGTTGGTCCTCCTCATATCACATTTGTGCTGTATGTCTTGGCAATTGTGGGGACCTTGACAGCTGTTCAGTCCATAAGATCTTCAGAGTGTGTTACATTCTACATGTGAAGACTCGGAAGTCCTATTATGATTCATTCTTGTGCAGTCAGCGGGGCGGGTTCCTCTCTGACAATCAAAGATTAGATTATGAGATCTTTTAAATGTACATGCAAGTTTTTCTTTTAATGTTCAGAATTATCTTTTACATATTTTTTTTCACTGATCTATAACCTCTTTCACTTGAATTATTGCCTTTTTGTGTGGGGTGTTCTGTCTTGCCCTGATTTGTATAGTTTTCATTCGAATGATGTAACTTCCCCCCCCTCTTTATTTGTTGCTATTATACACGGGTATTCTTTAACAGTGGAGGGAAGAAAAGAAAAGCGGCCAATCAGATTAGTAGTAGGGTGTCGGAGGCAGAACTTCATGTTTTTTTTGATTGGCCCCAATAGTTGATTAAAGCACAACTCCATATTTTGGAAAAACCTAACATCGTAAAGCGGAGCAGTGGAATAAGCATTTTTAAAAATGGCGTTCATTATTTGTACAATCAATTTCACTGTCCATCGTGCCCTGCTGCCTCTTCCAAGGCAGTGTGTCTGTCTGTGGTCTTCAAAGGGCAATGTTGGTATAGTTGTCCACATTTTAACAGAGAAAACTAAAACATTAGCCATAAAGGATAATGTAAAAACTTGAATCAACATAATGAAACGCTTAGTTTTGGATAGAGCCAGGGGCATAACCTTTTGATGGGGCTCCTACTTGTCATCTACCCACTGGCCTCTCTATGACAGGAAAGTTTAAGAAGAAAGAGCATCACTATAGGCGAGCAAATCGCTACAATCCGGATGTGCTGGGTGCTACTCACGGCTCGCCACTGAAGACAATTGGAGAAGAAGGAAAAGCTGCACATCAACAAAAACAATCCAATGTGATCTTATTGATCCAATAGGAGTCACACATAATAGCCACCAAGTCAAAGACAAGGGACCCAGGATGTGATGCGTTTCACACTGTCAATGGTGCTTCAAGTGGTTTGAAGAAGCACTGTTGACAGTGTGTAACGCGTTGTCTCTTGGGCCCATGTCTTTTTCTTGGTGGCTGTCATGTGTGACTCCTATAGGATCAATAAAATCACGTTTGATTGTTTTCATTGGTGTGCAGCTTTTGCTCTCTCTGCCAGCTTTCCTGTTCCATGGTAGCCAGCAGGCCATTGGTTGCTGGATTCTATGCTTTGGTGACCAGTCGTCCTATTGGATCTATTCCTCTAATTCTAATGCATGCGGCTTTCTGTATAAATATTTCGTTTTTTTTTTTTTTTTTTCATTTCACTTATGTATGTACTACAGAGCTCATGCACCCCCCTCCTTACCTGCCATTATTTTAGTAATAAACATAGCATTTCCACATTAGTGACAGTCCAAAGTGTTGCGGTTTTATGAACACCATCGCAGGGGAGGGGGTGGTTCATCGTGAGCTCTGACCCTGTAATCACTAGGGCAGGCCATAGATGATTTTCTGAAAGCAGGAAATGCTTGTTGTACCCAAGTCTATCAATGAATCGACTTGGGTACAATCAGCCTGCCCGTAGATGATTTGAATCTCAGCCAATCGCTGCTGAACCGGCCAAGATCCAAACCATCTATGGCCAGCTTAAGATGTTATCAAACTGCACAGGCCACCCATCATCGGTCACTGTACCTCCTGCTATGAGTCACCGTACATGCCTTTGGTCCCAGAACCCTCCCAACCATCCATAGTACCCTGTGCCCTCTACCATCGGTCACAGTACACCTACCTAACTGACCCCATCCAGCCATCAGTGACTTATCAGTCGCCCTCTCCTATAGCAGCTGCCCCATCTGTGACAATAGTTACACCAATGGATAGAGCTGGAAAATTTTAGAAACTTTGTAGTGTTTGTGTTCCTTTCTGTGTCCAGCTAGGGAGTTCAACCCCACTATTTGTCACGTTGACCGATGTCCCTGGGAGTGAAACTATTCGAAAGTCCAGACGTAGAGGAGCATGCCTTTTATTAAAGGCCCTTCTTCTGATGAGAGCGGTCAACGGGTTTCCTTCATTTTGAAATTTTTACTTCTTGGGTCTCTTGGGACCGAAAGTAAAGGGAAATGCCCCCAGTAAGGACACTAATGTCAATCTAAATCCTCTGCACTCTATCCAAACCTAAGTAAAAAGTCCTGAGTAAGGCTGTATTTTTTAAAGTGGAGTTCCACCCAAAAGTGGAACCTCTGCTTTCTCTCCCACTCTGGTGCCACATTTGGTGTCATAACTGATCACATGTGCAGTATCACGGCAGTTGAAGATTAAACTTCCATGGCTGAAAACTATAGGAGGGTTTACTTCCACTTTAAGGCAGCTCATTCATGAATAGGCTGCCAATGCACTTCAATGGGCAAAAAAAAATTTTTTTATTTTTTTTTGTAGCTCGGTGCATCGTTACTCATGATGTGTGCTGCTGCCCTCCACTCTAATTGTGTGTTGTGATATCATTAGTGCACTGTAAAACATGCATTTTACCACAATGCATAACTCTGAAGGGGGGGGGGCCTAATGCTCTTCTCCAAGCTGATCATTTCAGTTCAATGTCCTACAATATTAAATGTCTCATAAAGGCAGTGCCCTGTTTGCACTCTAATGCATTCTTTCACTTGTATCTAAATACAAATATTATTTCTACAACAATCTTATTTTTTAATGAATTTATCTTTTTTTTTTATTATTATTTTTTGGGGAACAACACTAGTGGGCTAGTCTGCGCCCCACAGAAATGAATTGTGTGTGCCCAGTTTTACCAGCGTTCCCGTTGCCAGTCACGGGCGCTCTGTTTGAAGTTTGGAGCGTGTTTCCGAAACGCATTTTTTTTTCCCCCCTTTTTTCTGTTACTGTATTTTTTTATGTATATAAGGCGTTGCCACAAGAACTGTGGAGTCGCTGTAAATAGAGATTTGACTCTAGCAGGTTTCCTGTAACCTTTTTCCTGTTAAGCCACGAAACATGGTTTCTATTCATGCCAGTTGCCTTTCTCTGAAAGGAAAAGTATCAGATATTGAATGTAACACATTTATTCAAATAAATTTTAAAGGAAATTATTTAAACAAGATGTGTTGTGTGTTTTATTCCAGATGAGTATGAAGGACTGCAGTCTGCCCCTCTGACAAGCGATTTGCAGTGGGTCACTCTTCAGGAGCAGCTGCCAGGCACTCAGGAGGCTATTCAGGGTTTTTAAATGGGAATACCACTCTGCAACATTGAGGCTAGCTATTGCGTTATGGCATGACCACCAATTACTTGAATTAGTTGCGTTCAGGTATAGTTTAACACCATACCGCTGCCATTGCAGATAAATGCAGGTGTTAAAACCATAGCTCAGCCACATATACTGTATATACAATTGGAACCTCCAGATTGCAAGTAACTTAGTTAACGAGCGTTTCATAATACAAGCTTCTTTTTTTTTTTTTTTAACAAGCCTAAGGTGGCGTACACACGACAGAGAAACTTGTCGGGCGAAACGCATCGTTTTCCCCGTCGAGTTCCTTGTTCAGCAGTCAAAAAACTCGTCGAGCCAAATTTTCCCATTGCCCGTCGAGGAAATAGAGAACATCCTCTCTTTTTGTCTCGACGAGTTCCTCGGCGAAAAGTGTACACACGACCGGTTTCCTCGGCAGAATACGTCTCCCATCGAGTTTCTTGCTGAATTCTGCCGAGGAAACCAGTCGTGTGTACGCGGCCTAACTCGGTTTATGAGTGTTGTCTTGCAAAACGAGCAGGATTCAAGCCTCTGTTGTGTGCAGTGCCGCTTTTGGCTGGAACGGATTTTGCTCGTAATCCAAGGTGTGTGTGTGTGTGTGTGTGTATATGTATATATATATATATATATATATAATAATAATAATCATAGCTGGGTTTATTTTTACTATATAAAGGAAAAAAAATACAAAATCGATCCTAGGACAGTATAACCCCCCCCCCCCCCCCCCCCCCCACACACACAAAATTACCTGTTTGGAAAGTAGACAACACAAGGAGATTTATTTATTTTTTTCTAAAGGAAAAAATAGCTGTTATAAAAGGGGGGTAAAACATGGTGGCGGGGGGTTCAGTGTTCTGGAAGGGCGGCATCCTGCCTTAAAATGACTTTTCTTGTCCACGCACAGTGTTCCCACGTGTGTCCCTGGGTGCTCGGCACTACGATCTTCTGAGCATTCCCCTACTGACATCTTGAATCCACTGTGTGCTGATTCTAAGATCTGGAGTACTACAGCGCTTGTTTGATCCCCTTGGTTTCCCCTGGAGTTGAGCCTTTTACACAGACCTGCCGTAACTATTGGTGCACCAGATGGAAACTTTGGTACCGAAACTGAAAATTCAAGATGCGCTTGGCTGAAACCGAATGACCGTTTAACAAATATATAAATATTTTTATATATAATTGGATTATATTTACTTTTTAAAATTTAATGTCATGAATTTAAATATGAATTTGTCGGCTATTATCTGCACCTTTTAGCGCAAGAAAAGCTCAAGAAAAATGTATCCCTTTAAATTCTGTGTACATTATATTACCAAAAGCATGTGAACTTTAATGGCATCCCAGTCTTAGTCCTTAGGGTTCAGTATTGAGTTGGTCCACCCTTTGCAGCTTTAACAGCTGCAACCTGTTTTTAAAAAAATTTGTATGGTTAAAAAAGCAATCGTCTGTGGGGAAATCCATCGGTCAAAAATCCACGCATGCTCAGAATAAAGTCGACGCATGCTCTGAAGTAGGGTTGTCCAGATACCGATACTAGTATCGGTATCGGGACCGATACCGAGTATTTGCTGGAGTACTTGTACTCGCGCAAATGCTCCCGATACCTAAATAGAATACTTTTTTTGTATTTATCAACATGTTCTGTGAAAATTCTTTGAGTTTTTTACTACTGCGTGACAAGAAAATAAAACATTTTTATTTATTTTTACTCATTTTAATTCTTTTATAATGTCTTGAGTTAGAGTTCTTCATAATTCTAAAGAAAATATCCTTAGTCTGTATTGTGGTTTGAAAACTGTCACATGACATTTAAAAAAAGTATCGGTATTCGGTATCGGCGAGTACATGAAAAAAAGTATCGGTACTTGTACTCGGTCCTAAAAAAGTGGTATCGGGACAACCCTACTCTGAAGCATTGAACTTCATTTTTCACAGCACGTCGCTGTGTTTTACATCACCGCGTTGGACATGATCTGATTTTTAACCGATGGTGTGTAGGCAAGACTGATGAAAGTCGGCTTCATCGGATATCTTTTTTTTTTTTTTTTTAATTTCTGTTTATTAAAAGTTTTATACACATACAATAAAACATTTGAACGTACACCTCCAACATTCAGAGGGTACCGAGGGATATATCGATGCCAACCTGGCAGGGGTATAATACACTCTGTGCAGGAATTTGAATTGAATTAGCCTGTCCCTTGCCGCAACCAAATACTTAAAGGGACGGTCCCACATATCCTCCCGTTCCTCGCCCTGTATACCCGGGACCTCCGCCACCCACCGCTCTCTGCACTTACTTAATGCTTTGGGACAAGCTTTGAATAGTTCTTCGTAGGTTACTGATAAGGTCTTGGGCAGGTCCTCAGTCATAAGTAGGTCTTCCAACCTAGAAGGGAAGGATTCAACAGTCTGAGTTCCAAACTGAGTCAGATAGGCTCAAATAACGAAAAAATTGTGAGTTCGGCAGATCATGTTTGGCTTTCATTTGATCAAACGTCAAAAGTTTCTCATCCCGAGTAACATCCTTCAGCTGTTTGACGCCCACCCGGCCGCATCACCTGATTTGTAAAATTGTTGAAGTTTGGGGTTCATCCACAGTGGAGTTGAGGGGGAAAGCCCTTTATAACTTGGAGAGGCCAGTTTCTCCACCTCCTCCCACGCCTTAACTGTAGCCTTCATTGAGCCTGTAAGAGGAAGATCCCTGCCCGTGCCCCTATGGATGGCCAGGCGGAGAGACTCATATGACCCCAGATGAGCTGCCTCAAGCACAGTGGCCTTGTCTCCGGCATCCGAACTCGGCCATCTATGTACGAAAAACTAACTGACCAGCCAAGTAGTACTTGCTCCAGTCGGGTAGCGCCAGTCCACCCTGACCCCAAGGTTCCTGCAGAACCTTCAACCCCACCCTAGGCAATTTTTGTGCCCATATAAACGAGCTAGTGATACTATCAAGTTTCTTAAAGAAAGACTTTGGTATCCATACCGGGGCATTTCTTAGAAAGTACAGTATAACCGGGAGAATTTTCATTTTTAGGAGGTTAATCCGTCCAATTAATGACAGGGGAAGCTTCTGCCAAACCAGCGCTTTTTGTTTGAAGAACGTCAAAAGTGGTAGTAGATTGAGGGACATGTAGTCCCCCGCGTTTGCTGTGACCTTCACCCCTAGATAAGTTATTTGCGTAACCCATTTAAGTGGCAGGTCAGGGTTCGCTCTTGCCTTAGCCTCTTTATCCAAAGGAAGTATGGATGACTTCCCCCAGTTGACCTTCAGCCCAGAGTATGTGGTAAACTTGTCCATAATACTTAGAGCGGTGACTAATGATTCCCCGGGATCCCTTAAGAACAGCAGAAGGTCGTCAGCATACAATGCCAGGCCCTCGTCAATACTACCTACTCTGATGGCCTTGACCTCTTCCGATGCCCTCAGAGCCACTGCCAGAGGCTCCATCATGAGGGCAAACAAAAAAGGTGACAGGGGGCACCCCTATCTAGTCCCTCTCCCTATCGTGAAATATTCAGAGGTAGACCCCCCCCCCCCCCCATACGTATGGCCGTCCTAGATGCACTGTACAGCATAGTGATCCACTGTCAAAATGACTGGCCAAAGCCCATAGATTCAAGGACTGTATGCATAAAATGCCAGTCCACTGAATCAAAGGCCTTTTCTATATCAATAGAGACTATTATCCTGCAGGACGAGTCCAAGTTAGGAAGCTGTAAATGTGTAAAAAGTCTCCTCAAATTTGTGTCCGTGGACTTCCCTGGCATAAAACCCGTCTGGTCCACATCCACCAAAGATATCACCCGTGCCAGCCTCTTTGCTAATACCTTCGTCAGGATTTTAAAATCCATATTGAGAAGGGCAATGGGTCTGTAGGACGAGCATTCCAGCGGGTTTTTACCTGGCTTAGGTAATAGGATAATATAGGCATCAAGCATGGACGCCGGAAGCTCCCCTTTAGCTATGCAGCACTCAAACAAGGTCGTAAGTCTAGGGGCCAGTTGTTCAGCATATAGTTTATAAAAATCCACCGGGAAACCATCCGGACCTGGCGCTTTATTGGGTGGGAAGGCAAAAATCGCCGCCTCTATTTCCTTTTTTGTAATTTTGGCATCCAAGGCCATGCATTCTTCATCCGTAAGTTTGGAAAGGGACAAACTACCCAGCAGACCTCTCAGTGCGTCATGATCGTACGACGGGATGGGGGCGTAAAGGGCAGAAAAATATGCCTGGAACTCAGCCAAAACTGCAGTCGGGTCCCCAACCAGATCTCCACCTGCCCCCTTGACCACCGAAATATGTTCAATATGGTTATGGTCCGCCACCAGCCTAGCCAGCAACTTTCCATTTTTATCCCCCTCAGAAAATAGCGAGTTTGCTCTATGCTGAGCTTCCGTATGCGCTAGGTGATTGTAGTAGATGGAAAGTCTGCGTCTGGCCTCTATCAGGGCAGCATACGTGTCATCAGTTTTATCTGTAGCATGGGCAGTCGCACATTCACGCTCCTTATCCTGCAACCCCAGAACTACAGAGTTTTGATCCACTCTCACCCTCTTTATGGCCGTGATAGATTCGCCTCTAATCACCGCCTTAAAGGTGTCCCAGACCACCTGCGGATCAGCCGAATCCACATTCAGGGCCCAATAGTTATCTACGGCTTCAAGCAGATGCTTAGATACCTGCTCTTCTTGTAGCCAACCCGGGGACAGCCTTCAGCTCCTCACCCCCCCAACCGCCGGAAATAGCAAGGAGACAGCGAGTGGATTATGATCCGATAAACCTCCCGCCAAATATTCTGCCCCCCTCACATATGGCAATATAGCCTGGTTCCCAAATGCTAGATCTATCCTAGCAGAGGAGCGATGTGTCTGTAAAAGTTGGGAATAGCATGTAGTCGTTGGGTTCTTAGCTCGCCATATCTCAGTTAAACCTGCCATGGAAACCCAAGCTAACAAGTCCTGAGACCCACCCCGCCCGAGATTAGTTGAATCCAGCACCCCCAACATGGCATTAAAATCCCCCATCATCAGAAGCAGCAAATGGGCATGTGGTGCCAACTTCACATATAAATCATACAGTAATTGTATAGCAAAAGGAGGTGGTACATATACATTTACAAGCAACATTTTACGGTTACCTATTTCTAGGACCACAGCCGCATATCGTCCCCCAGGGTCAGTTATCACCTGATGAACCGAGCAAGGAAGCGACTTACTAATAAGTATAGACACCCCCCTGACAAATGTGGAGTATGTGGCATGAAATGCCTTTTGAATCCAATGCTTACATAAGGCCAAAATTCTACTCCCCTCCAGGTGAGTCTCCTGCAGGAGGACCACATGCGGCTTAACTGTCTTCAAATACTGGAACATCGAGGCCCTTTTAAATTTACTATTCAGCCCCCGGATGTTCCACGATACAAACTTAACCACATTAGCCATATTCTTTTTTGTCAAACATTCCCCAGGTGCATCTAAAACGTGCCCAGAGGTTTAGGGCGGGACACGATACCATAACCTGAAGAGAGGCCCACGCTAATCGAGGGCTGGGAACCGAGTATTAAACCTCTAGAACAAAAGCAACCCCCCCCCCCCAACCAGAATACCCCTCCCCCTGCCATTATACCAGAACTAAAATATAACACTAAAAATAAAGAAATTAAACCATGAAGCAAAAAGGCTTCAAAAAACCCCATTGTCTGGTATGCGGCTTTAAACCCCAAAAACAGTGCAAACACCCCAAAAAAATCAGGCGATTCTGGAAGTTCCTCCGGACGATCACTTGTCCAACAGTGAAAACTAAAAAAGACTTCTTTAGCCCCAAAGAGCTCCGCATAAACAGCTTCAATGTGGAGCCACCAAACAGGATTTAAACAAACAAAAAGTAAAAAAAAGAAACAAAACCAGTGGAGGAAAGTATAGTACACCACCGCCATCTAGTGGCGTCAGGCTGATAGAGCAGATAAGGCACATGTCAAAAATGCTATACCCCAGCTCCTATCAATGGCACTCTGTGATTGCAGTGCAAGTCTTAGGAAAATCACTTGAGGAAAAATAAACCACATGAGCAAAAGAGAAAAAAAAACAAAAATCATGTATAACGTTGGAACAGATGCCCCGTAGCATCAGGCAGCAGGGAAAATTGTATTGCAAGCATGTGCAGAGAAAGAAAAAAATAAAGGAAAAAGAAACACAGAGAAATTCAACCGGCCCGGACACACAGGCATCTCAGTTCAGCCAGTAAGAGCACGGTGCCTAGGCACATTGCTGATAGCCAGGATATCAGAACATTAGGGAACATAACAATTTCAAGCTTGTGATGAATCCTCTTCACTGATTCCTGTCCAGCCAGTCGCACGCATCACGTGGGTTGTCAAAAAACTTCACCGAACCTTGATATTGAACCCGCAGTTTACTGGGATAAGCATGCTGTACTGTATGTTCTTTTCTCGCAGTCTTTTCCTGATATCATTAAAGGAACGCCGTCTTCTCTGTGTTTTCGCCGAGAAGTCAGGGAAAAGCATAACCTTGACATTTTCATACTTCAGGTCCTGGGCCTTCCTGGATGCTGTTAGTATCCGGTCCCTATCCCTGTAGTTCAGGAACCTCACCAGAAAGGGACGTGGGTAGTCACCCGGGGGTCTCCTACCCATAGGCATCCTATGCATCCGTTCAACCACATAAGTTGGGAGTTGTTTAAAAAAACGATTCTGCAAAAGTGGTGGACTGTGGGCCTTCTGCCCCCTCCAGCAATCCCACCACGCGAACGTTATTTCTCCTTTGCCTGTCTTCGGCGTCATATGCGCGGTCCTTTAGTAGTTTCACCACGGCCTGCAGTTCAGCTAACTGATTGCCCTGCATCTGTGTCTCATCCTCCACATTGGAGATCCTCTCCTCCACCTCCGTCAACCTCCCCCTAATTTTGTCAAGGTCATGTCTGATCAGGGTACATTCTGTGGCAAGGTGGTCAATGCTCACCATTACTGCGGCCTTGCTGGCATTGATTGCCTCCAGGATCAGCCGGGTTATTTGCCTCCTGAGCTGCATCCTGAACCGGAGGGACAGGCGGGGGTTCCTCCGCCCGAATGATCTGTTCATTCCCCTCCATCTGGGCCATCCTCGTCACCGGCTTCTTGGCACTCCTGGAGGAAGAAGGGGATGGCAAGATGGCGGCGGCAGATGCCTCGTTCACGCCTCGTGAGGAGCAGGTCTGGCGATGGCTCTTGGGGGTCTGATGGCCGTGTTTCGCTGCCCCCTTTCTGTCCAGACGTTCCCCCACCTGGATCAGGGGTGCAATCCCCGAAAACAGGGCTCTAGCTGCTCCAAAAGCGGATGAAAGGACAGGAGTAATGCGGAGCTCTCACAGAGCACGTCCTGCCTCGTTCACATCCGGACACGCCCCTCGCTTCATCGGATATCTGATGAAAAAAATCCATCGGTTTGTTTTCATCAGACGAACCGATCGTGTGTACAGGGCATTAATTCATCCAAAAGGTGTTCTATTAGGTTAAGGTCAAGTTCCTCCACCCCAAACTCGCTCATCCCTGTCTTTGGACCTTGCTTCGTTGCACTGGTGGAACATGACTGGGCACCAACAAAGTTGTGATACTTTTGGCTACATTATTAGGTCCGAATTTGGAGATCTGCATCTACCAAACTCAGGCAGAAAGGAGGATTTCTGGAAGCCAGTGCTCCTCAACTCCAGTCCTCAAGGCGCCACAACAGGTCATGTTTTCAAGATTTCTCTCAGACAAAACGGCTGTGGTAATTACTAAGGCAGTGAAACTGATTAAATCACCTGTGCAAAATAATGGAAAGCCTGAAAACATGACCGGTTGGAGCGCCTTGAGGACTGGAGTTGCGAAACACTGCTGCAAGCCATGTACGATCGGACCAGTTGATCTTATTCTAGGCTCATTAAAAAGGTATCTGTTTTTCCAGGCTGTGCCTTAACAAGGAAGATCACTCGATCCTTTAGTTCATGAACTGTATTTGGCGCGTTACAAATAATAAAAATCACTCAATCTTGCAGTGCTGGGGGCACGCGCTCAAAGCACCATCCATTCTGTTTTCGAGGCGGGACAAGAAGGGTCGCTCGTGTTAGGTGATTTGCATGCACAGCATACAAGTATGACATTTAAAAAAAAAATGCTTCTTTTTTTGAAACCATGTTTTCTTTTTATTTACTGGGGATTCTTGAATGCATTGTGACCTTTATTGAAAATGTGAACTAATCCTTTGAGTAGAAACGGCAACAGATATTTTTTTTTTTTGGAAAATAGTTTAAATCCTATAAATAAAAGATGACTGTTGTAGGCTCTTCCATGTCTAAATAAAGAAAAATATAAAATCCTAATAAATACAAATGTATATGCTGAAACTACCATATATAGGCGTCACACCCATCTCCTGCTGTCAGACACTATGAAATGGAAAAATAAATATTGATTCTGCTCTGTGTCAAAAAATAACTATCAACCATATAAAATCAATTAAGATCGTGACAGCAGCTCTCACTGAACTCTCCACATCCAGATAAGCAAAATTACTGTGTTGTGCTATCAGATTAATAATACAACGTGACATAAAAATAGTGTGTGAAAATCGTTTCAGCAAAAGTGTCCAAAGATGATATTTTGATAAAGTGCACGTGTAAATCTCTCTAAATGAGAAGTGATCGGTGCAAAGCAATTCTTGAAATAAATCTCTCTTATATCCCTGGATGACGTTCTATCAAACAAAACGAAAATCAGGTGAAGCTACAGTGGTGATGGAATCTCATTTGCTAAGGTGATGACTTGCTTACATGCCTGGTTTTATCTGCCTTGTGTGAGTAGTATTCCTCTTAATAAATTGGTGAAGTTTTACACATCCTACACTGTGGGGTTGATTTACTAAAGGCAAATCCACTTTGCACTACAAGTCCACTGCAACTGCATTTGGAAGTGCAGTCGCAGTAGATCTGAGGGGAAGCTTTGCTGATTTCTATCATCTAATCGTGTACAAACAAAAATAAATTTTTTATTTTCCTTGCATGTTCCCCTCGGATCTACAGTGACTTGCAGTGCACATAAAGTGCAAAGTGGATTTGCCTTTAGTAAATAAACCTGTGAGTTCCTCCTTTATCTCTCTATTCCCCTGAGCTTCTTCTGCAGAGTGTTCTGGGAGCCCTTTATTCCAGTGATGGCGAACCTCGGCACCCCAGATGTTTTGGAACTACATTTCCCATGATGCTCGTGCACTCTGCATTGTGTAGTTGAGTATCATGGGAAATGTAGTTACAAAACATCTGGGGTGCCAAGGTTTGCCATTATTGCCTTATTCTGTGTCCTGGAGTGTGACGTGACATCTATCTATCTAATCAGGGATCGCTCCCAAAAGTGCAGCCAGCCCTCTGAGGTCTTACCTGTTGGTAAGCGGTTTGTGAGTTGGGTGTGGAGTAGTATGCTTTTACACAAGAATGTGTAAATCCCTGGCTCGCTCAATGCTGCTGTCTTATCCGTGCGTCGCTCTTTGAGCGAACATAGCCGGTCTGTGTGTCCAAGGGATACTGCCGTCGCAGCTGCTGATGTGCTAGGTGTTGGTAAGCGGTTTGTGAGTTGGGTGTGGAGTAGTATGCTTTTACACAAGAATGTGTAAATCCCTGGCTCGCTCAATGCTGCTGTCTTATCCGTGAGTCGCTCTTTGAGCTAACATAGCCGGTCTGTGTGTCCAAGGGATACTGCCATCGCAGCTGCTGATGTGCTAGGACTTGGTGATGGCGAACCTTGGCACCCCAGATGTTTTGGAACTACATTTCCCATCTACACTGCTGAGTGCATTAGCATCATGGGAAATATAGTTCCAAAACATCTGGGGTGCCAAGGTTCGCCATCACTGTGTTAGGTCTTCTTGAATAACTGCTTTCCATGGAGCGCATTGTCTTCCATGACAGATGGGAGGGCTCAAAGGCATCACCGTGACCTTGACATGTTTTGCCCAATCATTGTTACACCACATAACCTCCTTAAAAAATAATGAAAAAAAAAAAAGTTTAATATTACTTTAAGGGAAAAAAAAAAAATCTCACTTTTAGTAAAAGCTCACTAAATGTGGACTTTTCTGTTAAATATATTTTTAACATCTCTCAGGGACTCCTGTTTCAGTACACTATATGGCCAAAAGTTTGCAGACACCTGACCATCGCACATGAGTTTGTTGGACATATCATTACAAAATCAATTAAACCAGTAGTAAACCGCATGTCGTTAAAAAAAAATGTAGGGGGCGTGGTCTGGACATGGCCGAGTGAGGTTGTGCTTTTGCAGAGCTCCCGGCCCCGGACCCCGCTAGACGGCCAAATCGAGTGCAAATTCGGCATGAACTCGAGCAAAAAGTACAAAACTAGAGCGGTCACGAAGGGGACACCCTCAGGCAAAAAATCCTACTTCAGGAGATCTCCCCCGGAGCCAAGGCTGCAGCACCGAGAGGCCCGCCACGTGGGGCTGCACAGTATCCCCATCTGCTGGAGACGAGCCCCCCCCCTCCCCGGGGACTCCTCTTTACCGCCGGATCCCCCCTCTTCTCCCCGAGAACTATCGGGAGCCATGGCCATGATGCTACAGCAAGAAGAGAGCCTACCTGACCAAGACATCCGGACGCTGTTGCGGGCCCTGCCCACCCGATCGGACATTGAATCCCTGATCCTCCGCTTAGAGGAGACCCATCGCCGCGATATCCAGGAGGTGAGGGGTGAGATCTCAAGCATTGGCGATCGAGTGTCCTCGGGAGAGTCGGCAGTCGCATCGCTGGAAAGCCGGGTCCTCGCCTTAGAACGTTCCCGCGACCAGCACCGGGAGGCGGCGGTGGCGCTCCAGCTCCACCTGGAGGACATCGAGGACAGGAGCCGCCGCCATAACCTTCGGCTCCGCGGGATCCCGGAAGACACGGAAGCCGGAGACCTCGGGGAGCTGGTGAGGGACCTCTTCCGAACGGTCCTGGAGGACCCGCAGGCAGACATTCTAATCGACAGGGCGCATAGAGCGCTGGGCCCTAGATCCCCAGACCCTGATAGGCCGCGAGATGTGGTGTGCCGCCTCCACAGATACACGCAAAAAGAGGACATACTACGACGGGCTTGGGACTTCGGCGACCTGGAAGTAGCGGGCTCCCAGGTCAAGATTCTGCCAGACCTCTCAGGGGCGACCCTGAAGCGGAGGGCCCTACTGAGACCCCTGCTGGAAGTGGCGAAACAGAAGGGCTGCACATATAGATGGGGTTACCCGTTCGCGGTGACTTTCCGGAGGGACACGAGTGCCTTCACCCTGCGGGCGACATCGGATCTCCCAGCGCTTTTCCAATTCCTGGCGGCGGAACCGGTGCCCGTTCCAGACTGGCTCCAGCTGCTCCCACGGACACAAGGCAGATCGGGAATTTCCGCCATCCGGGGACCGATGCCCCCCCGCCGACAGAGAGGCAGACGCAGGCAGAGAGAAGCCTCGGGTGACGCACGTGAGTAGGCCGTTGGCCACTTTCTCCTGGTGCCGCTTCCCTGCCCCCCCCCGGATGACTCTCCCCCCTGCTCCTAAGGCTCCCCACCCTTACCAGGCCCTCCGCTGCAGTGCCCCCCCAGCTGGTGATGGTGCCCGCTCCCCCTGAGCGACCCACTCCGGCCCCGTACTTGCCTGACGGGGCTTGTGTAGAAATGGATAGCTCCACCATTAGCTATGGGCCCGCTGTGACAAGCCATTTCGCCGACCCCAGAATCATTGTTTCCCGGATGCCTTCTGCTCACTTGCCCCCCCCCCCCCCCTGTGGACCTCTCCCCCACCGTCCTGAGATTCATGCCTGAGAGAGAGGCCCTGGGAACTGGAACCCCGCTCACGGCAAGACGATTGTTTAGAGGGGAGGAGGGATGGTTTTGGGCCCCTTCCCCCCCCCTGTGCTTGTGGAGAAATGGAGCCGCCATCTGGAGACATCCCCGATTTGCCCCCCCCCCATGGACTGAACAAAGGGGTGATGGTCTACCCCCGTGGGACACGAGGGACCTGATGTATATTCCTGTGTCTCCCACCGTGTACTTTTTGCCCCCCCCCCGGACGAGGATGTACCCCGCTACGACGGGTGATCCCCCCCCCTGCTGGCTGATCAACCCCCCTGCCTATTGTGTTCCTCCCTTGGTTAATTCTCATTTCTATTTTGTTCACCCAGGAGGGGGAGATGCGGACAGGCGGGAGGCGGGACGGTCGGGGAGTTGGGGTTTATGTTGGAGGGGAATCCGCCACCGGAATTGTAACCGGCGAAGACACTGACTCGAGTCCTGATACTGCCACCACTACTGTTGTAATAACGGGTATGCTAGACCACCCAGGGTTTACTGCCCAGCTTACCTGGCGATGGGGAGTTACTCGGCCTCCTAACCCGGGGATGGTATGTCATGATGGGGGGCGCACATGAAGGCGGGCTAGGGTGGCACCAACCTGGGATACTGTTAAACCCTGTTTACCTTGCACTTTTCTCTATGTATTGACTCTTAGTTTGTATCGTATGTTTTGTACTTTTTTTTTTTTATTTTTTTTTTATATTTCTCTTTTTTTTTATATTTTCTGTTTGAAGTGAGTCTTGAGTACTGAATACTAATGTTCCATCACAGGTTGTTTGAACTAATCAGACTTCTCGGCTCTTTCTATGTTGTTGTATAATTACCTTGCTGTAAATACTTATAACTATATGTCTGGCCGGTGGCGGGGCGAGGGAGCCGGGAGCTCGCTCTCTAGTTCCGTCTACCCAACACCCCAATTAGGACTGCGCTCATTCCCCAGGACTTCCCTGGAGAGCGTTTTAGCCACTTTGGCTTATTTAGTTACCATACAGCTGTCCACACTAGGACAGCTTCCTAACTTCCTACTTATCTACGAGGTGGGCCACTACAACCCACTTCCCTTTGACCCTCTCCCCCCACCACTGCTTCTCTACCCACCTCCCGAGGGGCTTTACACCCCCTCTTCCCTAAACCCGCGGACATGGACGAGTTACATGTGATCTCTCTCAACGCTAAAGGCCTAAACACGCCGGAGAAGCGACGGATGTTGCTCCATGATATGCGGCGCGCGAAAGCGGACGTCGTGTTTCTACAGGAAACGCACTTTAGAGATGGCTCCCTTCCTGTACTCAGGAACCGTTACTACCCACATGCCTACCACTCAGCGTTCGCCAAAGCCAAATCGAGAGGAGTGTCGATTCTCATATCGGCAAGGGTCCCGTGGACGTGCATAGATGTAAAAACTGATCCTCAGGGCCGGTTTTTGTTCCTGAAGGGTCGAGTGGGTGAGACCGGGTTGACCTTTGGGAACCTCTATGCGCCGAACGTCCAACAAAACACATTCATCAAGCGACACATAGAGCGACTTGCGGGTTACAGGGAGGGGCAGTTAATAGTAGGAGGGGACCTTAATGTACCGCTTACGCCGACGGAGGACACCTCCTCCGGCAACTCAAGTATCTCGAGAGATACGCGCAAGCGAATTGGAGCCACCCTCCACTCCGCCCAATTAATTGATGCATGGCGCCTCCTGCACCCAGGGGAACGAGACTACACTTTCCACTCGAGGCCCCACCAGTCATACTCCCGCATCGACTATTTTTTGATCCCCCACGAACACCTGCAAGCGATCAGGGAGGTTACCATTGGGTCCATAACTTGGTCGGACCACGCACCAATCGGCCTCCGCTACACCATCACAGACATTTACGCGACTCAGAAACCACCTTGGCGGTTAAACGAAGGTCTCCTTCAGGACCCTGAGATTATGGCTGACGTAGTCAGAGAAATTGGACTCTACTTCAAGTCCAATGTTACCCCCGATAGCGGTGCGGGAGTGGTCTGGGAGGCTCACAAAGCGGTAATAAGGGGAGTCCTCATTAAACACGGGGCGCGTCTAAAACGGGAACGCACGGCCCGACTAGACCAGCTGCTGCGAGAACTGCAGGACCTGGAGTCCAGACATAAACAGACACCTGACAGGAAACTGGGGGCGGAGCTAGATAGCGTCCGAGCGAAAATCACGGACCTTTTGAGCTTTAAGGCTAAGGCGGCTTTACAGATTTGCAGGAAAAAAATCTACGAATCCGGGGACAAGTGTGGCAGACTTCTGGCCCAAACGCTACGGTCACAAAAACAGCTGTCATACATTCCACACATTACGACGAGTAGGGGACAGAGAGCTACGCTCCCCCGCCATATCACTGAAGAATTCAGGTCCTACTACGAATCCCTATACAACCTACCCAAGACTCCCCATACCCAGCTCGCAACAGCTAAATACATATCTGACTCCGCAATGCCTTCCTTGCCAGTAGACGACAGGAACTCATTGGAGGACCCTATTACCCTGCTAGAGCTGCAGTCGGCCCTTAAGACCACTAAACTAGGTAAAGCCCCCGGCCCGGACGGCCTCACGGCCTCTTACTACAAAACCCTCTTCCCAGCTCTAGGCCAGCACATGGTAAATCTCTTCAACGACCTGGGCTCGGGGAAAGCACTACATGGGGACACTTTAAAAGCACAGATCTCAGTCATTCACAAAGAGGGCAAAGATCCGATGCAGTGTGGTAGCTATCGCCCAATTTCCCTACTAAACACAGACCTCAAGCTCTTCACCAAACTCCTGGCCAACAGACTACAACGACACCTCCCGCACCTCGTCCACCTGGACCAGGTGGGTTTCGTCCCAACCAGGGAAGCCAGGGACAACACGACTAAGGTCTTGAACCTCCTACACATCGCAAACATCACGAAGTCACCCTGTTTGTTCCTGGGCACGGACGCGGAGAAGGCATTCGACAGGCGTTCGACAGGGTCAACTGGGAATTCGCTACTCTTGACCACATTGGACTGGGAGTCAAGATGGTGAACTGGATATCGGCGATATACGCCGAACCGACAGCCAGAGTCAGGGCAAACGGGGTTCTCTCCGAACCTCTCCCAATAACCAACGGTACGAGACAGGGTTGCCCTTTGTCGCCCCTCCTATTTGCCCTGACCCTGGAACCCTTCCTCTGTCATGTTAGGATGAACCCCGACATTTCTGGGATAGAGGTTGCTGGCATACAACATAAGGTGTCGGCCTACGCGGATGACCTGCTGTTCTCCCTGTCGAACCCAGCCGCGTCCCTACCAGCCCTGATGCGTGAGTTCGACGCGTATGGACAGGCCTCTAACCTGAAAATAAATTTTGGCAAATCAGAGGCGATGGGCCTGGGGATCCCCCAACTTACGCTGGCAAATCTCAAGACACGCTTCCACTTTAAGTGGACAGACACGGCACTAAAATATCTAGGCACCTTTATACCGACGACCGTCTCAAACCTTTTTAAACTTAACTTCCCCCCCCTCCTGAGGACAGTACAGACGCTGCTAGAGCAGTGGACGGGGAGTCTACACTCGTGGTTTGGACGTTGCAGCATCCTGAAGATGTCAATTCTCCCCAAGTTCCTCTACCTCCTACAAGCCCTGCCAATCCATATCCCAGCGAATTTTTTCAAACAAACACGGGCTATCTTCACTAAATTCCTCTTGGCAGGGAAAAAACCCTGCATTTGCCGGAGGCTACTTACACTGCCAAAGGCTTTCGGAGGCCTGGCACTCCCCGACATCCAGACCTATTACCATGCAGCACACCTGAGCAGACTATTAGATTGGTGCCGACATTCCGACACCAAGTTGTGGTCCCGACTTGAACAGTCGCAGAGTGCAGTCCCCTTGTCTAGAGCCCCCTGGTGCCTGCCGTACCTCCCGCCCAGCCTGAGGAGCCACCCGCTGATCGGTAATACGGTCAAGATTTGTGCACGCTTGCTGGAGCGCCCTTCCCTCTCGTCCCGCGGCTCGCTCCTGAGACCCATTTTGGGAGATCCTCGGTTCGAGCCAGGCCTGAATGACAGGCCCTTCCGGACTCTGCGGGAGGCGGGTCTCCACCAGGCCTCCCACTTTAGTATAGGCGGGCGATGGTGTTCACTAGCGGAGCTCTTGGACCCGAATGGCAGGTTCCGTCTGGACTTCATGAGAGCTCTGCAGCTGAGCCACTTCCTGACCGACCTACCCCCCCCGGAAGAGGCAGACAGGACCCGGTCGGAGTTTGAGGTGCTTTGCGAGGAAGATGGGTCGCTACCACACGCACTGTCCCTAAACTACGGCATACTTAATACCCCGTCTCGGGGGTTTCAGCTCCCAGCCCTCCTTAAGTGGGAAGGTGATCTGAACTGCCGGTTCTCCGAGACCCAGAGACAGAAAATTCTTAGGTTCGCACACAAGTCCTCCCTCTGCACCAAAACTCAGGAGACAAATTTTAAGCTTCTCACGCGTTGGTATAGAACACCGGACCTGTTGCATAAGTTTTCTCCAGCAACGACGGATCTTTGCTGGCGATGCCACGCAGATAAGGGGACTATCCTCCATATCTTCTGGTCCTGTCCTTGACTTAGGAGTTTCTGGGAGGAGGTCCACAGGATAACGCAGCTATTCACAGATCGCCCTGTACCGTTCGACCCGGCCTACTTCCTTTTACACGCAAGTGACGTACCCGTCCGGGTCTATAAGACCTCGATCGTGCGACACTTGTTAGACGCAGCGAAGGCCTGTATCCCGGCTCTATGGAAGACCACACACCAGCCGACCATTACCACATGGCTTAAACGGGTAGACGAGGTAGGCAGACTAGAAGACCTGATCCTAACTAGTCAAAACAGACAGGAACAGTTCACAAAGACATGGCAGCACTGGTATCTCTTTAGATACTCCAGCGAAGGGCAACGACTGAGGGAGGTAGCGGACCCAGACAGGCTGCCCCCGGGCCAGCCCGCACCTGCTCCTGACTAGATCCCAGCCGCATTCTTTGAGAAACTCCGGTCTCCTATAACCACTGTGACCCGCCCCATGTCCGTGGGTTGATTTCCCTGAGCCCCCTCCCACCTCTCCTCCCCCTTCTCCAACGCCTCTCCCTCCTACCCCCCCCCCTAATTCTAGGCTATCTAGCCACACATCTTTAGTTCTCTATCTTCTACGTGCTAACACCTCTTGTTGTAAACGGAAAAAGGAGGGTTCGGTCCTGAGAGGCCACGACCTACCTATGGAATACGCCCGGGGCATAGATGTCCCGGCCCTAGCTCAGATGTTCATTACCTAGGTGTGTGCAATTGTGTTAGTCATAAGCCACGTTTTTTCTTTTTTGCTGTATTTGCATGTACTGTTTGCACTGTGGCCCGCTTGGGCTGTTCCCTCTGTTATAAATAAAGAATTTTGAAAAAAAAAAAAAAAATGTAAATGCAAGGCAATGTCAATGTGCTAGTATGCATAGCATACTACTACATTATGATAAACTTACCTTAGAACAAAGTCCTCCAGCGCTGAAATGTTACGGCTGAGATGGCTGACATCTCCCCCCCCCCGCCAGTCTTTCTTCCAGGTTTGCGGCCTCTGGCTACATGAGTGGCTGGGAGCGTGATGACGTCACTCCCACGCATACGCATGGGAGCCGCTGTTTACGGCAAGGGCTCTGAAGCTGGACCTTCAGAGTGCATGTGCCAGTGAGGTCATCAGCTGCTTGCACTCTGAATATCTCCTAAACTGCACGTTTAAGAGATATTTTCAGTACCTACAGGTAGGCTGCGTTATAGGCTATGATTAAACACTAGTCTTAGTGTGAAACGCGTCGGCTGTCCCCTCCTGACTGCATGCTACTGTATACTATCTGTATTTTTTTTACAATAAAGACGACTTCTCAAGTAATTTCGGAGTGCAGCTGTCCAAATCCTTTGGAATTCTCGTACCTGCTTAGTGCATTGCCAGCACCTGGATCTTCTGGGAGTTTCTATTATTGCACGTGAGACCCACCTGGAGTGGTGTTTTCCTTCCTTTCACCCCCCCCCCAAAAGAGCCGTCGTAACTTAACCGATTCTTTCCCAAGGTCAATGCAGAGTCAACCAGGCACACAGAAACCTTTCACTCATTATGGCTCAATAATCAGTCTAGTGGATGTCTTTTTGGATTTTATTGCTGAAGAACTTGAGATGGGATACTCCAGATTCTCTGAACCTTGGAAGGACACTTTGCACTCGTCAGATTCAATGCCGTTGCCTCCATCTTGCTACACCCCACAATATGCCTTGTATGCTACCGCGCATGCGTCGAAGGCTTATTGAGCATGCGCTGGTTTAGCGTCGGACAGGTAAGCATACAGACGACCGGTTTTCTCGTCAGGAAACACTGCCGGGAAACCCGACGAGAATATAGAGAGCAGGATTCTGGTAGGAAAACTGCTAGGGAGCATACACACGGCTGGGATTCCCGGCCAAATGCTCTCCTGGCAGTTTTCCTGCTGGGAAAACCGTTGTGTGTATGAGGCTTCTGTCTTAGTCATTAACCCAGAACAAGTATGCAAAGTAAAGGTCCATACCTACAGATTCTTGTTCTAGGTCCATTACTCAAAGTATTAAAGACAGAGGGGTCAGTATATTTTTATAATACAGGATTTATATAGCGTCACCAATTTGCACAGTGTTCTACAATATAAAGATAATAGAGCAATAATCAATACAATTCTATACAAGAGGGTTAGGAGGGCCCTGTTCCTGGAGGCTTACAATCTTAAAGACTAGCATTTACAGAATGAGAAACCAGCAATGGCAGCCTTTCAGAAAAGGATTCTTTTATGAACTATAACTATAGAATAGCCTGGGGCCTTGTTTAAATTTCTAACATGGTTGAGGGTTGATAGGGCCATGCGTGATTTAGGCATGCTTCCTGGGCTGTACTCTCGCCTGCGATCATAAATGAGTTACTGCTAGTCACGCAGTGCCCTCTAGTGGCCCATCATAAGCAGTGCAAGGTGAGTCACCGGAGAGCAGATGGCACAGCTACATCCCTTGCATGCAGTTATCCGTTCACATTTTCCATACGCTCTGCTCGCCATATGCAACCACAGCAAACTGCTGCTGCAAGTAGACGCATCCTGAAAGTAAACCTGTCATGAGGCAAATATAGGGAATGCCATTTCTGACATTTATCTGAAAATGCTGGATCCCTGGATTTACCCTTGGGCACAGTAACCATTCCCTAAGTTTACATTTCCTCAGTAATGTCTATTTATGCGCATATCGATGTAGGAGGCATATTATGTCCCGTGGCCTCCTGAGGTCAGTTGATTTGGGGCCCATGGCCATGTGTACCCTATCCATGTCCATATTAGCTGGAACTTTACCTTCTAGTACTATATGAAAAATTTTCATTACCTTCTTCTGGAGGTTTTCTTGATCTGGAACTTCTGGGACCCCCCTCAGCCTCAGGTTAGAACGACGGCTGCAGTCCCCCAATTCCTCAATCTGGAGCTGTATATTAGATACTGTTTCCATATAGTTTTCTCTCTCTTTCTCCAGGACACCAATCCTCTCCCCCAGGGATGATAGTCTTTCCTCACCTGTATCAAGGCGCTCTGTTACCTTCCTGATCTCAGCATACACCTGTTGCATATCTGCCAAATGATTTTTATCTCCCTGATTTTAACCACTAGAGAGCCGCGCTATTGACAAAAGACGTCCATAGCACAGCTCTCAAGTGCCAGGTGGACGTCTTTTCATGTGCATTACCCGCGCGCGCCACTGGGGGGGTGTGCAGCGGGTAAACTCTGTGCCGCCGCATCGCTGAGGATCCGATGCGTGTACCTGACGGCCGCGATGTCCGCCGGGTGCACGTGATCGGCGGTGACACAGCAGGAACGTGGAGCTCTGTGTGTAAACACAGAGCTCCACGTCCTGTCAGGGGAGAGGAGACCGATCTGTGTCCCTTGTACATAGGGACACGGCATCAGTCACCTCCCCCAGTCACCCCACACAGTTAGAACACTCACAAGGAATACATTTAACCCCTTCCTCACCCCCTAGTGTTAACCCTTTCCCTGCCAGTCACATTTAAACAGTAATTAGTGCTTTTTTATAGCACTGATCACTGTATAAATGTGAATGGTCCCAAATTTGTGCCAAAAGTGTCCAATATGTTAACCGCAATATCGCGGGCCTTAAAAAAAAAAAAAAAAAATTGCAGATCACCGCTATTACTAGTAAAAAATAAATCATAAATCTATCCCCTATTTTGTATAACTTTTGCACAAACCAATTAATATACACTTATTGTGATTTTTTTAACAAAACTATGTAGAAGAATACGTATCGGCCTAAATTGAGGAAAAAAATATATATATTTTTTTTAACCACTTCAATACGCAGCCATAGAAAATTGACGGCCTGGGATGGGATTTACCATCCTAAGTGGCCGTCAATTGACGGCCTGGGCATTGCAGGCGAATATCTGGATGATGCCTGCAGCCAGAGGCATCATCCAGATATCCTCTTCTTCAGCCGACGATTCTGCACAATGTAAGAACGATCATAGCGGCGGTTCCGCCGCTTGATCGTTCTTACAGGCCGCGGGAGGGGACATCCCCCCCTCCCGCCGCCATCCGGTGCTTCTCCGGGCTTACCTGTGCCTTCGGGGGCCCGGAGGACGAATCGGCGGCGGCGGCAGGAAGCATAGAGATGACTGGTGACCAGATGGTCACCAGTCATCTCTATGACCGTCGGAGGACCCGGGCGCGATCTGATGACGTCACGCCCGGGTCCCCGTAAGTATACAAAGCCGCAATTGTGGCTGTAAGCCCCCATTCATGAGATCGGTGAATTTTTTTTCACCGATCTCATGGTTTCCAGCCTGGAGGAGAGATGTGAGGTCTTATTGACCCCACATCTCTCCATAAAGAGGACCTGTCACACACATTTCCTATTACAAGGGATGTTTACATTCCTTGTAATAGGAATAAAAGTGGAAAAAAAAAAAAAAAATGAAAAAAAGTGTAAAAATAAATAAAAAAGTCAAAAAAATAAATAAATAATAATAATAAAGATAAAAAAAAAATTAAAACGCCCCTGTCCCCGATAGCTCGCGTGCAGAAGCGAACGCACACGCAAGTCCCGCCGACATATGTAAACGCCGTTTAAACCACATAAGTGAGGTATCGCCGCGTGCGTTAGAGTGCCAGCAACGAATCTAGCACTAGATCTCCTCTGTAAATCTAAACTGTAACCTGTAAAAAATAAATAAAGCGTTGCCTATGGAGATTTTTAAGTACCGAAGTTTGGCGCCATTCCATGAGTGTGCGCATAATTAAAGTGTGACATGTTGGGTATCTATTTACTCGGTGTAACATAATCTTTCACATAATACAAAAAAATTGGGCTAACTTTACTGTTTAGTTATTTTTTTAATTCATAAAAAAAAATGTTTACAAAAAGAAGGCGTTTGAAAAATAATTGCGTAAATACCGTGCAAGATAAAACTTTGGAATGACCGCCATTTTATTCCCTAGGGTGTCTGCTAAAAAAAACATATATAGTGTAATTTTCTAGCAAAAGAATGATGATTATTACATGTAGGAGAGAAGTGTCAGAATAGGCACGGTATGGAGGTGGTATAAAAGCCTGGTATTGAAGCGGTTAAAAATGTGAATATTATTATAACAAAATTTCTGTCTTTTTTTGTTTATAGCGCAAAAAATAAAAATCGCAGAGGTGATCAAATACCACCAAAAGAAAGCTCTATTTGTGGGGAAAAAATGATTAAAAAAATATAATTTGGGTACAGTGTTGTATGACCGCGCAATTGTCATTCAAAATGCGTCAGCGCTGAAAGCTGAAAATTGGTCTGGGCACGAAGGGGGTTTAAGTGCCCAGTAATGAAGTGGTTAATAACCGTTTTTTAAAGCGGAGCTCCACCCAGGAAAACAACATTTTCCCATGTTGTTTAAAAAAATTAAATAAAAAAAACCTGAAAAAAAAAAAAAATACTCACCCGAAATACCTTTTGCTATGCGGAAGTCCGTAATCTGCCTCTTCCACTCCGCAGTGCCTTTTCTTCTTGTCCTTCTCCTTGTGAATGGGGCGCGCTGCTTTCTGGGAACTGTGTGTGTTCTCAGAGAGCAGCGCGCCCATTCACAAGCCAGCGTGAGACTCACGCAGGCGCAGTAGGAAATGGGCAGTGAAGCCGTACGGCTTCACTGCCTGTTTCCCATAGTGTGAATGGCGGCGCGGGACCCGGAGCGATCGTGGGACCGGCATCGGGGGGCCCATCAGCGCGGGCAAGTAGGACAAGGTAAGTGTCCTTATTTAAAGTCAGCAGCTACACTGTTAGTAGCTGCTGACTTTAAAAAAAAAAAAAATTGCGGCTGGAGCTCCGCTTTAAAGGCCAAATGTGTGAAAGAGGCCCTTATGCCTTGTACATACGATCGGAATTTCCGATGAAAAAAAATCAGACACAGTTTTTTTATCGGATATTCCGACCTTGTGTGGGCCCCATCGGACTTTTTTCCCATCGGAGTTTAGAAATAGAACACGTTTTATTTTTTTTCCGATAAAACGGAAACTCCGATTGTCTGTTTGGAACTCCGACGGAGAAAAAAACATGCATGCTCAGAATCAAGTTGACGCATGCTCGGAAGCATTGAACCTAATTTTTCTTGGATTGTGGTAGTGTTTTACGTCACCACGTTTTGGATGGTTGGAATTTGGTCTGACAGTGTGTATGCAAGACACATTGAACGGAATTCCGACGGAAAATTCCATCGGATTTAAACCCATCGGAAATTTCAATCGTGTGTACAGGGCATAAGAGGGTATATCCCTTCACTTTGAAGATATTTCCTCTCACTTCCAGTTGTATGTCCACAGTACTGAGACAAGGTAATCTAGAGCCCAGGGTGAACATGCCAAATTGCGCCCCCCTTAATATGTATGAGCAAAATTCCACCCCACAAAAACACTGAGCACTAATCTGCATGCTTACCACCCAAGCATAATTTCCCCCTCCTCCCAATACAAATCCGCCCCCAGCTGAAAACCCCTCCTCAACACAAATAGCCCCCCCCCCCAGCTCAGATGCCCACCTCAAACATATTCACCCGTTTTAGCATAAATCCTCTACCCCTAAAATGTTACCTCCTAGTAAACATCTTCTACCCCCTACTTCAAATCCCTCCCTCCCAGCACAAATTCCCCCTCCTAGCACAAATCTCCCTAGATCACCACTTGTAGCACTAGGGTTGCCACCTTTTCTTCAAGTCAAACCCGAACACTTCAGTGTCGCACAGCAATTATTTTCATAGTATACATAAATAAACTATGCATAGATGTTGCTATTAAATAACGTTTCTAATCATATGAACGATTGAACCAAGTAGACCCGTGGTGGCAAGTGCTGATGCTGCCTAAACCCATATGTGTTCACCTGGGAGGGGAATTGGTTGGACTTTATCGGTACTGATAATATAGATATTGACACATATAGTATCATAAAATTATTTATTACATAAAACTAAACAACATTAAAAAATACAAGCCACACCACACCCAGATACAACAAATTACTGCTTACTTTTTGTTGTGGGGTGTGTCCTCGATCGGTTTCGGTTTTGAGCGCTTCTTCAGGAGGAACTCTGTGTAGCAAATAACAAAATAAACTGACACATAATACTAGGCAGCATCAGCGCTGTATCCTGGCCTAGGCCAACAAGGCCCAGGCCTAGGGCGGCACGTTTCAGGGGGGCAGCAGGGAAAGAGTCCCCAGCGGCTTGCGCTACACTGTTAGTGTAGAGCTAGTCTTATGGGGCGGACTGAGCAGAAAGGCAAGCTTTCCTCAACTGGGGGGGGGGGGGCTAGCTTCTAATTTTGACTGTCCTATCATCCTGGACCACAAACCTTCCTCACTGCGCTACAAATTTTCTGCTGCACCATTGGCATGGTTATTTCTTTTTAGTCCTCTCCATAAATTTATCAGAATTCTGTGCCTAAAAGTAGAACCATAGGAACACTTTTTTTTTCATTTTGGATAGAGTAAGGGAAGGGCAGGTCTTAACCAGAAAGGGGTATGGCCTTAACAGGAAGAAGTGGGCTACATTTAAATTAGGGGTGCACGAGTTTAGCCAGGCCTAGGGCATCACAAAACCTAAATACACTACTGGGCAGCATACTTATAATAATACAAGATACAACATATTATACAAAATATTATGTGCCATCATTATTTGTAGTGAGAGGACTTGCTCACCCAGTTAAGGCCGTGGACCAGCGAAGGCGCCTGAAAAAAAACCTGCGGCAAACGAGGGGGATTATAGGTGGCATTCTCTAGTAAGAATAATATGGTCATGTTATATTACGTAGTAGCCAATTGGACTGGGACACCACGTGAATTAAGTGCAGGGTAAGACAGGGGAGGGAGGGGAAGAAGAGGGGGGTAAGGGGGAAAAGAGTCCTTCTTTACATCGGAGTCCACAAAGTTCCCCCTATACATCAGAGTCCACAGAGTTCCCCCTATACATCAGAGTTCCCCCTATACATCAGAGTCCACAGAGTTCCCCCTATACATCAGAGTCCACAGAGTTTCCCTATTACATCTGAACTCACAGAGTTCTCTTTTACTGTTAGGTAAAACATTTACTCCCATCAACTATGGTTCAAGATATACAGGGGTCCTTTTGCAGCCTGTCAGAAGCTACATACAGAGCGGCCAGTTTAAATACAAGCTGACACACTCTGTTTGCAGCAGACTGAGAGGTTGAGTTCACAGTGCCTCTCCTCACTTCTTGTCAGAGGCACTGAGCTCAAAAAATGCTGCAGTGGAGGCACGCCTTTCTCTGCAGTGTGGTATAAGGGATGCTCTGGTGTACGGAGAGGACTCTGAGGCCTCTGGTGTAAAGGGGAACTCTGATGTAAGGGGTGTTCTGAGAACCCTTATTTATCTTAGTGTACTCACTTAGAGGCAGGAGAGAAAAAGGGTTGGGGGGAGACTTCAGTTACAGACAGGGATGGATGGTGAGCTCACTCACCCCTTGGCAGTCAGCACCTCTCATCCAGATGTATCGGAGGCTGCTGGGCTTCAAATTTCCCATCCCCACTTGGTGGGGATTGGAGTGTGGGCAGACAAAGAGGGGTTGTTAATACCAGCTTTGGGCAGTGTGAAAGAGAATGTAACAGACACTCTCAGCTTAGACAACTGCAGCCAGCAACCCTGCTGGGAAGCATAGCCCAGTCTGAATAATGTTTTCGGGTCTCAGACAGTCTGAAACCCGGATGCATCATTCCAAACCCGAACTGTCCAGGTGAATCCCGAACAGGTGGCAACCCTATGTAGCACCCCTCCAAATTTCCCCTCTTAAAACAATACTTACCCCCTTCCAACACAAATCCCCCCCCCCCCAATTCTCCTTGTGGCACCCCCCATCCAAATTTCCCCTCCTAAAACAATACTTACCCCTTCCAACACAAATCATCTCCCCCATTCTCCTTGTGGTGCCCCCCCCCCCCCAACTCACATGATACGCAGTGCCCAGGGCAGCTGTTCCTCGTGCCCACCCCTTGTCCCAGCCCTGTATGGCAAAGGGATGGGAAGCCTTACAAGAGGGACACAGACAGCAAAGGAATCCTGACAGGCTTTTTGAACCCTTCCACGCTATCCAAAACTAAAAATAAAAAGGTACAAATGATTTTCTTTTTTTTTTAAAGGGCCTGTTGCTTTAGACTAGAGCTTGTCTGCAAGAGCCAGTGGACTCAAACACTGACGAGGCTGAGTAGGCCCGACGGGTGAAGTTCTACTTTACATACATCGCACACAATGCAGCACAGGGGAGACGGGCCTGTGTGCAGTTAGAGGGAAGAATATTGCGCTCTCCCAGTAAAAATTCTGCTCCTGTCACAGTGTCTGCCTCCCTCCCCTCCCCTCCTTCCTGTGTGTGTGTCTTTTTTTTTTTTTTTTCCTACACAAGCCAGAGGCAAAAAGCCATAGACCTGCTGAGTATCAGGATACCAGGGGAGGCGTTTCCATGGCGACCAGCACCACGTGCAACGAATACACGGGTCGGGTAACCTAGCAACCAGACGACGTCCGTCCACACTGATACTTTCCTCATACACATGTATATGTCTATACAACACGGCCTGGCCTGTACTGGAGGGTTGCTAGCTGTGGAAACCTTGGCCTTCAATCAACAGGAGGAACAAACAGGTCCTATTGGGTTTATCTCACTCTGTTATCAAACCAGAGCCACGATCCATGAGGATCTGAATCCTAAGTCACGGCAATTAAGTTGTTAACGCAAAAGTTAGTTAAGTTTTACCCCCTTAACCTCTTCAGCACCGGACCATTTTGGTGGTCAAAGACCAGGCCACTTTTTGCGATTCGGCACTGCGTCGCTTTAACTGACAATTGCGCGGTCGTGCGACGTGGCTCCCAAACAAAATTTACGTCCTTTTTTTCCCACAAATAGAGCTTTCTTTTGGTGGTATTTGTTCACCTTTCCAAAAGGTGTAGCTGCTGACTTTTATTAATCGGACACTTACCTGTACCAGGTTCCAGCGATGTGGGTGTACGAAGCCCCGCTCATCTCCCCCTCCTCTCTGCGGCGCCGGTATCGTGACTGTGGGCGCCCGGGCACGCACTGCGCATGTATGAGCCATACAACGTGGTGTTTTTGGCCGGAAAATCATCTGGGACCTGTGACGTGTCCCAGATGATTGCCGAGAGGGAGGGGGGAGAGGTGAACTTCCTTCCGGCGCCGCGGTGCCCTGGGAGGAAATGGGAGCTTGGAACCCTCTAAAAAGAGGGTTTCCGCTCCCCCCCCCCAAAAAATGACATACCAAATTTGGCATGTTAAGGGGTTAACCTTCCCTTAAAGTGGAAGTTAAATTTTTGGCAACTCCACTTTAACTACTCGTTTTGTCCAGGGGATGGCAATTAAGACTGCATTAACACCTAGGCGTTTTTACGCCCGGCGCTATTGCAGCTTAAAATACGCTCGAGGGGTGATTTAACATTGTCGGCTATGGAGATGGTTCACATCTCCACGCCGAACGGCGAACGCCTGAAGCTCAAAACAAGTCCCGGACCCTTTTTTCAGGCGGCTTCGGCGTTTCGGCATAGCAGACAATGTAAAATCACCCCTCCCAGCGAAAACAAGGCAAAAAACTACGCGTTTTGTCACAGGACAAAACGCCGCAATTTGTCACGGCAAATTGCGCTACAATACGCCGCGTTATAGTGTGAATGCAGCCTTAGGCTCCGTTTACACCTGGGTGTTTTGGGATCTCAAAATGCTCTACATTTGTTAAAATGCAGGTTCAGGTGCCATTATTTCATATTTAGCCCACAACACTCTGTCCATTACCTACTCCTGACCCCTGTACTTTGACCCTTATTTATTCTTGTTCCCTGTGCCCTGTTACACATTGTTGACCAGAGCAGAGTAGGCTTAGGTTTGATTAAACCAAACCTCTTTAAGCTCCTCCCATTTGGTCAAACCCACCATTTGGTGCGGAGCGGTTTTCATACTGATATTTGCCCCACCCCTTCCCACCCATTAAAGTGGGCATGGTCAGTAAGGTGTCCTCAAATTTCATTTTGCAAATATGGTCACTTTAGTGTGGAAACATATTAAAAAAGATTATGATTATGATATGCAAAGAAAAGCTCATAAAAGTCTTTGTGACTCAGTAAGGGCACTAGGTGGCAGTACAGCACAGTCTCTGAGAAACGCAATAGTGGAATGGGCAAATTATTTACTCTCGGGGCCACATGTTACTGTTGTGGAGGGCCAAACTTAAAGTTCCACCTTAAAAATAATTTTTCAGCATTAGACTGCTTTAAACCTATAAAAAAGGATTTGGTGGGAACATTTTTATTTACCATAATCGCCCTGTTGCCATGTAGTCCTCCTAATCTGCCACTTCCTGGTCTGTGGCGCTTGTCGTCACTTCCTCCCTCGCCTGTGCTCCTGGGAAATTACATGTCATCATTTCCCATGAGTCTCTATGCAGTACTGCTCAACATTCATTTTGGACCTGGGAAGATCCATAAGTACAAAAACATTTAGAAAACAAACACCTAGTCCTAGGAATAATAATAGGTACAACTGCTCCCGAAAGAGGTCTATTTCAGACGGGCGGTTGGAGGGGTGACCCGAAGCTGCCTACCGACACTGTAAAATTACAGCCAGGTGGGGCTGTTCACATGCTGTGGCTGTGATGCTTTGCACTGTACTAATGACACTGGCTGGGAATGGGGTAAACATCTGGCAAACACCCCGCCAGTTCCGCACTTACCCCAACCTTTTTGAAGCCAATTAAACGCTGGCTCTAATCATGTGCTTCAAAAGAAACTTGTATAAATCTATGCGTCCATCCGGCCCCCCGCATGGAGATTAGGGGCTGGCACATTGGGATTAGGGGGCGGCACCCCTGCGCCCCTTATGGACCGGCCGCCATCGGTGTCTGTGTTTGCATACTGTGTGAGAGGCGTATTTTACTATGGGAAGACGTGGATCCATGTCGCTGCTTTGCAGGAACACAGGATCCATGCCTTCTGTACTGACAGAACAGCAATCTGCCCTGTTTACATAGGCAGACTGCCGTTCTGCCTGTGTAAAAAATGATCGGCGGGTGCCTGTGGACATCGAGTCCTCTGTACCCGTTGTGTGTAATCACAGCGGGAGCAAACCACCGGTGGCGCACATTTGTGCTCGCTACCTGGAAGTACATACGTGATCTTGCGCACAGCCGCTGCCCTGTAGCAGTAAAACTGCTATAGGACCGTCAGCAAGTGGTTAGGAGAGATTTCATTTCACTTCCTGTGACTCGTGAAAGGAAGTGAAGGAAGATCTCATCAATCTGACACAGACAAATGTTTAAGGACTCATGTGACCAGGCATGTAAATTCCCATAATCCCTCTATATATGAAAAATTATGAATACTTCTAATTTTAGATTTTTAAAGGCAATTTGAGAAGAGAAAACGATATATTAATATAAAAAAGATTTCTTACAAATTAACTCAAGATGATTAAAAATTCCAAAATTTTGGAGACAATACAAAGCACATATAGTACATCATAATATTGCACAAATGATCATCCTAAAGTGGTATTTCCCAACTACTTGTGAGTAGACCATCCCTGCATGTCATGGATGGCAATAGGTAGTGGGAACATCCAACACGTTTGGAAATGTATATAAACTATATTCTTCTTCAGGGATTAAAGGGGAGTTCCACCCAAAAATGAAACTTCCACTTTTCGGAACCCTCCCCCTTCCAACCTACCAGATTGAAATTTACTGGCACGACACCCGAAATGTAATGCCACAGCCACGTTTTTACTGGCATTTTACAAAATTTACTAAATTAAATTTTTAGGTGCAAATTGCAGTATTTAGGCTACAAACAAGTACGCTAGACAAATAGCAACGTGATATTAAGGTAGATATTAAGGTAAAAAACATATTTTTGTTATTTTCGATATAATAAGGGCAAATTATTTAGTCACATCACCCCCTGCCTCAATCTCCCTCTGCCTCCAATCACCCCATGCCTCCATCGTCCCCTGCCTCCATCCCCACCCTCTGCGATGCCACCATCCCCCTCTGCGGTGCCACCAACACCGCCTGCCACTAACAACCCCTTGTCAGGTTTAATATCAGGCTAGGAGCAGACAACAGTTCAGGTGTGCTAATATGCCTATAGTTCAATAACAAGAGCACATACTGTACCATGAGCAGGACTTGAGAAGCAGGTCAGCGCTGGGACTTGTAGTTCACCACGGATGCCGGTGTTGAGACGGGACAGCTGGCACTTGTAGTTCACTGCTGATGTAGGTGTTGTGATGAGCAGGAAAGATAGGAACTTGTAGTTCGCCACAGATGTGGATGTTGGTGGTGTTGCTGGTGCTAGTAGTGCACCGCTGCAATGGATGTTGCTTACAGGAGTCAGGCAAAGCGTGGTCTAGGCAAGCCGGGTCATACACGGATAGATCAGAGTTCAAAAAGGTACCAAATCGGAAGCGACAAGCAGGGTCAAACGAGTCGGGTCATACACAAGGTTGAAGCCGCGTACACACGGCAGAGAAACTCGACGGGCAGAACACATCGTTCCACCCGTCGAGGTTCTCTGCCGGCCGTCGAAATCGGCGACCCGCCTGTCGGGAATGGCAACCAGCCATTCATCCAGGCGGGCCGTCGAGCAAAAAGAGAGCGTGCTCTCTTTTCGCTCGACGGGATTCCCGACGGGCGGGGCGAGCCAGGAGCGTACACACGGCCGAGGTCCTCGCTGGAATGCAGCTTCCAGCGAGGTTCTCGCTGGTTTCCAGCGAGAACCTCGGTCGTGTGTACGCCGCCTTACAGATCAACAGGTCAGGCTGGATCACACAAGGCAAGCAAGAGTTAGGCCGTGTACACACGGCAGAGAACCTCGACGGGCAGAACACATCGTTCCGCCCGTCGAGGTTCCCTGCCGGCTGTCGAAATCGGCGACCCGCCCGTCGGGAATGGCAACCAGCCATTCTTCCAGACGGGCCGTCGAGCAAATAGAGAGCGTGCTCTCTATTTCTGCTCGACGGGCTTCCCGACGGGAAGCTCGCCGAGAGTGTACACACGGCCGGGGTCCTCGCTGGAATGCAGCTTCCAGCGAGGTTCTCGCTGGTTTCCAGCGAGAACCTCGGTCGTGTGTACGCCGCCTAACTCTATTACGAGCACTGATTGGGTGAAGACACAGGTGTTTTAAAGGAGAGCTGGCCAATCAGTGTTTCCCAGCCAAGGCTGTGTCAGGTGAGTGCGCTGGGTCCTAGAGGGATCCAGTACTGACACCCCTGCATCCAATCTCCCCCTACCTCCAATCCCCCCCAGGCACCCTGCCTCCAATAACCCTCTGCCTCCATCCCCCTCTGCGGTGCCACCAACAACCCCTGTCTCGATCCCCCCCTTCTGCGGTGCCACCATCCCCCTCTGCGGTGCCACCAACACCCCCTGCCTCCAATCACCCCCTGCCTCTAATCTACATGCGCAGTTCCAAGCCGAACCGTTCTCGGACATTTATGAACGGGGGGGAAAAAGTGCCCATTTTTACGAACTGTGCGTAAAAATACGAACGATTGGCAACACTGCTCCAGTGTAACACTTTGCACCTTTCAGGGCGGATGGGGGGGAAGATACCTGTCTAATCCAGGTATTTACTCCCACTTCCGGACATAGATAGCCACAGTATCCGCAGATATCAACGTCACGACCAAACCCTCCTCCGTCCTCCCTTCCCCCGCTGTCTTCTGAAAGACACACAGGTCCCAGAAGACAGCAGGAACCAGTGAGGACACGCAGCACGACTCACGCATGCGCATTAGAAAACCAGGCTGTAAAGCCACAAGAAAAAAAGGAGGAGATTGCGCTATAATACACAAAATAAATTGACAAATGACCACTTATGATGTGAACAAGCAACAAAGTGAATATCTAGATAGTATCAATAACCATCAGAAAAATATGCAAAATAAATATAAATAAATGTATGATATATGTAGTGAACAAAGTCCAAATGATGAGTATGGATCAAAAAGGAAAGTCCCAATTGTGAAGTAAAATCATGCACAGTGTGACTTGTGACGATCAAGAACCTCCACCAACAACAAACACTGACCCTTACCAGAGTCAAAGATCTCACAGAGATCAAACATAGCATATACCAGGAGACATCCACCATCCGCAATGGGAAATAGTAGTATCCGTTCCATGCAGTATTCAGTAGTCAGACTCTCAAATGAGTGCCGATCCAGAATATGAAAAGCAATCAGGAAAACTCACATAGTGTAAAAACGTATGGGTTTAATAAAATAAAAAAAGATTGTGCGCACTTACAGCAATCACAATAATAAACAGCATATAAAAGAATCAGCCTGCCGGCTTGTAAAAGCGTGTACCCGTCTCTTCCGGGTCCTCACACGTGATGCGGTGACGTCAGAACGCCGCCTCCCGACATTTCGTCTCTAATGGGACTTGATCACGGGATATATGTGATATATGTGAAGCCACAAGGCTTCACTTCCTGATTCCCTTACCGAAGATGGTGGCGCCTCCACCCAGGAGTTGAGGCACAGACGTCTTCAGATGAGGACCTGGACAGATAAGTGTCCATATTTTAAAAGTCAGCGGTCGCAGTATTTGTATCTGTAAAAATTTCGGCGGAACTCCACTTTAATACCACTTCTGAAAGTACAAAATATAAATGCAATTTAGAATCCATATCCATGAATATCATATACAACATACATTGGTGTGCACAGCCTATTGCATTAGGGTGTGCACCCCAGAGCACAAACACACATGCGTGTCTATCAGCAGAGCAGTGGACGGTGTCAGTAGAGCAAAGATTGGCATCAGTAGGGCAGTGAACGGTGTCAGTATTTAAATTTTTTAATTATTATTATTATTATTTTTACAATTTTTGTTATGCTTTTTTTTTAGGAGCCCCATTATGGGGCTTTGGTGAAATATCAAGGGTCTCTCACTTTTGAGACAGAGAAAGAAACTGAGGACAGAGAATCCCTGTCCCTTTCTCTACAGCCTGCAGTAAACATGGTATACTATGCTTAATTTAAAAATGAAGACAGGAGTGATTGGTACAGATCACTCACTGTGTTCATTTAGAAAAGGTAGGGGCTGGTAAATGAAATATTTACCAGCTCCTTCCTCGCTTCTAAAAGGAGAGAAGCTGGCAGCACTGCAGGTGGGGAGCTGGGAATAGGCACTGCATGAGTGATTAGGGTATGTCCAGGCACACCCAGCACACCCTGTGCGCACGCCTATGACAACATCAGGGGCGGACTAACAACTTATGGGGCCCCCGGGCAATAGGAGATTATGGGGCCCCCAGGCAATAGATTATGGTGACACACAGTATACACACACACATACAGTATACACACACAGACACACAATATACACACACAGTATACATACACACAGAACACACACACACACACTGAAATGGTACTGGAGAGGCGGGCAGCTATAATCTTGGCATTTTAAAAACACTGATTTTTACATACTGTCCCTGGTTTTACTGAGGCTGGCAACCCTGATGGGGGCCCCCCTGTGGCATGGGGCCCTCGGGCAGTGCCCGAATGGTAAGTCCGCCCCTGGACAACATATTACAAAACATAAAGTATCAAACTTACAACTCCGGCTATATTATTGGAAAAGGCACTTTTTCAACTAAAAAAAGGGATCATAACTGTCTGCATAAGACACCCTCGGGCACAAACAACAAGAAAAAATTTTTTTTCCCCATTCCATACTCCATCTAGAACTAAATGAAAGTTTTTGCTGTAGGTATTGTAACGGAACATCCCACACTCTGCTTGATTGCTTCCATCATATACCGCTTCCTATCAGTCTGGATATAGATATCAGATATTCCAGCTGCTCACCAGCATACAACGAAACAAGACTTGTTTGTCTGCTGAACATGGAGTGTTTATTAGAACCAAGAATACAACCTTATAAACAGTTAATTAACTAATCATTTACCCAGACTAGGTGACTCATAGATATGACCTTTCAGGGTAGACATCACGTCTCCTCGCTCACCTGCTATACAATACACATTATCATAAATGTAAACACAGGACATCTTCTCACAATAGGAGGGTCAATTAGCACAGAGAACAGACAGATGGCTGGAGGTGACGGCATTAGCATCTCCTTACACTGCATGTCCCAACAGTATGAATCAGTCACTTTAATATGGCATACACAGGGTCCCCAGGCATACCGCTCACAAAGAGCACCATTCCCCCAAATGCCAGGGCCCATGATCGCAAGGCAAGAGGCGAGCATTCAGTCTTCTCCAAAAGCCTCTTTCCTGGGCGAGTCTGTCACAGGTATACTTTAAACGTTGTTTTTTTACATATATCTGGAGTTCAGTTTAAAGTTTCCTTTGTTAACGGAGTCATCCTCCGACGTACAGAAATAATTAACTGGGTTCCCTGATCCTAAGCACTTAATATGCGTGGCCCTTACAGTCATTAATAGCTAATGAGAGATTATCTGATTAAGCTTTGTGCGTTTTACATTGTACAATAAAAACTGTCACAGAAAACTGCAAAGCTGAGAGATTTACAGGAAAAAATATGAACTATAGCGAGGCTTAAGAGATAATTAATTTTACAATGGGAGATTGAATGGTGAGACTGGTCTGTGCTTTTGTTAATCCCTAATTATATTAAACTTAATATGCAAATAGCAGAATATTATTAGATGGATTGGATTCATTAATATGCTTGTTTTAGGGAATTGAATGGAATGTACTCCGAAGTACAACACTTACAGACAATTTTTCACTATTTGTTAAGTGTCTGTCAGTGACAATGCGTTTAGTCTTCATTAGTCCTCTGGTGCATGCTTTGCTGCAATTACCACATAATATACAACCTTGTTATATATGTTTGTGTAACTCCTGGCAAAAATTGTTTTTAAAGCAGAGTTCCGCCGATTTTTTTTATTTTTTTTAAGTCAACAGCTACAAATACTGTAGCTGCTGACTTTTAAAAATATGGACACTTACCTGTCCAGGGCGCCCGCGATGTCGGCACGCAAAGTCATCTGTCCCTCAGCTCTCCAGTGGAGGCGCCGCCATCTTCGTTAAGGGAATCAGGAAGTGAAGCCTTGTGGCTTCACAGCCTGGTTCCCTACTGCGCATGCGTGATCCCACTGGTCTCTTCTGTGTGTCTCCCAGAAGACAGCAGAGGGACGGAGGAGGAGCCGAATGTGGCATAGATATCCGCTATCTATGCCCGGACGTGGGAGCAAATATCTGGCTTAGACAGGCATCTGCACCCCCCTCCCCCCTGAAAGGTGCCAAATGTGACACCGAGGTGGGGGGGGGGATTCCGAAAAGCGGAAGTTCCATTTTTGGGTGGAACTCCGCTTTATGTGCACCTGTATTTTGCCCAGATGGTGCTGAAAAAAAATATTGTTAGACTTACCGGTGACGGTATTTCTAAGAGCCTTTCAGGACAACCCTGGAGAGAGTGCAGCTCCGCCTCTTTTTAGGAAACACATGTGATCTTTAAAATCCCTCCTCTTCCACCATGGCCTCAGTTATTTGTGGACTCCGACAACTGGAAAATAAAGCACAGAGAAACCACAGCAAACCATGATAGATATTTTAAACATACTACTTATTCAAATACCTAGGGATGGAAAATAGGGGTTGTCCTGAAAGGCTCTTAGAAATACCGTCACCGGTAAGTCTAACTATATTTTTCTCAAATCGCCTTTCAGGACAACCCTGGAGAGGATAACCGAGTAACTTACCCTAGGGTGGGACTACTGCTTGCAGTACCTTCCTGCCGAAGGCTTGCTCTGCAGCAGACATTAAGTCTAGCCTGTAATGCCGAAGAAAGGTAGAATAGCTGGGCCATGTAGCTGCCTTACAGATTTGGTCAGGCGTGGCACCGGCCCTTTCTGCCCAGGAAACTGCCGTAGATCTTGTTGAATGGGCAGCAACACCTGTAGGAGGCACTTTTCCCTTGGCTTGATAACTCTCCGTAATAGCTTGTTTAAGCCATCTGCCTAATGTGCTCTTGGAAGCCTTTTCCCCTTTACGTGGCCCCGAGAATATAATGAACAGGGCATTTGATTTCCTAAAATTCTTTGGTGACAGAGAGGTACTGAAGCAAACATCTTCTTAGGTCAAGAGTATGGAAGGCTTCTTCCACTGCATTAGAGGGAACTGAAGAGAATGTAGGGAGGATTATTTCCTGAGACCTGTGAAAGGTTGAAGAGACCTTTTTTGTAATCTGGATCTGTTCGGAGGATTATTCTGTCCGAAAAGATTCTCAAAAAAGGTTCCGTGACAGCTAACGCTTGGAGCTCGCTGACCCTTCTTGTCGTAGTGATGGCCACCAAAAAAATTGTTTTAAGAACTAAACTTTTCAAAGAAATGTCCTCTATGGGCTCAAATGGAGATCCTGTAACACAATGGATAAATCCCAACTGGGAAAGGTTTTGAGGGCTACCGGCCTACTTCGAACCAGTGCCTTAAAAAATCTTGAAATTAAACTTTCTTTAGATAAGGGTTTTTCTAGGTAAACTGAAAGTGCCGCTACCTGCGTTTTAAGGGTGCTGACTGCTAACCCTTTTTCCATTCCAGCATGGAGAAATTCTAAAACAGAAATTACGTTATTAACCTGGAAATTCTTGGATGAACACCAAGAATTGAATTTATTCCAAACTTTTAGGTAAATTGCCTCGGTTACCCCTTTTCTGCTATCCAGTAAAGTCTTTACCACCTCATCAGAAAGCCCCTTTGCCCTTAAGAGATCTTCTTCAGATACCAGGCTGTTAAGTGTAGACGTTCCACTTCCGGATGGTTCACAGGACCTTGTGACAGAAGGTCTTTCCTGAGAGGTAGCTTCCACGGTGGTTTTGTGGCTAAATTTTGAAGTAATGCGAACCAAGGTCTTTTCTGCCAATAGGGAGTGATTATGATCAAACTGGTCCTTTCTTCCCTGAACGTTCTTAGGACTAGCGGCATTAATGCAAAGGGGGGGAAGGCCTAGCACAGTTGGTAATGCCACTGCTGGGCCAGTGCGTCTATGGCCAATGCCTGATCTTCTCTGTGAAGGGAAAAGAATCTCCGAAGTTTCACGTTCTGCTGGCTGGCAAACAAGTCTATCTGCGGTTGCCCCCAATCCTGAGTGATGGTTGTGAAAACTTCTTGATTTAAGCTCCACTCTGCTTCCAGTATGCACCTTCTGCTTAGTAGGTCCGCTAATAGATTCTGAGACCCTTTTAGATGAACCGCTGACAGGGATGCCACGTTTAGCTCTGCCCAAGATAAAAGTTGATTGGCTAGCTGCATGAGGTCCCTGCTCCTGGTCCCCCCCTGCTTGAGGACATAGGCCACTGCTGTGGTATTGTCCAAAAGAACTTGGATGTGGCGGCCCTTCACTATCTGTTGAAAGGCCAGGAGTCCCAGGAATATGGCCTTCAACTCCCTCCAGTTCGAGGATTTCCTGGCTTCTGGTTTAGACCAGGTGCCTTGAGCAGTCTGCCCGTCTAGATGGGCTCCCCAGCCCCAGGAACTTGCGTCCGTTGTTAGGCGTTTTTCTACTGGAAACACCCAAGGAAGACCTCTTGTCAAATTGTCTGAGTTCCTCCACCACCAGAGTGCTCTTTTTACTTTTGATGTCAATCTGAAGTGTTTTTCTAGAGATTCTTGGTGTGACCAGGATTGAAGAATGTTCAATTGAAGGGGACGAGAATGTAGCCTTGCCCATTGGACTGCCGGGATTGAGGCTGTGAGCAGACCCTGTACTGCCATGGCTGACCTGACCAATACCCCGAGGTTTGTCTGAACTTGGGCTACTGCGACTAGAACCTTCTCTATTTTTTCCTGGGATAAAAAGACCTTCTGAAGGACCGAGTTTATGGTATAGCCCAGAAACTTTGTCTCTTGAGTTGGAACTAGATTTGATTTCTCCAGGTTTAGTAACCAGCCTAGACTTCTAAGATGAACCTGCGAGACCTGAAGATTCTTCGCAACTTGATCCCGGGAGTCTGCGAAGAAGAGCAGGTCGTCCAGGTATGGAACGACTGCAATCCCTTTCAGCTTCAGGGGTTCCAATGCCTCCGCCATGATCTTTGTAAAGATCCTGGGGGAGGAGAAAAGACCGAAGGGAAGGGCCCTGAACTGAAGATGCCTGACAGTGGGCCCTAGGTTCACTGCCAGGCGGAGAAACTGTTGGGATTTAGGGCAATCGGAACGTGTAGGTAGGCATCCCTGAGGTCTAGGGATGCCATGAAGCAGGCAGGGGTCCGCAGTTTCGTTATGGAGTAGATGGTGCCCATACGAAAATGTTTGTATCTGATCGATTTGTACAGAATTTTCAGGTTTAAAATCAGGCGGAATTTGCCTGAGGGTTTCTTTACCAGAAAAATGTGGGAATAGAAACCTTGACCCTCTTGTTGTTTTGGGACTTGGACTATCACTTCCTGATTTATCAGATCCTGCAATAGGGTCATCATTGCGGAAGATTTTTCTTTGTCCCGGGGGAGGGCTGTGACATAGAATCTTCTCGGGGGACATTCTGAAAACTCCAGACTGTACCCTTCTGTGATGATTCTTTCCACGAAAGGACTTATGGGCATCTGAGTCCACTGTGGGAGAAAAGCAGCTAACCTTCCTCCTACTGGAGTCAGATTGTCACTTACTTTTGGTATTTTGATCTGAGGGAGATTTGAAAAGGATACTTCCTCTACCTCTTTGGGAACCCCAACGCTTTTTATTTTCTTCATTATTTTTATAGGGCTGCTGAAAAGGACGAAAATTCTTTTTTGGGTTCTGAGCCTTTTTAGGGGGGAACGCTTTCTTTTTATCTGCCGTTCTGTCCAGCACCTTCTCTAGATCCTGACCGAACAGCAGATCCCCTGAGAATGGTAACCCACATAGCTTGACTTTAGAGGGTGTATCTCCTGACCAGGTTTTTAACCAAACCGCACGCCTGGCTGAGTTTACCAAGGCTGCTGACCTTGCCGCCATTTTAATAGATTCGGCAGATGCATCTGCCATATATTTGACAGCTTTCAAAATTAAGGGGAAAGACTCCAAGAGGTCCTTCCTTGGAGTACCTGCCTCAACATGACTTTTTAGTTTTTCAACCCAACACTCAAGATTGCGGGCGACCACTGTGGCGGCCATGGCCAGTTTTAAACTAGTTGAAGTGGAATCCCAGGCCTTCTTTAATAGGGATTCGGCCTTCTTGTCCATGGCGTCTCTCAGAACCCCCATATCCTCAAAGGCTAGCTCTGTACGACGTGACACCTGTGAAAAGGCTGCATCAACCTTTGGCTTTTTATTCCACACCTCCGTGTCACTGTCTTCAAAAGGAAACCTTTTCATGGTTTTGGAAAAGAAGGGGGCCCGCTCGGGGTCTTTCCATTTCTTTTTAATTGTGTCCGAAAGGACTTTATGGACCGGAAAAACTCTGTGTTTGGACTCATCCAGACCTTGATACATCTTATCATGTATGGAGAGTTGAACTTTCTCCTCCTGGATCCCCAGGGTAGTGTATATTGCTTTAAGAAATCCTCAACCTCTTCTAAGGATAATTTAAATTTAGAGCTTCTTCTACTATCCTCTTCCTCTTCCAAATCCCTGATGGAGGGGAGAGTGCTAGTCCCTTCGTCCCCCGAGTCCCCTTCTGTTTGCCTAGGCACAGAGACTTTGGGGCTAGGTGGTGGTTGTTGAGGCTCCCCTTGGTTTGTGGGGCCCTGTAGGAGAAGATCCTTCACTGAACCTAATGAACTTGCCAGTTCCTGTACTGAGGAGAATAAATCCTTGTACTGCTGTGAGGTTTCTTCTTCTACCAGATTCTTGATGCAAGACCTGCACATAGCCTTTTGCCAAGAGTCCCTCAAGGGATTCTTGCAAGATGGACATTTTCTGGGTGTATCTAAGTGCCTAGATTTGCTAACAGATTTTTCCTGCAACGAGAAGACGAGAAAGATACCCATATGTATTACTTCCTTCATCACCCTTTTTTATTTTATTTTTTTTATTTTTTTAACACCCTAAGTGAAATAAACCATCACCAGAAAGGGACTACAATAAAGTGTAAGCTTAAAGTACCACCACCTTTTACAGTTATTCAGACTAAGACCGTTCACACCTAGTCTGGAAACCACAGGCTCCCTCAGGGAGGAACAACAACAAACCCAAAACCGGACCCACTAAAGTAAGAACAAGTGCCTGTACCTGACTTACCTGGGCCTGACCGGTGCTTGCAGCGCCTGTCTCCGCTGCCGCTGACTGTCTCTCTTCCATCGTGTAGAGCGCAGCAAAGGAAAGACGCCGTTTTTCAAATATTCCCGGCCTCGCGCATCATCGTTGGCCGGAAGAGGAGCACTGGTCATGTGACCTGTCCCTCAGACGCTGCGTTCCAGGCGCCGGGAACCTGACAGCGCCACGCCCCCCAGGAAGTAGCGTCTCCGTGCGCGACGCACTCGCCGGCTGGGACCCAGAGCCGACATGCCACAACCAAAATTCGCAGACTCTGGGCACATAGACACTACCTCCCGGGGAGCCAGAAACTCCACTGAGTAGGAACGCCTGGGGACTCCTAAACACGCTCCCTCCCCGTAGAGGTGGGCCAGGATGGTCGCAGCACACCCAGCTGAAAACTAAGAGGTAAGCCTATCCACTCCACCCTGGAGAGAGTACAGCTCCCTGGTTCCTCACGATGCTTCCACCATGGCGGAGGAAACACAATAACTGAGGCCATGGTGGAAGAGGGAGGATTTTAAAGATCACATGTGTTTCCTAAAAAGAGGTGGAGCTGCACTCTCTTCAGGGTTGTCCTTAAAGGCGATTTGAGAAAACAGGAGCACCATACTTGTTGAGAAAGAATAAAGTCCTGGTTCCCGCCTGTGCATTTAAAACGGAAGACCAGCAAAAAAAAAAAATGTTTTATTAAAAGCCAGCGACTACAAATACTGCAGCTTCTGACTTTTAATAAATGGACACTTACCTGTCCAGGGTGCCCGCGATGTCGGCAGCAGAAGATGAGTAGCGCTGCTCGTTCCCAGTGGTCCCCGCTGTCTCCTGGGACCAGTGTGTTTCCCATAAGGCACCGGTGGGGGGGGGGATGGAGTGACTCCCGTAGGAGTCTCTCACGGAGGTGTGTGTGCAAATTCCTGTATTATACAAGTATCTGCACCCCCTTCCCCGCTGAAAGGTGCCAAATGTGACACGGGAGGGGGGGGGGTTCCGAATAGCAGAAGTTCCATTTTTGGGTGGAACTCCGCTTTAACATGGTTTCCTATGGGTCACATCTGTGCTCTGTATGCAAATGCACCTGAAATATCCAACCTGCATAGCTGTGAACCAGGCTTTAATGGCTCTTTAATGGTATAGCAGCAGCTGGCAGGCATTCAAGGGCCGTTATTGCCACCTCCTGACTCCTGTTTTTTGTGTTTTTCCCCTTTTTCTTTTTTTTGATAGTTACTGAATGACAATTTTACATTTCAGGACTGCGCCGCAACTGCGAGCCTAAAGCTTGGCTCATGACTGCAGAGGAGCCGCATTGATCCCAGCGGGCAAGTTTGGCAGGCAGTGCCGCTTGTCAAACTAATTGCCGCAAAGCATCATGGCCACAGGTTGTCTACAGCCCTGTTAGGCTGTAACGTGTGTAACGGAAGGGCCCGTGGCATCCAGAAGCTCTTAGAAAGCATGAGCCAGAAAATAATGGACAGTCAGAATATATCTTGGACTACCTGAGATGGGACTATTATGTAATTATTATCCACAAAATATTCCAGGATATCTGTGGAGAACTGGTTGCTGTTTGTTGATTCTGAACTCAACAGGCTAATTGAGAGAGTGACTCATTCATAATGTGGGGACACATACTGCTAGGTGTTAATGTCATCAACTCCAGCCCACCTGTCTGTCTGTTGTGATGTAAATGAATCTAGGATGGCTCCTGAGTATCTTTCATTGTGGCTTGTGCTAATTGACCCTGTATTGTGTAAAGGTGTATTAATGATAATGTGTGTATTGTAAGTTAACAGACAGCTTAAAGGTCAGGTGTCTCAATTATCAGCTGTAGTTAAATAGCTCATGTAAATTAGGTCAGAGCCGGAGTCAGAATGTCTACTAAAAGATGTGTATTGGGGCTCATTAGGTAAGCATTGTATGATGTTTTGGGTGGAGTTGGGTCATTGTTCATTTGGTTACTGCAGTATTCTTTTTGTGTATATAAGAGCCTGCTTTCTCAATAAAGATTGTCAAACCTGCTTGAACTTCATACAGAGCTGTGTCTTGTATAATTCCTATGGGTCGCGTTCACCTGACTGTGGGGTGTCGATAGTTGCCTTGGGTTCGGGAATGGAATATCCTAAACGCCTTTAACCCCTGTCCCATTTGGGGTTCCGTTACAACGTGTATCTCTTATATATATGTAAAGCGCTGCATAAATTGACAGCGATATATAAGTACCTGTAATAAATAAATCTCAGTGGGTAACTGGGGGAGATAAAACTACCGCTCAGCTGCCTGTTTTTATTACCTTACAGTCACCAGTGTGAAACAGCCCTAAGGTGGCACCACCTGTCAAACTCACCCATTGAGGTTATGGGGGGGGGGCTGCACCACAACCACAAGCCAAATGCTTGGCAAAAAGATGTGGCAAGGCCCCTGCAATGTAAAATTGCTGTTCAGCAAATAAAACAGGTGTCATGAGGTTACAGTAGCGCCAGCCTCTACTCCTACTCTACTACCACCCTCTGAAATGCGGTCCACCACATTACCGTCAGTGTGAAAGAGCATGTAGACTTTGTTACATCATGAACTGCTACAGATTGCTTTTTTATCCTAAGAAGGGAACTCCAGCTAAAAAAATGTTTAATAAATAAGTCAGCAGGTGGCACTATAGATCCTTTTTTTTTTTTTTTTTTTTTTTTTTTTTACAGGCTCCCACTTTGTTGCAAAGCCTGTTGTTCACAGAACACAATAGCTCTAGATGAAATTTGTATAAGCAGCTGAATTAATCTTCAGAGTAACCTCCATGTTCCCAAGTGTGGGTCACACAGGAGGCCAACCCCAGGGTAGGTTCTTTAGGCTATGCCAGGCGATGAACGAGGTCACTCATCCCAGCACAGGGGTAACACCTTGCCCGAAGGCATGCTCACAATGCCAGGGACCAGGCGAGGGCCACGATCATGTAAAGTCGAACATACTGTAAAGAGATGTTCCTGAAAAAAAAACCTGCAAGAGAAAGGCATAATGAGCTAGTAGATTCCCGGCAGATCAAAGTCGAGGCGCCTGCACCATAGACAGCGGTGCATTCTTTTTGGCAAATAAGTGTAGGTTTAGAAGATATTGCAAACACCTACAGGTAAACTTTAATCTAGGCTTACCTGTAGGTAAAAGTAGCCAGAGAGAGTTTACAACCACTTTAACCCTTCTTGTTCCATACCTAGTGGCCTAGCTAATCTTCTCTAGGTGACCGTCAGAGACAGACAGCTAGGGAGGCAGCTGAAAGGGGTTGTAAAGGTTAAAAAAAAAAAAATCTCTAAATAGCTTCCTTTACCTTAGTGCAGTCCTCCTTCACTTACCTCATCCTTTGATTTTGCTTTTAAATGTCCTTATTTCTTCGGAGAAATCCTCACTTCCTGTTCTTCTGTCTGTAACTCTACACAGTAATGCGACAATTTCTCCCTTGGGGGCCACAAAATAAATATATATCCAAATTACCAGGGGGCCACATTAAACCGTAACGGGGGCCGCAATTGGCCAGTGGGCCGGACTTTGGACATACCTGATCTATAGTATTCATACCAGGGCCGGCCATTGGCGTGTGCGAGCTGTGCGGCCGCACAGGGCGCCATGGGCAACAGGGGCGCCGTGTAGCCATCACAGCTCGCAGAATGTGAGTCGCAGTCAGTTACTCACATGTTCATCACAGGAGTCCGACTCCTACAAGTCACAGCAGTATGCTTTGCCAGGTCCCCCTGTCCTGGGACTGGGTAAAGAGCAACGCATCGGCTGCTGGCACCGACAGGCACACTGCGCATGCGCTGCCGTTGCTCTGAGTCGGGGAAGCCCAAAAACGCTCAGCTATTCTCAGGCAGACAGCGCATGCGCAGTGGCGTCTAAGCGCCGTACGGCTCCATTTTTAAATGTAAAGCCGCACTGTCCACCGAAAGGTAAGTCACACTGAGCCCCTTGCCCCTGGATGCATCTACTTTTTTAGATAAAAATAAAAGATAAAAAGTATTTACTTTTTATAGCCAGCCTACACACACAAGGGGAGGAGGATATAAGGGACTTAACAGAAGAATAATTTATTGCGTCTACTAACTATGGGAAAGATTTATGTAATTTTTATTGTTTTTTTTTTACTAGAAATGGCGGCGATCTACGATTTTTTGCGGGACTGCGACATTGCGGCGGACAGATCGGACCCCTAACTGACAGTAATAATGCCATTGGCAGGGAAGGGGTTAATACTCTTGGTGATCAAGGGGTTGAATGTGACCCTAGGGGAGTGATTATTTGTTAAATATTTTTTTCCCACTTTGTGTATGTTTAGGTGACCAGGGGCGAGGGCTGAAGATGGGGGGGGGGGGGCGCCACAGGATTAGCTTGCACAGGGCGCCTGAACATCTAAGGCCGGCCCTGATTCATACTAGTTCTCAGTGCTGGGATCTTTAGAAAACTATTAGTTTAGAGCAAATGTATCTTATCCTTATCCTACTTAAAGGGTCACTAAAGGACATTTTTTTTTTTTTTAGCTAAATAGCTTCCTTTACCTTACTGCAGTACTGGTTTGATGTCCTCATTGTTTGTTTTTGCTTTGAAGTTGCTGTAATCCTGCTCTGATCTCCACACTTCCTGCTTGTCTGTTTCCTTATAACCACCATACTGGGAGCTTTCTCACTGTGGTCTAAGCTGTCATTACTGTGTGTCTAAAACTTCCCAGAACCAATCGGATTCATTTTAAAAACAAAACACTGCCCTGGATTTGTTTGTTTTTGTTCTGTGTGTCTCTTTCTACTTCACAGAAACATGAAGCCAGTTTAAAAGTGAAACTAACCTGCAGGCACATTATATGATTGATTTTTATCTATTTGTAATCATTTTGAAAAGGAATCAGTTAACTTTTATGTCTCTATACCCTGTAAACAGTCATTTCAGCAAAAAAAAAAAATCCTTTAGTGACCCTTTAAGGAAGCATGGACATAAAGTAGCTACCAATTCATGTATTCTCATATGCATGCTTCGAAGTTCCATTGATCCGACTACAGTAAGAATATTCAGTAATGTCCACACCATCGGCTGTGTCTACAACCCGTGTGCAGAGACAGATGCAGAGTTGGCACGTATTCAGCGTGTGAGCTGGCTGAGAATCCCCCGGATAAAAACAGACCAGGACGCATGTAAGACACCAGCATTCGAAATGAGGATGGGAATAATAAAGGAGGCCTTATCAAAGCAGTAGCTGGATTCAAAATGTAACGCTCGTTTTTAGGCACATCCAAATGCAACCTGCATGAAAATAAATTAACCAGCATGTAGGTTGCCAGCTGGAAAAAGGGAAATTCATTTAATGGAAAGTTGTGCTTTGAAAACCCTGCTTTTCTTTTAAAACAAATTATTAAATAAAAGTGTGGACCTCAGTAGCATGCAAGTCAGATTTTACACTGGCCCTGGGAAGAACAGGGTCACAATTTGATTAAAACCACCATGGTCCTTCGAGGTCCTAAACCCTCTGGAATGTGACATATGCATCAGGTAGAGCCAGGGCTGTCTCACACAAAGCCTAACAATTGGGCTGATTTACCAAGCCTGTGCGCCAAGACTCATGGTGCACAAGCAGGAGTAAACCTGTTTTTGACATTTACCAAAGAAACACGCTGCCAGTGCAGCGTGTTTCCTCATTTACTAAAGTGCCTAATGCGCCCAGAAGAGGGCGCACAGCACGCCAGTACAGAGCTGGCGTGCGGCATTTAGTAATGTAAACATCGGGGATTCGGGCGGGAGTTTATGAGGGGAGGGAGGGGGGTGATGCAGGGGAAGTGTAGTGACATGTGTTTAAACTTGTGTGGCGGGCCGATTTGAAAGGGAAAGTGACTTTTGGGACCCGATCCCCGTGCCCTTGCAAAGTACGCTAGAACCTCGGAAGGTTCACTTGCATACTGGGCATGCGCAGAGGGAAAAATCGGAGCTCACCGCGCGCCTCTTCAGTACGCCGGGAAATCCTTGGTAAATACCAGGCGGCGTAGCAGTGTTTGCACTGCCTGGAGCGGCGCACGGCAAGCTCCGAGCTGTTCTCGGGCTGCGCTGACACTGAAGGGGAACTCCGCGCCAAATTTCAAATGTGAAACCGGCGCGGCTTCCCCCCCAGGGGTACAATAGGCTCTCCGGCTTGGTCCGGAACGTGAGGGGTTAACCCACGCCAAAATCGGCGTGGGGTTCCCCCCCAGATCCGTACCAAGCCCTCATCCCAGGCATGCAGTCTGGCCGGACAGGAATGGGGGTGGGGACGAGCGAGCGCCCCCCCCCCTCCTGAGCCGTACCAGACCACATGCCCTCGACATGGGGGAGTGTGTGCTTTGGGGGAGGGGGGCGCTGCCCCCCCACCCCAAAGCACTCTTGTCCCCATGTCGATCGGGACAAGAGCCTCTTCCCGACAACCCTAGCCATTGGTTGTCGGGGTATGCGGGCGGGAGCCAATCAGAATCTGGGAGCCCCGTTTAATAAGGTGGCCCCCAGATTTCGGGCCCCCACCCTATGTGAATGAGTATGGGGTACATCGTACCCCTACCCATTCACCTGGTGAACGTTTTCACTTTTGAGGGTCTTCCGCCGCCCCCTTCAAATTCTTCTGCCTGGACGGGGGTCGTACATCCCATCCAGGACTTGGACGTGGCGGGCTTCTCGTCGCTGTCTTCTGCCGCTGCCCCCTTCACCACGAAGCTCCGTGCTTGTTTGATGAGGGCAGCGGGCTTCCGTCGTCTTCTCCGGGGCGAGGGTCGTACATCCCACCCCGGATTTCGTCGCCGGGTTCTGCCTGGCTCCTACTAGGGGCCAGGGCTTCTTTTGCCGTCTTCCGCCGGAGGGCGCCACTCTCCGGGCTTCTCGACGTTGTCTTCCGCCGCGGGGGCCAGGCCTTCTTCTTTGCCGCCCCCCTCGATTTTTTCGGCCTGGACGGGGGTCGCACATCCCATCCAGGACTTGGACGTGGCGGGCTTCTCGTCGCCGTCTTCTGCCGCTGCCCCCTTCACCACGAAGCTCCGTGCTTGTTTGATGAGGGCAGCGGGCTTCCGTCGTCTTCTCCGGGGCGAGGGTCGTACATCCCACCCCGGATTTCGTCGCCGTCTTCTGCCGCTGCCCCCTTCACCACGAAGCTCCGTGCTTGTTTGATGAGGGCAGCGGGCTTCCGTCGCAGTCTTCCGCCGCGGGGTGACACTCGCGGGCTTCTTCTTCCATTCGATGTTGACACGGCGAGGTCCGGCGCTGAAATGCCTTCTGAGCGGCGGGCAAGGACTTATATTGGCATTGGGCGTGGGCGTGGTTATGCCAACATGTGACCTTAACCCATGTGACAGTGATGTGACGTGACATCACTGTCACATGGGTTAAGGTCACATGTTGGCATAACCACGCCCACGCCCAATGCCAATATAAGTCCTTGCCCGCCGCTCAGAAGGCATTTCAGCGCCGGACCTCGCCGTGTCAACATCGAATGGAAGAAGAAGCCCGCGAGTGTCACCCCGCGGCGGAAGACTGCGACGGAAGCCCGCTGCCCTCATCAAACAAGCACGGAGCTTCGTGGTGAAGGGGGCAGCGGCAGAAGACGGCGACGAAATCCGGGGTGGGATGTACGACCCTCGCCCCGGAGAAGACGACGGAAGCCCGCTGCCCTCATCAAACAAGCACGGAGCTTCGTGGTGAAGGGGGCAGCGGCAGAAGACGGCGACGAGAAGCCCGCCACGTCCAAGTCCTGGATGGGATGTGCGACCCCCGTCCAGGCCGAAAAATTCGAAGGGGGCGGCAAAGAAGAAGGCCTGGCCCCCGCGGCGGAAGACAACGTCGAGAAGCCCGGAGAGTGGCGCCCTCCGGCGGAAGACGGCGAAAGAAGCCCTGGGAGGAGCCAGGCAGAAGCGGAGGAGCCCGAGGTGGGGCGACACCCCCGTTGTTCTCCGCTGTTTTCGGCCGGCCCCCCCCGGATGTAAAAGAGCTTCATTTTGGGGTGGGGGCACAGTCGAGCATGGCGGAGAGCATGGGTGGGTGTTTCCCCCCCCCGGCAGAAGACGGCTAGAAGACCGAGGAGTGGCGACGCCCCCGTTGTTCTCCGCCATTTCCGCCGCCCCCCCCCGGATGTAAAAGAGCTTGATTTGGGGTAGGGGGCCTGGCCGAACATGGCGGAGAGCATCGGTGGGTGTCTCTCTCCCCGGCGGAAGGCGGCGGCGAAGACCGGGGGGGGGGTAGGTGTACCCCCCCGGCGGAAGGCGAAGACCGAGGAGGGGTTTCGCCCCCGTTGTTCTCCGCCATTTCCGCCGGCCCCCCCCGGATGTAAAAGAGCTTGATTTGGGGTAGGGGGCCTGGCCGAACATGGCCGAGAGCATCGGTGGGTGTCCCCCCCCGGCGGAAGGCGGCGGCGAAGACCGGTGCGGGGCTGGAGCCCCCCCGGCAGAAAACGTCTGGAAGACCGAGGGGCTCCGCCCCCGTTGTTCTCTGCTTTTTTCGGCCGGCCCCCCCCGGATGTGAAAGAGCTTATTTTGGGGTGGGGGCCTGGCTGGACATGGCGGAGATCATCGGTGGGTGTCCCCCCCCGGCAGAAGACGGCGAAGCCCGGGGCCCAATGGGCTGGTGGTGGGGGGTCCCGGCAGAAGACCCCCGGAGCTGACTAATAAATTATTTTTTTCTGTGTGTTTTTTTTGTGTTTACACTTTTCCACCCGGTGAATGGGTAGGGGTACGATGTACCCCATACTCATTCACATAGGGTGGGGGGCCAGAATCTGGGGGCCCCCTTAATATAGGGGGCTCTCAGATTCTGATAAGCCCCCCGCCCGCATACCCCGACAACCAACGGCCAGGGTTGTCGGGAAGAGGCTCTTGTCCCGATCGACATGGGGACAAGAGTGCTTTGGGGTGGGGGGGCAGTGCCCCCCTCCCCCACAGCACACACTCCCCCATGTCGAGGGCATGTGGTCTGGTACGGCTCAGGAGGGGGGGGGGCGCTCGCTCGTCCCCACCCCCATTCCTGTCCGGCCAGACTGCGTGCCTGGGAGAAGGGTTTGGTCTGGATCTGAGGGGGAACCCCACGCCGTTTTTTGGCGTGGGTTTAACCCCTTATGTTCCAGATCAAATCTAAGAGCCTGTTGTGCACCTGAAGGGGGACCCCCACGCCGTTTTTTTTTGTAATTTGGGGTGGAGTTCCCCTTTATCCCGGTCCTGTCAGGGGGGGGGGGAATGCCTGCTCGTCTGTCCCTACAATGTATGAACAGCGATCTGTCATTTCCCCTACACAGTCCCACCCCCTTTACAGTTAGAACACACCCAGGTAACATATTCAACCCCTTCCGCGCCCCTAGTGTTAACCCCTTCCCTGCCAGTGTCATTTTTATAGTAAGCAATGCATTTATATACCATTGCTCGCTACAAAAATGCCAAATCTCACAAAAATGTGTCCGCCACAATGTCGCATTAGACAGAAAAAACAATGATAGCCACCATTACTAGTAAAACAAAAAATTATTCCAAAAAAAACCCATAAGACCAACCCCTACTTAGAACTTTTGCCCAAACCAATCAAACGCTTATTGTGATTTTTTGCAACCAAAAAGATGTCCAAGAATACTTATCGGCCTAAACTGAGGGCAAACATTTTTTGAATATATTTTGGGGGAGATTTATTATAGCAAACAGTAAAAAAGATGTTTTTTTAGTTACCAAATTGTCGCTATATTTTTGGGTCAAGCAAAAATAAGAAAAAACGCAGAGGTGATCAAATACCACCAAAAAAAAAAAAAAAAAAAATTTTAGGGGGGGGGGGTGAGGATGAGGACGCCCAATTTTTTGGGGGGCCACGTCGCACAACCACGCAATTGTCAGTCAAAATGACGCAGTGTTGAAATGCAAAAAATGGCCCCGTCAGTGACCAGTAATATGCTCTGGGGCTCAAGTGGTTACAAATTAAGAATACACTAAAGTTAGCCCAATTTATGGCCATAATGTGAAAGATGATGTTACACCGAGTAAATAGATACCCAACATGTTACACTTTAATATTGCACACACTCATGGAATGGCGCCAAACTTCAGTACTTGAAAATACCCATAGGCAACGCTTTTTTATGTGTTTCAGGTTACCAGTTTAGATTTACAGAGGAGGTCTAGTGCTAAAAGTATTGCTCTCGCTCTAACGTACGCTATGATACCTCACATGTGGGGTTTGAACGGGGGTTCAATATGTGGGCGGGGCTTACACATTTAAGGCCCGCCCCCATATATGGAAACATTCTTCAAACCACACATGTGAGGTATCATAGCGTGCGTAACAGCAAGAGGAATATTTATAGCACTAGACCTCATCTGTAAATCTAAACTGGTAACCGGAAACAATAAAAATGCTGCTTGTTCGCTTCTGACTGCGAGCTACTAGGGACAGGGGCTTTTAAATTATTACTATTTAGGTTTGTTACGTAAAAATTCTATAAGACCTCCCGTTCAGCTTGTAAAGCATCACTTCATGGGGACCAAAAAAAAATTTAACACCTCTAATGCTTTCATCCGCCATTGCAGATTTGATTCTGGTACTGCATTTCGAGTGAACTGGGCATGCTCGAACAGTTAGAAAAAGAAGTTGGAAGTTTCATCCTGAAAATGACTTGCATCTTTCTGAGCATGCTCAGAAAGCTCTTTTTTTGGCTTAGTAATTTAAGGACATCCTTAACAGGTGTAAGCAGTTACAAGTGCACACAAACTAGAGGCTGACATTTCTTCATGTGTTTCCAATTGGTTCATTAGCACACATGTTATAAAAAGCGTGGATACTGCACGTGTCAGCTGCCCTCAGAGGGGGCAGATTTGCTGGCTGGAAGTAATGGCGGAGTGAAACAGAGATGTTTTGGAGCAAGTTTTGTATTTGTTGATGTTTTCTCTGCTACATAATTTTGCTAAATGTTTCTCAAGATGTTAATGACTAATGTTTTAATCCTGTGGGTCTATCCTGTTATTTCAAAAGCATGATTTATTTTCCAATGACTGTGAAATAAACGTTGGTCTTTTTTGTTTTTAGGTGTTTTTATATATTTTTGGTGTGTTTATTTGTAATTTTTTTTTTGCTTTCCTTGTTTTGTGGACCAATAAAATTACTTTCAAATTTTGAAGTTTGTTTTGTGATATTTTTTTCATGCTATGGATTTCAACCGCTGCAGCTGAACTAGTTTGGGCCTAAACCATCAAGTGTGATTTGTCTCTAAGATCTTTCCTGGTGTGTATGCATGAAATGTTTAGTCACCAGAAAAGGAAGGACAAAGCGGTAAGTATTGTTTCCTAGAACTGATGTCCAGACTGACTTTTTAAAGCACATGTGCAAGATGTAGGAAAAGCTGCAAACAGGGCCTGTTGGAGGGGGGGGGGGGGGGTGGTGTTTTTTTTTTTGGACAGGCTTGAAGTGCTGATTTACAGCGCTGTGCTTGAAACTAGCACAAGACAATCCTATTCTAATTGTGGGTTGTTTGAGGGAAGCCAATTGAGTGTTAGAACCCCTGCTAGTGTTTTTAGGTTGGGCTTTGTGTCCCTTTTCCTAAAATTGGCTTCACTTCCTGTCACACAGCTGAACAGGAAGTGAGGTTAAAACCCTACCAATGGTCTTTTCTTCGGGGCACAGGTCAATCTAACTAGTGTCACCATTAAGCAAATTGCACTGCAGTGTACACCCCAAATGATTAGTTACTTTGGGGTTTAGTAAAGGCAAAGCCGCTCTGCAGTAGAAGCGTAGGCAATGAAAATCAGAAGGGAAGCACTGATGGTTTTTACTTCCAATCCCGCCAAGTTTTGAGTTTTCTTCCTTGCTTGTCCACTTGTAGTGCAAAGTGGATTTGCCTTTAGTAAATGGACCCCAAAGTCCAAGATTCCTACTAATTTGGGGTGTACACAGCAAAATGCCATTTCCAAAATGGGAAACTATTTATATTGATCTGTGTGTCCCCAACAAAACATTACTCAGGTGTTTCCCTCACTTCCTGTTTGGCTGTGTGGCAGGAAGTGAATGAATTAAGTAGAAAGTGACAACATTTGTGAGGTGTCTTTACCCTATCAGGGGTGCAGGCATCCCCAAAACAAACAAGAAAATAGTTGATTTAACATTGGGTGGTGTTTGTGGGGGTCCCTAACACACATTCATACATATTAGCAACGCTGGATCCTGGCCTATTGGCATGGTTATATTTTCTTAAGCCTCTCAATAAAATGATCTGAAATTTGGGGTTAAACTGGAACAATAATCATCACTTTTATTTTTTGGATTTCTTTCATTTTGGATAGAGTTGGTGGGGGGGGGGGGGGGTTAGAAGCTCTGTCAGTTTATTTTGTATTATCCCTGTCCGTTTGGGGAGATTGGCCTTCACTTCCTGCCCCATAGCCAAACAGGAAGTGATCGAAAAACTAGGCAAATTAAGGGCCCCCCCAGGTCCCCCCCCACAGAACTTGTGTGTGTCCCCTGAAAATTCCTGGGTGGGTCATAAAAAAACAGGGTGTGGCCTTGACAGGAAGGGTGGGTCATTTTTCTATTAGGGGGGTGCCAAAATTTGGTCAGGCCTAGGGAAGCACAAAACCTAAATATCCTACTGCATATTAGGGCTTATTTAGACAGGATCCAATTTACAGCATGTTTTTAGATTGTGGGAGGAAACCCGCACAGGGAGAACATGCAAACTCCAGGCAGATAGTGTCACGGGCGGGATTCGAACCAGCAACCCTTTTGCTGCTAGGTGAACATGCTACACACTACACTACTGTGCTGAACGAACATGATTGCAGCTGAAAGCATGAGATGTTTTTTTTTTTACCAATTCCATGCTTTCCAGCCTGGAGGACAGATGTGGGGTCTAATTGACCCCGCCTTTCTCTATAAAGAGGACCTGTCACACACTAGTCCTATTACAAGGGATGTTTACATTCCTTGTAATAGGAAGAAAAGTGAAAAATAATACAAACAAAGGGACAAACAAGTGCAAAAATTAAAATATTAAGTAAAAAAATAAAATAACAAAGGAATTTAAATGCTCCTGTCCCTAGTAGCTCGCACTCAGAAGCGAACACGCATGCAAGTCCCACCCACATATGTAAACATCCTTCAAACCCCACATGTGAGGTATCATAGCGTGCGTTAGAGCGAGAGCAATAATTTTAGCACTAGACCTCCTCTGTAACTCAAAAGTGGTAACCTGAGAAAAAAAGTCAAGCGTTGCCTATGGAGATTTTTAATAACGAAGTTTAGCGCCATTCCATGAGTGTGCGCAATATGAAAGCGTGACAAGTTAGGTATCTATTTACTCGGTGTAACATCATCTTTTACCTTATCCCTAAAAATTGGGCTAGCTTTACTGCTTTCTTATTTTGTCATTCATGAAACAGGTTTTTTTTTTGAAAGCCAAAAAAAAAAAAAAACGTTTGAAAATTTTTGGCACAAATACTGTTGGAAATGTGTCCGAAAAAATGGCCGCCACTTTATTCCCTAGGGTGTTTGTTAATAAAATATATATAATGTTTGGGGGTCCTGAGTAAGTTTCAAGGAAGAAAATATAATTGTTACATGAAGGAGAGAAGTGCCAGAATAGGCGCGGTATGGAAGTGGTTAAAGTGCACCAATAAAAGTGAAAAATTCCTTGAAATTTCGTACCATGGGGGGGGGGAGGCAATTAGGGGCGCCATCAGGAATTATGGGGCCCCTTACACAGCTTCAGGCATGGGCCCCCTGGAGCAGAGAATAGGGGGGGGGGGTGCCGCCTGATATTAAGAAGGGGGGGGGGGCTGCCGCAATTTGATAAGCGGGGGGTTCCTTTACTAAAAAATACATATAGAAAAATATATATTAAAAAGGGTGGTAGCCATCCGGGGGCCCTGGGGACCACTGGGCCCTTTAATAAAAAGAAACTTCTGGGCTCTTTAATGAAAAATAAATTACAATATCTACATATATAAAATAATAAAAAAGGGGGTTGCCTTGGGAGCTCTGGGCCCTTTAATAAAAAATAACTACCAAAAATCTAAAAAAAAAATAACATTGGATGGGAGCTGTGGTGGCTCAACGTGAATGGCACTGCGCTGACAAGCCGTTCACCTCTGCAGCCAAGGGTTCGGATCCCGGTCTCGGCTACATGTGAATTGAGTTTGGTGGTGTCAGCCCGGCTCCCGGTGGGTGTGCTATGCAAGGTACGCCTGTGCTTAGTATGCCCACCCCCCCCCCCCAAAAAAAAAACACCACACTTGCACACACTTTGGCCATGAGGTCTCCTAAAATAAAGGGAGGCGAAGGACCTACAGGGCTGGCTGGGTGGGCTACACTCCTTCATAGGGGGAGTCCCTCTGTCCCATCGGGCTCCCAAGTGTAGCAGGTGGGGTGAGGCCCCCCTCACACCCACCATTGCCACCGGGGGCATGGAGAAGGATGGCGATTGCAAGTCCAGCTCCTCTCTCTCGACTTCACGCACAAAATACACTTTAAAAAAGAAATTAAAGTAAAAAGTAACAAACCTGGGGAAAATGTTTATAACATTTTTAGAAGCAAAAAGGGGGCCCTCTGGGAGCTTTCAAAATTATATTATATATATATATGTTTAAAAAATAACCAAAAAATATATCATATGTTTTTTTTTTGATTTTTTTGTAAAGGTGGGGGGTTGTCATCTGGAGCCCTGGGGATCTCCGGGCCACTGGGGACCAGGCCACTGGGGACCTCCAGACCCCTAAACCAAAACATTGGCCCTTTAATAACAAAAAATTTGGGGGGTTGCCACCCGGGGCCCTGGGGACCTCCAGACTGCTAAAAAATATTAAATTCCAAAAATTGGCCCTTTAATAAAAAATCCTACAAAAACCAACTAACAAATATATATACAAAAAAAAAAAGAGGGGGGTTACCATCTGGGGCGCTGGGGGGCCTCCAGGCATCTGGGCACCTCCGGACCCCCGGGCCCCTTACAGGTGTACAGGGCCGCCATCATGAATTTTGGGGCCCCTTACACAGCTTCAGGCATGGGCCCCCTGGAGCAGAGAACCGGGGGGGGGGGTGCTGCCGCATGAAATTGAGAAGCGGGGGGGGGGGTGGTGCCACAAATTGAGGAGCGGGGGGGCCCTTTACAAAAATTTTGACAGAAATAAGAAATAAAGAAAAATATATATAAAAAAGGGGGGTAGCCATCCGGGGCCCTGGGGACCTCTGTGCTCTTTATCAAATAAAAATAAAAAAGAGAGAAAATACATATATATATATTTTTTAAATATAACATTTATCGAAAAAAAGTAAAAAAACAAGGGGGTAGCCTTCCAGGGCCCTGGGGACCTCTGGGCCCTTTCCTTAAAAAAAAAAAAACAAATATATTAAAAAAATATATATATTTTTTTAAATATATATATTTTATTTAAAAAAAAGGGCTTGCCATCTGGGGCCCTTAGTGGCCTCCGGGCCCCTGGGGACCTTCGGAGCCCTTAAACAAAAAAAAAAACAAAAAATTGTTTTGTTTTAGGGTGGTTCCCATCCGGGCCCCTGGGGGCCCCTGGGGACCCCCGGGCGGTGTAATGCCTGTACCCCCCTAATGGCGGCCCTGCAGGTGTACTGCCTGTACCCCCCTGATGGCGGCCCTGGGTGTAATGTCAGCATGTGAAAAATGACATTCTGAAGGAAAAAAGCCATTTAAAACTGACTCGCGGCTATAATAAATTGTCAGCTCTTGGAAATTGCAGGAGAATTCATTCATTAAAAACACCAAAAAAAAAGCGTGGGGGTCCCCCCAAATTCAATAACCAGACCCTTTAGGTCTGGTATGGATATTAAGGGGAACCCCGCCATCAATTTTTAAAAAAAATGACGTGGGGTCCCCCCAAATATCCATAACCAGACCCTTCAGGTCTGGTGTGGAATTTAAGGGGAACTCCACTCCAAATTTAAAAAAAAATGGCGTGGAGTCCCCCCTAAAATCCACACCAGACCCCTTATCCGAGCACGTTGACCTGGCCGGCCGCAGAAAAGAGGGGGGGACAGAGCGCGGCCCCCCCCCTCTCCTGAACCGCACCAGGCCACATGCCCTCAACATTGGGAGGGTGTTTTGGGGTGCCCCCCAAAACACCTTGTCCCCATGTTGATGAGGACAAGGGTCTCTTCCCCACAACCCTTGCCCGGTGGTTGTGGGGGTCTGCGGGCAGGAGGCTTATCGAAATCTGGAAGACCCCTTTAACAAAGGGGCCCCCCAGATCCCGGCCCCCCCCCTGTGTGAAATGGTAATGGGGTACCTTGTACCTCTACCATTTCACGAGTAAAAAAAAAGTGTCAGTGAAAAAAAAGACAAGAGCCGGTTTTTGACAAGTCCTTTATTATCTTCTTTCTTCTTTCCTTCGGGTTTCTTCTTCCTCCTCCTTCTTCTTCCTCTGCTTCTGTCTTGGGTCTTCTATTCCCGCATCTTGCCCGGCGTGTTCTTCCATCTTCTTCCGCTGTCCTTCTCGTCCGCATCTTCTCCTTCTTCTTCTTCGCCGGAGCGGCCGCTTCCAATTGAAATCCCCGCTGTCTGCCGGACCACGCCCCCCCCCTCTGACGCCTCGGGCAAGCTCTTAGGAGTGTGCTGCAAGTGCGTCCGAGGGGGGCGTGGTCACAAGTGAGAGGGCGGGCAATTCAATTTGAAGCTCGTGCGCGGCTTTTTCTTTGCCAGAGTCGCCGCTTCCAATTGAATTGCCCGCTTTCTGGAACATGTGACCACGCCCCCCTCTGACGCACTGGCACCACACGGGGACTTTCCTAAGAGCTTGCCCGTGGCGTCAGAGGGGGGGCGTGGTCCGGCAGACAGCGGGGATTTCAATTGGAAGCGGCCGCTCCGGCGAAGAAGAACAAGAAGAAGAAGATGCGGACGAGAAGGACAGCGGAAGAAGATGGAAGAACACGCCGGGCAAGATGCGGGAATAGAAGACCCAAGACAGAAGCAGAGGAAGAAGAAGGAGGAGGAAGAAGAAACCCGAAGGAAAGAAGAAAGAAGATAATAAAGGACTTGTCAAAATCCGGCTCTTGTCTTTTTTTACACTGACACTTTTTTTTTACTCGTGAAATGGTAGAGGTACAAGGTACCCCATTACCATTTCACACAGGGGGGGGGCCGGGATCTGGGGGGCCCCTTTGTTAAAGGGGTCTTCCAGATTTCGATAAGCCTCCTGCCCGCAGACCCCCACAACCACCGGGCAAGGGTTGTGGGGAAGAGACCCTTGTCCTCATCAACATGGGGACAAGGTGTTTTGGGGGGCACCCCAAAACACCCTCCCAATGTTGAGGGCATGTGGCCTGGTGCGGTTCAGGAGAGGGGGGGGGCCGCGCTCTGTCCCCCCCTCTTTTCTGCGGCCGGCCAGGTCAACGTGCTCGGATAAGGGGTCTGGTGTGGATTTTAGGGGGGACTCCACGCCATTTTATTTTTATTTGGGGTGGAGTTCCCCTTAAATTCCACACCAGACCTGAAGGGTCTGGTTATGGATATTTGGGGGGAACCCCACGTCATTTTTTTTTTTAAATTGACGGCGGGGTTCCCCTTAATATCCATACCAGACCTAAAGGGTCTGGTTATTGAATTTGGGGGGACCCCCACGCTTTATTTTTTCGTTTTTTTAATGAATGAATTCTCCTGCAATTGCCGGGAGCCGACAATTCATTATTGCCGCGAGTCAGTTTTAAATGGCTTTTTTTTTTTTTTTTTTTTTTTTCAGAATGTCATTTTGTGCAAAGACATATTTCTAACCACATGAAAAGTGCACTTTATTCACCTGCTGACATTCCCCCCCCCCCCCCCATGGTACGAATTTAAAAAAAATTATTCAAATGACGTGGGGGTCCCCCCAAATTCAATAACCAGACCCTTCAGGTCTGATATGGATATTAAGTGGAACCCCGCCATCAATTTATAAAAAAAATGACGTGGGGTCCCCCCAAATATCCATAACCAGACCCTTCGGGTCTGGTGTGGAATTTAAGGGGAACTCCACTCCAAATTAAAAAAAAATGGCGTGGAGTCCCCCCTAAAATCCACACCAGACCCCTTATCCGAGCACGTTGACCTGGCCGGCCGCAGAAAAGAGGGGGGGACAGAGCGCGGCCCCCCCCCTCTCCTGAACCGCACCAGGCCACATGCCCTCAACATTGGGAGGGTGTTTTGGGGTGCCCCCCAAAACACCTTGTCCCCATGTTGATGAGGACAAGGGTCTCTTCCCCACAACCCTTGCCCGGTGGTTGTGGGGGTCTGCGGGCAGGAGGCTTATCGAAATCTGGAAGACCCCTTTTACAAAGGGGCCCCCCAGATCCCGGCCCCCCCCCTGTGTGAAATGGTAATGGGGTACCTTGTACCTCTACCATTTCACGAGAAAAAAAAAAGTGTCAGTGTAAAAAAAGACAAGAGCCGGTTTTTGACAAGTCCTTTATTATCTTCTTTCTTCTTTCCTTCGGGTTTCTTCTTCCTCCTCCTTCTTCTTCCTCTGCTTCTGTCTTGGGTCTTCTATTCCCGCATCTTGCCCGGCGTGTTCTTCCATCTTCTTCCGCTGTCCTTCTCGTCCGCATCTTCTCCTTCTTCTTCTTCGCCGGAGCGGCCGCTTCCAATTGAAATCCCCGCTGTCTGCCGGACCACGCCCCCCCTCTGACGCCACGGGCGAGCTCTTAGGAAAGTCCCCGTGTGGTGCCAGTGCGTCAGAGGGGGGCGTGGTCACATGTTCCAGAAAGCGGGCAATTCAATTGGAAGCGGCGACTCTGGCAAAGAAAAAGCCGTGCACGAGCTTCAAATTGAATTGCCCGCCCTCTCACTTGTGACCACGCCCCCCTCGGACGCACTTGCAGCACACTCCTAAGAGCTTGCCCGAGGCGTCAGAGGGGGGGGCGTGGTCCGGCAGACAGCGGGGATTTCAATTGGAAGCGGCCGCTCCGGCGAAGAAGAACAAGAAGAAGATGCGGACGAGAAGGACAGCGGGAGGAACAGAAGATGGAAGAACACGCCGGGCAAGATGCGGGAATAGAAGACCCAAGACAGAAGCAGAGGAAGAAGAAGGAGGAGGAAGAAGAAACCCGAAGGAAAGAAGAAAGAAGATAATAAAGGACTTGTCCAAAACCGGCTCTTGTCTTTTTTAACCCTTTACATTTTTTTTACTCGTGAAATGGTAGAGGTACAAGGTACCCCATTACCATTTCACACAGGGGGGGGGCCGGGATCTGGGGGGCCCCTTTGTAAAAGGGGTCTTCCAGATTTCGATAAGCCTCCTGCCCGCAGACCCCCACAACCACCGGGCAAGGGTTGTGGGGAAGAGACCCTTGTCCTCATCAACATGGGGACAAGGTGTTTTGGGGGGCACCCCAAAACACCCTCCCAATGTTGAGGGCATGTGGCCTGGTGCGGTTCAGGAGAGGGGGGGGGCCGCGCTCTGTCCCCCCCTCTTTTCTGCGGCCGGCCAGGTCAACGTGCTCGGATAAGGGGTCTGGTGTGGATTTTAGGGGGGACTCCACGCCATTTTTTTTTAAATTTGGAGTGGAGTTCCCCTTAAATTCCACACCAGACCCGAAGGGTCTGGTTATGGATATTTGGGGGGAACCCCACGTCATTTTTTTTTTTAAATTGACGGCGGGGTTCCCCTTAATATCCATACCAGACCTAAAGGGTCTGGTTATTGAATTTGGGGGGACCCCCACGCTTTTTTTTTTCCTTTTTTTAATGAATGAATTCTCCTGCAATTGCCGGGAGCCGACAATTCATTATTGCCGCGAGTCAGTTTTAAATGGCTTTTTTACTTTGAAAAATGACATTTTGTGCAGAGACAGTTCTAACCACGGGAAACATGCGCTTTTTCACATGCTGACATCAGAGCCCCCCATAGTACGAAATTTAAAGGAAAATTACACTTTTATTATTGCACTTTTAGCATTATTAAAATCACTGCTCCCGAAAAAACGGCCGTTTTAAAAAATAAAAAAAGCATTGGTACATGTCCCCTGGGGCAGGACTGAGGTCCCCAAACACTTTAGGACAAAACTTGCAGATTAGCCATTAAAATTCACTATTAAGATTTCCCCCCATAGACTTATACAGGGAGTTCGGCGGCGGCTTTAGTTATCAATCACATCGCGCTGCTGCTGCCGCCGGTTCATGCGCCTAATTAGGGATTCATCCAGCGCACTAATTAAGGCATGTACCGGCGCAGCGCAGATTCATTAGTAAATCAGCCCCAATGTTCCTATTCTCTACGGCTAAGATTGGGGTATGCCTGTATGTATGTATGCAGGGCTGCAGTTAGAAATCACGGGGGCCCAGTACAGTCTACCTGACAGGGCCCCCCGAAATGTATTAAAACAATTCTTTTACAAATAAATACACTAAAATCATTATTAGCGGACACAAACGTAACAGAAAACCTGTGTGAATTTGCCCTTTTTTTAACCACTTGCCGCCCGCCCCATTACAAAAGGACGGCGGCAAAGTTGTTTCAATACCCTGACCCGACGTCTTCAGGATATTAGGCCGCTGCGCAACCCTGGGGGCGCACATTGCGGCGATCGCTGTTGCGGGGTGTCAGTCTGACACTCTGCAACACCAATCTAGGTAAAGAGTCTCTGACGGAGGCTCTTTATCACGTGATCAGCCGTGTCAAATCACAGCTGATCACGATGTAAACAAGAAGAGCTGGTGATCGGTTTTTCCTTACTCGCGTCTGTCAGACGCGAGTAGAGGAGAGCCGATCAGCTGCTTTTCTGAAAGGGGGGTTTGTGCTGATCGATAATCAGCGCAGCCCCCCCGAGGATGCCCACACTAGACCACCAGGGATGCCACCAGACCACCAGGGATGCCCATCACCAGGTATGCCACCCTAGACCACCAGGGATGCTAATCAGTGCCCACAATGGATGACAATCAGTGCCCACAATGGGCATCACTGATTGGCAGGCATTATTGTTTGGCACTGATTGGCATCCATCAGTACAATATATTACAGTACATCCATGCCACCTATCAATGCCCACCTATGCCCATCCGTGCCACCTATAAGTGCCCATCCGTGGCACCTATCAGTTCCCATCCATGCCACCTATCTGTGCCCATCCATGCCACCTATCTGTGCCGCCTATCTGTGCCCATCTGTGCCGCCTATCTGTGCCCATCCGTGCTGCATTTCAGTGCCCATCATTCCACCTCATCAGTGCCACCTCATCTGTGACCATCAGTGCCCGTCAGTGCAGCCCCATCAGTGCCCATCAGCGAAGGAGAAACCTTACTTATTTTACAACGGAAACAAAAAAAAAAAGCATTTTTTTTTTTTAGCAGAAAATAAAAATCCCAGAGGTGATCAAATACCACCAAAAGAAAGCTCTATTTGTGGGAACAAAATGATAAAAATGTAGTTTGGGTACAGTGTAGCATGACTGCGCAATTGTCATTTAACTGCCACATGTAGATATATGTCCACAGAATGGCACGTACAGGCAGATACCTTCATACCGTGTCGGAGTCCAATCAGTGAGGTAGTGAGGCAGGTGGATTAGCACAGGAGCTCCCACGGCGCACGTCTCCTAGGAGTAGGAGCGTGTGTGCTATAGCTCCAGGCAGGCTTAGGAGGCAGACAGGCAGAGTCCCTCCCGGCCGACCAGCCCAGTCCACTCTCCGATTTCCAGTCCAGCCCTGGAAAGTTCTGCGCCCCTGATCTCTCCGCTCCTCCAGCTCAGCTCCCTGGCTCTCACAGGTAAGAGCCCTCCACCAAAGCTGCTGACGGCTGTCCTTTTCAGGACAAAGCCGCAGCTACACAGATCTTCTTTGCTCCATTCCTTGGCCCCCTGCACTCCCTCACCTCCATCATCCTCAAGGGCCCCCTCCCGCCACCTCCCGCCACCACCTCGCGGAAATTTCCGCCGTTCCGGCGCTCATTCGGGTGCACCGCGCCAGGCCGTCCTGAATCGCGGGGCCGCGGTCTAGGAAAGACCGCGGCTTCACTTGCGGCCTAACGGCGCGCCGCTCCCCACGTTTCAGTGTCCTCACCCTGCTCCCAGGAAACCTCCCCCTTATCCCTGAAGGACAGTTACCCGGCCCTGTTGCTCACCCTTCACCCATTCAGCCCCAGATTACTCAGAGAAACCCCCTGTCAGCCCTCATCCCTGAGCAGGCAGCCACCAGACCAGCAACAAGCTCTCCCTCTCAGCCCTAGCCCCCCCCCCCCCGTCGTCCCAACACACAGAAGCTTCATCCAGGGGTTAACCGATCGCCTCTTACAGGGGTCAGGAAGGAATTTTTTTCCCCACCGGAGCATATTGGCCGAGCTCTGACGGGGTTTTTTGCCTTCCTCTGGACCAAGCCAGGAGAGAGGCCAATTCCTCTCCCCACTGCCCCAAACCCCCCCCCCCCCCCCCGGTGTATTGGCGATCATGGCATGTCGGCAATATTCTGCCGATACCATTTGGAGTTTGAGGCAATGCGCCGCAATACTGCCAGCCATCACCAAAAAGGCCCTAAGAACTGAGCGACTATTGAGAATCGATCATAGATCGACGGTCAAACATTTCAGCCATTCACCCCAGCTCAAGCACATATCGTGTGCTCTGATCAACACAAGATCGGCAGTAAAACACCGACTTGAAATCCGCGACTTCATTCAACAAAAAGATCTAGACTGTCTTTTTATTACAGAGAGCTGGCTCACAGCCGACTGTAACACCATTCTGGGAGAATTGGTGCCAGAAAATTACCGTATTATAACGGAAAACAGAATAGGGCAAAGAGGAGGCGGCCTGGCGGTGATCCACAAGACTCATCTTACGATCACCAAACCAGTCCGCCAAAACCCTCTTCCATTCATGGAAACCCTTACTCTGCAACTGCAAGCAAATACAAAGGAGACCATCCACGTTCTGCTCTGCTATAGGCCGCCAGGCCCAAAATCGCAGCTGCTATCATCATGGACAGATTTCTTCTCCACTTATACCCTCATAAGCAAACATCTTTTGCTGCTCGGGGATTTCAATCTCTGGGCCAACTCCTCACTAGACCCCATTGCCGACGCCTGTATTGACCACCTGGAAGGATTAGGATTGCAGCAATTAGTATGTGGGCCCACACATGCTTCAGGTCACACACTTGATCCTATTTTCAGACAATCTCTGGAAATAAAGATTTGGGAAAATGAAAAGTTGCCATGGACAGACCACCATGCAATTATATTCAGGATTTCCACCATCCCCCCTGCAATAAAAACATCAAATCCAGTGACAACACACTGGACTAGATGCCAGAAGAAGCTCCACTCCGAACTCTTCAAAACGACTTTAAGGAAAAAAATAGAAACAACTCAGCCGCATCAAACGGCCGTTGAAACACTGGAAGCCATTAACTCGGCCATGCTACAGTCAGCTGACTTGGTAGCACCGAAACGAAGTACCCGCATCCGGAAAAACAACCGCAGCTGGTTTAACAACCAGCTGTCGTTACTGAAGCAAGAACGCAGAAGGGCAGAATCTGCCTGGAAAAGATGTTCCTCAGAGCTAAACCTATCCATCTACAAGGCAGCGACAAGAAAATACCACAAAGGAATTTTCCAAGCCAAGAAAAATTATTTTTCGGAGGCTATCAACGGTGCCATTAACCGCCCCGCGAACTCTTCAAGATGGTCACCCAGACCATGGAACCAGAATGCATCACAGCCCCCAGTTCGGATACACAAGAATTTTGCAATGAACTATCGGATTACTTCATTAATAAAATCGAGGCAATCCGTGAAAGCATTCAGCAAAACAATTCCCCCCTTAGCCCCCCCTGCAGCCTCTCACACAGCACCCATAGTAATTCTCCGTTATCAGGTAAGTTCACCCTGGAACCCATCTCCATCGAGACCACTAAGAATGTCATTTGTACTCTGCGAAATAGCACAGCGCCGAATGACATTATCCCCACAAAACTGCTGAAGGAATGCGCCGACATCCTGGCTCCTCCCATCACGCAGTTTATCAACCAGTCTTTTCTGGAGGGCAAAGTGCCCACACAGTTGAAAGAGGGTATAATCCAACCCATCCTGAAGAAACCCTCCCTGGACCCCAAGGGCCCACTCCACCGCCGTCCCATAACAACCCTCAACGTACTTTCTAAGATAATGGAGAAAGTAGTGGTACAACAGCTGCAACAGCATCTAGATACCTACAAGCTACTTGACCCATTGCAATCAGGCTTCTGTCCCGGACACGGGACGGAAACAGCACTGCTGAAAGTATGGGACGATGTTCTCAAGGCCGCAGACGAAGGAGAATCTTGTCTTCTAGTTCTGTTGGACCTAAGTGCAGCTTTTGACAATGTAGACCACAAACTGTTACTGACTCGGCTTGCTGAAGTAGCCAGAGTCGCAGAAGGCGATTTATCTTGGTTCTCCTCTTTTCTGGAAAACCGATCGCAAACAGTAAAGTTAGGACCTTTTACGTCAGAAAAACGCACAGTAACATGCGGAGTCCCTCAAGGATCGCCTCTGTCACCAGTGCTGTTTAACATCTATCTTCGTCCTCTTTTTGAGATTATCAGCAGCAAAAAACTGCTCTATCACTCATATGCAGACGACATACAATTGTATTTCCGCATCTGCAATAGACAGGATCACCACCTCAATCTAGAGACTTGCCTCTCCTTGATAGAGGATTGGATGACAAAGAGTTATCTTAAACTCAATGGAGCGAAAACAGAACTTCTTCTGTTTCACGCCAAGCGTAGGAATCAACCTTCAACAGCGTGGACCCCCCCGCCTATTCTGGGCAAGCTCATCACCCCTAGCGCCAAAGTCAAAAGCCTAGGGGTCATTTTTGACTCCTTTATGACAATGGACGCACAAATAGGGTCAGTAGTCAGCGGATCTCACCATCTACTGCGCCTACTACGCAGACTCACTCCGTTCATCCCTAAAGAAGATTTAGCGGTCGTGGTGGGAGCTATTGTAAACTCCAGACTGGATTATGCAAATGCCCTTTACCTCGGCCTCCCCAAGTACCAAATCGCTCGTCTGCAAGTCGTTCAAAATACGGCCGCTAGACTTGTGACTGGGAAAAAACCCTGGGAATCCATCTCACCTTCACTGAGAGCCCTTCATTGGCTGCCAGTTAAAGACAGAATTGCTTTTAAAGCTCTCTGTCTTACGCATAGATGTGTCCATGGGAATGCCCCCCTTTACTTATGCGAATTAATAAAAGCGCATAATCCCAATCGCGTTTTGCGATCCACGAATCAGAACCTGCTCCAGGTTCGAAAGCCAACTTCAAGTCCAAAGGAGAAAGAAGATTCGCGATCCAAGGTCGCAGACTATGGAACGCTTTACCAACCAGCATTCGGTTGGAGGAGAACCACCTAGCATTTAGGAAAAAGGTCAAGACTTTTCTCTTTTGATATCAAAGGAGACAGGAACAACAAGCGCCCAGAGGCGATTCAGTTCGCATGTGCCGCGCTATACAAGTTTTCATTCATTCATTCATTCATGGACGTGCCGGCATGTCCCTGCCTTCCTGCGGGCCGGGGGTCAGATCGAGACCCCCCCCCGGGACATGCGGTGGTTGGTAAGCCTCTGGGAGCGATCAGGTATGAGGGGATGGCTGTTCGTTTCTGTCCGCCCCCTTGTGATCGCTCCCAGCGAATCCGCTTCGCCCTCTGCCTGTGTAATGTAAACACAGGCAGAGGAAGTGATGTCGCCTCTCCGCTCGGTGGTCTTTTCGTTCTGGCAAGAGGAGAGAAGACATCACAAAGTGAGTTGCACCTAACACTATACTGACACCAGTACACATAGGCACACTTAACCCCCTCAGATCAGTCCCCCAGCCCCCTGTCCGTGTCACTGATTGCAGTGATCATATATTTACTGATCACTGCATTTAGTGTCAGTGCGACAGTTAAAAGTTGCAGGGCAGTTAGTATTAGGCCCCCTTAGGTCCAGGGTAGCCCCCTACCCCCCCATATAAAGGTTTAACCCCCTGATCACCGCCCTAGTTAACCCTTTCACTGCCTATTGCCAGTGTCACTAAGCGATCGGTTTACTGATCGCTGTATTAGTGTCACTGTTGCCGCTAGGTAGCTAGTTTTTTTTGATATTGCGATTTTTTTTTTTTACTAAAGACATGTGGCTGAATACATTTTGGCCTAAATGTTTGACTAAAATTTAGTTTGATTTTTCTTATAACAAAAAGTAGAAATATAATTTTTTCGAAATTTTCGGTCTTTTTCCGTTTATATCGCAAAAAATAAAAATCGCAGAGGCAATCAAATACCATCAAAAGAAAGCTCTATTTGTGGGAATAAAATGACGCAAATTTCGTTTTGGTACAACATTGCATGACTGCGCAATTACCATTAAAAGCAGCGCAGTGCCAAATTGTAAAAACACCTTTGGGCATTTAGCAGCATATTGGTCCGGGGCTTAAGTGGTTAAAGTGCGACAGCGCTGAAAGCTGAAAATTGGTCTGGGCAGGAAGATGTATAAGTGCCCTGTATGGAAGTGGTTAAGTCGTTTTTTTAAATCTTTAAAAAAATGTTTTATCATTTAAAAAAAAAAAAAAAAATGTCAATTTTTTTTTTTACAATTTGTGATATTTTTACGAGACAGGTAAGCCAGCAGCGCCGTGGGGGGGGGGGAGGCAGCACAGTGATAGGGGGCACACAGGGGGGATCAGAAGCAGGCAGAACCGGGAGGGGGATCGGTGCGGGGGGGGGAGGCGTACCATAAGTAATTCTGTAATTGCCCCTCCATCCGACCACAACGATTCCCTCTTCTGCTTGGGCCCCCCTGTTTGATCAGGCCCCCTACAGGAGGACTGGTGGTCCCCCTCTATCAGCTGCCCTTTATGTATATATAAAGCAGCCTTTCCCAACCTGTTTAACATGGAGGAACCCTTGAAATAACTTTCAGGTCTCAGGGAGCCCCTGCTAATAATTATTTAGATTTACAGCAAGCATGAACTGTAAGTTAAGATATAATAAGAAAATAGAAGAACAAACGTGGCATATTTTGTATATCTGACACACAAATTGAATTATTTTCAATTATAAACATGAAAAGGCATTATGATAGTAATTTCCAGGAAAGAAAAACAGTATTTGAAAATGGTTGTGTTTGAGCTGGATATACTAGATCAGGGATCTTCAAATTACGGCCCTCCAGCTGTTCCTGAACTACACATCCCATGAGGCATTGTAAAACTCTGACATTCACAGACATGACTAGGCATGATGGGAATTGTAGTTCCTGAACAACTGGAGGGCCATAGTTTGAGGACCCCTGTACTAGACTGTAAGCTCTAAGGCCACGTACACACGATCGAATTTATCTGCTGAAACTGGTCCGACGGACCGTTTCAGCAGACATCTCCGATCGTGTGTACGGGCTAGCGGACATGTTTTCCCAGCGGACAAATTTCAAAGCATGCTTTGAAATTTGTCCGCCGGAGACATGTCCGTCGGTAATGTCCGCTGCTTAGTACACTAAACAGCGGACAAAAATCTCCGAATGGATTCGACGCATGCATGGAAGTTTTTTACTTCCTGGAGTGGTGACGTGGCGGCGTCAACGCCACGTCACCGCGTCCTCAGCCCGAGGGGATTTTCGTCCGATGGTGTGTACACGCCATCGGACCAAAATCCGATGAGACATGTCCGCTGGAAACGGTCCGTCGGACATGTTTGAGCGGACATGTCTCATTGTGTGTACGCGGCCTAACGAGGAGGGCCCTCTAATTCAATTTGTATCAAATTGTATTGTAACTGTACTGTCTGTCCTCATGTTGTAAATCACTGCACAAACTGTTGGCGCTATATAAATCCTGTATTATAATAATAATAATCTGTTTGGAACCTTGATCTATACTTCCCTATCATCTCCAAGAATTCTTAAGGTCTACTTCAATTTCTACTAGAATGAATGAATGAATGAAAACTTATATAGCGCAGCACATGCGAACTTAATCGCCTCTGGGCGCTTGCCCCCCACTGAACTTGATTGCAACTCATCAGCGGCTCTTTAATTAGGTGGCTGCCTAAGGCCTCGCACTCACAGGGGCCTTGCAGCCACCTAATTTGCCTCTGTTCAATCACTGTGTGATAGATCTATACAACTTTCTGCAGCCATTTTCATTTGCTTGAATTTTTTTTCCCATTATGGGCATGTTGGGGCCCCCATGTCTAAGTTTTGCTTAAGGCCCCACAAAGCCTAGAGCTGTCTCTGCAACTCATTATCTCCATCTTCGGAGACTGTGAAGAGAAAAACACAGTCTGGCCTCAGTAACCTCAACTCTTTCCCTCATATGCAAGGGACCCTGTGTTTTATAATACGTTTCATAATAGAAACGGATTTTCGGGAAGGATAGATGGCTCACTGGTGACACATCTTTTTCTGCCGTCTCAGAATTTAGCTCATTCGCCAACCTTTAATGAACTTACGCTGAGTAATCAAAATATATATTTTTTACCAGAATAACCATTCACTCGCCCCTACAAGGCCATCTACCAATTTCGAACAGCTCTGTGTCTCTAACCCCAGATGTTAAGGGAGTTCTTTCTTTCTTATACCAATACCTTAACCACTTCAGCCCCGGAAGAATCGGCTAATGAATGACAGGGTCATTTTTCGGCACTGCGTAATTTTAACTGACAATTGCACGGTTGTGCGACTTTGCATCCAAACTAAATTTACATCCCTTTTTTCCCTACAAATAGAGATTTCTTTTGGTGGTATTTGATCACCTCTGCGGTTTTTATTTTTTGCGCTATAAACAAAAAAAGAGCGACAATTTTGAAAAAAAAAATTATTACTTTTTGCTATAATAAACATCCCCAAAAAATATATAAAAAAACATTTTTTTTCCCTCAGTTTAGACCCATATGTATTCTTCTACATATTTTTGGTAAAAAAATTGCAATAAACGTATATTGATTTGCGCAAAAGTTATAGCGTTTACAAAATAGGGGATAGTTTTATGGCATTTTTATTATTATTATTTTTTTTACTAGTAATGGCGGCGATCGTGACTGCGATATTGTGGCGGACACATCGGAAACTTTGGACACTATTTTGGGACCACTGTCATTTATAAAGCGATCAGTGCTATAAAAATGCACCGAATAATATGTAAATGACACTGGCATTGAAGTGGTTAACCACTAGGGGGAGAGGAAGGGGTTAAGTGTGTCCTAGGGAGTGATTCTAACTGTGAGGGGGCTGGGCTACCAGTGACTTGACAGTGGTCACTGCTCCCGATCACAGGGAGCAGTAGATCCCTGTCGTGTTACTAGGCAGAACAGGGAAATGACAGGCATCTCCCCGTTCTGCAGCTCCGTGATACGATTGCGGGACACCGGCGAACATCGAGTCCGGCGGGCACAGTCAAGGAGCTTGCGGCGCGTTCGCCCACTAGAAGGCAGATTATAAGCAACATACCTGTTCGTTGCTTTGCCTACCCATGCCATTCTGCCGACGTATATCTACGTTAGGCAGTCAGCAACTGGTTAATGTGTCACACCTTTCAGAAAAAATATCCCCAATGGGAGATGGACTGTGAGGAGGTAGACAGACATGCCAACTATGATATATGGAAAAATTCCGTGGTGCCCTGTGGGTAAGCAGCTGACACAACAAATAGACAAAATGGCAGGACAAAAATGGAACATAAAAGTGCAGCGCTTTATTAAATTGATCTGATGCACATAATAAGTGATTGATGCTAAACTATATTAATAATAAAAGATCTGAAAATGGATGCACCAATAAAGAAAAACAAAAAAAAAAAAACGAATGTCTATAAAGGAACTCAAAAAGTGCAATCATAAACAACTGAATGTCTGTATGATAATGAAGTGAAAATTCCAAACTTGGTGAAAAAGTCCAAATGTAAAAAAAAAAAAAAAAACACTGTAAAGTGAAAAAGACCACCACGAGTATATGGGAGGCTTACGAAGTGTCATATCATCTACTATTCAATATAATGGCTGTTTTACACACGCTCTTTTGGAGGTTGGTCAGCATGTCTAGTTGGCATGTCTGAAGTGTTTGAACCCAGAGGAACATACATTCGACCGGTCAAACAAGCTTTGTATAAATGGCCACTGGTATCTGGATCGTCAGCTGAGCTCCGAGCTTTAATAGGCGAATCCAAACATTTAGAGGAGGCTCTATCCATGTAAATGATCTCTTAAAATGTGGTTGTCCAAATACTCTCAGGCCTCGTACACACGATCAAATCTGTCCGCTGGAAACGGTCTGCTGGACCGTTTCAGCAGACAGATTCGATCGTGTGTACGACCGAGCCGATGGATTTGGCCACCCGACAGATTTCAAAGCATGCTTTGAAATCTATCGGGTGGGAATCCGTCCGCCCGACATGTCTGCTGGTTAGTACACTTACCAGCAGACATGTCGTCCCGCACCGCCGCCACACCGCCGCCGAATGGATTCGGCGCATGCGCGGAAGTGTTTTACTTCCTGGTGCGGTGACGTGGCGGCGTCAACGTCACCGCCACGTCACCGACACGTCAGCGCGCCGTCTGCTGGCGGGGATTTTGGTTTGCGCGTGTGTACACGCGAGCAAACCAAAATCCCAGCAGACAGATTTGTTCAAATCTGTCGGACAGACAGATTTGAACAAATCTGTCTGCTCGTGTGTACGAGGCCTCAGGCAATGTAAAGGGATGTGGATCAAAAAATGAGAGGAAAGAGAGGGCACATTGCGTAATACTGAAAAAAATATGGAAGTTTAATGTAGGTAAGAACACTTACATTATGTAGAACAGATAGCGCTTATCAAAACGCCAGACGATGTACTATGATACGAAACGCATGGGGAGGACTCCTCTGTTGTCATACCCACTTTGATAAGCGCTATCTGTTCTACATAATGTAAGTGTCCTTACCACCTACATTAAACGTCCATATTTTTATCAGTATTACGCTATGTGCCCTCTCTTTCCTCTCATTTTTTGATCCACATCCCTTTACATTGCATGAAAGTATTTGGACAGCCACCTTTTTTACAAGGATAGAGCGTCCTCTCAATGGTTGGATTCGCCTATTAAAGCTTGGAGCTCAGATGACGATCCAGATACCAGTGGCCATTTATACAAAGCTTGTTTGACCCGTCAAATGTATGTTCCTCTGAGCTCAAACACTTCAGACATGCCAATTAGACATGCTGACCAACCTCCATAAGAGCGTGTGTAAAACAGCCATTAAATTGAATAGTAGATGATATTTAACACCCTCTAAAACATCACACCGTGTTTCCAGAGGTTTCACCATCCTATTTTTTGAGGCTGTTCAGATACTGGAACGAGCGCACATTTAATTTGGGGTTATAATGTGCTCTGTCCTCTCTGGCAGAAAGTGACAACTAAAACTGCCCAGATAACTGGCCTAATGTTAGAAAAGTTTTGTTTGTGTGTCTATTTAAAACAGAGGTGACACTCATTCTTCTAACATTGCTTCGGAGCACATGTTACCAACTTGTTATATTCTTTTGTTCTTACTAACCCCATACGTAATATATAGATAACAGATTGTACAGGAAGTTCTGTCTGGAAATAAAGTGCCAGTCTGTGCCAGGTACAGACAGATCTTCCTTAGCTAAATTAGCCAATAAGAAGTGTTATCGTTGTTTTCACTGTAAAGGATGGGGTGGGTGTTACCTTCTTCTCAGGTCACTTTTTGCTTTTTCTCTCACTTTGTAAGCATCACAAAAATGTATTCCTGCATTTTGGATTAAATGATCTTCACTTTCAAACACCTCGATTTTGATTGATTACAAAGAAAGAAATTACTAACATTTTGGTCCTTCGAGCCGGAACCAATGGCTGGAGCCCTTGGGTTGACACCGGTACCGACAGAATCCAGTGAGTATTGGACCTCAAAATCTCACTGAGAAACCCCACTCACGTTAGTGTTAAACAGGGACTGCTTGGCACCGGATTCGACCCAAATCCACCATCTGGTTCTGAACCTGAATTGACTTAGTCTTCTGGTGTTTGAGAGGGTAAGACCATTTAAATTGCTTCTCATTCTTTTCTAAGTCTCTTCTCTTCTTTCTGGTTTGTTCTGTGTGTTTTGTTTATGTGAAATGTGAATTGTGGTACCGACACTGGTATTGATCGTATAATACTCTAGATAATCTAGTGCTCGAAGACAGAGGCATCTGGGGACGTTGCCTAAGGTAATATAAACGTCGCCCGCTGTCCGGACAGATAAAAAAAGATTTGTGGTATACCAAAACGTCAGAGGTTGATTGCCTGACGTCGTATGAGGTTGAATGTTTGATGGTTTAAGCGCTAGTTGGCGGAGTGATCTAGGAAGACCACAAAGTTAACCTTATTCTGTGTGTGTGTTTTAGTAACTTCTTTCTTTATGTTTAACCTTTCTGTTGGTGATATGGTGAAGAGTAATGCTGATGTTACACAGTTTGAGCCAAATAACTCCTTTACTTGTTGCAGAACTAATAGTCAATAGTAATCATTGTTGGTGGATTGCTAATGTTTTGTTTATATGCTTGGGGTGTCAATAGATTTATGAGACTTGTGAGAAGGTATGCCCAGAGGACTGTAGTTGTATAATAGCCTGTGTGGCTATGTGATAGGCCTGTGTGGTCAAGTATTACAAGTGCCATTTGACGGCTACTGTGTGTAGCCCGGAGAATATATATACATTTTTGGGTGACGACCCACAAATTGTTAGAGACTCAAAGTGAGGACTCTAAGAATGGGAGTACGGTTCTCCCATGGATCTCTCGATAAAGGGAGAGGTAGGAAAAATGGCACAAGTAAATTAAGTCCTCTGACAGAAATGACAGACAGATACGGACAGTGGTTAAGATGACACCAAGACTATTATAGGCTGGACCAAAACAGAGCTGATCTAGTACCAGAAGGAGTTATGATCAACTTGGGTTTCTGTGTATGCTAATTTTTATGACAGAGTTGATTAAAAACGTACAATGTGCATTTTTGAAAGTATGCAACGTGATGAAACTAACTAATTATAAGCCTGTCAAAGTTAGAGAATTAGATCAGGCAATGCCATTGTTATATATATATATATATATATATGTTTGAGAAGCATAAAACTGATGAGATGAGCCTGCTATCTTATGCAGTTTCCTCCCCCCTCCCTTCAAATTCCTGTGAAAAGCAGCCAGATAGTTCTGAATTACTAAGAAATGTTTAATCATGTGGCGACGTGAAATCCTAGTTAAAATTGTTCGTTTTTGTTATGTAACTCTAGGATTAATTTTAAACAAAGAAAGCAAAAGGTAGCCATGATTATTATAATTCTTTAAAATGTTTAGCTCTCCATTCTAGGCTACTGAACATGAAAGTGGAGAAAGGCAAGTTTATTTATTAAAGGGAAATGGTTTAAAAGAAAATGTGAAAGTGAATTGCACTATGAAGAAAGTGGACAGAATGTTGTAGAATTATTAATGAGGATTGCTGGATATGAGACAAGGAAAAGTGGAGGATGTTTTTGATTACTTTAAAGGTGTCCATTGCCCTGGGTTGTAAGTTGCTGTTATGTTCCTAGTAGTGCTGTTTGAAAGAAAAAAAGAAATGTATGCGTAGTATAGAACCTAAATCTGTTCAGTACTGTGCTAAATGGGAAACAAAATTTGGATTAAATGGTAAATTAACTGTTAACAGATGTCAGGATTTGGTGAATAAACTTAGATTGTTGGGTCCCAGAAAGGAAAAAAAAAAGGTATGGGTTAGAAATGGCAGAACACTGGCTTGAACACGCTAGGATCAGAGCACAGGGAAAGAGAACAAAAGAAAAATGCCAAGCCCAAATGCCCCTGGTGGACAAAGATGAAGATTTCATTTGTTGCACCCAAAGACCACCTCCTTACAATAGCCACCCCCCCTTCAGGTGCAAGCCACTGCCCAGAGTACCACCCTCCCTGTGACATCCACCCCTGTCAGAGGAACCGCCTCTGACCAAGACCCCAATCCTACTTCCTTAAACTCTCCAGATAGTAGCATAGCCTCAGAGATGAACAGATCGATCCTTGAAACTTTAATCAACGCCATAATCCATGCACTGGGTGCCCCAGCAGGGTCCAAGAGATTAGGTAAACCTCCTATGAGGTATCATGTGGTATAGTGGTGAGGAATACCCCTTGATAGAAGTCCTGTACCCCAGAGGAGGACAAGCGGACAGGAGCGAGGCAATCCATTGCCTCCAGATAGCCTAGACTTAAGAAATAGGTTGACTGCCTTACTGAATAGATGCCAACTTAGATGGGTACTGATTGGCAGAGGGAAAAAAAAGACAAACCTTTTTAACAAACAGTGGACTCAAGGGAGGGTCACATGACATCGGTACTTACACAGTTACATGGTGAGCGCCGATCGCTTACTATTCTATAAAATGAGACAGTGTAACTAGAGTACTTCTACTCTGTGTACAGGCATTGGTAGCTGCAACCAAAGCAGTTAAGGCCTCAGCATCTATAGTGCTATATCACCTGCTGACACACACAATGTACCACATGTAGTATCGGTTTATTTGCTGGGGTTGGGGAGGCGCGGGGTTGGGCTCACTTCTGTGCGGAGGACAGTGGGCTTCTAACTCCAGCTTGTTCAATTGGGCCTGGAGGCTCGTTGTTTTTTTGTGTGGGGGTGGGCCTGATTTTGTGCTTTCTGGCTTTAGTGGGTGGACCGCATTGTGTGCTTGGGAGTGGGGTATGCCTGCATATAAAATCTATCCACACTGCTACCACTTTTTACTGATGATCATAAACATGACTGTACTGATATGCAGCAGAATGCACCTCCCGGGAAGAAACAATATTGGAAAACAAAAGGTTTCACAATAATAGATAACATTTATACATCACCCGAAAGGAAAACCGGTATTGCCAAAATCCCTATTTAGGTATGCAGTAGTGTTGACACATGGAGTAACTCATGTGTCAAACAGGGGGATGACTGAGATGTTGAATTAAGTATGTACAGCCTATGGTTTCACCAACTACTCAAAAACTTTTTGTTCTCAATGCCTTATATGTGCAAAACACAATGCTCAGGGAGGCATAATACCCCGGAAAGGAAAGTTCCCCACACCGCAATATCCATTCGAACACATTTGTATGAATTTTATTGAATTGGACAAGTGTGAAAGGAAAAAATATTGTTTGGTTATCAGACGCCTTGACCAAATGGGTGGAGGTATTCCCGACAGGAAGTGAGAACGCATAGACTGTGGCCAAAGCATTACTAAGAGATATAATTCCTAGGTTTGGAATCCCTGAAAAGATTTACAGTGATAATGGATCCCATTTTGTAAATAGAACTATACAACTTTTGACAGAAGTGATGGGTATCCAAGTAGAAAACCATTGCACCTACCACCCCCAATCGGCTGGATTGGTGGAAAGAAACAATGGAATCCTGAAAAAATAAACTGAGATAAGCTATGGAGGAAACAGGTAGAAAATTGGATGTACTGCCTACCATTAGCTGTGACTAGCATGCATATCACACCCACATAGGAAAGTTTAAGCTCATTTGAAATGATACATGGGAGGCCATATAGAATACCCCTACTACTAAATGAAACACCACTTGAAGAATCTGAACGTACCTTAGCAGAATATATGTCTAACTTGTTGAAACAGAAACAAATTAATGAGATCTGTTCTATTCCAGAAGGTTCAATCTAAGGAGAAGAGAAAATCCATATTGGAGATTGGGTCCTGATAAAAGTAATAAAAAAGGAAACATTGGCACTTGCTTAAGTGGGAGGGGCCAATAAGGATTGCAGAGAGGTCTACCTGGACTCACCAGTCCCATTGCAAAAAGGTTTTACAGGCAGAACAGGGTCAGTTGGCGGCAGAGCTCTGATAAAAGTCCGGCTACAAAGGGAGGTTCTGCACAAGGCGGGGCTTATCTCAAACCGGTGAAGAACTCCATTACCTTACCCCCCGGGGCTCTGTAGCTGGTTAGAATGAGAGGGACAGAAATTATCTTGGGTCTACTGGTGACTCTAGGGGAGACGTCCATATAGGGAGGCAGAAACTGGAAAAAGAAAGAACCTCTAGAATGGGCAAGTCCAGGGAATTTTAGTTGATTGTTGATAGACTTTGTTTGGATGGTGATTTTATGGTCGCATCCATTTCTGACCCTACTGAGCTAAATCACATTATTAAGTTAAGCAGGGAGGATGAGGAGCAAACGTTTGTTTACCCGATACCAGAGACCAGCTACATGAAGAAAAAGGATGGTGACGAAGGCAAAGAAGACATGCTTTGGAACGAATGTTATAAAGCAATACTGCTTGAATTAGAAGAAATAGAAGTGAAAAGATGTACTACAATCAAGCCTGCCAGCTTTTTCCTCAAAGTGGAGGATGACCACATCTGCTTAAGACTTATGGAAGAAGAAATGCAGCAAATCTTCCCAGTAAAGGACACTCCTCTTGAGAATTCTGATCTGATCCTGTTTGCAGAGGGTTCACACCTGTACAAAGATGGAGTCCCAAGAATGGCATATACGATGACAAAATTGGAGGAAGTGATTGAGTCAAGACCCAACTACTCCCTTTGTCACTTTCAGCACTGGTTGCCAAAGTGGTAGCACTCATGAGGGTCTGTGAGACCGCAAAGGATCAAACAGCCAACATCTACACTGATAGCAAGCATGCTGTCAAAGTAGTCCATGATTATGGGCCCATAAAATAGAACAGAAGTTTTACAATTGCTGCTAGAAAATCAATTCAAAACTGGAAATATGTTTAAGAATTTTTGAACCAGTCACCCTTCCAAAGGAAGTAGCTACCCTGAAGGTCAACACACATACTGAAGGACAACCCGTGGAAGGAAAAGGAAATGGTTGTCTGATCATACTGCCAGGAAGACTGCTGAACCACCAATGGAAGCAATCGTGACCCTAATCATTGATTTTGCAAAGAAGGAGAAGCCTGTAGCAGATAAACAAGAAGAGAACAAATACTGAAAGTAAAAGAACTTGCAAGAATCGGCACTCATGGACTGAGTCATGTATGCCGTAAGGCAATGGAGAGAAACATAAGCAAACCTGGATGGTTTATTTGATACTCCAGAAATGCATATCAAGACTTTGTTGAGGGGTGCATAATCTGTACTAAAAATAACTCAGGAAAACAGACCAGAGTAACAAAGACATTTGGCCAAGTCACTATTCCTTTTCCAAAGACTACATATTTATTAAATCCAATTGCTCAAATCAGGCCAATATCAATGTTTTGCTGTGCATAGAAATGTTTCAAAGTTGGATAGAAGTCTGACTGGTGGCTAAAGAAAATGCCAAAACAACAGAGAAGATCCTTTCTGAAGTAATATGCCGCTTTGGAGTCTTTGAAACTTTAGAGAATGACAGAGGAACACGCCCCACTGGACAGATCACGCAAATTACATGCAAGGATTTGGCAATTGAGCAGGCCTTCCATGCTCCCATCAACCTTTAGAGTTCAGGGAAGGTAGAAAGGTATACAGGGGCGGACTGACAACTCATGGGGCCCCCGGGCAATAGAAGATTATGGGGCCCCCAGGCTTACAGATGGCCACCAGGCCAGGTGGCAGTACAGAGGCGGGGCAGCTAAAATCTCAGGATTTTCACATCAAAAGCATGTAGGTTTTGGACATATCAGGGACAGATGTAAAAAAAACACAGATTATTACATACTGTCCCTGGTTTTAATGAGCCTGGCAACCCTGATGGGGCCCCCTAGTGGCATGGGGCCCTCGGGCAGTGCCCGAATTCCTCAATGGTCAGTCCGCCCCTGAAGGTATAGTATAGTCAGTAAAAGCAGGAAAAGGGTAGATGGGTTAGTAAAGAAACACTGGCCAACTGTTTCCTCAGGTTCTTTACAACATCAGGAGTACCCCAACTTTACAGGTCAGAGAACTTGAGCCTTATAAGATTTTGTTTGGGGGCCCACCTAAGACAGGGTTGTATTTTCCACATCAGACTGTTGTAATATATAATCATTTTATTTGTTATGTAGTTATTTAATATAGGCAACTGAACTAAAATACCAGCCAATGCTTGAGGGGATTGTGCTATGGTCCAGCTAGTTATGCCTCTGATCAGAACACCCGTAAACTAAGAGTCACCACTGGTATCGAAGGAAAACTTCTCCAAAAGGGTCATTTAACTCTCAGATCTACTTAAATATTGGGGTTCCTCGCGAGGTGCTGAAAAAAGTTTAAAGGGGAGTTCCACCCACAATTTCACAAGCTTAATGTATTCTAGTAAAGTTAGTCTGTAAACTAAGGTCCGTTTTGTTAGGTTGTTACAGCATTTAGATTTAGTTTATAATCTAGAAATAGACCGTGGCCATCTTAAGTGTGGGCATTATGAAGCCAGACTGTATGACTTCCTGGATTTTAGCTTTGCATATCTCGCGCATGCTCAGTGCTGCACAAGCAATCTAATAGGATTCAGTCAGGTTTCAGTCAGGTTTGCAAGGACTACTGGGAAACATGATGCCTATCCCAGAAACCCTTGCAAATAGCCTAGGCTAATAAGAAGGAGGAAGTAATGAAGGACTACAAAATAAAGGTATTTACAAGCAACAAAATAAATAAAAATTGTCCATTCTGAACACTATGAGATTAGGGCATGCACCACAGACAAACATAAAAAAAATGGGTGGAACTCCACTTTAAGGCCAGGAATCAGTTAACAGCTGGGTTGGAGTCTCTTCTCTGGTGGGTGACTATAAATAAAAATATTGACTGTAATATATGTGTATGTGTATATATATATATATATATATATATATATATATAAAATGTGTGTGTATGTATATATGTATGTATATATACACTTAAACCAACAACAATTTGTAAACTATAGCAAAGATACTGTAAAAAAAAGGTCTAGCAGAACCGAATGGCCATACAAAATGTTTGGTAGCATGTGTTGCACCTTTATCCCTAATAATACAGCTCCTGGGGAACCGTGACCAAAGCCCTGGAAGGACTAACTACTCAATCGAATGAATTGGCAGAAAACTCAGGTATTAACGATCCATTCATAAACTGGACTTATCACATCATGTTTGATCTAATTTGCTGTGGTTTTGATTGTTCTGGTCCCTAGCGGATGCTGCTCTATTCCCTGTATTCGAGGACTTTCACAAAGACTGATTAAAATTGCAATCTCAAGAACAATGTATCAAATACTTTCCACCTCTGATGAGACCTATACGGACATTGAAGCTCAACTTAATGACATACAGTCCGAAAGTGTATAACACGGGGACTATTTTCGAAATGTGGTGAGATAAAATAGACACAAGAGGAGGGAAAATGTTAGAAAAGTTTTGTTTGTGTGTCTATTTAAAACAGAGGTGACACTCATTCTTCTAACATTGCTTCGGAGCACATGTTACCAACTTGTTATATTATTTTGTTCTTACTAACCCCATACGTAATATATAGATAACAGATTGTACAGGAAGTTCTGTCTGGAAATAAAGTGCCAGTCTGTGCCAGGTACAGACAGATCTTCCTTAGCTAAATTAGCCAATAAGAAGTGTTATCGTTGTTTTCACTGTAAAGGATGGGGTGGGTGTTACCTTCTTCTCAGGTCACTTTTTGCTTTTTCTCTCACTTTGTAAGCATCACAAAAATGTATTCCTGCATTTTGGATTAAATGATCTTCACTTTCAAACACCTCGATTTTGATTGATTACAAAGAAAGAAATTACTAACACCTAATCTTTTCTCTAATGTTGTCAATGCGCTTATGGTTTGCTCCTATTCCAAATGTGACTTACCCCTGTTTAAGTCTTCTACATACTTTGTTTAGTGCTGTGCAATGGGTCATAGCTTTAAATTGGTCCCCACAAATTGCCCCCGTGTTCACAGGTCTTCTCTAGGATGGAGTCTATGAAGCTTATGGAGAGAATGTATCATACTATGAAGGACTATGCGGGCTTTCCACAGAAAATACGTTTTGGAGGCATCCCTGAATCATCAAATAGTGATCTTTATTGCTGATCCTTTTTACTCTGATTGTTTACCTAGATATACAGGCTTATCTAAATTCCCATAGACCACAGGCTTTCCTTCCTTCCTTCCCTTCCTCCCGCCTACCTTCGTTCGTTACATAGTCAGTAAAGTGTCCCCTTACATTGGTGGTCACTGGTCAGTGAAATCCTTCCCTACATTGAGGTCAGTGCAGAAGACCACTGAGATTGGTGGTCAGTGGAAGGAGGACCCTTATGCATTGCTGGTCAATAGGGAAAGACCCCATTACACTGGTGATCACTGGTAAGAATACCCCCCTTTAAGATTGCTAAAAAGATCATTGGTGTCAGTGATTAAGGATCTGAGAGGCAGATTGCTCAAGAAACCTCTAGAGCCGTGGTTCTCAACTCTGTCCTCAAGTACCCCCAACAGGCCATGTTTTGGGCATTTCTCTTAAAATAGCTGTCCAAAATACCAAACCATTGACTGATTTAAAACACCTGTGCAAGATAAAGGAAAACCTGCAAACATGGCCTGTTGGGGTACTTGAGGACAGGGTTGAGAACCACCACTCTAGGGGAATCCTAGGGGTTCCACTAAACACTGAACCCTGGTTGAGTTTGGCTGGCATAAAGAGACAACACTTTCTTGGGATACGGCATATCTACATAAAAGAGCTGGTCTCCTATTTGAGGCTGTACATCTATACTCACACTTGAACCAAGAATCATGGCTTACTTTTTAGCATTGGCGGTGCGTCCATCATTGGCGCAGGCGCGCGCCCCCTCTCTCCTGAACCGTCACTCAACAATAGATAGATTCATGCATTGCATGAATCTATGTATTGTCGCCGCTTCCACCCACTATTCAGGTGGCCACCCCCCTGTTGAGCGCCAGCCATCTGAATAACAGCGGTGGGTGTGTTTTGGAAGTGTCTATCAAAGCCAGCGGCTCTGATAGGATTCCCGATTACAGCCTTTGGGCTCTAATCGGCTTCTAAATGGTTAACCAGAGGGCGCACAGGGTGTGCGTTCCCTGGTTAACACTGGCGCGTGTCTCAGCCAATCATTGAGGGATTGTGGAGGAGGATGACTGACCCGAGAAAGGTAAGTGCTGGGCGGGGGGGGGGGCAAACTGGCGGTATTTTGAAGGGATCTGGTGGCATTTTACAGGGGGAAAATTGTCTGCATTTTATGGGGGGAAAACGGGCGTCATTTTAGGGCAAACTGGTTGCAATTGATGGGTACAGTGGCGGCAATTGATGGCACAATGGATGCGTTTGATGACACAGTGGCTGCGTTTGACGACACAGTGGCTGCGTTTGACGACACAGTGGCTGCGTTTGACGACACAGTGGCTGCGTTTGACGACACAGTGGCTGCGTTTGACGACACAGTGGCTGCGTTTGACGACACAGTGGCTGCGTTTGACGACACAGTGGCGACGATTGATGGGCACAGTGGCGACGATTGATGGGCACAGTTGTTGGAGATGCAACAAACTTCAGCTTAGCCTTTTACTGTATATCAGATGCAGTTTACAAAAAGTACACAAGGTGTCGCTAATGCTTAATGATATGCTATGCTGTGTATACTCTATGATGTTGTATCTTTCTATCTCCAGTGTATTCATTGATTTCTTCTTCCTGCCTGGTTGTCTGTGTATGTTCTTCTTACCATGATGTGGAGACATCTTTGCCTGTGTGTGATGATGTTCCAATAAAGAAGCCAGTTCCTGTTACTATACAGAGTCTGATCTCAACTGACTCTGCTGCACCTATCAATCGTACTCTGCAATAGGTTATGGGCCCAGATGTCCGGATAAAGTCTTATGACCAGTTGAGGCCAAAGCAGAACAAAAGCCTTGAACGGAAGACAGCGTGGCTGATGCAAGGATCAACATAAGAAAGCTTACCATAGACAAGTAAGACTGTTTATATATAAAGGAGGGATAAGATGGCCTAAACTCTCAGTTGCCAAGCTAAACAATGACAATTATCAGCTATGGAAGTTTAAAGTGGAAATGCTGTTATCCAGAGATGACTTGTGGGAGGTTACCACTACAGACAGGCTACAGAATAATGATCAGGACTGGAACAAGAAAAACAGACAGGCACGTGCCACAATAAGTTTACTAGTGGAAGATGATCAGCTCATTCATATACGCAATGAGGACACAGCGAAAGGCATGTGGGATGTACTGAAATGACTGCATGAAATATCCAGTTTAAACAACAAGCTGTTTATGCTGCGGAAACTTTACAAAATGAGACTTGGCAGAGAACAGGACATGCAGAAGCATATAAACGCAATGCTGGAAGTGATTGCGCAACTCAGATCAATCGGGGAGAATATAACAGACAGTCACATTGCAGCCATGTTATTATGCAGTTTGCCCGATACATACACTGCATTAATCAATGCACTGGAGACACGACCTGAGACAGATCTGACGTTAGCATTTGTAAAAACCAGGCTCATAGATGAGTATCAGAAAAGAAAGGAATTAATGCATTACTCCACAGAAATCGAAACCGACACCGCTCTTAAAGCTACAGATGCAAGGTTACACAGGAAAGAAACCAGAGTGTGTTTCAGATGCCAGAAACAGGGACACATAAAGAAAGACTGTGCTATATGGAAGGCAGAGCAAATGAGACAACGTCCCTCTTATGCTAAACAAAAGGTGAAAACCACAATCAATGACCCAAGGGAAGGCAACTGGAATGCCACATTTAAAGCGACAGGCAACAATAAATGCCAAAACTGGTGCATCGATTCAGGGCCAACCAGTCACATGACGAGTAATAGAAGTTTCTTCACAGAACTTGATCTGAACAACAAAGAAACTATTTACCTTGCAGATGGAAGCACAATACATGCAGAAGGATGTGGGCATGGAACCCTTGTATGCCCTGATGATGCGGGACACAATTTAACCATACCAGTGAAAGATGTGCTTTATGTTCCTAATCTAGAAGGAGGACTCTTATCTGTGAAGCGTCTAACAGCCAGAGGACTCACTGTGAAATTCCAAGGTGACAAGTGTTCCATTCCAAACGGCAAACAGACAATAGCAAGCGCCAAGCTGGATGATCATCTGTATCACCTCGACACTGTGAAGGAAAAGGTGAGACTGTGTACACACAAGCACAATCACTGTATACATATATGGCACAAACGTCTAGGTCACAGACACCCAGAATGCATACTGGAACTACAGAGGAGGAATCTGACAAGGGATCTAAAATCCAAATTAAATCCAAAGCTACAAGAGCAACACTTCCCAAAGTGAGCCAGAAGAGAGCCTCAAGACCACTTGACTTAGTTCACAGTGACGTGTGTGGTCCCCTAAACCCACCAACACCTGGAGGCAACAGGTACATAGTAACTTTCATAGACGACTACTCAAGATATACAGTCACCTACCTGATGCAACACAAGAGTGAAGTCTTCGACAAACTACAAGACTATAAAACAAAGACAAGTAACAAGTTTCAGAGGAAGCCTCTCATACGTCGGAGCATTAATGGAGGTGAATTCAGAGGAGGTAAGATACAAGAGTACTTAAAAAGGCATGGAATAGAACATCAAAAGACAGTTCCGTATACACCAGAACAGAATAGAGTAGCTGAAAGGAAGAACAGAACTCTGACTGAAATGATCAGATGTATGCTGACAGACTCTGGACTACCACAAAAATACTGGGGTGAGGCAGCCATGACAGCTACATATTTGCAGAACAGACTTCTTTCCAGAACATTGGAGAAAACCCCATATGAACTATGGCACAATGAGAAACCAAGTGTAAAACACCTAAGAGTTTTTGGATGCAAAGCATTCATCTACATACCTGAAGAAAAACGCACCAAACTCCAAAACAGAGCGTTTGAAGGTATCTTTGTTGGATACAGTGAAAATGTCAAGGGTTACAGAATCCTAAATCCCAAAACAGCCAAGGTTACCATTAGCAACAGCGTAACTTTTATTGAAGATCTAAGAGACAATGTAATGACAACAGTAGAAGCAACAATTGAAGAGAAAACTGACATTGACCAGCCCATCTCTGTAACTTCTGAACAAACAGTTGAAGTGAGTATAGACTCAACCAGTACTGAAGAGCAGATAGAAGAAGGCTCAGACACAAAAATGAGACGGTCAACAAGAGAAAACAAAAGGTAAACCACCTATACGTCTCTCATACAAAGCGAGTACTGCCAGTATCAACGAACATGTAAACTGGGAAGACATATGTCAACTTTCAGAACAAGAAGCAACTAAATGGATAAAGGCTGCTGAGGAAGAGATAAAATCCATGCATGACAGTAAAACATGGACACTCCGACGGACCATTTCAGCCGATAAATCCGCTCGTCTGTAGGGGCAAACGGACAGTTTTGGCCGGATTTCTCCGGCGGAAAAGTTTCAAAGCATCTAAACTTTCAAAGGAGCAAAGCAGAACCCTGCTTATACACAAAGAGATTGGCAAACAGATGGGTCTATATGCTTATTTATGTGGATCATATCCTGATTTGTTTTGAGCAAGAAGGGGATGAAGCAGAAATACTTGAAAACTAAATCAGCACTTTGACACCAAAGACATCGGCAACATAAAGAATTACCTCAGCATCCAGATCGAGAGAGAGGAAGATGGCAGCTTTTTTCTGAACCAAAGACACAAATTACCAGAAATATTTGAAACTTTTGGAATGAAAGACGCCAAACCAGTGAAATCTCCCATGGAAACCAACTACCTAAAGGAGGTGAATTGTCAAGATAACCCATTACCTACTAATACTCAATACAGGAAAGCAATAGGGAAATTGCTGTACCTTACCACTGCTACAAGACCAGATATTGCAGCAACAGTTGGAATCTTATGCAGAAAGGTTTCAATGCCAAATCAAAAGGACTGGAATGCTGTAAAACGAATCATTCGCTATCTTTAAGGGACTTTGCACTACAAGCTTAAGTTACCAGCAAGTGATGAAAGCACCTTAACAGGATATGTGGATGCTGACTGGGCAGGAGACACCAGTGACAGAAAATCTACCAGTGGCTACTTATTTTTCCTGTCAGGAGGAGCCATCAGTTGGACTAGTAAAAAGCAACTCTCTGTTTCACTGTCGTCTACTGAATACATTGCTGCAGCGCAGGCAAGCAAAGAAGTTATATGGCTGAGACAGCAATTAACAGATTTGGGTCAACCACAGTTGGGACCAACAGAAATCTGAGGACAATCAAGGATGCATTGGACTTGCACATACGGAAGGAGTTAATTCAAGAACCAAGCACATTGATGTGAAGTTTCACTTTCTTAGGCCTTCTTGAGTTAATTTATTGCCCGACCGAGGATATGACAGCAGACATCCTCACAAAGCCTCTGACCGCTGAAAGACATTCAAGGCTCACAAAGAAGATAGGTTTAACAGACTAAGCCTTAGTTGTTGAGAAGGGGTGTTGGAGATGCAACAAACTTCAGCTTAGCCTTTTACTGTATATCAGATGCAGTTTACAAAAAGGACACAAGATGTCGCTAATGCTTAATGATATGCTATGCTGTGTATACTCTATGATGTTGTATCTTTCTATCCCCAGTGTACTCGTTGATTTCTTCCTGCCTGGTTGCCTGTGTATGTTCTTCTTACCATGATGTGGAGACATCTTTGCCTGTGTGTGATGATGTTCCAATAAAGAAGCCAGTTCCTGTTACTACACAAAGTCTGATCTCAACTGACTCCGCTGCACCTATCAATCGTACTCTGCAATAACAGTGAGGCTGCAATTGATTTTTTTTTTTTTCGTTTGTTTGCGCCCCCCCCCCCAAAAAAAATTTTAATGCTTAAATCTGAGCAAAGGCTGTACTTGCATTTCTGTCCTTCCAGAACATTTCTGCCAGATAGAACAGCCAGGCTGGTGACCTGACTTTTCTCTACTGGTCACAAATCCACCAACAGCCTGTTAATGCTCACTGAAGGATCATACACATACACTGCAATAACTGGAATTTTTATATCTGAAGTTTAGCATAAATTCCCAGTGCTCTCTCATCTTAGGTGATAAAGTGAACATATGGTCGCTGCCATAGGTTGCTGTCTTTTTGTTTTATTTTTAACCAACATAACCATTTTATCTATAATTTTAATTTATTTTAAGGCATAAACTCACCTAACCATTTCAAAGTGTATCTTAAGTGATAATAAATTCCAGTGCTGGACTCCATGCTCCCTTCACCAATCCCCCTTCTTCCTGTTGTGGCCCCCCACTGGTTGTACTTTACACATTTTGTCTTTTAGTACTCACCTCTTTCAGAGCCTTCAAACCAGTAAGGTAATGGCATAGAGTCCATTTCCTCTTTGCCTCTTCTCTGGGTTGAATGGTCCTCACCAATTTGAAGAGAAACACTGATATTATGACATCAGTGCTGCTCTGTACACCAGTACACTATAAGAGAAGGACCTCATGGTAACACCCCATCAGGTAGACGGTCAAGGACACCCTGTATTTACAGTGTAGCGTCTAGTCTTCCAGGTTAATGTAATGTGGTGGATTAAGGTTTGACCACATTGGTATGAAGACTTATATATTTGTATTGATGAATGTATATATGTAAATTCTGTTATGTTTGTGTTATAAAACCAGATGTTACAATCTTTTTTAGATTCCATCTACAAATGCTCTTAATGAAGTATTCGAAATGCGTTGAGCTATATTGTGGCATGAGTATTCATTAATGTGGAATATATAGGTCAACACATCTGTTGTATGGGACACTGGTGTGTTATTAGCTTTTGTATAATAAACTTTACATACTTTTAGGGCTGTTACTGATTAAAATTTTATCCACAGACACCTCCCCCACTGTAATATCCACAGACATCTCCCCGCTGTAATATCCACAATTACCTCCACTGTAATATCCACAGACATCTCCCCCACTGTAATATCCACAGACATCTCCCCACTGTAATATCCACAGTGGTGCAGTGAGTAGCACTTTCGCCTAGCGGCAAAAGGGTCGCTAGTTCGAATCCCGACCACGAACCCATCTGCCTGGAGTTTGCGTGGGTTTCCTCTGGGTCTTTCGGTTTCCTCCCACACTCCAAAGACATGCTGGTAGGTAAATTGGATCTTCCAAATTGGCCCAGTATATATGTATATATGTGTGTATGACTGTGTGTCCCTAGCGTGTCTAGATCCTACGGGGTAATAATGAACGCACCAGCCAAGCAGACACTGGCTGGAAAAAGCGCCCACATCTCCCCACTGTAATATCCACAGACATCTCCCCCACTGTAATATCCACAGACATCTCCCCCACTGTAATATCCACAGACATCTCCCCCACTGTAATATCCACAATTACCTCCACTCGCAGGCCGTGGCGTAGATACCCTCAGATAATGCGGCTATCTATGCCCGGAAGTGGGTGCAAATGCCTGTTTTAGACGGGTATCTGCTCCCCCCTCCCCCTGGAAGGTGCAAAATGTGACACCGGAGGGGGGGGGAATCTAAACAGTGGAGGTCCAATTTGTGTGGACCTCCGCTTAAAAGCATTAACGGATGGGGAACCTGCCCTCCCCCCCCCCCAATGCAATACTCACAACACACACATTTTTGCACAAATAGCTGTATCTTAGATTGGGTGCTGAAATTACCCGATTGCAATCATGAGAAGGAAGTATCACCAGCACACCAGGATCTCCATAATTGGATCCAAAACTTGAATTGTAAAATAGTATTAAAAAATAGAAGCAACGTTTCGGAGCCACGCAGGACCCCTTCATCAGGCATGTGACCTACCCCCACACCACCGAAATGCGTAACATGCACCAAGCCTGGTAGCCAGGGCCCTCAATACACTACGCCCAACCCATGGCGGCGGCCAGAGTGGCAACATTCAACCTGAAAGCCTCTCAAAACAACAGAGGAACCATGCCCCCCCCCTCTCCTCTGCCATGCTGCCGCAGCCAGACCCCATCTGCAGTGGAGAAAGCAGACAGCACCCACCCACAAACCATTTTAGGAATACATATAGTTAGGCTTCTCTTCCACTTTACATGGGCTGAATGGGTGAAGTTTAAGTTTACTCTAAAATGGAAAGAAAAAAAAAAAGAAAAAAAATGAGTTGGTTGTTTTAACTTCTATTGCTTTGCAAAGTGCTATCACTTTAACGCTTGCTTACAGGAGGGGAGAGCACATGAAGTCTTTCTGCTTTATGTGAAAAAAAAAGGCAAAAAAAGGTAAAAAAAATAAAATCTAGAAGCTAGCTTTGGGAAATTCCATTTGCAACATGGTGTTCTCAGCAGAACCCGAAGAAAAATCAATACGGTTTGAAAGGAAAAGAAAAAACAACTATATTTTATTGTACAATTCAGTGTTCTTTTATATATACAATCACATCCTTCTTTTCTTTTATTCCCTATCCAATGTTTGTGCTTTCCTTTGCTATTCTTAGCTACTTACGGTATTGGTATGCTGGCGTACACTGTATGGCGAATGCTCTTGGACATTTTTTTAAAGGGAGTGTACAGTGTTTACAATTATTAGATAAACCTGTTAAAGGGATCAGTTTATTTAACGACTTAAGCGCCGGTTTCGTCTGGTTAAAGACCAGGCCACTTATTGCGATTCGGCACTGCGTCGCTTTAACTGACCATTACGCAGATGTGCAAAGTGGCTCCCAAACAAAATTGATGTACAAATAGAGCTTTCTTTTGGTGGTATTTGATCACCTCTGTGGTTTTTATTTTTTGCACTAAAAACAAAAATAGAGTGACAATTTTGAAAAAAAAAATGCAATATGTTTTACTATAATAAATATCTCCCCCCCCCCCCCAAAAAAAAAAAATATATATATATATATATATATATATATATATATATATAAAAACATTTAAAAATCGCAATAAGCATTTATTGATTGGTTTGCGCAAAAGTTATAGGGCTAGATTCAGGTAGGAGAGCCTATCCTTAATTTGGCCTAACGTATCTCATTTACATTAGGCCGCCGCAACTTTTTCAGGCAAGTGCTTTATTCACAAAGCACTTGCCTGTAAAGTTGAGGCGGCGTAGCGTAAATCACCCGGCGGAATTTAAATTCGGCAGGTAGGGGGCGTGTATCATTCAAATGAAGCGCGTCCCCACGCCGAACGAACTGCGCATGCGCTGGCCGTGATTGATTTCCATTTCGCATGCTCCAAATCACGTCGCTACTTGTCAATGAAAGCGACGTCAGCGTAACTGACGCCCAGCTCAATTGTGAATGGACTTACGCAAACGATGTAAATTACGTCGGTTCCGACGTCCATACTTAACATTGGCTGCGCCAGCTATAACAGGGATAACTTTAGGCGGTGCGTAAGTCTTACATAAACGACGTAACCAGATACGCCGGCCGGGCGCACGTTCGGGAATCGGCGTATAGGCTCATTTGCATATTTTAGACGGGAACGCCACCTTGCGCCCAGCCTAAAATATGAAAATAAGATACAACAGCGTAAGAGACTTACGCCAGTTGGATCTTATGGAAATCTATGCATTACTGATTCTATGAATCAGTCGCATAGATAGGAGGGCTCAGACGCAGAAATAAGACGGCTTATCTGGAGATAAGCCGTCTTATTTCTTTCCTGAATGTGGCCCATAGCGTCTACAAAATAGGGGTAGTTTTATAGCATTTTTATTAATATTTTTTTTTTACTAGTAATGGCGGCGATTATCGATTTTATCGTGACTGCGACATTACGGCAGACACATCGGACACTTTTGACACCATTTTGGGACCACTGTCATTTATACAGCGATCAGTGCTATAAAAATGCACTGATTACTGTAAAAATGCCACTGGCAGGAAGGGGATTAACCTGTAGGGGGCACTGAAGGGATTAAGTGTGTCCTAGGGAGTGCTTACAACTGTTAGGGGGCGTGGCTTGTCGTGACACGTCACTGACCATTTTTCCCCGATGGCAGGGAACATGATCAGTGACAGTGTCACCTAGGCAGAATGGGAAGATGTTGTGTTTACACTAACATCTCCCCGTTCTTTAGCTCTGTGACCCAATCGCGGGACACCGACGGCAATCGGACGCAGTCACGGAGCTCACGGCAGTGCGCCGAGTGCGCCGGCAGCAGCGTGCGTTTGACCACAAGACTCGCAAATTAAAGGGGACGTACCTGTACGCCCATTTGTGCAGCAGTGCCATTCTGTCGACGTACATCAATTTTGGTCGGGAACCGGTTAACCAGCGCTGTCCACCCTAAGGCTGGATACACACTATAACATTTTCTGTAGATTTATTTCCTTAAGATTTACCAAAACGATATAATATGGAGGTCAAAACTTATTGCCACATACACACACAAGAAAAGTTCAATGTGAGCTTTTGGTCGGAAATTCCGACCGTGTGTAGGCCCCATTGGACCTTTTCTTCTCAAATTTTCCAAATGGAAAAGTTCTTGTCAGAAATTACGATCATCTGTTTGCAATTCCAACGCGCCAAAAAACATGCATGCTCGGAATCAATTCGACGAATGCTCGGAATCATTGAACTTAATTTTTCTCGGCTCGTTGTAGTATTATATGTCACCGTGTTCTTGATGGTCGGAATTTTGTGTGACGGCGTGTATGCAACACAAATTTGAGCCATAATTCAGTCAGAAAAAAAATCCACGATTTTCTTGTCGGAATTTCTGATTGTGTGTACACTGCATTAGAGTTTCAATTTGTATGCAACCAGGAAGGCCCTTGCACTACATGGTTTTGGTAAATCTAAAGAAAATCAGACAAAAGTTGTATAGTGTGTATGGGGTGGCTAGGTTCACATTATTGCAGGTCGGGAATAAATGCAAAACAGTGAGCGTTCCCAATCGGAGGCAAACGCAGTCATGCATGCCAAAATGCATGGTGCTGCAGCACCAGGTGGCTCAGTACGGTGTAATTAAAAAGATAAAGGGCCAGGGACTTCCTTCCATTTGTTTCTGTGGGTAGGGCAGCCCATGCAATGAATGGGCTGCCTACACACAAAGGGCAGAGCCTTACAAGGAGTGTGCACATGTCATGTCAGGTGTATGGGTTGAAGGTGAACTGACCAATTATGAGCCAAGCTACCTTTAAAAAAAAATAATAATCTGTTGGGATCAGTCTTGTACAGCCTCAAGTTTTGAGAATGACACAAATATTATTTTTCACAAAGTTTGCTGCCTCAGTTTTTATGATGGCAATTTGCATATAGTCCAGAATGTTATGAAGTGTGATCAAATGAATTGCAATTAATTGCAAAGTTCCTCTTTGCCATTAAAATGGAAACATTTCCACTGCATTTGTCAAGAAGGCTTCAGGGTGCCCATGAAAGTCCAGCAAGCGACAGGACCGTCTCCTGAAGATGATTCAGCTGAGGGATTGGGGGAATTCCAGTGCAGAGCTTGCTTAGGAACGGCAGCAGGCAGGTGTGAGTGCATCGGCACGCACAGCAAGGAGAAGACTTTTGGAGGATGGCCTGGTGTCAAGAAGGGCATCAGGGATCTGTCACCTAAGGGTTAACAGTGCAGACTGATTCCAATGATTGGCAACAGGCTGCCTTATTTAAACCCCTTTAGCAGCACTGTGATCTTGCTGTCTGATCTGCATCTTATCCAGAGACCTGATCCTGAACCTGCATCATTCTGAAGCCGCGTACACACGGCAGAGAACCTCGACGGGCAGAACACATCGTTCCGCCCGTCGAGGTTCTCTGCCGGCCGTCGAAATCGGCGACCCGCCCGTCGGGAATGGCAACCAGCCATTCATCCAGGCGGGCCGTCAAGCAAAAAGAGAGCGTGCTCTCTTTTCGCTCGACGGGATTCCCGACGGGCGGGGCGAGCGCTCTGTGTACACACGGCCGAGGTCCTCGCTGGAATGCAGCTTCCAGCGAGGTTCTCGCTGGTTTCCAGCGAGAACCTCGGTCGTGTGTACGCCGCCTAACTTGTCTTTCTGACTCTGCTGCCATCTCCAGTCCTGACCTGCTCTGTTTACCTGTCTGCCTGATCCTTTGTTGCCGAATCCAGCCTGAAATCTGACCATTCCTTGCCTGCTGCTTTTTGCCTGTACTGATCCGCCGTGTATGACCTGGCCTGTCTGACTCTCCTGCTGTCGCCTGTATTTGCATGCGCATGTTGCTCTCAGGTGCACCTGCATCCGGTGACCTGCGTCCGCTGACCTGCATCCGCAGACCTGCGTCCGCTGACCTGCATCCGCTCACCTGCATCCTGCTGACCAGTTAATCGGCATTCGCTGACCTGCATCCGCTGACCTGCATCCGGTGATCTGCATCCAGCTGACCCGCACCTACAGCGCTCCAGCCTTTCTTATTAGCCTTCATCTCCAATCTCAGAGACTCTGCATTCACTCATACCCCACTGTGCTCCTACGGTCACTGTCTCAACCCCAGTGATCCCGGAACCAGGGCAGTACGAGAGGTCTCCCTCTGCTCGTCAGGCTCATTCCCTAGGTACGCATCAAAGGGCAGCAAAGAAGCCACTTCTCTGCAGGAAAAACATCAGGACAGACTGATATTCTGCAAAAGGTACAGGTATTGGACTGCTGAGGACTAGGGTAAAGTCATTTTCTCTGATGAATTGTTTGGTGAATTCAGAAAAAAACCTTGGGCCAGATTCTCAGCGGCGCTACGCCTGCGTAAACGGATATGCGCGGCTTAATTGTAAATGTGCGCCTGCGTATCGATGCGCGGTAAACACAGAACCACATACGCGAGAAAATCTTTTTCGTCTGAGCGGCGAAAATGCTTTAAGCTAGCGCGGCGTAGGCGCATACTTACGCATCGTAAATATTCAGTTCCCATTGAATTAGCATGCAAATATGCAAATGAGGGAGATGCGCGGATTCCCGAAACTACGCGCGTTCGGCGTTGGCTACTCGTGGTGCGCGTAACACGAAAGCCTTGAGTAAACATACCCCTCATAAAAGCACGGGTAACTTTGCTCAAGACCGTGTGCAAGTCAGCTGGAGAGCAACTACAGCAGCACCATAACAGACGAGCTGAGCAATCACACTTACTGGACAACACATTCGTATGCCAACATGCCAGGGGCAGCCATGGTCTTATCACTACTAATGTATGCAGAGGAAGAGGAGCATAGAAGGAGGAGTAGGAGGAGGGGGGCACATGAGAGGATCTACCGAGCGCGCATGAGCCTCTTTGGCATGGGTGATGAGAAGGTGTATCGCATCTTCAGATTCAGCCCTGCTGCCATCCTGGAACTAACCACAGCCCTGCAGGATGACATCACCAGCCAGACATACCGCTCACATGCACTGCAGCCACTGGTGAAGGTACTGGCAACACTCCATTTCCTGGCCAGTGGATCATTCCAGCGTACAAGTGGAGTGGTGGCTGGGATGTCACAAACCAGCATAAGCAGATGTGTGCACCAGGTTATCCCCGCAATCCTCAGACGCATGTCCCACCACATCATCAGACCCACCACTGAGCACCTGTGGCAGAAGGCAATGACAGATTTCTACAGAATTGACGGATTCCCACGCACCATCGGGGCCATTGATTGCACACATGTGGCACTCTAGCCCCCCAGTGCCACAGAGCACATATACCGCAATCGGAAGCATTGTCACTCCATCAACGTACAGGTGATAGCCGATGCCAAATACCTTATATGGCACGTCCGTGCCAAAGACCCCGGCTCCAGCCATGACAGCTACATATACCGTCAAAGCAACATCCCAGAAGATTTTGAGCAGGACATGTATGGGGACAGCTGGCTGGTTGGTGAGTGACATGGGTGGCAGGCATGACGTTCCCCCCCCATGATGCTGACATCACAAGGGGCACATGCATGACTAACATCCTCCTGTCTTTTCCCTTACAGGTGACTCTGCATATGAACTGGGACCCCATCTCATGACTCCTTTCCGGAACCCCCAAACCAGAGGAGAGAGAAGATACAATGAAGCACACATCAAAACCCGTGCAGTGGTGGAGCGCACATTTGGCCTCCTGAAGTCCCGTTTCCGATGCCTGGATAAGTATGGGGGGGCCCTATTGTATTCCCCCAACTTTGTGGTTCAGATCATCGGTGCATGTTGCATTCTGCACAACTTTGCCATGAGAAAGGGCCTGCATATTGCCCTACGTGATGACCTGACCCCCCAACCACACAGCCCCCCCATTGCCAGAGGAGACCCCGTCTGCTGATGGAAGAGCAGTCAGGAGTTGCCTCGTGTTACGAATCTTTGACCGTTAAACACACGCATACAGCATGGCACACAGACAATGCATGCGTGTACACCACTGTGGTCCCTAGATCACACACACCACATCCATATCACATTGGATTAGCCCAAGTCCAGCATGTAGGACTTGGGAGCAGCAACACCGCGTCAAGGCCCCAATGGTGTCGCTGTCCATTCATACACCATTCACACAGCCATGGGGATAACTTCTCCCCAACGGCCGAGGGTGACACCCCTTACTGGCAGGAGTGCCACCCCCTCACATTCACACACCATTCACACTGCACCGTGTGCAGTATCAAGTAAAAAAAAAAAACTCTTAACCAGAGCATAAAATGAATAAAAATAAAAATGTAACGGTTACCACCGCTTACAACCTTCCATCCATCCACGACAAGCTTATCCGACACACCAACAACCAGGCAGACATGATCCATTCCATTTCCCAGAATAAACGAGACAGCGCTCCGTTCTCCAGTTTCCAAAATGTATGAATCACTTTATTGGTTCTTAGCTTGCTTATATCCAGTACAACATAATGCAGTTAATCACAGGACAATGTAATCTCCACCCCCCTATTCACTCACTGAGGATAATTCTTTAATTGGTAGCTAGACATGACGGCACCGTATTATCAATAGGGTTCAATTAACCTTGAATAGTAACACAGACATCTAGTTGAATAAGTTCTCTATACAGCTTTGTCACACAATGGCAGTGAGAGTGGGTGTCTTTACATTGAATAGCCAACACCTTAGGATATTTCAATAGCCTATTATACAAAAGGTATGACTCACTGGCTGACCTGGTCATGTCATCATGACTCCTTGTAATATCTCAGTCCTGCAATATGACGTATTATTAATGTCCCATCTCATGTAATATGAATTATGATTCACTATTAGCCACCCTATACCCAAAAGGGCACAGGGTGGATTTCGACCCAAGAGTTTTTGGTGCTGCTGGCACGAGTATCTCTCATCCTTCCAACGTCTCTGGGTGTCATGGGCCATTCTGTTACAAAAAAGCTCTTAACCAGAGCATAAAATAAATAAAAAGCTCTTAACCAGAGCATAAAATAAATAAAAATAAAAAGCTCTTAACCAGAGCATAAAATAAATAAAAATAAAAAGCTCTTAACCAGAGCAAAATAATAAGAAAAAAAGCAGCCACAGGTGGGGGGGTGGGGTAGCAGGTGGAGGAGGAGCATCCCCACGTCCCTCCCTGGCTGCCTGCATGCCCTCCAGGGCAACCGCTATGCGGGTCTGCACAGCAGTCTGCTCCTCGACTGCAAGGCGCAGGGCATGAACCTCCCCTACAAGGTTGGAGGTGGTCGCCTGCAGCTCCCCCAGGCTGGTCAGCGTCGCTGCGCTGTTGCCAGCAATGTCTTGTATGGCATCTGTAAGGTGTCCCGAGGAGGCCAGGCTGTCGGCCAGGCGCCTCATCTCCTCCACGACCTCTGACAGGTGCCGATTTTGCTGGTCCTGCTGTCTGGCCAGCTGTTCCGGCAGGACCTTGTGAACACATCTGGTCTTGCACGTCGCCTTCCGGGGAGTGGCAGGGGACCGGGCATAAGGGGAGGATGGTGAGGGGCCGGAGATGAGGGGGGGGGAAACAGAGGGACTGGAGAGGTTGGGGGGGGGCACTGAGGGGTTTGATAAAGATGGGGGGATAGCCTGGGCTGGTCCGGGCAACCCATCGTCCTCCTCCAAAACAAGGTAGAGGTCCTGGTCTACGAGATCCTCCTCAACCACCTCCTCCGTAGACGTGTGCCCACTTCCCTCCAAGTCCTGTTCCAGGGGGGCAGCCAGAGGGACTGGATGCTCGGGGGATGGATCCTGACGGGCCCTGGCAGCAACAGATGGCCCCGCTCCCTCCTGCACATCTGTGGATGACACAAAAGATGCCCATGTTGGTGGACCCACACACTTGGCACATGTTCCCTTCCACCCCCACACATGCTACACAACAGATAGAATATAAAACACACTTACCTGTCCTCAGGGCTGGCTTTTCGGACTCATAGCCCCCAACCTGCTCCGTCTGCAGGCAACGGGCGACCACCTTCTCCTCCTCAGTCAGGCGGACGGTGCAGGGTGGGCCCCCTCCAGTGCCCCTGGCATGCCGAGCAATCGCAGCCAGCTTGCCCTTCACGAGATGCCGCAGGTCATTCATTTTTTTTTTGAATGTCCTGCGGTGTCCGGACCTCATGAGAAAGGGCATTTACTTGGCAAGCGACCTTTATTAGGATCTGATCCCTCCGCGACTTGCTGGCTTGGGCACTGTCAGCACCATGGAGCCGCGAATCATATTTCTCCATTGCCCTCACAACAATGGCCCTCTCCTCTGGGGAGAAATTTTTCTTCCTCCTCTCCTTACCAACACTAGTCATTGTCCTGCACAAAGTTTGGCCGTCACAATCAATAAAATGGGAGACGTTTGCGCTGCATGGGCGCATGTGTGGCCGCATTATATACTCTGCGCCGGCGAATTGTATGGAGGCTTTGCGCATGCGCAGAAGGCATCCACATCACGGCGCGGGTCAACCACGTCACGGCGCGGGTCATCCACGTCACGGCGCATGCTCCGTTCATCCAGGCCTGCATTTGCATGGGGTCACGCTTCATTACAATGCAACACGCCCACTTCCCTCCTACTTTGTTGTTGCGCCGGATTACGCCGATGATTTTACTCGACGCAGGCGCATCTTGGAGCGTATTTACTTAGGGAATACGGTACTTGCCACTCCGCGTTACGTCGGCGTAGTGCATCTGAGATGCGCAACGCCTGCATAATTAGGCGCGCATCTACGAGAATCTGGCCCCTTGTCTGGAGAAGAAAAGGTGAGCGCTACCATCAGTCCTGTGTCATGCCAACAGTAAACCATTCTGAGACCATTCATGTGTAGGATTGCTTCTCTGCCAAGGGAGTGGGCTCACTCACAATTTTGCCTAAGAACACAGCCATGAAAAAAGAATGGTACAAAAACATCCTCCAAGAGCAACTTCTCCCATCCAATTACAGTTTAGTGTTAAACAATGCCCTTTCCAGCATAATGGAGCACCTTGCCATAAAGCAAAAGTGATAGCTAAGTGGCTTGTGGAACAAAACTGAAATTCCATAGCCAGCAAACTCCCCAGATCTTAATCCCGTTGAGAACTTGTGGCCAATCCTCGAGGAAGGTGAACAAAGAAAAAAACTCCAAGCATTGATTATGAAAGAATGGGCTGCCATCAGTCAGGATGTGGCCCAGGGCGAATTGCAGAGATCTTGAAAAAGTGAGGTCAACACTACAAATATTGACTCTGCAAAAAAACTTAATGTAGTGCCTGGTTACTTTATAGTACCAGTGCTAGTTAAACTCTGATCCAAATTGTTATGTGTTAAACAGGGTCTCTGTCTCAGCTTGGCTGTGCTGTGGGCTTATTCTGTTGCGCTGGGGTGTTCTTCCAACCTCGGTGCTGCAGGTGGCAGCAGTGGAGTCGAGGCTTGGGTGCTCTTCCCAGCAGCCAATCAGGAGGGTTTGACCTCGCTGTGCATGCTGGGAGGGGTATAAATGTGACAGACAGACGCCATTGGTTCAGGGTCTTCAAATGTGGCACCCACCTTTAGGGTGACCACATCACGCCGCCCCGGCGTTATGGCCTACCTGGCCGGGGCGTGCATGCCATGAGGTGTTACGGGCCAGGAGCATCTGAACAGCGACAGGGACCCAGTGAGCAACTGGGTTCGCACCTTTGAGGATCCCAAGCTGTATTGCTGTTCTGTGGGGAGTCTGTCTGAGGAGCGCCATTGAGAGGCTGGCGGTCCAAAAGGGCCTTGACAAACCACCGGGGATCAAGGTAGCCGGACACTGAAGGATTGATCACCTGATAGTCGGTACCTGAGCGACAAGTTGAAGGAGATCCAGGCGTAATTCATCTAAGGAGGATTGCCTCTGTACTTGCAAATCAGGGAGTGCCTGTGGCAGAGGTGTCTCTCTGACATTCACCAAGGAGGGTCTGTGGCAGAGACTTTTCCTCAAGTTCACCAAAGGAGGGTCTGTGGCAGAGACTCTATACTACAATTGTCCGAGCGATACTCCGGCTGCCAGGTCAGTGAGAAAGGGCTGTCCGGGTACACTAAGCCCACTCAGGCAGGAGTGGGGCAGAGAAGTGTTACGTTTGGGAGCAGGACTGTTTCCCTATCATCACACCTGAATTTGCTATTCTCCCTTTTTGCATCACATGTGGGCATTATCTAGAGTGGTCTGCATGTAAATACAGCCTGCATAGGGACATAGGGGCACCCTTTCCTCCAGAATGACATCCACCCGTCAAGGCATTTTTATTAATTTTTTTGTTTAAGCGGTTGTATAGTAATTTTTTTTAATTTCATTTTTACCTACAGGTAGGCCTATAATAAGGCTTACCTGTAGGTAAAAAGAATATCTCCTAAACCTGTGCGGTTTAGGAGATACAGTATTCGGCCCCCTTGAACTTTGCGACCTTTTGCCACATTTCAGGCTTCAAACATAAAGATATAAAACTGTAATTTGTTGTGAAGAACCAACAACAAGTGGGACACAATCATGAAGTGGAACGAAATTTATTGGATATTTCAAACTTTTTTAACAAATAAAAAACTGAAAAATTGGGCATGCAAAATTATTCAGCCCCCTTAAGTTAATACTTTGTAGCGCCACCTTTTGCTGCGATTACAGCTGTATATCGCTTGGGGTATGTCTCTATCAGTTTTGCACATCGAGAGACTGACATTTTTGCTCATTCCTCCTTGCAAAACAGCTCGAGCTCAGTGAGGTTGGATGGAGAGTGTTTGTGAACAGCAATTTTCAGTTCTTTACACAGATTCTTGATTGGATTCAGGTCTGGACTTTGACTTGGCCATTCTAACACCTGGATATGTTTATTTGTGAACCATTCCATTGTAGATTTTGCTTTATGTTTTGGATCATTGTTTTGTTGGAAGACAAATCTCCGTCCCAGTCTCAGGTCTTTTGCAGACTCCATCAGGTTTACTTCCAGAATGGCCCTGTATTTGGCTCCATCCATCTTCCCATTAATTTTAACCATCTTCCCTGTCCTTGCTGAAGAAAAGCAGGCCCAAACCATGATGCTGCCACCACCATGTTTCACAGTGGGGGTGGTGTGTTCAGGGTGATGAGCTGTGTTGCTTTTACACCAAACATAACGTTTTGCATTGTTGCCAAAAAGTTTCTATTTTGGTTTCATGTGACCAGAGCACCTTCTTCCACATGTTTGGTGTGTCTCCCAGGTGGCTTGTGGCAAACTTTAAATGACACTTTTTATGGATATCTTTATGAAATGGCTTTCTTCTTGCCACTCTTCCATAAAGGCCAGATTTGTGCAGTATACGATTGATTGTTGTCCTATGGACAGAGTCTCCCACCTCAGCTGTAGATCTTTGCAGTTCATCCAGAGTGATCATGGGCCTCTTGGCTGCATCTCTGATCAGTCTTCTTCTTGTATGAGCTGAAAGTTTAGAGGGATGACCAGGTCTTCGTAGATTTGCAGTGGTCTGATACTCCTTCCATTTCAATATTATCGCTTGCACAGTGCTCCTTGGGATGTTTAAAGCTTGGGAAATCTTTTTGTATCCAAATTAAACTTCAAACTTAAGCTTTAAACTTCTCCACAAGAGTATCTCGGACCTGCCTGGTGTGTTCCTTGTTCTTCATGATGCTCTCTGTGCTTTAAAGGGACCTCTTAGACTATCACAGTGCATGGGCATTTATCCAGAGACTTGATTACACACAGGTGGATTCTATTTATCATCATTAGTCATTTAGGTCAACATTGGATCATTCAGAGATCCTCACTGAACTTCTGCAGAGAGTTTGCTGCACTGAAAGTAAAGGGGCTGAAGAATTTTGCACGCCCAATTTTTTAGTTTTTTATTTGTTAAAAAAGTTTGAAATATCCAATAAACTTCGTTCCACTTCATGATTGTGTCACACTTGTTGATTCTTCACAAAAAATTTTTTATATCTTTATGTTTGAAGCCTGAAATGTGGCAAAAGGTCGCAAAGTTCAAGGGGGCCGAATACTCTCGCAAGGCACTGTATTCCCCTCGCAATGACCCGCCGACTGCAGCAGCGCATGCGCATTGGGGGGATTCTTGGCTGAAATGTGTAAAAATAGGAAAAAAAAAAAAACAACAAGCCTATAGAAACCATACAAAAACAACGGGTATGTGCAGCACAAATAAAGTAATAAATTAAACAGTGATATGCAAATCACAAAATGTATATATATATATATAAAAGTCTGTGCATAAGCTCCTTACCTTGGTCTTACTATTGGGACTTATATATATATATATATATATATATATATACACACACACACACACATTTTGTGATTTGTATATCACTGTTTCATTTATTACTTTATTTGCGTTGCACATACCCATTGTTTTTGTATTCTCGGCTGAAAGACCAGCAGACGCCGGACCTTGGAGGAAAGAAGTCTCCCGTGCGCATGCGCGGCAGTGACGACATTACAGCTCCAGTCACTCACAGCGCTGGAGACACGATACCAAGAAGACATGGGTGAGATACCGATGCCTCATTTTAAAGGTAAGTATTTCATAATGAAGTAAACAAAAAAACTGCGCTAATATAAACAGGCCATACAAGTTAGGCAGCAGCTGGCGTGTGATAACAGAGCAAGAAAACAAAACAAAAAAGCCGCGCCAATCTTAACTAAATTGGAATAATAAAATGTATTGATTAATTAATCATGTAAATCAAGTCCACATTAAGCAATAAACTCTTGAGGTTGACTGGTATATGGAGTTTCATGCAGAAAAAAATCCTTGATTCACCACCAATTGTGACTTGTAATGATGTACAGAATTTGTGATAAAAAGTGACCCTCCACCGATAAAAATTGGCCGCTTACCAGAGGGCAAGCTTTACTGTGCGATCGGCTATAGCCCAGCTGTGGCCTTTGGTAGACTCACAGGTTACACAAGGGGAGGCAAGTCTCAGGGAATACACTGTTGCACTCACAGCCTCATCCGATGCATACAGATGTAGAAAGAAAGAAACGCCATAGCGTAATTCCATAAAAACTAGGCATTTTATTAAAAATAACAGTAAAATACACAAACGTTGCAATAAAAACAGCGTGTAATATCAAACAGCCGGCCGGCAGATTCGAGGAGCCCTTCCTCTTCAGCGTGGTGATGTCACTGCACGTCTTCCTAGATGCGTTTCGTCATCAACAGGACGTTCTCAATAGGATGCGGTGCATACTAGCTCATTATGCCTTTTGCCTTACAGGTGTAAGAATTTTGGGTATTTTCGTTATCGTTTTAACAAACGAAAAACAAACGTGCAGAATCAGAAATCTCAAAGATCCAACATAAAAAAATGCTTTATTTTCATTTTGGTTGCTACAACAGTTCGTTATGGATAGAAGATTCGACATAATGCTGACAATAGAGATCTGCGTCTATCGAACCTGGGTCGAATATGCCCAACCTTAACTCTATTAGTCCAAGATTATTCTACATAGAGAGAAAAGATTCGACATTATAGAGACAGTGTTGGGGTAGACCATTCGACATGAACGACGAAGATTCAATGAAGCGGCGAGAAACATGCAAACGTCGAGAAGCCAACGTTTTCACGATGAGGGACTTTGGGGGGCTCAGGTAAGTAAATGGGAGGCCTGTAATCATCAGATGTTTTTTCATCTTAATGCATAGTATGCATTAAGGTGAAAAAACTGGAAGCTTTACAACCCCTTTAGGCTTCATTTCCATGGACATTTTTATAGCCACTTTTCTGAGCGTTTTTTGCAGCTTAAAAACAGCTCTCCATGTTAGTCTATGGCCTCATACCTCTATGGCCTCATGCCCACCATGACTTTTTTGAGCTGCCGCGGCGTTTTTGAGCTCCAGCTCAAAAAAAAAAAAAAACTTTATTTTTTTTCTAAAATAAACAGGGATAGGCGTTTTTAAGCTGTAAAAAAGTGGCTGTAAAAACGTCCGTGGAAATGAAGCCTTAGGCTTCAATTTAATTTTAATAAAATACTTTTCATCTTTTTTTATAATCATTTCTTGCTACGGATCTCCTGCAGGCTTTCCCCACTCTTTACCTGTCTACATACACTATATTACAAAAAGTATTGGAACGTCTGCCTTTATTGGTACGCCTGCCTTTACATCCACATGAACTTTAATGGCATCCCAGTCTTAGTCCGTAGGGTTCAATATTTCGTTGGCCCACCCTTTGCAGCTATAACAGCTTCAACGCTTCTCGAAAGACTGTCCACAAGGTTTAGGAGTGCGTCTATGTGAATGTTTGAACATTCTTCCAGAAGTGCATTTGTGAGGTCAGGTATGGATGTTGGATGAGAAGGTCTGGCTCCCATTCTCCACTCTAATTCAACCCAAAGGTGTTCTATCGAGTTGAGGTCAGGACTCTGTGTAGGCCAGTCAAGTTCCCCCACCCAGAACTCGTTCATCTATGTCTTTATGGACCTTGCTGTGTGCACTGGTCCAAATCATTTGGTGGATGGGGGATCATGGTGTGGAGTAGTTTTTCATGGGTTGGAGTTGGGCTTGGCCCCCTAGTTCCAGTGACGGGAACTTTTAAGGCATCAGCATACCAAGATATTTTGGATAATTTTATGCTCCCAACTTTGTGGAAACAGTTTGGTGATGGCCCCTTCCTGTGCCAACATGACTGCGCACCAGTGCACAAAGCAAGGTCCATAAAGACAAGATTGGACAAAGATAAGCAAGTTTGGATGGAGGAACTTGACTGACCTGCAAAGAGTCCTGACCTCAACCCGTTTGAACACCTTTGGGATGAATAAGAGCACAGACTGCGAGCCAGGCCTTCTTATCCAACATCAGTGCCTGACCCCACAAATGTGCTTCTGGAAGAATGGTCAAACATTCCCTTAGACACACTTCTAAACCTTGTGGACAGTCTTCCCAGAAGAGTTGATGCTGTTATAGCTGCAAAAGGTGGGCCAACTCAATATTGAACCCTAAGGCAGCGTACACACGATCGAACATGTCCGCTGAAACCGGTCCGCAGACCGTTTTCCATCAGACCAAAGTTTTCAAACATGCTTTAAAACCTGTCCGATGGAAACCTGTCTGTCGGACAGGTTCGATGGTTAGTACACAAAAGCATCGGACCAAAAACCCGCGCATGCTCAGAATTAAGTCGACGCATGCTTGGAAGCATTGAACTTTGTTTTTTCATCACGTCGTTGTGTTCTACGTCACCACGTTCTGGTCTGATCGGATTTTGGTCTGATGGTGTGTACGCACATCAGACCATCAAACAAGTTCAGAGTTGTCTGATGAAAACGCTCCGTCGGACAAGTCTCATCAGACATGTCTGATCGTGTGTACAGGGCCTAAGAACTAACACTGGGATGCCATTAAAGTTTATGTGCGTGTGAAGGCAGGTGTCCCAATACTTTTGGTAATATAGTGTATATATGGATGGGGGAATCTCAAAAAATGGAACCATGTGTGGACAGCTTTAGTAATATCATTATAGGTATTATCCCCATACAGTTACCAGAATACAATATTTTTTCACTGTGGTGATCCTTTAAGAAGAACCAGAACGGACAGAGAAGCATAGGTTGTTATTGCTGGCCTCCTTACAAAAATGCAAGTTGACTGGCTGTCCATGGCCCCAGTGCTGTCAGAGTCACTGACAAGGAGTAAGCATTGCAGCTAAAGAAAGTCAGAACTACTGATCTCCATGTAGCCAGGAGTTGAACATCAACCTATTCCTCCAATCAGGAGATGCTGTGTGGTATTTTTACGGGGGATACCGTTTCCCTCTAGTGTTGAGTGTAATGCCGACCTGCTACCTTCCAATTCAGAGACAAGACAGAGCAAAGCATCTTGGGACATGTAGTCTGTATAGATAGGATTCACCCTCTGGCTGTATGACAAGGAACTACAACTACCAGCTGGCTGATGGGGAATAGCAAACCTGCTGGGAGAGACTATAAGAGGAAGGGATTGAGGCCTGGCACGCTCTCTCTGGACCAGTGTGGATCTGTATGTAGGGAATCTGTGTTAGTGCAAGCTGTAGCTGAGTTGTGGCTTGCTCTGGCAGAGTTATCCAGTGGATATCTGGAGGGACTCCTGCAGACAGCTCCCTGTGGCTGTTAAGCAGCAGCCTGGAGGTCACTCCTATTCCATATATTCTGCAGTGGTATTAGATTCGGGTGAGCCATGGTGCGGTGTGGTGGAGGCCGGATGTCATCTTTTGAGCCACATTCCTGAGAGATCATCACCTTCATCAGCATCATCATCATCTCCTGTTCCAGTGTGGTGAGCTGGCAATAGCTCAGTCTTATAGACACTGTATATAGACACCATTGTCTTCTGCACCCATTATCATCTTTAGCTCAGATATCTAGACTAAAACATCATAGACACTATATACAGACATCCTTGCTATCCATTGTTCTGCTGTTGCTTGTAGTTCCAAAGAAAGTAACATCTGATCACTGTGAATTCAGTTACATCATAATTTACACAGGCAGATTATTTGCTGTTTATTCACCACTTATTGAGTTACTTACTTTTCTTTACAATCCAAAGTTTCCTTGCATGCAATTCAAGATCAAAGAGCTAGCTGAAGATCAACCAGATTGCCACACAGCAACACAGGACTACTCTTACCTCCCTCCCCACTTCAGGAATTAGTTTTTCTGAAGCTCATATAGCTATCATTCACCAAGCACTCTCGGAACAAGCAGGTTGAATTGAAATACAGTTCTCTTTGCTAAAAGTTGTACTTGTTATTAGGGATGAGCTTTATGTTCGGGTCGAACATGATTTCGACTCGAACATTGGCTGTTTGCCCCTTCGCCGAACAGTAAACAATTTGGGGTGTTAGCAGCAAATTTGAAAAGCCACAAAACACCCTTTAAAAGTTGAATAAAGGAATGGAGAGGTGTGGGATTATTGCGGTGCCAGCAAATAGAAACTGGCACCGCAATATTTGCTGGCACCGCAATAATCCCACACCTCTCCATTCCTTCTTTCAACTCAACCAAGGGATGAGGTGCCGTATCCTCATTAGGACCACCGACCACTAACTACCCTCTAAAAGTCTATGGGAGAAATCTAAAGTGCTAATTTTAAAGGTTAATATAAGTTATTGTCTTAAAAAGTGTTTGGGGACCTGGGTCCTGCCTCAGGGGACATGTATCAATGCAAAAAAAGTTTTAAAAAGTCAGTTTTTTCAAGAGCAGTGATTTTAATAATGCTTAAAGTGAAACAATAAGGCCGCGTACACACGATCAAATCTGTCTGCTGGAAACGGTCTGCTAGACCGTCCCAGCAGACAGATTCGATCGTGTGTACGGGCGAGCCGACGGATTTGGCCACCCGACAGATTTCAAAGCATGCTTTGAAATCTATCGGGTGGGAACCCGTCCGCCCGACATGTCTGCTGGTTAGTACACTTACCGGCGCATGCGCGGAAGTGTTTTACTTCCTGGTGCGGTGACGTGGCGGCGTCAACGTCACCGACACGTCAGCGCACCGTCTGCTGGCGGGGATTTTGGTTTGCTCGTGTGTACACGCGAGCAAACCAAAATCCAAAGAGACAGATTTGTTCAAATCGGTCGGACAGACCGTTTTGAACAAATCTATTGCCTCGTGTGTACGAGGCCTAAAAGTATATAATATTCCTTTAAATTTCATACCTAGGGGGTGTCTATGGTATGCCTGTAAAGTAGCGCATGTTTCCCGTGTTTCTCTGCACAAAATGAAATTTCGAAAGGAAAATAAGTCATTTAAAACTACGCACAGTTAAAATGAATTGTCGGGTCCCGGCAATACAGATAAAAGTCGTTGAAAGTCATTAAAAAATAAAAATGCATGGGGGTCTCCCCCAAATTCCATTACCAGACCCTTCAGGTCCGGAATGGATATTAAGTAGAACCCTGCGCCAAATAAAAGAAAAATACAAACCAGACCTTTATTCGAGCATGCAAGCTGGCAGGCCGCAGGAAAAGAGCGGAGACGAGAGAGTGGCCCCCCTCCTGAACCGTACCAGTCCACATGCCCTCAACATGGCCAAGTTGATGGGGACAAGGGTCTCATCCCCACAACCCTTGCCCAGTAGTTGTGGGGGACTTATCCGAATCTGGAAGCCCCCTTTAACAAAGGGGAACTCCAGATCCCGCCCCCCATGTGAATTGGTTAGGGGTACATTGTATGTGTGAAAATTTTGTAATCCAGTCTTGATGTCCAGCATTGTAATCCATTCTCGACGCTCTTTCGTCCCCCCTCTTTTCCTGCGGTCTCAGATAAGGATCTGGTATGGACTTTTTGGGGGGGAACCCCACACTGTTTTTTTGGGGGGCGGGGTTCCCCTTAAAATGTATACCAGACCTGAAGGGTCTGATATGGATTTTTGGGGGGAACTCCACACCATTATTTTTTTCAATTTGGCGCAGGGTTCCCCTTAATATCCATACCAGACCTGAAGGGCCTGGTAATGGAATTTAGGGGGACCCCCACGCATTGAATTTTTTTATTTTTCAATGACTTTCGTGAGTAGTTTTAAATGACTTTTTTTCCCCTTTTAGAAACACGCGCTACTTTACAAGCATACTATAGACACCCCCCAGGTACGAATTTAAAGGAATATTTCACTTTTATTGTTTCACTTTAAGCATTAATAAAATCACTGCTTCTGTTAACATTTTTTTTGCATTGGTACATATCTCCTGGGGCAGGACCAGGGTCCCCAAACACTTTTTATGACAATAACATATTCAACCTTTAAAATTAGCACTTTTGATTTTTCATGTTTGTGTCCCATAGACTTTAACGGTGTTCACGTGTTCAAACAAATGTTTTGCCTGTTCGCATGTTCTGGTGCGAACCGAACCGGGGGGTGTTCGACTCATCCCTACTTGTTATTTACTGTTCTGCATTTATGTGTGAAGGAGCAGTAGAGAGGGGTCTGAAACTCATAAGAGCCATTCCTCTGCTCTCCTGTAGTAGCCTGTTCACATAGGCATTACATGCACTCAGTTGAGCACAGAGATTATAGTGTTTACTGTTAAATGTTTGAATCTGATGATTTTTAGTTATCAATAGCATTACTTCTGAAACAACAATTAGGCCCGGATTTACGTAGATCGGCGCATCATTATGCCACCGTAGTGTATCTTCTTTACGCTACGCCGGCGCAACGTTGAGAGGCAAGTATGAAATTCACAAAGAAAATGCGCCCAACGTTGCGCCAGCGTAGCGTATATTCATCGGCGTAGGCCGACGTAAGTAAAATTAGGTGGAAGTGGTCTGGAAGTGGGCGTGATGCATGGTAATGAAGTAGTGCCCCCATGCAAATGGTGGGCTGAGCATTATCCAAGTACTTAAAACGAACAGTGCATGCGTTGTATATTGGACGTATCCCAATGCGCATGTGTACAACCACGTCTAAATAACTGCCTAAGATGACGTGAACGTAACCTACGCCCAGCACAAGTCCTATGGCTATGGCACGTCACGCCCTCCGAAAAAAGCCGAAATAGGACTCGGATATATACGGCGCCTGCACAGTCAGCTTCTAGGTCTGTGTGCAGGCACCGTATCGCGCCGGGAATAGAAGAGTCATAAATCGGCTATTATCGGAAGCCGTGACGCACTATAGCAGCGCCATTCACCCGCGGTGGAGACAAACGAAAATTATTCATTAAACAGTAAGTAAAGCTATTAAAAAAAAAAAAAAAAACAGCATACTGGCGCTGGCGCCAGTATGCTGGATCGGATGGGACAGACTAGATTTAGGGTGAACCACCGCTTTAATTGGGATTATTGAAGAACTTGTGTAGCATCTAGCTTTGCGGTAGTGAGGTAAATGTAATTTTATATCAGGGTGCAGTTTATAGGTATTTATGCCATTTTTCGATGTTTTTGAGAGCCATTTCGTTATTTTTCAAGCACTTTATTTTTCCCAGTTGTTTACTTAAAATGTCTAAAATTTTAATAAACATGTTCAGTTTATACCAGATTTTTGTAGAAATTGTGTTGATTTTTCAAAACTTTAATTGTAAAGACAAAATATCAGCACCTGTTATCTGCTATCAGTCTGAAAGGGAGGCAATGATCAGTATTGGCCCTGAAAAAAACAATATCGATTTAGCCCTACACCTCATACTAGCACATTATGACAGACTCCAGCACTGCCATCTTCACCCGATCACCATATGGCCGGGGCCGTGATGACATCACTCGCGATGACCCCAGGCTCCGGCTCAAAGCTGGGTCTGGCACGGTATGCGGTCTCTTCAGACCGCTTTCACCGGTAACATCACTGTGTGTATGTTGTTTAAATATTTCCTAAACAGTGCAAGTTTAGGAGATGTTTACTGTACCTACAGGCAAGACTTACCTGTAGGTACAAGTTCAAAAGTGGAGGTTAAAGTGGTTGTAAAGCCTCAAGGTTTTTTACATTAAAGCGGATGTCCGCTGAAAAAAAAAAATATTAACCACTTCCATACTGGGCATACTGGGCACTTAAACACCTTCCTGACCAGACCAATTTTCAGCTTTTAGGGCTCTCACACTTTGAATGACAATTACTCAGTCATGCAACACTGTACCCAAATGATTTTTTTGTCCTTTTTTTCCCACAAATAGAGCTTTCTTTTGGTGGTATTTGATCACCTCTGTGGTTTTTATTTTTTGCGCTATTAATGAAAAAAGACAGAAAATTTGGGAAAAAAATGTTTTTTTCTTAGTTTCTGTGATAAAATTATTTTGCAAATTATTAATTTTTCTTCATAAATTTTGGCCACAATTTATACTGCTACATGTCTTTGATAAAAATAACCCATTTTTTTTGGAAATTATTTGGTCTGTGTGAAAGTTTTAGAGTCTACAAACAATAGTGCAAATCATAATAAATGATCACATATGATCACGCCTGATGTACTAAAGGCCTATCTCATTTTTTGAGACCCTAACAAGCCAGGAAACTACAAATGCCCCCCAAATAACCCCTTTTGGAAAGTAGACATTCCAAGGTATTTAGTAAGAGGCATGGTGAGTTATTTGAAGTTGTAATTTTTTCCCACAATGCTTTGCAAAATTAAGATTTTTATTTTTTATTTAAAAAAAATCTCAAAAGTGTCATTGTAATAGCTTATTTCTCTCACATGGCATGTGCATACCACAAATGACACCCCAAAATACATTCTGCTACTCCTCCTGAGTAAAACGATACCCCATGTGTGAGACTTTCACTACCTGGCCACATACGGAGGCCCAACATGCAGGAAGCGCCATCAGGGGTTTTAGGAGCATAAATTGCACATCTAACTAGTTGACAACCTATTACAATTTTGAAGGCCCTGGAACACCAGGACAATGGAATTACCCACAAAATGACCCCATTTTGGAAAGCTAACACCCCAACATATAATCTATGAGGCATATTGAGTCCTTTGAACGGTTTATTTTTTTCCCAGCAGTTTTTGGAATATGTGGGAAAAAAATGAAAACACATTTTTTTTTACACAAAGTTGTCCATTGATAAGATATTTCCAACACAAAGCACGTACATAGCAAAAATGACAACCCAAAATACATTCTGCTACTCCTCCTGAGTAAAACGACACCCCATGTGCGAGACTTCTACACAGCCTGACCACATACAGAGATCCAACATGCAAGGAACACCGTCAGGTGTTTGTAACATCCCTGCTATGCAATTACAGTAAAACAATTGGTTTTAAACTATAGAGGTCTCTCAGGTACAACCACCAGTTCTCTCTCAGAGTAAACAGAGAGATTGGGGTTAATTCATCACAACCTCTAATGGACAACCAACTGAAAGACTGTAGATGCTTATTCCCTCATAAGCAACTAACTGAGGGGAAAACAGGGTAGTATCTCAGATACAGACAAGGTAATAATGCCAATCTACAAACACAGACTACAGGTAAAGCAGGTAGTATATGGTACTTGCGGTTCTGCTGAGTGTAGTAGTTACAGATGATGTAGGAGATATCTGGAAGTCCCAAGCAGATGCAAGCTATTTGTGTATAGCAAGGATCAGCAGCTATCAAGGTGACAGCAGGTGTCCAACAAAACAGGAACCAAAGATTAGTCCGGGGCACAAGCCATGGGTCAAGGGCTGGAGACGGTAGAGGAAGTCCAAAGGTACAGGCCTGGGTCAAAGGACAGGAGATAGCAGCAATCCGAGGTTCAAAACAGAAGGTCAAAAGCCGGGGTCAGTCAAGGTCAGTCAAAGCAGGTAGCTTTAGCTCAGACAGGGAGATCAATAACAAAATGAACTGACACCTCCCTCATAGTGAGGCAGGGCTTTATACCCTGAATAATTTGGGTAAATTGCCTCAGCTGGACCAGAATATTTAGGTGCAGATTGCAATGAGATCCAACTAAGGTGATCAGGACATTCAGCACCACCTTAGCTGGAAAGCAAGGAGAAATCCCAAACTGAGAAGTGGCTCAGAGACAAGGTATTGCAATAGCAATAGAGAGGACCCGGGTTCAATTCCACCCTGAGGCGCGACCACGCCTCGCTGTCTGTTTGGCACGATAGGGGTCGTGACAGTGTTCCAGAGACACATAGCATGCACATACCAAGAATTACACCCCAAAATACATTATGCTGAGCCAAGAGTAAACAAAAGATTACCTGTGGTAATAGTAGTGCAGTTCTACACAGCAGGATAGCACTGGTCCAGGCAGCAGGCAGGGACTTGGTCAGCAACGGCACTTGTCCAGGCAGGGATACTGTTCAGTCAGGGTTAGTGCAGGTGGTCAGTTCATGCAACAGGCAGAGGCATGATGGCATAGGTCCTACAGGCAGCAGGCAGAAGGAGGGCTTTGTTCAGAACAGAATGGGGACAGGGGTAGAGGCTTCTCCCACCCAAATCTCTTTGAAGCCTCCGGGCAACCAGACCCTAATCTAGGATGAGAAAACAAAAAAAATTTCTTCATCTAGAAAAACTTTTCTGGAGCCCCTCACATATGTGAGAACCCTGTGTTGAATCCCACTAGTCCAGTAGCAGGGTACAAGATCAGTCCAGGAGGCAGGCAAAAGGCATGGTCAAACAGTCCAAGGTCAGTTCCAGATCAGGCAGAGGCATTACAGAATCGTTAGGCAGAAGAATGGTCGAAAAACAGTCCAGGGTCAATTCCATATCAGGCAGAGGCATTACAGAATCTTTAGGCAGAAGAATGGTCGAAAAACAGTCCAGGGTCAATTCCAGATCAGAAAGAGGTATTATAAAATCATTAGGCAGAAGCGTGGTCCAATAACAATCCGGGGTCAGATACAAAGCAGGCAGTGGCATGAAGGGGCGTGAAGGCAGGAACGGAGGATTACGTTTACCATACTAAACTAATAATTTAGTTTAGTATGGTAGTGGCAAAAACAGTCAGTTACACAGAGGCCTGGTTGGGAAGGACACTGGGCACAATGGTAAACTGTGTCTCATCTGACTCCTTCACTGGCACACACTTACATTTTTTTTTACCTCATCGACCTGTTGCTGTGAGAGGGACTTTAGCTGGGAAGTGCCGTTCGGAGAGTCGACATATAACATTCTGATATTTTGGGGTAGGTCATTCTGGAATATTAGGGTAGTTGTAATTTCCTCCTGGTAGCCAAGGAAGGTTAGGGGGTTTTGGGTGGATTTGCGATAGATAATATAGGAGTTGTAGACGGCCAAATGAAAAAATAAAATTGCTACATTTTTGTACCAATGGTAGGTGCGCCTTGTGGCAAGGTAGGGTTCCAACATTTGATCATTTAGGTCGACTCCCCCCATTAACGAGTTGAAGTCCCGGATGCAGGTGGGCTTTTGGACGGTGGTGCCACGACTTCTGCGGGTTTCCACAAAAGAATGGTTGTGGATGGAGGACAACATGTATACGTCTCTTCTGTCCTTCCACTTCACTGCCAGAACCTCCTTGTTGCGCACACTTGCCGATTCCCCTTTCTTCAGCTTTTGATTCACAAGGCTTTGAGGAAAGCCTTTCCTGTTCTTTCTGGCGGTGCCACATGCTGGGGTCTGCTTCCGGTGAAGGTTGTGAAACAGGGGAAGAGACGTATAAAAGTTGTCCGCGTACAGGTGGTATCCTTTATCCAGGAGGGGGTTGATTAGTTGCCAGACAACTTTTCCACTTGATCCCAAGTAGTCTGGGCAATTGGGGGGATTCAGCTGGGTGTCCTTCCCTTCGTAGACCAAGAAGGAATACAGGTACCCTGTGGCTCGTTCACAAAGTTTATAAACCTTCACCCCATAGCGGGCCCTTTTGCTGGGAATGAACTGCTTTATTTTCAGTCGGCCACAAAATTTAACGAGGGACTCATCGACACAAATGTTTTGTTCCGGGGTATATATTTGGGGGAATAATTCGGAAAAATAATTTAGTAAGGGGCGAATTTTGAAAAGCATGTCAAAATTTGGGTGATTTCGGGGAAGGCACTGGGTGTTATCGTTGAAGTGGAGGAACCTCATGATCATGAAGTATCTGGTTCTGGGCATTGTTGCAGAAAAGATGGGCATATGATAAATGGGGCGTTTTGACCAAAACGAATGCTTTTCATTTTTTGGGTTGAGTTCCATACAAAATGTGAGGCCTAAACTCCTCCACCATAAGGTCTCTCCAATGGAAGGGACGGGCATAAGACGATGTGGGATTGTTGATGATAAATTGTTGGGCATATAAATTGCACTGGGCCACAATGCTAGATAGCAGTTCCTCAGTGAAAAATAAATTGAAAAAATAAATTGGGGAAAAATTGTCCGTGTTCACCTGGACTCCTGGCTGGGCAGTGACAGGGGGAATGTTGGCTTCTCCGGAATTTGGAGGAAGCCACAGGGGGTACTGAAGGGCATAGGGAAGGCTGGCATGGGTCTTTGGCCTTTGTTGCTGAGGTACTGCGGTGCTGGTGGATGGCACTTCAGTATTTGGGGATTGCACTTCGGTGCTGGTGGATGGCATGTCGGTGCTGGTGGATGGCATGTCGGTGCTGGTGGATGCCACTGCCTCCTCACCAGAGCGCCTTCTTTTGGCGGGCCGACTATCTTCCCCCTCTGAGCCTGTCGCCGATCCACTAGTGTAGATTGGCTCATAGTCTACATCCGAATCCGAATGGGAATTGGAAGAAGAGAGCTCCCCGATTCTCTCGTCAGGTGCAGAAAGAATTTGATATGCCTCCTGTAAGGAAAAATGACGTCTTGACATTGCTGGCGACTTCACAGGTGTGTGTGGCACAGATGTGCACTGAGGCGGCACAGATGGGCAGAGATGGCGACTGAGGTGGCAGAGATGGGGACTGAGGTGGTGGAACAGATGTACACCGATGAGGCAGCACAGATGTGTACTAATGACGCAGCACAGATGTGCGCTGAGGTGGCACAGATGGGCACTGAGGTGTTACAGGTGGGCACAGGTGGGCACAGGCGGTACTGGGGGCACAGGTGGGTACTGAGGAGGCGGCAGATGGGCACTGATCACAGGTGGGCAGAGGCGGTACTGGTGGCACAGGCGGTACTGGTGGGCACAGGCAGTACTGGTGGGCACAGGCGGTACTGGTGGCACAGGTGGTACTGGTGGCACAGGCGGTACTGGGGGCACGGGCAGTACTGGTGGCACTGGCAGTACAGGTGGCACTGGCAGTAGTGGTGGCACAGGTGGTACTGGTGGCAGAGGTGGTACTGGTGGTACAGGTGGTACTGGTGGCACAGGAGGTACAGGTGGGCACTGATTGGGCACTGATCTATCACTGATTGGGCGCTGATAGGCACTTTTACTGTCACTTTTACTTCACTTCACATACAAAGGGAAAAAAAAATTACAATGTTTCTCTTTCTCCTCACACGCGCTGTCTGTGTGAGGAGAGAGAGACGGCAATGAGAGATGATCTCATATGTTTACATTTGAGATCATCCCTCATTGGCCGCCCAGATCGCGCTGTAAATAGCCGCTGTGATTGGCTATTTACCGCAATCTGTGTTTGGCTGTCTCCAGGGGACACGGCCAGCACAGTAGTTCCCCGCTGCGCGCTCGAGAGCGCGCGCTGGGAACACAAAAAGGGGCGGCCGTAAAAAAAAAAAGACGGCCAGTCAGGGATTCAGGGCTGTGCTGCGGCCGTACAAACTCGTACGGCCGTCAGCAACTGGTTAAAAGCCAGCAGCTACAAATACTGCAGCTGCTGACTTTTAATATTAGGACACTTACCTGTCCTGGAGTCCAGCACTGTCCGCAGCACAGGACGAGCGACCGCTTGTCACTCTGCTGACCCCGCCATCCTCTGTGAGGGTTCCCAGAACACAACTTGGTGACGTCATGCCCGCAGTTTACCCGAGACTGTGTGGCCAAAAGTGGGTGCAAATACCTGTCTTTAGACAGGTATCTGCACCCACCTCCCCCTGAAACGTGTCAAATGTGACACCGGAGGGGGGGGGGGTTTCGATCAGCGGGAGTTCCACTTTAGGGTGGAGATCCGCTTTAATGCATTCTATGCTGCAGGAGCCCCCCAGCTCCCCCTTATTCATACCTAAACCCAATCTGATCCAGTGACATGCCCTTGTCTCCCTCCTCATTGGGCAGATTAATAGAAGCAGCAGCTATTGGCTCTTGCTGCTGTCAATCAAATAGCATCAATAAGACGCAGACTGGGCAGCTTAGGAGCATGCACAGGTGTACCAGGGCAACTGGCTTTCCCTAGGGGCACTCGCAGAAGAGGAGGGGCCTGGAGTACTGGCATGGGGGCCCCAGAAAACAAGGATTGGGGCTGTTCTGTGCAAAACCATTGCACAGAGTAGGTCAATATGACAAGTTTGTTATTTTTTTTTTTTTCAAATAAAGGTTTATAATCACTTTAATTCCATTTTAAGCTTGCATACAATAAATAGTGTTGGGTGTCTAATTATATTTGCATTCCCTTCTATGCAGTCTTGAACTTATAAACAATGAAAAATAGGTCACATTTATGTTTTGTTAGAAAAGGGGAGAGTGGGGGTGAGGGGATAGTAGCTGAAGCTAAACCCAAAACTCCCCACTCAGTTGGGTTGGTGGGGACTATTTCGGTACAAATAAAATATGGTTAACAAAATATTATAAAACATATTTTTATTATTGTAAAAACAATTTGTCCATAAAATTGCAAAACAAACAATTAATTGTACACATCAATGATTGGTCATGGTCGACTAGTTTCGCGGGAATTGAAATACCGCTTCATCAGGACAGCCAATCCTATGAGTCAATTAAAAGTGTGCGGGGGCCGGACAGCTACGAAGCTTTCCCCCACGGCGGACAAGGGGATAATTGGCGTGGAGATCCCAATGGGACATTGTGAGAGAAGGGGGGGGGTCAGGTGGCAGAACGGCACGACAGGGACTGTGGGCTGGTGCGAAAAAGGTGGGGATACACAAACGGGCACATGAATAGGCTGGTCCAATCTGTCCATCTGCGGTCCGCTGGTCAAGCACGGACAGACCAGGACTCAGTCTGGTACTACTTTGGGGCTCCTCCCGGGCATGGCTTACTGTACCTTCTAGTCCATGCATTACCATGCATTGTGCCACCATTACGGATATTCCCCTGGATGACACTACCCTGGTTTTTACCAGGCAATTGGACCAGCCTATTCATGTGCCCGTTTGTGTATCCCCACCTTTTTCGCACCAGCCCACAGTCCCTGTCGTGCCGTTCTGCCACCTGACCCCCCCCCTTCTCTCACAATGTCCCATTGGGATCTCCACGCCAATTATCCCCTTGTCCGCCGTGGGGGAAAGCTTCGTAGCTGTCCGGCCCCCGCACACTTTTAATTGACTCATAGGATTGGCTGTCCTGATGAAGCGGTATTTCAATTCCCGCGAAACTAGTCGACCATGACCAATCATTGATGTGTACAATTAATTGTTTGTTTTGCAATTTTATGGACAAATTGTTTTTACAATAATAAAAATATGTTTTATAATATTTTGTTAACCATATTTTATTTGTACCAAAATAGTCCCCACCAACCCAACTGAGTGGGGAGTTTTGGGTTTAGCTTCAGCTACTATCCCCTCACCCCCACTCTCCCCTTTTCTAACATAACTGGGATGATGGTACAATTTTATCTCCTGTAATTTATTTTTACATGAGGCTATACTCTCCCTTTTGCTCATTTATGTTTTGTTGTTAAACACCTTATAAAATGGTCCAGAAAAGCTATATGGATTGAACAACTTTTTTCTATAACTGTGCTATCCTTTATTATCTGTGACAGGGTTGTCAAGTTGTCTTTATTTTTAGTGTTTTATTTTTGCATAAAAAAGCCAGTCCTCCAAAAACGAATAGGAGAAGTAGCTGGAACATGAAGAGGCAGGCAGGAAAACCCAAAACTTCCAGCTGGAAAGGAACAGTCAGAAATGATGGCAGTAGGTCCTGCTGTTAGAGTATTTAAGACATGCTGTATACAGTGGGTATAGAAAAGTTTTACCCCCTTTAAAAAATTCACATTTTGTTGCTTTGCAGCCTGAAATAAAGACAGACACGGTTTTTGTTTTATCCAGCTGTATTTACTGTGCAACTTCCAACATCCAAGTGAAAGATATAACACCAACATAACAGAAGAAAAAAAAATCAAAGGCAGAATCACTGAGTTGGAAAAAGGATCACCCCCTTATGTCAGTATTTTGTTGGACCACATTTGCTTTAATTACAGCCTTTGGTCTGTGGGATTTGTCTCTACTAACTTTGCACATCGAGGGCCAGATCCACAAACACACATACACAGACAAATACACCGGCAATATTCTAATTTCCCGCCGGCGTATCTTTGTTTTGTATCCACAAAACAAGATACGCCGGAATTACGCTAAGAAACGACTGGTGTAACGTTATTACACCGTCGTCTCTTAGGTGCATATTTACGCTGGATGCTAGGGTGCTTCCGTCTATTTCCAGAGTAAAATATGCAAATGAGCGAGATACGCAAATCCACAAACGTACGAGCGGCCGGCGCATTCCATTTACGTCGTTTGCGTAAGCGTATCTCCGGCGTAAATCTACCCCTGCTATATGGAGGCGCAGCCAATGTTAAGTATGGACGTCGGGACAGCGTCGTGTTGTACGTCGTTTACGTATGCCGATCCAGAATGGGCCTGGGCGTAAGTTACATTCATGTCGTTTTCATTGACTATTTGCGACGTGATTTCACGCATGCGCACTAGGATACGTCCACGGCTGGCGCATGCGCAGTGTAAAAAAAGCGTTGTTTGCGTCGGGTCATTCATAATTATAATAAAACACGCCCCCCACTAGTTAATTTGAATTACACCCGCGAATGCCGGCCCATTTACGCTACGCCGCCGTAAGTTACAGCAGCATTTCTTTGAGGATAAGGAAAACGCCGATGTGACTTACAGCGGCGTAGCGTAAATGGGACACGCCGCACGGGCGGCTAAGGTATGTGGATCTGGCCTCTAGAGTTTGCAATATTTGCCCACTTTTCTTTGCAGAACTGTTCAAGTTCAGTTAAATTTGATGGACTGCATTCTTCAAGTCATTCCACAGATTTTCAATGGGGTTCAAGTCTGGGCTCTGACAAAGCCATGCAAGTACATTTACCTTTTTCTCCTTCAAACACTGTGTGGTCATTTTTGCTGTGTGCTTTGGGTCATGATGGAAGGTAAACCTTCTTCCCATTGACAATTTTCTGGCAGAGGGTAGGAGATTTTCCTCAAGAATTTGATGGTATTTTGCCCCATCCATTTTTCTTCACAAGTGCTCCAGTCCTTGCTGCAGAGAAACACCCCCTACCAGGATATTACCACCTCCATACTTTATTGTAGGAATGGCATTATTTGGATGTATTTCTACCAGACATTTAGTTTGGTGTTTAGGCCAAATAATTACATTTTAGTCTGTTCTGACTATAATGGCGTGTACACACGACCGTTTTTCATGACTTTTTTTTAAATATCATTAAAAACGATTGTGTGTGGGCTCCAGAGAATTTTTCATGACTTGAAAAATGGGCATTAAAAATTTAGAACGTGCTCTATTTTTTCGCATTGTTTTTCACGTTGTCGTTTTTCACGTCCTGAAAAACTGTCGTGTGTAGTCTTTAACAACGTGAAAAAAACGCACATGCCCAGAAGCAAGTTATAAGACGGGATCGCTTGTTCTAGTAAAACTAGCATTCGTAATGTAGATAGCAGATTCGTCACGCTGTAACAGACTGAAAAGCACGAAGACTGAAAAGCGCGAATCGTCTCTCACTAAACTTTTACTAACACGAAATCAGCAAAAGCAGCCAAAAGGGTGGCACCATCCGAATGGTACTTCCCCTTTATAGTGCCGTCGTATGTGTTGTACGTCACCGCGCTTTGCGCGAGCATTTTTTTTTCATGATCGTGTGTATGCAAGGCAGGCTTGACAAAAATCAGGTCGAAAAAAAAACTATGCCGTGTACGCGGCATAATACCTTTTTCCATGTGGCCTCAGAATCTTCAAGGTGCATTTAAGGTGGTCAGACGAGAAAAAAAATATTATTATTTGGCCTCAACACCAGAGTGTCTGGGGAAAATCCAATACAGCTCACCATCTAAATAACACCATTCCACCATATTTACATTGGGTCAGCTGGACACAAAGTAAGTGTACATATGTGATGCCTGATTAGCCTCTGTGAAAGTTGTAAATCATTGTAGTAGCCCAAGTTAATACAGTGATGAGCACGGTCACGCTGTGACAACTGCCAAGCGACTGTCCTTCTGCATAGTAACAGGGAGTCACTCACTTACCCATCATTCAGAGAATGTCTTGCATTTTTCTCACTCAATACAAGTTGGTCCAACGTAGGTATGCAAAATATATTAATCACTGGAGTTCAGCTTTAACCCCTTCCCTACCAGCCCATAGGGGAATCACGTCATGGTGATCCCCTCGCCGATGAGACAGGACGTTGCACAACGTCCTGTCTTCACGGCGTTCTAGGGCGTGCGCGCGCGCGCCGCAGGCGGCGCGCGCGGCAACACCCGCGATCCCGCGAGCGTGTCCGACGGCCGTGATTGCCGCCGGGCACCCGCGATTTCCGGCAATCACGGCAGGAGTGTGGATCTGTGTGTGTAAACACACAGATCCACCTCCTGTCAGCGGTGAGGAGACTGATGTGTGTTCCCAGTACAGAGGAACACACATCGATCTCCTCCCCCTGTGAGTCCCCCTCCCCCTACAGTTAGAACATACTTTAGGACACATTTTAACCCCTTCAGCGCCCCCTAGTGTTAACCCCTTCCCTGCCAGTCACATTTACACAGTAATTAGTGCAGTTTTATAGCACTAATCGCTGTGTAAATGTGAACGGTCCCAAAAACGTGTCAAAAGTGTCCGATATGTCCGCCGCAACTTCACGGTCACAAAAAAAAAACGCAGATCCCCGCCATTACTAGTAAAAAAAATAAAATAAAAATGCCATAAATCTATCACCTATTTTGTAGACGCTATAACTTTTGCGCAAACCAATCAATATACGATTATTGCGTTTTTTTTTTTTTACCAAAAATACGTAGAATACGTATCGGTCTAAACTGAGGGGAAAAAAGTTTTTTTTTAAAAAAATATTGTGAGATGTATTAAATAAAAAGGAAAAAATATTGTGTTTTTTTTTAAATTGTCGCTCTTCTTTTGTTTATAGCGCAAAAAATTAAAACCGCAGAGATGATCAAATACCACCAAACGAAAGCTCTATTTGTGTGGGGAAAAAAACATAATGATTTAATTTGGGTACAGTGTTGCACGACCGCGCAATTGTCATTCAAAGTGCAACAGCGCTGAAAACTAAAAATTGGTCTGGGCAGGAAGGGGGTGAAAATGCCCTGTATGGAAGGGGTTAAAAACATTTAATTACAGTAGCACTGTATCTTGGAAAGCCATAAGAGTTTGCAGAATTATTTAACTTATTAGCCTATCGTTGTTCTTTTAGGCTTCATGCACGCTGCTTATGGCAGCTATGTGAGCAAGTGCGCCAGTATGCACAAAGCCTAAAAATCTGGGGTAAAGAGCTGATGATGCGGCCCCTTTACTACGTGATCGGCTGTGTCCAATCACAACCGATCACATGTAAACACTGAAGTGCCATTTTTTGTCTCTCCTCGCCTCACACTCTGTCAGTGTGAGGTGAAGAGAGACGATCAGCAGCATCTCCTCAGAGCAGAGAGTGTACAGGTAATCACTGCCCTTATTATCGATGTAGCCTCAGCAGTGCCACCAATCAGTGCCCATAAGTGCTGCCATTTAGTGCCCATCACTGCTTATCAGTACTGCCTATCCGTACCCATGAGTGTTGCCTATCAGTGCCGCCTATCCGTGCCATGTATTATTGCCCATAAGTGCCGCCTATGAGTGCCACATATCAGTGCCCAGCAGGGCCGCCTCAGTGCTCATCAATCCTGCATATCAGTGCCACCTAACAGTGCCCATCAGTGCGGCATACTAGTGCCTCCTCATCAGTGGCACCTTATCAGTGCCAATAAGTGGCGTGTCATTAGTGCAGCCCATCAGTGAAGGAGAAAAATTACTTATTTACAAAATTTAAGAAACCCAGTAGTGATTAAAGTGGATGTAAACCCACCCTCATCCTTTCTAAACTACTGCCAAAGTGCTGATCTATAAAGGATATAGATGCCTCCTGCATGTATCCTTACCTGTCAAATGTTTCCCCTCTGTCTGTTATAAATACTGCAGAGTCTGTGGGTGGGTCTGTTGTCTGGAGCTCGGTGGGTGGAGTCATGAGGTCAGTAGACTCCCCGACCACCTCTACATTTTTCTTGTCAATATGCATTTTCTCCTGTGTATTACTTACACTAAATTTGGCTATGATCACTAACATCCAATCAAAACCCAGAAAAGTAACCACACGACATCAGAAAAGTAATGGGGGTGGGAATTAAAAAATAATGCCTGTCTCAGGCTAGTGCATGAGATATGTAAATAACCTGTCATTCACAGCAAGGGGGAAGAACGGACAAAAGTTTTCTCCTGTTTGTCCGTTTATCTCACTGAAAAAAGAAAAGAGGATTGCTCAGAGCTGGATTAACTCTTTGTGGCAAGATGATAGGAAATCTTATACTCTACATCAGTGGTCTCTAAACTGCGACCTGAGGGCCCTTTGCTTGCCTTTATCTGGCCCTTGGGGCACTATCTCTCCCACTGATACAAGACACTATTCTGCCATCCGACACTGGAGCACCATTTCTACCACTAACACTACTAATGGGGCACTATTGTTACTATTCCTCCCTAGGATACCAACGATGGGGCACTATTCCTCCCCCTAATACCAGATGTTTAGTCCCACTGATGCCAGGAAAATTTCCACCCCCACTGGCCAAAGTCCGGCCCTCCAAGTGTCTGGAGGACGATAAACCGGTGATCTGCCAGTCTGGTTCCATCTATCTGTTTTGTTCCAGCTGAGTACGCCCATCCGACGGAAACTGCCGAGCGCGAACAGCTGTGTGTTAGCTGCCAGATGCGCTCGCTCCCGATCGTGCGGATGGCAGGTAATGCACGCTGCCGCTCGGCAGAAAGGGGAGGAATGAGGGGAGGAATGTTTTTTTTTTTTTTTTTATTGCTAAGTAATCTGTTAAACAGCCGCCGTGGCCGAGAGCATAGACAGCTGACGATCAGCTGTTGCGTTCGGCTATTTCCGTAGACTATTACTGCGCATGCGCAGTTGGTAACTGCGCATGCGCAGTTAGTTCTGGAACAAATCTCATAGTGGAACAAGGCTGACAAGTCACCGGCCCTATGTTTAGAATGTTTGGAGACACCTGCTCTACATTGTGACAGCAAAAAAATAATAATAATATAAAAAAAAAAAACATCCACTTTAAATACCACCAACAGAAAGCTCTATTTTTGGAAAGAAAATTCAAAATATTTTATTTGGGTACAGCGTTGCATGACCACACAATTGAGATTCAAAGTGTGACAGCGTTGAAAATTGGACTGGGCAGGAAGGGGGTGAAAGTGCCCAGTATTCAAGCGGCTAAACTAATAGCGACACATAGCTGCAGTCGTCTTCACCCATACATCTCTATGGGCACCAGGACATCAAAAATACACAGCCTGTTTTCAGTGCACGAGTAAATGCGCCTGTGTGCATTAGGGTGACCACGTGTCCTGGATTGACGGGACAGTCCCGCATTTTGCAGGTCTGTCCCGGCACATTCATTCCAGGACAATACAGTGTCCCGGAATGAAACTGACACAGCCATCCCCCGGGCCAATCTTATGCCCCCAAAAAAGGCAGCCACATCACCGCTTTACTCACTGACAGTACTTGTCCTGGCCAAAAATGCCTGGATGAGCACAGTCCCCGCCCCCTGCGTGTGATTGGAGAAATCATAAATCATGCCTCTTAGTGTCCAATCACTGTGATTTTTGGGAAGGGAGGGTGTCCCTGAATGGCAGTTTGGAAATGTGGTCACCCTAGTGTGCATATACCCTTACCATGAAAAAAGAAAAAGAAAAAAAAGAACAAAACTCCGAAGAAAATATTTGGTGAGCTCCTTTGTACAAGCATGCTGAACAAAGACTATTTGGTATTTTTTTTATAATGATTTGCACATTGCTGTAAAAACAGATGATAACAGGATTCAAAAATAGGCTGCTCGTTTTCCTTACAACTATGATATCCACAATGAAAATGGAAAATTTACCAGGTGGCAAGTTTATTTTAATGCTACATTACTAGAATTGCTGTTTGATGCTGTTAGCATTGCTGTAGGATCCATTCCACTGTAAGTTTATTGTAGATTTCAAAAGATATTCTGAGCAATAAGTGAACTGCATCATTAAAGACATAGGGCAGGGGTGTCAAAACTTTTTATAAAGATGGCCAGATTTGATGAAGTAAACATGGGTACCATTTTGCCTGACATTCTTTGAACCATTAAAATTTGGTCTAAGGCCGCGTACACACGAGCAGACAGATTTGTTCAAATCGGTCGGGCTGACCGATTTGAACCAATCTGTCTGCTGGGGACATATTGGTTTGATCGTGTACACACGATCAAACCAAAATCCCCGCCACGAGACGGCGCGGTGACGTGGCGGTGACGTTGACGCCGCCACGTCACCGCACCAGGAAGTAAAACGCTTCCGCGCATGCGTCGAAACCATTCGGCGCGTGTGCGAGAAGACATGTCTGCTGGTTAGCGTACTAACCAGCAGACATGTCGGGCGGACGGGTTCCCAGCCGACAGATTTCAAAGCATACTTTGAAATCTGTCGGGTGGCCAAATCCGTCGGCTCGCCCGTACACACGATCGAATCTGTCTGCTGGGATGGTCGGGCCAACCGTTTCCAGCAGATAGATTTGATCGTGTGTACGCGGCCTAAGTGTGTTAGTTGGAGCAACTAATACACTGCCCAGCACAAATTCTCTTGCCTTTGTGGTGAAGCGATGAGTGTGTGATTCGGATATACCATATTTATCGGCGTATAACACACACCTTCACTTTAGGAGGGAAGTTTCAGGGAAAAAACATGTCAATTTAAAACTGTGAAGCAAAATAAGGGTCATTGCCCATCAATGCAGCCTAATCGGTGCCCATCTGCAGCCTCGCCATTGCCATGAATGCAGCCTCTCCATTGCCTGAATGCAGCCTGATCACCAACAGATTACAAACAGGAGAATCTCCTGTTTACATAGCAGCCTCTTTAATACAATTTCTCCCACCTCCTATGATAGACAGAGGAGTCGTCCAATGGCAGCCCAGGAGACGGGACTTCCTATTACAGATGTCGCCGAGTAAACGGGAGATTCTCTTGTATGTAATTTGACAGCACTTGTTCACCCTCTCCCTATCCCCTCCGAGGCAGAGCCGATAAATACAGTGGGCCAGATTCTCAAAAGAATTACGCCGATGTGGGGCGTGGCCTGGACATGGCTGAGTGAGGCTGCTTTACATCTGAGCTCCCGGCCTGATCCCCCAATTTTGAGCCAAAAAACACCTTTAGACCGGCATGAACCCCACCAAACGCTACGGGACTAGAGCTGCATCCAAGGGAACCCCGGCGGGGAAGGTTTCAGGCGAAATCCAAAAATACTTTAAGGCCTTACAGGACTCCCCGGTCCTGGGACCGCTGGTGACACGAGGCCCCACGCGGGAAGCAGCTGAAGACCCGCACTCACCCCTATCGGACCCCAGAGGACCGAGGGACGGCATCGGGTGTGCTCAGGGACCCCCAGAGGACCCAGTCGGGGAGGACATGGCGGCCCTACAAGCTCCGGAGCCGGCCGGCCTAGACCCAGACATTAAGGCCCTACTCCAGGCCTTGCCTACTAGACTGGATATAGAGACCTTAATACTAAAGCTGGAGGAGACGCACCGAAGGGACATTCAGGAGGTGAGAGGAGAGGTCTCCACGCTTACCGACCGGGTGGCTTCGGGAGAGGAGTCAGTGTCCTCCCTGGCAGACCGCGTGGCAGCTCTGGAGCAGTCCCGGGACCAGCACCGCGAGGCGGCTATCACACTGCAGCTCCACCTGGAGGACGTCGAGGACAGAAGCCGCCGCAACAATTTGCGGGTCTGTGGGGTGCCCGAATCCATAGACGCGGAGGATGTGAGTGCAAGGGTGACCGGAATCTTCCGCGAGGTGTTGGGTGACTCGGAGGCCTTGATCATCCTGGATAGAGCGCACAGGGCGCTCGGGCCTAGGCCGACGGATCAGGACAGGCCGCGCGACATCGTTTGCCGATTGCACCGCTACAGCCAGAAGGAAGATATCCTCCGCAGAGCCTGGGACCTAGGAGATATTGAGGTGGACGGGGCGCAAGCTCGCATTATGCCCGACCTTTCCAGGGCAACCCTCCGGCGTAGGGCGCTGTTGCGCCCTCTCCTGGATCTCGCCAGGCAAACGGGGCATACGTACCGCTGGGGATACCCACTGGCGGTTACCTTCCGGAAGGAGGCGGAGGCCTTTACCCTCCGCTGCACCTCAGATCTCCCGGCCCTCTTCCGCTTTATGGACACGGAGCCCATCCCAGTCCCGGACTGGCTGCAATTTTTTCCCCGCCCGACCGGAAGATCGGGTGCACCGGCCTACAGAGGACCCGGGATCCCGCGCCCGCAGAGAGGCAGACGGCGCCGCAACTCAGCACGGATGGGAGCGGCACAGGAGTAAGCCGTAGGCCGCATGCCCAGAACACCCACCCCCGCTGACCCATCACCCCGGATACAGGTGAGCCCCCCCTCGGTCTTGTGTGCGGCCCCCCCTGTGGATTGCCTTCCTGGGATGACCGGTGGTGGTGGTCCGCTCTGTGGGGTCCCGGCGGAGAGATCCCCCCCCCCTCCCCCTCACTGATCCTGTCTATGGCCGCCCCGCTTGCGGGTCATTGCCTTTGGAGGAGCGCTTTTAGGGCCCCCCCCTCCGGATCCACTAGGGTGCTGCTCTCTTCCCCCGGGGACGCACAGCTGTGCGATTCCACCCGAACGGGGTTAGAGCCCCCGCTGCTGGACATGCCCCCCCCCCACTCGCGGGATGTATCCCCTTGCGAATGCATCCGGACACTCTACAGGACCTGCAGACGCTGAGCCTGCGGCTACTTCCCCCTCCCTGCATGCGGAGGACCTGATATGGCGTACGGACCTATTGGACATGGACCTCAGGTTTGTCAGGGCCCCTTACGAGGGGGGACACGGGACTTGATGTTGGTGCGGGGCCCGGGCGGCTTCTGGGGAGGTTTTGATGGGGGTACATGGGGCGGGCCCCCCCCAGGGCGCATACATCCCAGATACAGTGGCTACTGCTACTGCACGGGGGACTGGGGGTCAGCTACCGAAGAGGCCCTGATCGGCCTTGCACTTTTATGGGGTACACCTGGGGTCAATTAAGTGGTTGGTCATTAATCACCTTAGTGGGGGTGGGGGACTGGGTATGCTTGATCGATAGGCCCTTAGACTTAGGGGGATGTTGCTCATAACCAGAGTCTGGTCACACCCCCGGGTCTCTAAATTGCTGTCTCTGCACTGAATATGCCTTACTGTGATGTATCCATTTATATTGCACTTTTTTACTACTAGTTCTACTGTTGTTGTTGTTTATAATGTTTTAAGTCGGTTCAAGTTGTGTTTTGTCATTATATACAGGTGTTGGCGGGGGAGAGGGTCGGGAGCTTGTTTCCTGAACCTGTCTAGTACATCTCCCCCAATTAGGACTGCGCTCGATACCTGGGGATACCCCGGAGAGTGCTTATAGCTGATTTCAGCTGTTTTAGTAGAAGCTCCTTGGAGTCCCCACCTGGGGTCTGCCCTTTGAGCTCCTTTCTCCTCTTTTCACCTTTGTCTGTTCTCCCCCCCCCTTTTTCCTTTTTTTTTTATTTTTTTTCTCTCCCTCTCCCTCGCCTTCCTACCTCTTCTTCCCCCCCGATACCTCCCCCATTCCACCACCCCGTACTACGGGAGTAGACCCGGTATCCTCCGTGAGGACATACCCGCCTACCCCCCCCCCCCCCCCACGCTGCGCGAGCATGGATGTGATAACGGTGACGTCATTTAATGTTAAGGGCCTAAACACTCCCGAAAAGAGGCGCATGCTGACGCAAGACATGCGGCGCCTGGGAGCGGACGTTGTGCTCCTTCAGGAGACGCACTTTAAGAAATCAACCTTACCGCTCCTGACAAATAGATTCTACCCCATAACACACCATTCTCAGTACTCAGAGGCTAAGAGTAGGGGAGTCTCTGTCCTGATCTCTGCGAGGGTGCCGTGGACACCATTAGGGGTCCAGACAGATGAAGGGGGACGCTTCCTCTTCCTGAAGGGCAGGATAGGCGATAAGACGGTGACATTCGCCAACCTCTACGCCCCCAATGCTCAACAGGACGTTTTCCTGCGGAAAACCCTGACACAGCTCCAACAGTTTGCGGAAGGACACCTAATATTGGGGGGTGACCTGAACGTATCCCTAATCCCGACAGAAGACACGTCCACTGGGAAGGCATCCCTGACCCATGATATGCGAAGGCGTATCGACGCTGCCCTACGATCACTGCAACTGATAGACGCCTGGCGCCTTACGCACCCGGGAGAAAGGGACTATACCTTTTTCTCCAAGCCCCATCAAACATACTCAAGGATTGATTATTTCCTTTTACCACATGGTCAGTTAGATGCGATTCAGAACATTGACATTGGCTCAATTACGTGGTCTGATCACGCCCCAATCACCCTGAAGTACTCCATCTCCGATCTAAACGGGGGTCAGAGACCGCTGTGGCGGCTTAATGAAGGCCTATTACAAAATAAGGAGGTTATGACTGACGTCACCACAGAATTGGGACATTACTTTGCCACTAATGGCTCCCCAGACAGCGACGTGGGCGTGGTGTGGGAGGCCCATAAGGCGGTGATTCGAGGGGTACTCATCAAACACGGCTCGAGGCTGAAGAAGGAACGCTCGGCACGACTAGACTTGCTCCTAACTAGGCTGCAAGCACTAGAGACCACACATAAAATGACTCCGAGCAGGCAGATTGGAGCGGAACTGGATGTACTCCGCTCCAAGATCACGGACCTCCTCCATTTTAAGGCCAAAGCGGCGCTTCAGACCTGCCGTCGCTTCACCTACGAATCGGGCAACAAATGCGGCAGGTTGCTGGCTAACACACTTCGCTCACGTCGACTGGCCTCATATATCCCACATGTCCTATCCCCGGGAGGGCAGAAAAACTCCACTCCACAGCAGATCTCCCGTGTATTCAGACAGTTCTATAGCTCCCTTTACAACCTAGCCAAACCCCCTAACCTAAAGGAATCATTACAAGACTATATCTCCACATCCCAGATGCCATCACTGCCCACTGAGATCAGAGACAGCTTAGAGGACCCCATTACACTTCCAGAGATTCAACTGGCACTGAAGAGCGCCAAATCGGGGAAAGCCCCAGGCCCAGACGGCCTTACCATAGGGTATTACAAGGTTTTACTACCGTTACTGGGTCAACACATGGTGAGGTTGTTTAACGAGATAGGTTTGGGGGAATCCTTTCATGCTACCACGCTGCAAGCCCAAATATCAGTAATTTTGAAAGAGGGTAAGGACCCGGCTAGCTGCGGGAGTTATCGCCCCATATCCCTCCTCAACACGGACCTGAAATTATTCACCAAGATCCTGGCATCCAGACTTCAGGAACATCTCCCGAGTCTGATACACTTAGACCAGGTAGGCTTCGTCCCCATGAGGGAGGCCCGAGACAACACTGTCAGGACACTTAACCTCCTGCACATAGTTTCAACCAGTAAAACACCCAGTTTGTTTGTAGGGACAGATGCCGAAAAGGCGTTTGACAGGGTGGACTGGCAGTTTATGAGGTCTACCCTGGAACACATAGGTTTGGGAGATAAAATGAAAAACTGGGTGGCAGCGGTGTACAATGGACCAACGGCACGGGTGAAAGCCAATGGGGTACTATCAGATTCATTCCCAATAACTAACGGGACGAGACAGGGTTGCCCCCTGTCACCTCTCCTATTCGCACTGTCACTGGAGCCTTTCCTGTGCCATGTCCGCCTAAACCCTGCCATCAAAGGCGTAATTACTGCAAAAGCGCAATACAAAGTCTCTGCATATGCAGATGATCTGCTTTTTACCCTTACTGACCCCGAAACCTCCCTCCCGGCCCTTTTCCAGGAATTTGCTACATATGGTAGGCTTTCCAATTTAAAAATCAATCTGGCGAAGTCAGAGGCTATGGGCGTAGGGATCCCACAGAGACAGCTTGCCCAACTCAAGTCTGGGTTTAACCTGAAGTGGACGGAAGTGGCACTAAAGTATCTAGGGACGTACATCCCCCCCTCGCTCTCACACCTCTATCAACTGAACTTCCCCCCCCTCCTGACAGAGGTTCGGAAGCTACTGACTCAGTGGACTGGGGGGCTGCACTCCTGGGTGGGTAGGTGCAACATCTTAAAGATGACGATCTTGCCAAAATTTTTGTACCTCCTTCAGGCCTTACCGATCCGTATCCCAGGGGATTACTTTAAGCAGGTACACTCCATGTTCATCCACTTTCTATGGGCAGGGAAAAGGTCGAGACTACGCAGAACAGTCCTCTCCCTCCCTAAACTACACGGTGGACTGGCCCTACCGGACATTAAGACTTACTACCATTCAGCTCACCTTGTGAGGCTGATCGATTGGTGCCGCCACGGACATAATAAATTATGGACGCAAATTGAGCAGAGCCAGGTCAGAACCCCTTTACACCGTGCCCCATGGTGCTCGGCTTCGCTCCCGCCGGAGACCATGCGCCACCCAGTTGTGGGGAACACAATTAAGATATGTGCAGATCTTTTTGCACGGCTCTCCCTGATCTCCAGAGACTCCCCCCTTAGACCTATTATTGGACACCCGCTCTTCGGACCCGGCCTACAGGACCGGAGGTTTCTTGACCTTGGGAGAGCTGGTCTCCTCCAGGCCTCCCACTTTAGCGCGGGGGGAAGGTGGAAAACCGCAGCGGAATTGACAGATCCAGACGGCGCCTATCGCCTTGACTTCCTGAGAGCGAACCAGCTGAGCCATTTTTTGACTAGCATCCCGGCCCCCCCGGTTGGACAGGTACCGATGACAGAGTTGGAGGAACTGAGCGAGGAGACGGATGTGCTCCCTCATGCTCTCTCCCGGCTATATGCCATGCTGATCGCTCCCCCTGGGGACTACCAGATCCCGGCCCTGACGAAGTGGGAAAGGGATCTGAACACGCGATTTTCGCCCACTCAAAAACAGACCATAGTTCGGTTTGCTCACAGATCATCTCTGTGTGCAAAAACTCAGGAGACGAACTACAAGATCCTGACCCGTTGGTACAGGACCCCAGCCCTTCTACATAGCCTATTTCCCAACACCCCCGACATCTGCTGGAGATGCCAGCAGGATAAGGGCACCCTATTACATGTATTTTGGTCCTGCCCGCGGATCAGGGGCTTTTGGGGAGAGGTACGCCGGATTACTCAAAAATTTACAGGACACACAGTGCCGGATGACCCGGCCTACTTCCTCCTGCATGCAACCAACATTCCACCAGGAGCCTACAAGAAATCAGTGGTGCGCCATCTTTTGGACGCAGCCAGAGCCTGCGTGCCTCTCCGGTGGAAGTCCCCTCACCCGCCAACTATCGCCCTCTGGCTGAATAAAGTAGACGAGATCAGTCGAATGGAAGACTTAATCCTCTCTAGCCAACAGCGCCAGGAGGTATACTCTGAGACATGGCAGCTATACAACCTTTTCAAGTACTCAGACGAAGGTCAGACACTCAGAGAGACCGACTGACCGACATCGGACCAACCGTAGGTGTAGCATCTGCTCTTTAGACAACCCGAGTGTCCGGGAACGGACTAGACACACCCTACGCCCCTAGGGGCGCTTTACACTGAACCTGCTCGCGCAGCCTATCCCCCTCCCCCTACCCATCTTTCACTGTCCCCCTTTTCACTCCCCTCTATTCTACTCTCTCACTAATACTCTCTTTTACTTACTGGAAACGGAAAATGGATCTGGAGGCTAGTCTGACCGGGCTCCGCCATCGGAGTACAAGCTGTTTGCGCTTAATCCTGAGGATTATATCATTACCGGAGCTCAGCTATACTTCTCATTGTTCTGCAATAATGTGTATTTGATTATGGATCCACATGTATATTTGTACCGGTTTGCAAAACTTACTGTCTTTATTGTTATTAACTGTATGTTTGCGGTCCGTGAGGACTGGCCTTTTTGAGGATGATAAATAAAAAATTTAAAAAAAAAAAAAAAAGAATTACGCCGATGTATCTACAGATACACCGGCGTAATTCGAATATCCCGTCGGCGTATCATGGTTTTGTATTCACAAAACAACATATGCCGGAATTAGGCTAGGATCCGACTGGCGTAAGTCACTTGTCGGATCCTAAATGCAAAAATTCGCCGGCCGCTAGGTGACGTTTACGTCGATTTCAGCATTGAATATGCAAAAGAGCCGATACGCCTATTCCCGAACGTTTTTGCGCCGCGTTTACGTAGTTTGCGTACGCGTAAGGTTACTCCTGCTATATGAGGGGCAACTTTGCGTAGGTCTGGCGTAAGCCATGTTAAGTATGGACGTCAGGACAGCGTCGTGTTTTTCCATCGTTTACGTAACTCGTTGCATATAGGCCTTTATGTTAATTACGTTGTCGTCATAATCGCTGTATTTGCGGCATAGGTCGGAGCATGCGCAGTGGCCTACGTTTAAGGCCGGCGCATGTGCAGTTCGTTCGGCACGGGGGCGCGCTTAATTTAAATACAGCCTGCCCTCCTCCTTCCCTATTTGAATTACGCGCCTTACGCCGTCCCATTTACGCTACGCCAACGCAAATTACGGAGCAAGTGCTTTGAGAATACAGCACTTGCCCGTAAAAAATGCGTAGGCGTAGCGTAAATGGGATACGCCGCAAATACGCGTTTTTTTAAGAATCTGGCCCAGTATATATTCAAATTACCAGGGGGGCCACATTAAACTGGAACAGGGGCCGCAATTGGACATGCCTGACATAGGGGGTTATTTACGAAAAGGCAAATCCATTTCGCACTACAAATGCAAACCACAAGTGCAAAGTGCAATTGAGTCGTTGTAGATGCGAGGGGGACATCAAAGGAAATTAAAAAACAGCACTTTAGCTTGCACATGATTGGATAATAAAATCAGCAGCGCTTCCCCTCATTTCAGATCTACCCCTCATGCTGCGTACACACACACACACATGATAATTTTTCGGCTTCTAAAAAACAACATTTTTCAGGCTCTAGAAAAAACAATGTTTTTTTTCAACTTCATTATTAAAACGGCGTTGCCTACACACGGTCGTTCAAAAAATAAATGCTCTAGCAAAGCGCTGTGACGTACAACACGTACGACGGCACTATAAAGGGGAAGTTCCATGCGGATGACGCCACCCTTGGGGCTGCTTTAGCTGATTCCGTGACGATTTGCGCTTTTCTGTCTGTTACAGCGTGATGAATGTGCTTACTCCATTACGAACGCTAGTTTTACCCAAACGAGCGCTCCCGTCTCATAACTTGCTTCTGAACATGCGCAGGTTTTTCACGTCGTAAAAGCCCACACACGATAATTTTTTACAACCCGAAAAACAACAACGTTTAAAACGTTGTTAAAAAATAGAGCATGTTCGGAAAAAAATTGCCGGTTTTTCAGAATCCGAAAAATGCTCTAAAGCCCACACACAATCGTTTTAAATGACATTTTTAAAAAACGTTGTTTTTTACAACCCGAAAAATTATCGTGTGTATGCGGCATCAGATTTACAGTGACTGCACTTCCAAGTGAAATTTCAAGTGCACTTTGCACTTTTAGTGCAAAGTGGATTTGCCTTTCGTAATTAACCCCCATAGTACACCTTTTGCAAAAAAAAAGAAGAAAATTAAGAAATGCAACTGCAATTTATTTTTATTTTTTTTGCATTGAGGCCTGCATAACATTACAACCATGATCAGTGGAACGTTGGTGCAATGTACAGGTTCCTATAGACCAGAGGTCTCCAAACATTCTAAACAAAGAGCCAGTTTATTGTCCTTCAGACTCTTGGAGGGCCGGACTATGGCCAGCAGGGGCTGGAAATTTTCCTGGCATCAGTGGGAGTAAACATCTGGCATTAGGGGGAGGAATAGTGTCCCATTGTTGGTATCATAGGGAGGAATAGCGCCCCATTAGTGGTGTTAGTGGGAGAAATGGTGCTCCATTGTCGGTATCATATAGCAGAGTAGGGTCTCGTATCAGTGGGAGGGGCAGTGCTCCAAGGGCCGGATAAAGACAAGCAAAGGGCCGCATCCGGCCCTCGGGCCACAGTTTGGAGACCACTGCTATAGACTCTTCCTCCAGCAACAGATCTGTATTGAGATATGGACCTTCACATACAAAGCTGGAGGACATCACTGCACTTGTGCTCATTGAGATCTACGAGTCCCTCTGCCATATTAGCAGATGGAAACTGTAGACTCCTCATTCAGGAGCCATGCACAATATCAAATTCAAAATAAGTAAGGGGGTACATGGTCTAAAGGTAGCATTAGCATTAGGCATGTGCATACTCAACTTGTCAGCATCTCACCGCTGTGAGGAACCAGGAAGAGCATTGAGATCATTCCTCTGGACATGTGACAGTTTTCAGGTCTAACAATTGATGTAGTTCAATATAACACATCAAAATATAACTCTGCTCCCTCCTGTCAGTGCTAAAAAGCAATGGGTCCCTACAGGGCCGCCATCAGGAATTATGGGGCCCCTTACACAGCTTCAGGCATGGGCCCCCTGGAGCAGAGAACCAGGGGGGGGGGGGGTGCTGCCGCCTGAAACTGAGAAGCGGGGGGGCTGCTGGGAATTGAGAAGCGGGGGGTCCCTTTACAAAAAAAATAAGAAAAATATATATTTGTGGCCCTCAGGGCCCTTTAATAAAAAGAAAAAAAGGAAAAAATTAGGGCTGTGCAAATTAACTTTTAATTAATCGATTAATCTTTAATTTTTTTGATCGATCAAAATCTTTTTGATCGATTAAAATTGTTTTGATTGGTACTCACCTCTCCACCGGCTTCTGGGCCTTCAGGGAGTTCCGTCAAAGATCCGGTAACGTCAGGGACACCGGCTGGGCTTGCCGTGTCCATCTGAAGGGCTCCTTTGCTGTGCCTTCATATCTGCATGCCGGCGGGACCTTACTATCTGCCACACGCAAGGGTTGTTACACTTCCATCTATCACTTCCCTCTATCAACCTGAGATTCTACAGCCATCCACTGGGAGTTGTGATAGTTCCCTTCATGGGACATCTACATGCCGACGGACTGATGTTAACCTCTCCTCATCTGGATTCAGCAGTGGTATCATTGTACACATTTTTAGCTACATGTTTTTATGACTGCTTTTGCTACCGTTTGGTATTACTCGCACCATTTTTACAGTTTATGTAGCTACATCGATTTTATCTCCAGTGCAATATTTATTTTGTTACCTACTTGAAGACTATAAAAGTTTTAATGCTCTTCCCATTGAGCACTGCCTTTGTGTGTTTTTTGTATCCTGCTATCCATTTTTTCAGTGGTTGGAGCTGCACTGGGAATCGGCCTGCAAGGAGATCCGCTAAAAGTTGTTGGATCTGTATGTGCGTTATAATTAATCGAAATTAGTCGATTAATCGATTAAAAAAAAAAACGATTAATCAAACACAAAAATTTTGATCAGTAACAGCCCTAGAAAAAATGTATATATATATATTTTTTTTTTAAAAAGGGGGGTTGCAGTATGTGGCCCTGGGGACCTCTGGGTCCTTTAATAATTTTTTTTTTTTTTAGAGAAATAAATTACAAAAAAAGGGGGGTTGCCACCTGGGACCTTTATTTATAAAAAAAAAAATATATATATAAACAAAAATAAAAAATAAACAGGGGTTTGCCACATGGGGCCCTGGGGACATCTGAGCCCTTTATTAAAAAAAATATATATATATATATATATATATAAAAAATAATATAAAAAATAATAATATTATATATAAAAAAAAATAAAAAAAAAATTTTAATAAAAAAAAGGGGGGTTGTCATCCGGGGAAGTGGGGATCTCGGGGCCCCTGGGGACCTCCAGACCCCTAAAAAAATAAATTGTCCCTTTAACAAAAAAAAATATATTTTTTTTATAAAAAATAAATAACAAAAGGGGGGTTGACATACGGGGCCCTGGGGGCCTCCGAGCCCCTGGGGACCCCGGACCTCTAAGGAAAAAAAATTGGCCCTTTAATAAAAAATAAAATAAAAATATATTACAGAGGCCCTGGGAACCTCCGGACCCCTAAAAAAAAAAAATGTTTTTTTTAAAGGGGGTTGCCATCCGGGCCCCTGGGGACCCCCGGGTCCCTTACAGGTGAATGAATGAATGAATGAAAAACGTATATAGCGCGGCACATGCAAACTGAATCGCCTCTGCCTGTACCCCCCTGATGGCGGCCCTGGGTCCCTAAGAACTGGACTGTGTTGGTCACAACAGATTTGGGTATCCTTCCAGGCAGTGGTATTGTTGGAGCTTGCCACCACCACCACCACCATTAACCACTTCCATACCAGGCACTTACGCACCTTACTGCCCAAGCCAATTTTCAGCTTTCAGCGCTGTCGCACTTTGAATGACAATTGCGCGGTCATGCTACACTGTACTCAATTTTTTTTTATCATTTTGTTCCCACGAATAGAGCTTTATTTTGGTGGTATTTGATCACCTCTGCGATTTTTTTTTTTTTGCGCAACAACAAAAAAAAAGACCGAATATTTTGAAAATAATTAAGTTTTTATTTTTTTCTGTTAATTTTTTTGTAAATAAGTAAGTTTTCTTCTTCAATTCCGGGCACTGATATGGCAGCACTGATGGGCACAGATGAGGTGGCACTGATAGGCAGCACTGGTGGGCACTCATAGGCAGCACTGATGGGCACTCATTGGCGGCACTGATGGGCACTGATAGGTGGGCACTGGGCATGGATGGGTACTGAAAGGTGGCACTGATGGACACTGAGGGTTGGCACTGATAGACACTGAGGGGTGGCACTGATGGCATTGCTAGGCATCACTTTTTTATCCCATATTATGCCAGTCAGTGCCCATGTTGCCAGTCAGTGCCCATTTGTGGACATCTATTCTCTTTTTTTTCTTGTTTTTATATTATTGCCCTTTTCCCTGGTGGTCCAGTGTGGGCATCAGCGGGGGGGGGCTATGCTGATAATCAGCGCGAACCCCCCCTGTAAGGAGAGCCGCCGATCGGCTCTCATTTACTCGCGTCTGTTACATCGTGATCAGCCATGATTGGACACGGCTGATCACGTGGTAAAGAGCCTCCGCCGGAGGCTCTTTACCGAGATCGGAGATGCAGGGTGTCAGACTGACACCCCACATCACCGATCGCCGGGCGCACGCCGGCATGTTTTCCTGCAGGACGTCAATAGACGTCCAGTCAGGATTTCACAACCACTTCCCGGACGTCAATTGACTATTGACCAGGCGGGAAGTGGTTAAAAATGCAGATACTTGGGAATTCCGAACACACTCACCATTCAACAGTTAAAATTAAACTCTTTTTTAAAAAGCCATAAAAAAACAATCAATGCCCGTTACTTAAAAACAGGAAAAAAATAATTAGCTTTTCGACAGACATTTATTAGAGCTTAACTCCAAACAGCTATAAAATTCACAAATTAATTTCTTAATCAATCTTTAAAGTGGAATTTCAGGTTTTAATTACCTGTAAATAGTTTATTATTTGTGAAAAGTTGGCCCAAAAGAACTATTCTATCAAAGCGGAGTTCCATCCATTTTTTTAGTTTATTAAAAGTCAGCAGCTACAAAAAGCATAGCTGCTGACTTTTAAAAAACCGACACTTACCTGCCCCCCCACGGTCCAGCGATGCAGCCAATCGGAGGCTCGCTCCTATCCCCCTCCTCTACTCTGTGCCGTCATAACTGTGGGCACCCAGCCATGACAGGCTTATGGCTTAGTGGCCGGGCACGCACTGCGAATGCGCGAGACGCGCTGCACTCTGCTATTGGCCAGTCGATCTTCTGGGACCTGTGTTGTGTCCCAAAAGATTGCTGGCAGTGAGGGGCCGTCTAGGGCGAGAGGAGGAGTCGCCTAGGCGGCACCAAAAAAGGATTAAGGAAGTGGGACAGGAAGTCCCACAAAAAATAAGGTAAATACCCCCCTACCCAAAAAAATATTAAATGCCAAATTGCATGTCAGGGGGCAAAGAGTGCTTAAAGCAGAAGTTCCACTTTTGGGTGGATATCCGCTTTAACCACTTGCCGCCCGCCCTATAACAAAAGACGTCGGCAAAGTGGTTTCACTATCCTGACTGGATGTCATATGACGTCCTCAGGATATTGAGCCACTGCGCGCCCCCGGGGGCGCGCATCGCGGCGATCGTTGTTGCAGGGTGTCAGTCTGACATGACATCAGTCCAATCACGGCTGATCACGATGTAAACTGGAAAAGCCGTTAATCGGCTTTTCCTCTCTCGCGTCTGTCAGAGGCGAGTAGAGAAGAGCCGATCCACTGCTCCTCTGACAGGGGGGGTTTGTGCTGATCGATTATAAGCACAGCCACCCCGAGGATGCCCATACTAAATCACTAGGGATGCCACTAGAAAACCAGTAATGCCACCAGACCACCAGGGATGCCCACCACCAGGTATGCCACCCTAGACCACCAGGGATGCCAATCAGTGCCCACAATGGATGCCAATCAGTGCCCACAATGGGCATCACTGATTGGCAGGCATTGTTGTTTGGCACTGATTGGCATCCATAAGTACAATACAGTACATCCGTGCCAACTATCAGTGCCCATCCATGCCACCTATCAGTGCCCATCTGTGCCACCTATCAGTGCCCACGGTCTTCGCTGGTTTGCCAAACAGCAAATATTATGGGGCGTTCATGGTAAATTCGAGCACCACAGAACACCCCATAATGCACTGTGCGATTGCAGTGCATTGCTGTATCATGATTGGCCAAAGCATGCACCTGACCTGCATGCTTTGGCCAATCACATCATAATTGAACAAAGGCTGGGTGCTTTTGGCCAATCATGGCTCAAGGGGACTAAGTGGCGGCCACTCATGCAGGGCACATTGGATTCTAATGTTTTTTGTTTTAAGCACATGATTGTAGCCTGAGGCTCTAATTGGCTTCAGAAAGGGTGGGCTCCTCCTTCTCGGCCTTTTGGCTAAGATCAAGTGTAGTATCTGTTCTTATCAGTTGCCAGAGGAGGCTCTGAAGCTACTCCCAAAGTGTAGGGAGGGTGGAGGCAAATCCAATGGTGTCAGTGCACCCGGAAGGGCAGTTTCAGTAGGGATTCATGCCTGTTGCGCCCTGACAGACGTTGGATGGTCGAGTCTGAGCCATCCAGAAGGGTGCTCCTGGTGAGCTCCTGCATTGAGTCTAGCTGAAGGGCCGGGTTTCTCCGGGCCTTCTGGCTGGTGTCAGTGTGGGTGCTGTCCCTGTTGGCAATCTGGTGGAGGAGCTGGGTGGCGCCATGCAAATCCGCTGGATTGATGGGGGCCTGGAAGGGCTAGTACCAGTGGAGACCGCTTTGCGTCCAGCGATTCTCCTTGAGAAAACCTTGAAGGGCTCACTACCTGGCAGGGATGGGCTGCACTGATCCGACCGGGGGGGGGGTTATATAGGAACTAGAAAGCCTACAGTGTATGTGCCCCTGGATTTCAAAAAATAGCTTGGGCAGAAAGTGCCCAGTATTGAGGTGGTTAATCACTGCTGTTTTTATTTTCTATTTTTTTCTAAATAAACAAAGACAGAAAATCTTGAAAATAGTTGAAAATTTTGCAAACAGGTAATTTTTCTCCTTCACTGATGGGCCCCGATAGGCTGCACTAATGAGTTAGTACTGGTAGGTGACACTGATGAGGACGCACTGATGGACACTGATTGGCAGCACTGGTGGGCACTGTTGGGAATGCACTGATGATGGCACCGGACACTGATCACAGAGAGCTCTACCCACGCCCCGCAGCGGGGTCCAATCACGGAACGCAGTCTTATGACGCTGTAGCCGTCATTCGGCTACATCGCGGTCGGCAAGTGATTTAAATAATTCCTGCACTACTTTAGTCCAACTTTAATGCGACTTTAGGGCCACTGACTTCAAGTTAAACCCTCAAAGGTCGCACCTACATGATATACATGCGACTTGTAGCGCACAAACCATTACAATGGTCAAAGCCAAAGTCGCACTCATTCACATCAGCATTAATCGCATCAGAGTCACACTGTAAGGTTGCAATGGAAAGCGCAGGATTTTGAAGTCGCACAAGTGTGAATGGACTCTAAATGCCGCCTTGTACTGTCTTATCCGTAGGGCACACTCACATGTAATATTTCTGCCCAATTCTTGGTCAAAGCAAGGTGGCATCCCCTCCATTTCCTCACCTACTGCTCATAAGGCCTTCACACGGGCGTACTACAGTGTACACATGTGTGAGGGCTCCGTTTGCTCACACGGGGATGCACAGGTGTTCTATATATCCCCATTCATATGAATTGGGATGCAGCGGCTGTATGGACACCGCCACTGCTCCCAATATGACAGCCATGTGGATGCGGGTCCCTAAACGCAGAAAGTGTGCATTCAGGGAGTCACACAGATGCTGCCTCCTAATTGATATGAATGGGACTGCATGGATATGCCGTATGGTTAAAGTGGAACTACAGATATTTTATTTATTTTTTCATTTTGGATAGAGTAAAGGAGGGTTATAACACCTGTCAGTTTTGCCATCTATGTCTTACTGGAGAGCTTTCCCTTCATTTCCTGTCCCAGAGCCAAAACAGGAAGTGGGAGGGAATCACTCCAAAGTAAGGGAATACTTTGTTGTCACAAAGATCACCATAACTTTTGATGACAACAGACATACCTATTGTGCCCAATGGCAACCTGAATTAGATATACCCCCTGCCATCCAGTAAGAGACATCTCCCATTGTGCCCACTGCCAACCTGCAACAGACATACCCATTGAGCACAATGCCAACCTTAAATCAGACATACCCCCTGTGCCCACTGTAAACCTGCAGCAGACATACCCCTTGTGCCCATTGTCAAGTTGGATCAGACATATCTCACGTGCCTATTGCCAACCTAAATTAGACACCCACCTTGTGCCCAATGCCAGCCTGCAGCAGACATACCCCTTGTGCCCATTGCCAACCTCAATTAGACATACTCCATGTGCCAATTGCCAGCCGGGCGCAGACATACGCCTTGTGCCCATTGCCAGACATACGCCTTGTGCCCATTGCCAGCCTAGATTAGATATACCCCTTGTGCCCATTGCCAGCCTATATTAGAAACCCTGCTTGTTCCCACTTTCAGCCTGCATTAGACATACCCCATGTGCCCACTGCAGTCTGAATTAGATATGCCCCATTTGCCCATTAAGAGACATAACTCTTGCGCCCAATGCCAACCCAGATTAGACATACCCCATGTGCTCACTATCAAATTGGATTAGACATATCTCATGTGCTTATGGCCAACCTGAATTAGACGCCTTGTGACCACTCCCAACCTGGATGAGGCAAATACCATGAGCTCATTGCAAACCTAAATTTGATGTACCCTTTTTAACCATTGCCAGACATACCCTTTGCGCCCTCTGCTACCCTAGATTAGACACACCCCTTGTGCCCACTGCCACCCTAGATAAGATATACCCCTGGTGCTCATTGGCAGCCTGGGGGCAGACATACCCCTTGTGTTCATTGGCAGCCTGGGGCAGACATATCCCTTGTGCCCATTTGCACCCTGGAGCAGACATACCCCTTGTGCCCATTGGCAGACATACCCCTTGTACTTATTTGTAGCCTGGGGCAGACATACCCCTTGTGTTCATTGGCAGCCTGGGGCAGACATATTCCTTGTGCCCATTTGCACCCTGGAGCAGACATACCCCTTGTGCCCATTGGCAGACATACCCCTTGTACTTATTGGTAGCCTGGGGCAGACATACCCCTCGTGCCCATTGGCAGCCTGGGGAAGACATACCCCTCGTGCCTATTGGCAGCCTGGTGAAGACATACCCCTCGTGCCCATTGGCAGCCATACCTCTTGTGCCCATTTGCAGCCTGGGGCAGACATACCCCTTGTGCCCATTGGCAGCCTGGGGCACATACCCCTTGTGCCCATTGGCAGCCTGGGGCAGACATACCCCTTGTGCCCATGAATTGGGAGGTGTGTTTCCCAGCACATGCCACCTCTATGCAGCACCAGTCTACCCAGCAGCCCTCAGTTCTTCTCCCAGTATACCTGGGGGCTGCATGCTCTGAAATGCATGATAGAGATTAGTATGAAGCCAGCAGGAAAAAGCAGCTCAAATATCCAGCAGGACCCCCCCTGAGTCCCCCCTCCTCCTCCTCCCCCTTGTCTCACACACTGCACCCCCCTCCAGTACCCCCCTTTCCCTCACCTCGGCCAATCACAGAGCACATCTCATCCATGCAAATAGCAGCACAATGGAGCAAAGCAATAACCACGCCGCAACCAGCCTTGAAACGACCACCACTTGTTTGACAAGCCGCCGTCCAATCACCGGCGACCCTTAGTACGGCCTGCCAGACAGGCGACCAATGAGCGCGGAGGGGAGGCGTTCCGCCGTCAGGTTAGGGTGTCCTTGCAGGGTGTCTTGTGCTAAACTTCACCAAATAATAGCTGTTTGTATTTTGGCTGCAGCAGTGGCCATTTTAGGTAAGTTCTCCTCTTAACTTTTAATTTGCGGCGTCTCCGCTAGTTTGTAGGCCGCGGTGGAGCCGTGTCAGCCCTCCGTCCCCTTCCTGGGCATCTCTTATGAATGAAACTGAGATTTTTTCCCCCTTTGCTTTTTGTGTGTGCTTCCCTGAGAGGGAAGGGGGTGCCTGTAAACGTGTCCACCTCGGGAGGGGTGCCGGTCCTTATCGCCTATCCGGGATATATGTTATTTAACCCCTCCTCCTCCGTCTCCCTTCCTCTACTTCCCTCGCAGGCTTTTGTATTTGGGGTTTCCAGGATTCGGCCCACCCACCCCCCCTTCATGCCCCTTATGGTTCTGCCCACTGCACTGAAGCGTATGGTGTGGGCAGTACCAAGTGGGGGGGAGTAGGGGGGGCGAGTGCTGAAAGGGCATGAAAATGCTCAAATAGGAATGGCTTCATAGAGGAAGGCATGCAGCTGCGTGAAGGTGGTGCAGCCAGGGGATTGATCTGTGTATGGGGGGGAGGGGGGTGCAGAATGCAAAATGCAAATGATTAGAATCACACGTGTGCCAGGCTGCATGTGTACTGCAGATTGTTGTGTGCCACAGACTGTTGTCATCTGCACATAGATACCTGTTCAGGCCTACAGATCCTGCCTCACCTAGAAACACCAGCAGCTGCAGGCCTGCAGCTGGGTTTACGCTGTGTGCGTTGCGTCTAGCGTGCGTTGATGCACGCTTGTAGGTTGTGTCTAGCGTGCGTTGATGCGCGCTTGTAGGTTGCGTTTTTTTTCCCCCCAATGCGCAGAAGAAGCCAAAATTCTTTTGCTTTCCTATAAATTGTGTTGTACCTCAGCCGCTGGCGTGCGTTGTAAAAGATAAATCGCGCAAGCTTGTGACTGGGCTCAGGCTGTGCGCACTGTGTCTAGCATGCGTTGACGCGCGCTTGCATGCTGCATTTTTTCCCCCCTGCGCAGAAGCCGAAATGCCTTTCCATTAAAGTGCGTTGTACCACTGGCGTGCGTTGTAAAAGATAAATGGTGCAAGCCTGTGTCTGGGTTCGCACTGTGCGCCACGTGTAGGTTGCGTTGACGTGCGCTTGCATGCTGCATTTCTTTCCCCCTGCGCAGAAGAAGCCAAAATGTTGTTACTTTAAAGTGCGTTGTACCCTAGCTGCCAGAGTGCGTTGTAACTGTAAGAGATAAATGGCGCAAGCCTGTGGTTGGGTTTGCACTGTGTGTGCCGCATCTAGTGTGTATACTCTTCCTTTCCCGTAAATTTTGTTGTACATCAGCCGCTGGCATGCGTTGTAAAAGATAAATGGCGCAAGCTTGTGACTGGGCTCATGCTGTGCGCACTGCGTCTAGTATGCGTTGACGCGCTCTTCTCCTGCACAAAAGAAGCCAAAATGCCTTTCCATTAAAGTGTGTTGTACCACTGGCGTGCATTGTAAAAGATAAATGGTGCAAGCCTGTGGCTGGGTTTACACTGTGTGCCGTGGGCTTGCATGCTGCATTTTTCCAACGTGCGCTAGCGGTACAACACATTTTTTTTCCCCTGCGCAGAAGAGGCCAGAATTATTTTCCTTTCCCTTAAAGTGCGTGGTACCCTAGCGGCAAAAGTGCGTTGTAAGAGATAAATGGCGCAAGCCAGCGGTTGTGTTCACGCTGTGTGCACTGCATCTAGTGTACATTGATGAACTCTTGCATGCTGCACCCTGCCCCACCGCGCAGAACAAGCCAAACACTTTTCCTTAAAGTGCGTTGTACCACAGCCGCTGGTGTGCATTGTAAAAGATGAATGGCACAAACCTTTATTTTTTCCCCCTGCGCAGAAGAAGCCAAGCTTCCTTTCCCTTAAAGCGCATTGTATTAGGGTACAACGCGCTTTAAGGGGAAAAAAAAGTAATGGCTTCTGCTGTGCAACGCTGCCGGAGTGCGTTGTAAGAGATAAATGGTACAAGTCTGTGATTGGGTTTACGCTGTGTACGTTGATGCACGCTTGCATGCTGTGTCGTCCCTCCCCCCGCGCAGAACAAGCCAAAATACCTTTCCTTTCCCTTAACGTGCATTGAGCTGCTGGTGTGCGTTGAAAAAGATAAATGTTGCAAGCCCGTGCCTGGGTTCACACTGTGCGCTGCCTCTAGCGTGCATTGACGCGCGCTTGCATGTTGCTTTTTTTTTTTTCCCCTGCTCAAAAGAACCCAGAAATACTTTTACCTTTAAAGTGCGTTGGACCGCAGCTGCTGGTGTGTATTGTAAAAGATAAATGGTGCAAGCCTGTGGCTGGATTCACACTGTGTGCGCTGCTTCTAGCATGCATTGACGTGCGCTTGCATGCTGCATTTTTTTTTCTCCCTGTGCAGAAGAAGCCAGGATACTTTTCCTTTCCTTTAACCACTTCCCTACTGGGCATGTAAACCCCCTTCCTGACCAGGTGAAATTTCAGCTTGCGGCACTGCGTCGCTTTAACTGACAATTGCGCGGTCGTGCGATATGGCTCCCAAACAAAATTGGCGTCCTTTTTTTCCCCACAAGTAGAGCTTTCTTTTGGTGGTATTTGGTCACCTCTGCGATTTTTTATTTTTTGCGCTATAAACAAAAAAGGACGACAATTTTGAAAAAAAATACAATATTTTTTACTTGTTGCTATAAAAAATAGCCCAATTTAAAAAAAAAATTCAGTTTAGGGCGATACGTATTCTTCTACATATTTTGGTTAAAAAAATAAATAAAAAAAAATCGCAATAAGCGACTGGTTTGCGCAAAAGTTATAGCGCCTACAAAATAAGGGACAGAGTTGTTGTTTTTTTTTGTTTTTTTTTACTAGTAATGGCGGCGATCTGCGATTTTTATTGCGACTGCGACGTTATGGCAGACATATCGGACACTTTTGACACATTTTTGGCACCATTCACATTTATACTGCAATCAGTGCTATAAATATGCACTAATTACTGTATAAATGTGACTGGCAGGGAAGGGGTTAACACTAGGGGGTGAGGAAGGGGTTAATGTGTTTCCTGCATTGTGTTCTAACTGTAGGGGGTGACCGATCTGTGTCCCTATGTACTAGGAACACAGATCGGTATGCTCTCTCTATGACAGGACGCTGTCATTGTGAGAGCCGGCAATGAGAGATGATCTCATATGTTTACATATGAGATCATCTCTCATTGGCCCATCAGATCGCATCGCAAACGGCCACTCGGATTGGCCGTTCGCGGTGATCTGTGATTGGCTGTGTCCAAGGGACACGGCCAGTACACAAGTTCCCCGCTGCGCGCTCTGGAGCGCGCGCTGGGAACGAGGAAAGGGGCTGCCGTGAAAACACGGCAGCCCGGAGATTTAGAGCCACCCTGCGGCCGTATATACTCGTACGGCCGTAGGGAAGTGGTTAAAGTGCGTTGTACCGGTGTGCGATGTAAAAGATGAGTGGCGTAAGCCTGTGGCTGGGTTCATACTGTGTGTGCTGCGTCTAGCATGCGTTGACATGAGCTTGCATGTTTTTTTTTTGTCTTCCCTGCGCAGAAGGCGGCCAAATACTTTTTCCTTTCCCTTTAGAGTGGATGTAAACTCTTGCATATTCCCAATGAAGTGAACAGCCTCAGATGATGCACAGGGATGAAACAAATTTCCCTACATAAGTTTTGCATGTATATCTGCTGTCTTCAGCTTTTATATATTCTTTAGAAAGTGCACATCGTGTCAGGCCCCATACACACTATCAGTTTTCCTGACGGTTTTCTCTTCAGGTTTACCAAAACCATCTAATATGAGGTCAAACCTCAAGAGTTTCAATTTGTATGCAATCAGGCAGGCCCTTGCACTACATGGTTTTGGTAAACCTGATGAGAAAACCATCAGGAAAATTGATAGTGTGTATGGGGCTTTAGAAATGTTTCTTTCTGTTTCAGCAGTGGGAGGGCAGTCTGGGCATACACTGTGTGTGAGCTGATTCCATCTCTCATCTCTCAGCTTGTCTAAAGTTATCATGCTGATAACAGAGGAACGGAGCAGCAGAAAGACACCTTACTTAGAGCTGTGGAGAGACATAAGTAAACACTACAGGAATGGGGTTTACATTCACTTTAAAGTGCCTTGTAAAAGATAAATGGCGCAAGCCTGTAGCTGGGTTCACGTGTCTAGCGTGCATTGAAATGCGCTTGCATGCTGCGTTTTTTTTTTCCTGCACAGTAGCCAAAATACTTTACATTTCCCTTTAAAATTGCATTGGTCCGAAGCCGCTGGCGCGCGTTGTAGAAGATACATGGCACAAGCCTGTTACTGAGTTCATGCTGGGTGTGTGCTGCGTCTAATGTGCTTTGACGTGAGCTTGCATGCTGTTTTTTTTTTTCCCCTGCAGAAGAACCAAAATACTTTCTCTTTCCCTTAAAGTGCGTTGTGCCACTGGCGTGCGTTGTAAAAGATAAATGGCGCAAGTCTGTGGTTGGGTTCAAGCTGTGTGCCCCACATCTAGCATGCGTTGATGTGCGCTTGTGTTCTGCGTTCTTTTCCCCAGTGCAGAAAAAGCTGAAATACCTTTCTGCGCTGTATGAATGTATGTATGTATGAGTGCGCTGTATGAATGGGTTCACACTGTTTGCCCTGCGTCTAGTGTGCGTTGACGTGCGCTTGCATGTTGCGTGATTTCCCTGCGCAGAAGAAGTCAAAATAACTTTCCTTTCCTTTGTGTTGTACAGCAGCTGCTGGAGTGCGTTGTAAAAGATAAATGGTGCGAGCCTGTGGTTGGGTAAACGCTGTGTCTAGCATGCGTTGATGTGCGCTTGCATGCTGTTTTTTTTTTTCCCCCCTGCGCAGAAGAAGACGCAATACTTTTCCTTTCTTATGAATAACATTGTACCACAGCCACTGGCATGCGTTTATAAAAGATAAATGGCGCAAGCCTATGAATGGGTTCACGCTGTTTGCCCTGCGTCTAGTGTGTGTTGATGTGTGCTTGCAACCTACCTTTCTTTTAAAGCATGTTGTACCGCAGCTGCTGAAGTGCGTTGTAAAAGATAAATGGTGCGAGCCTATGACTAGGTTCAAGCTGTGCGCGCTGCCTCTAGCGTGCGTTTGTTTTCCCGGCGCAGAAGGAGTCAAAATGTGTTTCCTTTCCCTTAAATTGCGTTGTACAGCAGCTGACAGTGTGCATTGTAAAAGATAAATGGCGCTAGCTGTGTGCTTTGCATCTAGTGTGCGTTGATGTGCGATTTTGCTTTGTTGTGTTTTATTTTTTTCCTGCTCAGAAGAAGCCAATTGATTTTTTTATTTTTTTTTTAAACTTTATTGCAAGGTTGCAAAAGTGACATTCGTCCTTATTCAACAACATGGGTTGCGATGTGATTGTAGTAAGTCGCAGCACTGCGCTAAAAAAGTATTGCATGCCCTGCAATTATTGTATACAATGAATGCATCACACTATATTCATATTTTTTTTTTTTACTTTATTGAAGCATTGCAAAAGTGACCGTCGTGTTTATTCAACAGCGTGGGTTGCGATGTGGTGTAATGAGTTTCAGCACTGCGTTTGAATAAAAAGTAGTGCATGTATAATCAACGAACTACCACATCACGCGGGTTACTTGTTTTTCAACTTTATTGCAACAATGCAAAAAAATGGAGTTTAACATCATGGGTTGCGATGCGGTGTAGTGCATCACAGCACTATGTTGGAAACAAAATAGTGCATTCCCTACAATTAATATTATAGTATTATGTATTTTTTTTTATTTTTATATATTTTAGTATAATTTTTTTTATTTTTTTTTTGTTTAGCAAAAAATAAAAAACCCAGCCAGATGACGACTACAGCGTAGGCCTTAATTGCAAGGAGGGTGTTAATAGACGCTCCTGTGAACGATTCTGGCCCCTTACCACGTGATCAGCTGTCAGCCAATGATAGCTGATCATGTGATGTAAACAAAAGATCGGTAATCTTTTAAACATAATTTTTTTTATATCTCTGTGGTTTGAGCTGTACTCCTAGAACCTGAGACAGGTTGCTTTGTCTGTCTGTTTTTGTGGGGAGGCGCAGTGTAATGCAGCAGTGAACACTCAGAGACCAGATGCATTAACAGAACTGTATTGTAGTTAAAGTCCAAACACGGTCAACTATCCAGCGGGAGGACTACCCGACCAGCAGCACTTGTATGATGTTGCAGAGAACTGGGTAGGGTAGCATCTGTCTCAAGGGATAGAATGTGGCCTGGCTGGTCTGCATCCAAACTAGGAGGCTTCCATGAAGAATAGCATGTCCCTGCTATTTCCCTTATCATTACTAACCTCTCCCTACAACTATTACTGCCCCTGTCAGACGAGTGACCTGTCCCTTCACTGCCCACACAGGGAAAAGCCTTGGATCCACATACTTAAATAGGCTCTGCCTGACCCAAGATGGCTGTAAGTCTCCTCAAGGGCAGAAGCATCCAATCGGCTGCCCCAGGAAGCCATAGAGGAACCATGTTCCTCTTGACTCCCCCCTCCCCCCCAACTACAATGCCGCTGAGGTTCAGCACCACCTGCAGTAGAGAAAATAGACTGCACCTGCCTACACATTGGGACTGCAATGGGCAAGGGTGGGTATAGTTTGAATGGGGCCCCGGGGGGGAGATTTACTGAAACTGATGCACTCAGAATCTGGTGCAGATGTGCATGGTAGCCAATCGGCTTCTAACTTCATCTTGTTTAATTTTAAGCTTTGACAATTTAAACCTGGAGGCTGATTGGTTTCTATGCTGAACGGCACCAGATTTTGCACTCTCCAGTTTTAGTAAATCTCCCAAACAATGTTGGTTCAACAGAAAAAGTAATGGTGAATTTATTAACACCGGGTAACAATACCCCCACGCCCCCCACCCCCGGTCCATTCTGTACATATCACAGGTGATCCTGAGCTGTCAGGGCTCCCGCAGTCTCCAGCAGGCCAGAGATTAAGGGCCCTTTCACACGTGCGGACCGTTCGTCTGTTTTTTACAGATGAAAAACAGACCGCAATGCTTCCCTATGGGCTAGCGGACGTTAGCGGATGAGCATCCGCTAACGTCCGTTCCCATCCGTCTCCGTTAAGCTCTGTTTTTTTGAACGTCAAAAAAACGGAACGGACGAAAAACGGATGTTAGCGGACGATCCGTTTAACATCCGATCCGCTAACATCTGTTTTTCTTCAAAATATGTAATAAAAATAAAGTTCTAACAAAATAAAAACAGATGAAAAATGTATGACAACTGACGAAAAACGGATAAAAAACAGACAAAAAAAACGGATCAACTGATGAAAAAAAAACGGTCCGCACGTGTGAAAGCACCCTAAAATCCCCACTGTTTTTCCCTCTTTCCCATCAGCACTCCCAGGAAGAGCCAGGTGGATTCTGGTTGGTCAGCCCCATCATGTCTTGAGCGAGAACAGTTGGGAGTTTGAAATTGTGGATTTCTTGCGAGAGCCCGGATTGCCAGAGGTAAGTAAACTGAGTGTCCTATTGTCCTGCATCCTCCTCACCTCCCTCTCACAAAGGGGTGTGTGTGTGTGTGTGTGTGTGTGTGTGTGTATATAATATATATTACACAGGGCAGGGGTAACCACCATTGACCAAGACTTGTAAATACCTGATGCCAACATATCCAAAGCGCATGTATATAGACTTGCATAAATGGATTTCTGTTATGTCACAGTATACTATATAGCAGTGGTAGCGAACCTTGGCACCCCAGATGTTTTGTAACTACATTTCCCATCATGCTCGTGTACTCTGCAGTATAGGTGACCGTCATGGGAAATGTAGTTCCAAAACATCTGGGGTGCCGAGGTTCGCCATCACTGCTACATAGCAACAGTGTAAAATGTTTTAAAAGGTGTTCTATTATTAAGGCTCGGTTCACATACAGTATATGCAGTGAGGGAAATGCAGCTTATCCTGCACTGCAAGGGTCTCAATGTTCACCCCAAAATGGTTTATAAAATGCAGTGCGATTGACAGAATCAGATTGCATAAGTGTGAACACCTATGCAACCCGCTTCCAGTGCGGTGTTCCCTATGCTTTTCTTTCTTCACACTGACCAGCATGAGGAGAGAAGAAGAAAGCAGACAACCAGCTTGTTTAAAGGGACCTCAACACCGATTATCGGACGCAGTCACACCGGTGCCCATCAGTGCTGCCTATTGGCTTCCGTCCGTGCCTCCTCCTCCATGTCACATATCATTTTTTATATATACACTGCTCAAAAAAATTGAAGGAACACTTTTGAATCAGAACTCCTGAGATATTGATCCGGTCAGTTAAGTAGCAGAGGGGGAGGGATGTATAAAGAGGGGGTTGTTAATAATTTTCAGCAGCTTTGCTGTTAATTGAAATTAACAGGTGCACTAGATGGGCAACAATGAGACGACCTCCAAAACTGGAATGTTTTTTCAGGTGGAGGTGTCTGACATTTTTTCCCGTACTTATCTTTTCTGACTGTTTTTCACTAGTTTTGCACTTGGCTAGGGTCAGTGTCACTACTGGTAGCACGAGCCGATACTTGGACTCTATAAAGGTTGCACAGGCAGTCCAACTACTCCAGGATGGCACATCGATACGTGTCATTGCCAGAAGGTTTGCTGCGTCTCCCAGCACAGTCTCAAAAGCATGGAGGAGATTCCAGGAGACAGGCAGTTACTGTAGGAGAGCTGGACAGAGCCGTAGAAGGTCCCTAACCCATCAGCAGGACCGGCATCTGCTCCTTTGTTCAAGGAGAACAGGGTGAGCACTGCCAGAGCCCTACAAAATGACCTCCAGCAGGCCACTGGTGTGAATGTCTTTACCAAACAATCAGAAACAGACTTCATGGCGGTGGCCTAAGGGCCCGATGTTCTCTAGTGTGCTCTGTGCTCACTGCTGGACACTGTGGAGCTTGATTGGCATTTCCCATTTAACACCAGAATTGGCAGGTCCGCCACTTGTGCCCCATGCTTTTCACAGATGAGAGCAAGTTCACTCTGAGCACATGTGACAGACATGGAAAGGTCTGGATAAGCCACAGAGAACTTTATGCTGCCTGTAACATCGTTCAGCATGACTGGTTTGGTGGTGGGTCAGTGATGGTCTGGGGAGGCATATCAATAGAGGGTCGCACAGACCTCTATAGGCTACACAATGGCACCCTGACTGCCATTAGGTATTGGCATAAAATCCTTGGACCCATTGTCAGACCCTACGCTGGTGCAGTGGATCCTGGGTTCCTCCTGGTGCACGTCAATGCCCGGCCTCATGTGGCAAGACCATGCAGCCAGTTCCTGGAGGATGAAGAAATTGACAAATCAATATAACCATAAATATATATATATACGGTGCAGAAAATAAGTATTTGAACACCCTATTATATTGCAAGTTCTCCCACTTGGAAATCAGAGGGGTCTGAAATTGTCATCGTAGGTGCATGTCCACTGTGAGAGACATAATCAAAAAAAAAAAATTCCAGAAATCACAATTTATGAATTTTTAACTATTTATTTGTATGATACAGCTGCAAAGAAGTATTTGAACACCTGTCTATCAGCTAGAATTCTGACCCTCAAAGACCTGTTAGTCTGCCTTTAAAATGTCCACCTCCACTCCATTTATTATCCTAAATTAGATGCACCTGTTTGAGGTCATTAGCTGCATAAAGACACCTGTCCACCCCATACAATCAGTAAGAATCCAACTACTAACATGGCCAAGACCAAAGAGCTGTCCAAAGACACTAGAGACAAAATTGTACACCTCCACAAGGCTGGAAAGGGCTACGGGGAAATTGCCAAGCAGCTTGGTGAAAAAAGATCCACTGTTGGAGCAATCATTAGAAAATGGAAGAAGCTAAACATGACTGTCAATCTCCCTCGGACTGGGGCTCCATGCAAAATCTCACCTCGTGGGGTCTCAATGATCCTAAGAAAGGTGAGAAATGAGCCCAGGACTACACGGGAGGAGCTGGTCAATGACCTGAAAAGAGCTGGGACCACCGTTTCCAAGGTTACTGTTGGTAATACACTAAGACGTCATGGTTTGAAATCATGCATGGCACGGAAGGTTCCCCTGCTTAAACCAGCACATGTCAAGGCCCGTCTTAAGTTTGCCAATGACTATTTGGATGATCCAGAGGAGTCATGGGAGAAAGTCATGTGGTCAGATGAGACCAAAATATAACTTTTTGGTCATAATTCCACTAACCGTGTTTGGAGGAAGAAGAATGATGAGTACCATCCCAAGAACACCATCCCTACTGTGAAGCATGGGGGGTGGTAGCATCATGCTTTGGGGGTGTTTTTCTGCACATGGGACAGGGTGACTGCACTGTATTAAGGAGAGGATGACCGATGCCATGTATTGCGAGATTTTGGGCAACAACCTCCTTCCCTCAGTTAGAGCTTTGAAGATGGGTCGAGGCTGGGTCTTCCAACATGACAATGACCCGAAGCACACAGCCAGGATAACTAAGGAGTGGCTCTGTAAGAAGCATATCAAGGTTCTGGCATGGCCTAGCCAGTCTCCAGACCTAAACCCAATAGAGAATCTTTGTAGGGAGCTCAAACTCCGTGTTTCTCAGCGACAGCCCAGAAACCTGACTGATCTAGAGAAGATCTGTGTGGAGGAGTGGGCCAAAATCCCTCCTCCAGTGTGTGCAAACCTGGTGAAAAACTACAAGAAACGTTTGACCTCTGTAATTGCAAACAAAGGCTACTGTACCAAATATTAACATTGATTTTCTCAGGTGTTCAAATACTTCTTTGCAGCTGTATCATACAAATAAATAGTTTAAAAAAATCATACATTGTGATTTCTGGAATTTTTTTTTTTTGATTATGTCTCTCACAGTGGACATGCACCTACGATGACAATTTCAGACCCCTCCATGATTTCCAAGTGGGAGTACTTGCAAAATAATAGGGTGTTCAAATACTTATTTTCTGCACTGTATGTGTGTATATATATATATATATTTTTTTTTTTGATGAGAATCCTTTACTAGCAATGACTGCCTGAAGTCTGGAACCCATTGACATTACCAAAGACTGTCTTTCCTCCTTTCTGATGCTTTGCCAGGTTCTACCTGCAGCTGTCTTCAGTTGTTCTTTGTTTGTGGGTCTTTAGTTTTGCCTTCAGCTAGTGAAATTCTTAATTGGGTTGCGATCAGTTGATTTGACTCGGCCATTGCAGAATATTCCACTTCTTTTCCTTCAAAAGCTCCTGGGTTGCTTTTGCAATGTGTTTTGGATCATTGTCCATCTGTACTGTGAAGCGCCGTCCGATCAATCAACTTTGCTGCGTTTGGCTGAATCTGTGCAAACGATAAGTCTTTAAACACGGCAGAATTCATCTGGCTGTTTCTGTCACATCATCAATAAACACCAATGACTCTGGAAGCCATGCATGCTTGTGCCATCACACTGCAAGCTCCACCACGTGACCAGAGATGATGTTGTGTGCTTTGGATCATGAGCTGTTCCAAGTCTTCTCCACACTTTTTTTTTTTTCCCGTCATTCTGATATAGATTACTCCTTATGCCGCGTACACACGGTCGTTTTTTGCGATGAAAAAACCCGTTGTTTTTTAAAACGTCATTTGAATTGATCGTGTGTGGGCAAAACGTCGTTTTTTGTCTTAAAAAAAAACGACCAAAAAAAAAATTCCAACATGCTTGCATTTTTTGTGTCGTTTTTCAAAACGTCGTTTTTTGTTTCACAAAAAGTCACCGTGTGTAGCAAAAACGTCGTTTAAAACGACGTTTTTCAACCCGCGCATGCCCAGAAGCTAGTTATAAAGCGAGCTTCAATGGAAAAGTGTGGTGAACGTATCCTCGTTTTTTGTGAAAAAAACGATGGTGTGTATGCAACATCGTCTTTGAAAGTGACGTTTCAAAAACGTCGTTTTTTACTTCACAGAAAACGTTGTTTTTTTTCATCACAAAAAATGATCGTGTGTATGCGGCATTAGTTTCATTCATCCAAAGAATGCTTTTCCAGAACTGGTCTGGCTATTTTAGATGATTATTTTTTAATAAATAAATATGGCTTTAGGGTTGGTGGTCAGTAGGAGGAGGAGTAGGGCCCCTATCGGCAGGAGGAATAGTATCCCATGATTGATATCAGTAGAAGAAATAGTGCCCCCTTGTTGGTGTCAGTTGGAGGAATAGTGCCTCAAGGGCCACAAAGGCTAGCAAAGGGCCACATCTGGCCCTCGGGCCGCAGTTTGGAGACCCCTGGCCTAGGCTAATAAGGAGGAGGAAGTAATGAAGGACTACAAAATAAAGGTATTTACAAGCAACAAAATAAATAAAAATTTCCATTCTGAACACTATAAGTTTAGGGCATGCAGCACAGACAAACATAAAAAAATGGGTGGAACTCCACTTTAAGTGCCCAGTAGGCAAGTGGGTAAATATTATCAAAAGAAATCTCTATTTGTGTGAAAAGAAAATGATAAAAATTTCATATGGGTACAGTGTTATGCCAATGGCTTCCACTACTATTAATCTGAGAGTGGAGAGAGCTGCTGCTCACTGGGGCAGCACTTAATTAAAATTAGGCTCCGGTAAGTATAAGGGGGGTGAAGGGGGAGGGGGGGGGGATTCCTGCAGCACAGAAGGTTTGTTACCTTAACCACTTCCTTACTGGGCACATATACCCCTTCCTGACCAGGTGAAATTTCAGCTTGTGGCACTGCGTCACTTTAACTGACAATTGCGCGGTCGTGCGACGTGGCTCCCAAACAAAATTGACGTCCTTTTTTCCCCCACAAATAGAGATTTCTTTTGGTGGTATTTAATCGCCTCTGTGGTTTTTATTTTTTACGCTATAAACAAAAATAGAGCGACAATTTAAAAAAAAAAAAATTTTTTTTTACTTGTTGCTGTACTAAATAGGCCATTTTTTTTTTAAAACATTTTTTTTTTTTTTGTCAGTTAGGGCCGATACGTATTCTTCTACATATTTTTGGTATATAAAAAAAAAAAAAATCTCAATAAGCGTCTGGTTTGCGCAAAAGTTATTGCGCTTACAAAATAGGGGACAGAATTATTATTATTTTTTTTTTTTTTTTTTTTTTTTACTACTAATGGCGGCGATCAGAATTTTTTTGTGACTGCGACATTATGGCGGAGACATCGGACACTTTTGACACATTTTTGGCGCCATTCACATCTATATAGCGATCAGTGCTATAAATATGCACTAATTACTGTATAAATGTGACTGGCATTGAAGGGGTTAACACTAGGGGGTGAGGAAGGTGTTAATGTGTACCCTGAATTGTGTTCTAACTGTGGGGGGAGGGGTGACTGATGTTGTGTCCCTATGTACAAGGGTCACAGATCAGTCTCCTCTCTCTCCCCTGACAGGACGTGGATCTCTGTGTTTACACACAGAGATCCACATCTTGTCCCTGTAGCCGCCAATTCCTGAGTGCCTGGCGGACATCCAGGCCGCCAGGCACGCGCATCGACATGTCAGCGATGCGGCACGCGATGCCGCCGGCGCTCGCACGCCCCCCAGTGGCCTGGCAGAGCGCAGGCCGTAAAAACACGGCCAGTTAGAGATTTAGAACCACCCTGCGGCCGTACAAAGTTGTACGGCCATCAGGGTAGTGGTTAAAGGGGTTGTAAAGGATTTTTTTTTTTTTTTCATAATAAGCATCCTTTACCTGCAGACATTCCTCCTTTTCACTTCCTCATTGTTCGTTTTTGCTCATAAGTTGCTCTATTTTTTTTCTCTGTTCTGTTCACTTCCTGCTTGTCTGTCTGATTTTACTGACCACCGTGAAGGGAGGCTTTACTGCGGTGGTCAGTAATGTGCTCGCCCTCTCCTAGGAACTACATCTGTGCGGCAGGATGCTCTCGTTACGTGTTAGAGACTTCAAGGAGGTGTGAATTACTGGGCATGCTGCAATTCATACTGGGAAATGTAGTTCTTACATGAACGAGCGCCGCAAACCAGGAAGTGAATAAGAGAACAGAAATTAGAAAGCCGAAGGTGATATAGATGAAGGAATTTAATAGGTATTTACTCGTTTTTTAACAGAATCATTACACTATTCTGTCTATTAGACACCTTGCAGACATTAATTTTAGGTAAAACATTTTTTTTCCTTTAATGCACAGAATTCATTAAGGTAAAAAACCTTAAAAGATAAGTTTGCCTTTACAAGTAAATAACAATAAATGCACTTTTATTTATTTTTTATTTTTTGCTGGGGACCTGTAAAGCATTAATGCTCTCATGATCAGCAGATGGTGGGTGTAATGCCACGGTCCTTAAGACTGTCTGTGTAGCTGCCTGCCCATACCTCTGATATAGGCAGACAGTTCCACAATGACAGGAAGCCTCAATAAACTAACTAGAAAGACCAACAGCGCCCTGGTAGTCAATTGAGAGCTGCAAAGGCTGTGAACACTGAATAAACTGCGCAGCCCGGCAGGCACAGCTAGATTGCGACGGCAAGCTGGGGGAAAAGAACCCCCTGCTCACTGTCAAAACTGTGTCTCAAGGGGGGCGGAAGGGATGCTCAAAGGAAGAGTGGTCAAAAATTCTAGTAGAGCAGTGTAAAAAACAAAACTCATTGATGGTTACAGGAAGCGATTTGATTTGTTATTTTTTCCAATGGGGGGTGCTACCAAATATTAAATCGAGTGTTCCAATAATTTTTCTCCGGTCCATTTTTTGGAGTTTTGCGTGGAATGTGTCAGATTTGACTTGTCATACCAATACGAAAAAAATAAACAAACATGCGAATGCCTAAACATTTGTAATTGCAACAATTTTCTGGGCGAGGTGGTGCATTATCTGACAGGAATGCAGGGGTGCCAATATATTTGGCATGCCTGTATATGTAACGTGTGTACAGTGTGCTGATTTTTACTACAGATCTGTTTCTCATCTCTGCAGGGATGAGAAACTGACAGATCGCTCCCTTGGTACAGAGCTTTGTATTGTTTAGCAACACAGGGCTCTGGGCTGTGATTGCACACAGCCGATCAGTAGGTCCTGGCCATGAATCATTGGCCGGCATCTGCTGACCGGCTCCCGCTGTGTACAATCAAATACAAAGTAGGCAGCAGTGTACAGGTACACTAAATTGCCAAAAGTATTGGGACGCCTGCCCTTGACATGCACATGAACTTTTAAAGGGCAGGCGTCCCGGTCTTAGGGGTTCAATATGGATAGGGCTTAGGGTACCCCAAGACCCAGAAAACAAGAGAAAAGATGGGCAAAGTGGACTATTACGGTACAGAGTAAATGGATACATTTTCAAAACGAAAATATATCAACAATTGAGTAAATGTATTATCATAGTATAAAAAAACATCAAACATCACAGACAAATAAAACAATACAAATATTGTGACAACCGTACCTGTCACCGAAAATACATCCCATAGGGGAATCCCGGTGAGAGTAGAGGTCACGATATACAAGGTGTTACGGCCCCTATGGCATCGAATAAATAACAAGAGGAGAGCTTCTGACGGGTGCAGTAGTTTTATTCTTTTGCGACAAAGGTGCGCAGCAGGGTTGAATATTGTTCTCTTTATCTCCTTGAGCACCGTAAACATGAATATCGTAAGCACCGTAGCACCATCGCACTGTTGCACCGTGAAAACTGTAAATGACATACAACACACTTATTTACAGTTATCACCACAAAAGGGGGTTACAGGGTTAATTGCAGTTGTCTGCACACACATCTAATTACATTGAACATTCAAAGAAACATGGTTACATGCAAAGTGCTTTGGATTATATTGTGTTTAAAACCAAACAGCATGAACACGGTTTATCTCTAGAACATATACATCTTTATAACAATGCACACTTTTCTGCATACCTCGATCCACTTGCCAAGGGGGGTACAAAACTTTAAGCTTTAGGGATTTTCTGCAAACATTTTCCATGAAGTCCTATGCATAAAGCTAACATGTGGCCTCTGATACAGGAAAGGACTTTCTTTCTAAGACAGGAAGAAAGGAGTGGTTTTTGTGATCCTGCTAGTTAAACATTCCCCCCGGGAACTAAAAGGGAGGCAGAAAGGTTCCTCCCAGCAGCAAGTGCTGAACAAGATCCACAATGACAAGCGGACAGTTACACAAGGTCTCTACTAGTTTTGCGACATACGTCGCTTCGTTAGGAGAGGTTCTAAAAAGTGATAAAACAAACAACAAATGAGCTGGTTGAATCATAATTGAGAAGTTTGTGTAGGTCAACCTACCAACAGGATGATGGTACCTTTTTTTTTTTTTTTTTTTTTTTTTTTTTTATTAAATTTATACTGTACTTTTTACTTAAGAGGCCAACAATTGATTTGGGTTCAATATTGAGTTGGCCCACCCTTTGCAGCTATAACTCTTCTGGGAAGGTTGTCCACAAGGTTTAGGAGTGTGTCTGTGGGAATGTTTGACCATTCTTCCAGAAGTGCATTTGTGAGGTCAGGCACTGATGGTGGAAGAGAAGGACTGGTTCGCAGTCTCCACTCCAATTCATCCCAAAGGTGTTCCTTCAGGTTGAAGTCCAATCTAGTTCCTCCACCCCAAACTCGCTAATCCATGTCTTTATGGACCTTGCTTTGTGCACTGGTGCGCAGTCATGTTGCAACAGGAAGGGGCCATCACCAAACTGTTCCCACAAAGTTGGGAGCGTGAAATTGCCCAAAATGTCTTGGTATTCTGGCGCCTTAAGTGTTCCCTTCACTGGAACTAGGGGGCCAAGCCCAACCCCTGAAGAACAACCCCACACCAGATCCTCCCCCCCCCCCCCCCACCAAATGATTTGGACCAGTGCACAAAGCAAGATATAGATGAGCGAGTTTGGGGTGAAGGGACTTGGCTGGTCCACACAGAGTCCTGACCTCAACCCGATAGAATATGTTTGGGATGAATTAGACTGGAGACACTGAGCCAGGCCTTCTTGTTTAATATCAGTCCCTGACCTCACAAATGCGCTTCTGGAAGAATGGTCAAACAATCCCATAGACACTCCTAAACCTTGTGGACAGCCTTCCTAGTAGACTTGAAGCTGTTATAGCTGCAAAGGGTGGGACAACTCAATATTAAACACTACGGACTAAGACTGGGATACCATTAAAGTTTATGTGCATGTAAAGGCAGGCGTACCAATACTTTTGGTAATCTAGTGTATGATGTTTTGCCTACAGCCGCCGCTCACCTGCAGTACATAAGTGGATATTTACTTGTTTTACATTTTTTGTGTTCTACTTCCTGGTTTCCAGACGCAGGCAAATGATGTCATGCATCCCAGGTGTCTTTGCGGGGGGAGGGTTTTTCTCCACTAAGCACACCCTCCTGTCAGCATGCCTAAGCAAGGGGCAAATGGATTCTAGAAAGTATAGCTTCATTAACCATCTGCCCCTACTGAAGATGGCCACCACCAGAAATTTGAAGGGGTGATTTTTCAGCAAAATAAAGAATGGAGTCCTGGATGGATGGGGAAAATTGCTTTGCATATTTAAAATGTATTTAATAAGAGTTTTTGTGATGTTTTAGATACAGTGTAGTTCCGCTTTATCTGGATATGATTAGAAGTTCACTGAGTGGTTTATATTTTCTCTTTTAAAGGAGTAAAGCGCGTGACTTGAAATTTCTAACTGTTTTGTTTTGAGGTAATAAGAATGAAACCTGGAATATATTCAAGGACAAATCGTGAAAAGATTGGAGTGTGCCTGATAATGGAGCGCAGTGGATAGTTGGAGGTGCGTCTGTCTGCACCGGGCGGATAAGACCCTTTACATGTCATGCTTTTTGGAGATTCACCCCAGGCACAATGGAAAATTAAAGCCCAACTCCAGCATTGCTAGAACTTTAACAACTCGCCATCCGGGCAATCCCTTCTCTCATGTATGTAAAAAAATCTATTTTTTTTCTCCTACATATTACTTGGATGCCCCAATTTGTGTCTCTTGTTTTTTGCAGAGACCCTAGGGATTAAAATGCAATTTTTTTGTCGCATGTGTTTTGCGCAGCAATTTTTTAAACACTTTTTATTTTTTGGGGGGGGGGGGGGGGGGGACACACTTTTTTTTAATTGAACATAGAAACCTAACCTGTCACCCTTGAAGATTGGCCACTCACCTGGAATAGCACCAAATGTAGTATTTAAACATTTCTTTAGGCTATGCTTTAAAAAAATTAAATACAAAATAAATTACAAGTTGCCTGTTTAAAGTTACGGATGAGGTCTTCTGCTAGAATTATTGCTCTCGCTCTAACGTTCACGGCGATACCTCATGTGTGGTTTGAACGCTCTTTACACATGTGGGCGTGACCTGCGTATATGTTTGCTTCTGGGTACGAGCAAGAGGGGATGGGGGCGCTTTAAATAAATAGTGTATGTATGTGTGTGTAATATATATGTGTGTGTGTGTGTGTGTGTGTGTGTGTGTGTGTATGTACAGGCCAAAAGTTTGGACACACCTTCTCATTCCAAGAGTTTTCTTTATTTTCATGACTATGAAAATTGTAGATTCACACTGGAGGCATCAAAACTATGAATTAACACATGTGGAAATATATACATAACAAAAAAGTGTGAAACAACTGAAAATATGTCATATTCTAGGTCCTTTTGCTTTGATTACTGCTTTGCACACTCTTGGCATTCTCTTGATGAGCTTCAAGAGGTAGTCACCTGAAATGGTCTTCCAACAGTCTTGGAGTTCCCAGAGATGCTTAGCACTTGTTGGCCCTTTTGCCTTCACTCTGCGGTCCAGCTCACCCCAAACCATCTCCATTGGGTTCAGGTCCTGTGACTGTGGAGGCCAGGTCATCTGGCGCAGCACCCCATCACTCTCCTTCTTGGTCAAATAGCCCTTACACAGCCTGGAGGTGTGTTTGGGGTCATTGTCCTGTTGAAAAATAAATGATGGTCCAACTAAACGCACACCGGATGGAATAGCATGCCGCTGCAAGATGCTGTGGTAGCCATGCTGGTTCAGTATGCCTTCAATTTTGAATAAATCCCCAACAGTGTCACCAGCAAAGCACCCCCACACCATCACACCTCCTCCTCCATGCTTCACGGTGGGAACCAGGCATGTAGAGTCCATCCGTTCACCTTTTCTGCGTCGCACAAAGACACGGTGGTTGGAACCAAAGAACTCAAGTTTGGACTCATCAGACCAAAGCACAGATTTCCACTGGTCTAATGTCCATTCCTTGTGTTCTTTAGCCCAAACAAGTCTCTTCTGCTTGTTGCCTTTCTTAAGCAGTGGTTTCCTAGCAGATATTCTACCATGAAGGCCTGATTCACACAGTCTCCTCTTAACAGTTGTTCTAGAGATGTGTCTGCTGCAAAAGGTGGCTACTTTGAAGAACCTAGAATATGACATATATTTTCAGTTGTTTCACACTTTTTTTTTTGTTATGTATTTAATTCCACATGTGTTAATTCATAGTTTTGATGCCTTCAGTGTGACTCTACAATTTTCATAGTCATGAAAATAAAGAAAACTCTTTGAATGAGAAGGTGTCCAAAATTGTGGTCTGTACTGTGTGTGTATGTATATATATGTGTGTGTGTGTGTGTGTGTGTGTGTGTGTGTGTATATATATATATATATATATATATATATAATATATACACACATACCATATTTATTGGGGTATTGCGCGCTCCGGCGTAGCCTCGGTAGTGTCCTCCCGGCTTCTCTCGCGCTGTCCGAGTCAAATTCCCGTGCTCAGTTTGAAGCCTCCGGCGACATATACCGAGCGCAGTACACTCGGGCACGCTCGGCTTCTCGAGCATAAACGTCAGAGCGTGACTACGAGCGAAGCCGAGCCTGGCCGAATGTACCCGAGTGTACTGTGCTTGGTATATGTCGGCGGAGGCTTCAAACTGAGCACAGGTATCGGCGTATATCGCGCACGTTTTTCCCCTTATTTTAAGGGGGCAAAAAAGTGCGCTGTGTGTGTGTGTGTGTGTGTATATATATATATATATATATATATATATATATATATATATATATATATATATATATATATATATATTTAAAAAAATATATATAATATATATAAAATTTAGTGCCGAAACAATCGACAACTAATCGATTATGAAATGAATCAATTACAATTTTCATAATCGATTAATCGGCCAGAAACGAAATGGGGTTAAAAGAACTGAAATTAGCTGTAAATATTACTTTCACTGTCCCACAGTAAAAAAAAAATGAAGCGATTATTTGCTCTTTTTATACTTTATTTTTGTTTTGTTAACCCCATTATGTTACTAAACATCTCAGGCCGGGTTCACACCTCTGTTTTTTGGTGCTTTTTGCAGAAACACACTACAGTTCATTTACATGTTTTCCTATGGGACACGTTCACATCCATGATTTTTTTTCAGCTGCTGCGTATTTGGAAAGGGTGAGGAGTTTTTAATGCAAAACGGTGCTATTTTGTTTTTTTTGGTTCAATATACTTCAGTAGAGAAGCTGCACGAAAGCATGGAATTTGTTTTTGCGGCAATTTGAGTTTTGTAATCTGCTCAACAACAAATTGGCCTAAATTTTTTTTTAAATGCTATTTTTTTTTCTTTAAGGCTATTATCCGATTAATCGAAACAATAATCGGCCAACTAATCGATTTATGAAATCAATCGTTAGTTGCAGCCCTAAATAAATATATATATATATATATATATATATATATATATACACTTTTATTTCTATTACAAGGAATAGTGCATGACTGGTCCTCTTTACAGAGAAATATGAATTATATAATTCCCCACATCTCCTCCTATAATGGAAAGCCTGAGATAAAAACAAAAGAAAAAAACCAAGCTTCCCAGCATTTGGCCAAAGGTTCGGGGTCGCGGGTGACACTCAGAACGATTTAGAGCCGTTCGGAAATACTCACAACCATTTCCGAGGGTTTCAGAGTTCATCCGAGCTGTCCCTGAGTATTTCCGAGGCTCTCTGGCTTCCTCCCCACCTCCTGGCCACATGTGGTATTGCTTGCAATAGAAGTCAATGCAGAATTAATTATCTTTGTTTCCATTGACTTCTATGGGGAAATTCTCTTTGCTATGCTTTGGATTACAAGAATTCTCCTGGAACGAATTATGTTTGTAATCCGATGTTCCACTATTATTATTACACCTTCCAAATATCAGAACATGTATATGAATGTCAATATGTCAGTGAAAAGTGTCAAGTATTTATAGGCTCATCAGCTATAATTATCTTTCCTTTTGAAGTATTTGTCAGAGTTGACATTTATTGTAACAATTGATAACATGTCATTCATTTGTCGGTTCGTGTTGCCACATGGGTAACCGTGGAATCTGGCATACCAGTTCATGCCTCACTGAATACTTGTAGGAAGCTCATTAATGCCACATGGCAGACTTTGGTGCTGAGTTTGCAAACTTAAGCCGTTGATGGGAATTCAGTTCTTTTGAATCAAGGAAGAGCTCCAATCGGTATACAAATAAAACATTTATTTATTTTTTGGACTATGGGCTGTAGTAGTACCGAGAGTTCTAGTCTAATGCTCCATGCAAACTGGACACTAAAACAGGGTTTGACAAATTTGCTTGGAATCTAGGAGCCAGCTAAAAAAGTTAGGTGCCAGAAACCGCGTCCCGTCCAGCCAAGCTTGCGCGCAGAAGCGAACTCATACGTGAGCCTGCATATGTAAACTGTGTTCAAACCACACATGTGAGGTATCGCTGCGATTGGTAGAGCGAGAGCAATAATTCTAGCCCTAGACCTCTGTAACTCCAAACATGCAACCTATAGAATTTTTTTAAACGTTGCCTATAGAGATTTTAAAGGGTAAAAGTTTGTCGCTATTCCACGAGCGGACGCAATTTTGAAGCATGACATGTTGGGTATCAATTTACTTGGCGTAACATTATCTTTCACAATATAAAAAACAATTGTGCTAACTTTTACTGATGTCTTATTTTTTAATAAAAAAAAAGTGTATTTTTTTCCCCAAAAAAAAGCGCTTGTAAGACCGCTGCACAAATACGTGGTGACAAAGTATTGCAACGACCGCCATTCTATTCTTTAGGATGTTAGAATGAAAATTATATTTATATATATATATATTTATTAATGTGTGTGTGTGTGTGCGTGTTTGGGGGTTCTAATTAGAGGGAAGGAGATGGCAGTGAAAAAACACATTAGAACTGCTGTTTTACTTGTAAGGTCACAGAAGGAAGCTTAGGCGTGCAGAAGGCCGCAAAGCTGCTGCCTCAATTACCGGATCCTGTGTCTCCGCACGCCCCCACAGGCCTATGCTTTCCCGGGGCGCCAGGTCACAATTTCTTGTCGCAAATGCGACCGGGCGTCTGGATTTTGTCAAGGCCTGCATTAAAATAAGGTTATAAAACCGCCTAAACCTGGTGGTTTTTTTTTATTTTTTTTTTTTTTTTTTATAAGTCTTTGCAATAGCATTTTACCACGTTGGCATTTTTTTGTATTTTTTTTTTTTTTTTAAGTGGATCAATAAAGCTGGTGAGCCACGTTTATGAGCGTTCGACGTTTTTTGTGGTCATATAAACGTCTCCTGAATGTGATTTTAGGGCCATTCTAACACCTGGATATGTTTATTTGTGAACCATTCCATTGTAGATTTTGCTTTATGTTTTGGATCATTGTCTTGTTGGAAGACAAATCTCCGTCCCAGTCCCAGGTCTTTTGCAGACTCCATCAGGTTTTCTTCCAGAATGGCCCTGTATTTGGCTCCATCCATCTTCCCATCAATTTTAACCATCTTCCCTGTCCCTGCTGAAGAAAAGCAGGCCCAAACCATGATGCTGCCACCACCATGTTTCACAGTGGGGATGGTGTGTTCAGGGTAATTAGCTGTGTTGCTTTTACGCCAAACATAACGTTTTGCATTGTTGCCAAAAAGTTCGATTTTGGTTTCATCTGACCAGAGCACCTTCTTCCACATGTTTGGTGTGTCTCCCAGGTGGCTTGTGGCAAACTTTAAACAACACTTTTTATGGATATCTTTAAGAAATGGCTTTCTTCTTGCCACTCTTCCATAAAGGCCAGATTTGTGCAGTATACGACTGATTGTTGTCCTATGGACACAGTCTCCCATCTCAGCTGTAGATCTCTGCAGTTCATCCAGAGTGATCATGGGCCTCTTGGCTGCATCTCTGATCAGTCTTCTCCTTGTATGAGCTGAAAGTTTAGAGGGACGGCCAGGTCTTCGTAGATTTGCAGTGGTCTGATACTCCTTCCATTTCAATATTATCGCTTGCACAGTGCTCCTTGGGATGTTTAAAGCTTGGGAAATCTTTTTGTATCCAAATCTGGCTTTAAACTTCTCCACAACAGTATCTCGGACCTGCCTGGTGTGTTACTTGTTCTTCATGATGCTCTCTGCGCTTTAAACGGACCTCCTGAGACTATCACCGTGCAGGTGCATTTATACGGAGACTTGATTACACACAGGTGGATTCTATTTATCATCATTAATCATTTAGGTCAACATTGGATCATTCAGAGATCCTCACTGAACTTCTGGAGAGAGTTTTCTGCACTGAAAGTAAAGGGGCTGAATAATTTTGCACACCCAATTTTTCAGTTTTTTATTTGTTAACAAAGTTAACTTGTTGATTCTTCACAAAAATTACAGTTTTATATCTTTGTTTGAAGCCTGAAATGTGGCAAAAGGTTGCAAAGTTCAAGGGGGCCGAATACTTTTGCAAGGCACTGTAAGTCGCTTAATTGGCCCTCGCTCTTCAAAAGGTTGGGCACCCCTGATCTACAGTTTCCAGGCAGAAAAAAAAACTGCATTTATGATATAAAAGTGCATGCTGGACACTGGACAGAACACTAGGGACAAAGGGGATATGTAATTATTTTATACTGTATGTGTACTGTGTTTTTTACTTTTTTGAATTTGGCACCGATCTCCACCCCTGTGCGTCGTAACGTCACAGGGAATGGAGATCGGCGGCAATCGGTACTGTGTGAATTGAGCAAGGAGACGGCTCACTCACACATCGGGGAGACATCGCAGGATCCAGGGACAAGTTAAGTACATCTCCCTGCCTGGATACGATGTGCGATGTGACCCTGAGTTTGGCTCGGGGATACCGCTATTAGTACTGAAATTTCACCCCGAGCCAGACTCGGGAATACTGCCAGAGAGGTTAAAGGGGGAAAAAAAACTAAATCCAATCGGGTTTAAAAAAATAAGTCTTATAAGCCTGTGAAGTCTCTAGTAGGGGCCAAAATCTTTGCAATGCAGGGAACAGGGTCCTGTGTGTTATGCCAGATAGTAAAGCAAATGGGTGGCACACTGCCTCTATACGCCAATGTTGCGGGCAGGACTGGACTGTCTGATTTGTACAAACTGCCCATCAAATTTAGATGGGCAGGAAAAGTCAACGAGGGATTTGCACAAAGGTTCCACCCACACTGCGTCGTGAGTGAGTGAAGAACTTCTAAGGCGTAGCACATGCAAACTTAATCGCCTATGGGCACTCGTTGTTCCTGTCTCCTTTGACATCAAAAGAGATGAGTTTTGATCTTTCTTCTGAAGGCCAAGTGGTTTTCCTCCAACCGAATGCTGGTTAGTAAGGCGTTCCATAGTCTGGGACCTTGGAGCGCAAATCGTCTTTCTCCTTTGGACTTGTATCTGGCTTTGGGTATCTGGAGTAGATTTTGGTTGGTGGATCGCAGAACACGATTAGGGTTGTGAGCTTTAAGTTTTTCGCATTGATAAAGGGGGGCCTTCTCATGGATGCACTTATGCGTCAGACATAGTGCTTTAAAAGCAATTCTGTCTTTTACTGGCAGCCAATGAAGGGTTCTCAGCGAAGGTGAGTGATTCCCAGGGTTTTATCCCAGTCACAAGTCTGGCGGCCGTATTTTGAATGACTTGCAGGCGAGAGATTTGGTACTTTGGGAGTCCTAGATAGAGGGCATTGGCATAGTCCAGTCTGGAGTTCACGATTGTTCCCACCATGACTGCAATGTCTTCTTTAGGAATAAAAGGAATAAGTCTTTCTAGTAGGCACAGCAGATGGTGAGATCCGCTGACTACTGACCCTATTTGTGCATCTATTGTCATGTAGGTGTCGAAGATGACCCCAAGACTTTTGACTTTGGCGCTAGGGGTGATGATTTGGCCCAGAATGGGCGGGGGGGTCCAAGTTGTTGCAAGTTGATTCTTACGGCTGGCGTGAAACAGGAGTTCTGTTTTCGAGCTGTTGAGTTTAAGATAACTCTTCGTCATCCAGTTTTCTATCAAAGAGAGGCATGTCTCTAGACTGAGATGATGATCTTTTTTGTTGCAGATGCGAAAATACAGTTGTGTGTCATCTGCATATGCGTGATAAAGTAGTTTTTGGCTATTGATGATTTCAAAGAGAGGGCGAAGATAGATGTTGAACAGCACCGGTGACAGAGGGGATCCTTGAGGGACTCCGCATGACACTGTGCGTTTTTCAGAAGTGAAAGGTCCCAATTTCACTACTTGTGATCGGTTTTCCAGAAAAGAGGAGAACCATGATAGATCACATTCTGCGACTTTGGCTACTTCAGCTAGCCGATTCAGTAATAGTTTGTGATCTACCGTGTCGAAAGCTGCGCTTAGGTCCAACAGAACTAGAAGACAAGATTCTCTTTCGTCTGCGGCCTTGAGGGCGTCCTCCCATATTTTTAGTGCTGTTTCCGTCCCGTGTCCGAAACCCGATTGAAAAGGATCAAGCAAATTATGGGCGTCTAAGTGATGTTGTAGCTGTTGTACCACTACTTTCTCCATCACTTTTTAGAGAGGACCATTAGGCCTGTTATAGGATGACGTAGTAGTAGTTTTGGGTCTTTGGGGTCGGGGGTGGGCTTCTTTAAAACAGGTTTAATTTATACCTTGTTTACTATACCTTCTTTGAATGACTGGTTTATCAGCTGCGTGATGGGTGGTGCCAGGATATCGGCACATTCTTTCAGCAGTTTAGTGGGGATGATATCATTCGGTGCTGTGCTATTTTGTAGGGTATCAATGATGTTTTTTGTGGCCTCGATGGAAATGGGTTTTAAGGTGAACTTTGTTGCTTGTGGCAAATTTGTGTGGGTATTAGGCGTATGGTTGAGGGGGGGGGGGGGGGGTTAATGGGCGTTCTATTTTGCTGAATGCTTTCACGGATTCCTTCAATTGTTGATGAAATAATCTGATAATTCATTGCAAAATTCTTGGGTATCAGAATTGGGGGCTTCGAGACAGACGGGATTCATGGTCTCGGTAACTATCTTGAAGAGTTTGCGGGGACGATTTAGGGCATTAGTGATGATATTGGTGAAATGATTTTTTTGGGCTTTGAAGATTTTCTTTGTGGTATTTTTTTTGTTTATTATCTTTGTAGATGGTATGGTTTTCCTCAGAGGAGCTTCTTTTCCAGGCTGCTTCCGCGCTCTTGCTTCAGCAACGACAGCTGGTCATTAAACCAGCTGGAGTTGTTTTTCCGGATGCAGGTTTTGCGTTTGGGCGATACTAAGTCAGCTGACTGTAGTAGAGCCGTGTTTATGGCATCCAGTGTTTCTGTGGCTGTTTGATGTGGTTGGATTGTTTTTATTTTTTTTCCCTAAAGTGGTTTGGAAGAGCTCTGAATAGAGCTTCTTTTGCGATCTAGTCCAGTGTGTTGTCATCGGTTTTGACGTTTTTGTTAGGGGACATTTACGGTGATTGTGAGTTTAATTGCATGGTGGTCTGTCCATGGCAACGATTCATTTTTTAGAATGTTTGTTTATTTCCAGATCTTGTCTCAAAATAAGATTGAGCGTGTGACCGGAAGCATGTGTGGGCCCACATACTAGTTGCTGCAGACCTAATCTTTCCAGATGGTCAATGCAAGCCTCGGCAACGGGATCCTGTGAGGAGTTGGCCCAGAGGTTGAAGTCCCCGAGTAGCAAAAGGTGTTTTGCTGTTTAGGGTGTAAGTGGACATGAACTCTGTCCAAGGTGAGAGAAGCTGCGATTTTGGACCCGGTGGTCTATAGCAGAGAAGAATATGAACGGTCTCCTGGGGGTTTCTTTGGAGTTGCAGAGTGAGGGTTTCCACGTATGGGAGTGAGTACTGAAGGGCTGGTTTAGTGATCGAGAGGTGAGTCTTGTGGATCACAGCCAGGCCTCCTCCTCCTTGCTCCACTCTGTTGTGGTACTGAAGACTACACAGGGGACTACACTGTTGTACAACTGGTTGCTCTGTGCAAGGGAGGGGCAGATGGGGGGGGGGGGGTTATGAAATGGAAGGGACATTTTCTGAGATTGTTTGCTTATTATATGGTCACAAAGGCCAGTGTTCTAAAATCCTGCAGTCATCAAGACCACCGGTGCAAGGTCCATAGCCTTCCACTGGATGTGATGACAGAGAGTCCACTGCCGGAGCATGGAGGACAGTCTTCTGGGGGAGAGCAGGATCTGGAAATGAAATGCCTTTGCTCTCCCTTAGACCTAAATGAGCAGTCAACCCTTGCTGAGCGGGCACAGCCTAATGCAAAGAGCAATTTTCAGATTTCCGTAGTCAGGCTTTAACCACTTGCTTACTGGGCACTTAAACACCCTTCCTGCCCAGAGCAATTTTCAGCTTTCAGCACTCTCACACTTTGAATGACAATTACTCAGTCATGCAACACTATACCTAAATGATTTTTTTGTCCTTTTCTTCCCACAAATAGAGCTTTCTTTTGGTGGTATTTGATCATCTCTGGGTTTTTTATTTTTTGCGCTATTAATAAAAAAAGACCGAAAATTTTGAAAAAAAAAGATTTTTTCTTAGTTTCTGTGATAAAATTTTGCTAATTATTAATTTTTCTTCATACATTTTGGCCACAATTTATACTGCTACATGTCTTTGATAAAAATAACCCAAAATTTTTCGAAATTATTTGGTCTGTGTGAAAATTTTAGAGTCTACAAGCTATAGTGCAAATCATAAAAAATTATCACATCTGATTACACCTGATGTACTGAAGGCCAATCTCATTTCTTGAGACCCCAACAAGCCAGGAAAGTACAAATTCCCCCCAAATAACCCCATTTTGGAAAGTAAACATTCCAAGGTATTTATTAAGAGGCATGGTGAGGTATTTGAAGTTGTAATTTTTTCCCACAATACTTTGCAAAATTAAGATTTTTATTTTTTATTTAAAAATGTTCTCAAAATTGTCATTGTAATAGCTTATTTCTCTCACATGGCATGTGCATACCACAAATTACACCCCAAAATACATTCTGCTATTCCTCCTGAGTAAAACGATACCCCATGTGTGAGACTTTTTCACTGCCTGGCCACATACGGAGGCCCAACATGCAGGAAGCGCCATCAGGGGTTTTAGGAGCATAAATTGCACATCTAACTAGTTGACTACCTATTACACTTTTGAAGGCCCTGGAACACCAGGACAATGGAATTACCCACAAAATGACCCCATTTTGGAAAGCTAACACCCCAACGTATAATCTATGAGGCATAATGAGTCTTTTGAACGGTTCATTGTTTTCCAGAAGTTTTTGGAACACGTGGAAAAAAAATGAAAACGCATTTTTTTTTACACAAAGTTGTCCGTTTCTAAGATATTTCCAACACATAGCATTTAGATAGCAAAAATGACACCCCAAAATACATTCTGCTACTCCTCCTGAGTAAAACGATACCCCATGTGTGAGACTTTTTCACTGCCTGGCCACATACGGAGGCCCAACATGCAGGAAGCGCCATCCAGGGTTTTAGGAGCATAAATTGCACATCTAACTAGTTGACTACCTATTACACTTTTGAAGGCCCTGGAACACCAGGATAATGAAATTACCCACAAAATGACCCCATTTTGGAAAGCTAACACCCCAACGTATAATCTATGAGGCATAATGAGTCTTTTGAACGGTTCATTGTTTTCCAGAAGTTTTTGGAACACGTGGAAAAAAAATGAAAACGCATTTTTTTTTTACACAAAGTTGTCCGTTTCTAAGATATTTCCAACACATAGCATTTAGATAGCAAAAATTACACCCCAAAATACATTCTGCTACTCCTCCTGAGTAAAACGATACCCCATGTGTGAGACTTTTTCACTGCCTGGCCACATACGGAGGCCCAACATGCAGGAAGCGCCATCCAGGGTTTTAGGAGCATAAATTGCACATCTAACTAGTTGACTACCTATTACACTTTTGAAGGCCCTGGAACACCAGGATAATGAAATTACCCACAAAATGACCCCATTTTGGAAAGCTAACACCCCAACGTATAATCTATGAGGCATAATGAGTCTTTTGAACGGTTAATTGTTTTCCAGAAGTTTTTGGAACACGTGGAAAAAAAATGAAAACGCATTTTTTTTTACACAAAGTTGTGCGTTTCTAAGATATTTCCAACACATAGCATTTAGATAGCAAAAATGACACCCCAAAATACATTCTGCTACTCCTCCTGAGTAAAACGATACCCCATGTGTGAGACTTCTACACAGCCTGACCACATACAGAGATCAAACATGCAAGGAACACGGTCCGGTGTTCCAGAGACACATAGCATGCACATACCAAGAATTACACCCCAAAATACATTATGCTGAGCAAAGCGTAAACAAAAGATTACCTGTGGTAATAGTAGCGCAGTTCTACACAGCAGGATAGCACTGGTCCAGGCAGCAGGCAGGGACTTGGTCAGCAACGGCATACACAATTGTCCAGGCAGGGATACTGTCCCGTCAGGGTTAGTGCAGGTGGTCAGTTCATGCACCAGGCAGAGGCATGATGGCATAGGTCCTACAGGCAGAAGTAGGGCCTCGTTCAGAACAGAATGGGGACAGGGGTGGAGGCTTCTCCCACCCAAATCTCTTTGAAGCCTCCGGGCAACCAGACCCTAATCTAGAATGAGAAAACAAAAACAATTGTTTTCTTCATCCAGAAAAACAAATTCTGGAGCCCCTCACATATGTGAGACCCCTGTGCTATGAATCCCACTAGTCCACTGGCAGGGTAAAAGATCAGTCCAAGAGGCAGGCAAAAAGAATGGTCAAACAGTCCAGGGTCAGTTCCAGATCAGGCAGAGGTATAAACAAAATCAGTAGGCATAAGCATGGTCAAATAACAGTCCAGGGTCAGTTCCAAATCAGGCAGAGGTATAAACAGAATCGGTAGGCAGAATCGTGGTCAAATAACAAGCCGGGGTCATAAGCAGAGGTATAAGGGGTGTGAAGGTAAATGGCAGAAAGTGACTAATAATTTAGTGAGGTATGGTAACGGGCGAAACAACCAACTACGCAGAGGGCTGGTTGGGAAGGGCATTTAGGACAATAATAAATGGTGTCGCTTCTCACTCCTGCTTTGGAGCACACCTTGCATCTTTTTTGGCATTTATGGCCTGTTGGTCTGGGAGGGAGTTTATCTGGAAAGTGGCGCTCGCTGAGTCGGCTAACCACATCGGATCGAATGTATTCTGGTGGGTTGCTGGGGTATAAAAGGGCAGTGGTGATTTCCTCCAGGTAGAAAAGGTAGGGTTTGGGTCTTGGAGTGGATTTCCGATATATTACGTAGGTATTGTACGCGGCCAAATTAAACAAATAAATTGAAACTTTTTTATACCACTGGTATGATCTTCTTGTAGAAAGGTAGGGTTCCAGCATCTGGTCGTTCAAATCGACACCCCCCATGAACTTATTGTAGTCATAAATGCATTTCGGTTTCTGGATTAGCCCATTCCTTGTTCTGGTCTCAACGAATGTGTTGTTGTGGATGGTAGAAAGCACGTACACATCCCTTTTGTCCCTCCATTTCACAGCCAGAACTTCCTCTGTACGTAAACTCGCCGTCTCCCCTTTTTCTAATTTTTTGACGACAAGACTTTGAGGAAAGCCCTTCCGGTTTGATCGCACGGTGCCGCATGCTGGGGTTTTTTTGTGGAAAAGGTTTCGGAACAGGGGCAAACTTGTGTAGAAATTGTCCACATATAAGTGGTATCCTTTCTCCAGGAGTGGGTTCAGGAGTTGCCAAACAATTTTCCCGCTGGTTCCTACGTAGTCTGGACAATTAGGGGGGTGTAGCTGGCTGTCCTTTCCTTCGTATACGTTGAAGGCATACGTATAACCTGTGGCTCGGTCACATAACTTATAGAGCTTCACCCCATAGCGGGCCCTTTTACTGGGAATGAATTGTTTTATGCCCAGCCTGCCAGAAAATTTTACTAAGGATTCGTCTACACATATTTGTTGGTCCGGGGTAAACAACTGGGGGAAAATTTCGGAAAAATAATTTAGTAGTGGCCGTATTTTATAAAGTTTATCAAAACTTGGGTCATTTCGGGGAGGGCACTGGGTATTGTCGTTGTAGTGTAGGAATCTCATTATCAATTGATATCTGGTCCTGGGCATTTTTGAGGAAAAGATGGGCATGTGGTAGATGGGGCGGTTTGACCAATAGGCACGTAGCTGGTTTTTGTGGTTTAGTCCCATACAGAATATGAGGCCCAAAAAAATTTTAAACTCTTCCACTGTTAGGGCTCTCCACTCGAAGGGACGGGCATAATAGGATGTGGGGTTACTGGAAATAAATTGTTCTGCATAAAGATTGCACTGGGTAACAATTGAGGCAAGCATGTTGTCGGTGAAAATTAAATTAAAAAAATTAATCGGGGCAAAATTTTCTGTGTCCACCTGGACTCCTGGCTGGGCAGTGAAGGGGGGAATGTTGGCTTCTCCTGAATTAGAAGGAAGCCACAGGGGGTTCTGAAGGGAATAGGGAAGGCTGGCATGGGACCTAACCCTTTGGGACTGAGGTGACACCCCACTGGTACGTGACCTTGCTTGCTGAGGTCTTGCGGTACTGGTGGATGGCACAGCGGTGCTGGTGGATGGCACTGCCTCCTTAGCAATACGCCTTCTTCTGGCGGGTGGACCCTCCTCCTCCTCTTCTTCTTCTTCCTCGTCCTCCTCTTCTTCCTCCTCGTCCTCCTCCTCGGATGTCTCTTCTCCACTGCTGACTATCGGCTCATAGGTGATGTCAGATTCATTGTCGGAATTTTCAGTGGAATCTGAATCGCAGAGCTCCCCGTTGCTCTCGTCAGCCGCCATAATTTCATATGCCTCCTCGAGCGAAAAGGATCTTTTAGCCATTGTTGGCACTGATGACACTGACAGGTGGCACTGACGGCAAATGGCACGGACTGATGACAGATGGCACTGATGACAGATGGCAGGTGGCACGGGCAGATAGCACTGATGGCAGGTGGCACAGGCAGATGGCACAGGCAGATGGCACTGATGGTAGATTGCACTGGCAGGTGGCACTGATGGGAGATTGCACTGGCAGGTGACACTGATGGCAAATTACACTAATTGCAGGTAGCACTAATGGCAGCTGGCACGGGCAGATGGCACGGATGGCAGATGGCACCGAAGACACTGGCAGATGGCACGGGCAGATGGCACGGGCAGATGGCACTGATGACAGATGGCACGGGCAGGTGGCACGGGCAAGGTGGCACTGGCAGATAGCACTGATGGCAGGTGGCACAGGCAGATGGCACAGGCAGGTGGCACTGATGGTAGATTGCACTGGCAGGTGACACTGATGGCAGATTGCACTGATGGCAGATTGCACTGATGGCAGATGGCACTTACGGCAGATGGCAGGTGGCACTGATGGCAGGGGCAGGTGGCACTGATGGCAGGGGCAGGTGGCACTGATGGCAGGGGCAGATGGCACTGATGGCAGGGGCAGATGGCACTGATGGCAGGGGCAGATGGCACTGGGGGCAGGTGGCACTGATGGCAGGGACAGGTGGCACTGGCAGGTGGCACAGGCTGTTTGCACTGGCAGGTGGCACTGGCAGAGACACTGGCGCTGTTTTTAATTAAACTTTAACTTTTTTTTTTACTCACTGACTTTCACTCTCTCTCCTCACACGCTGTGTGTGAGGAGAGAAAGCCGGCGATGAGAGATGATCTCATTTGTTTACAATTGAGATCATCTCTCATTGGACATCAGGATCGAGTGCTGAATGGCCTCTGTGATTGGCCATTCAGCACGATCTGTGATTGGCTGTGTCCAAGGGACACGGCCAACACAGTTTTTTGCCGATGCGCGATCGCGGGGACGCGCAGGGAGCGGGGAAAGGCTGTCACGTCCAAAGACGTCAACCCGGCGCCTCAGGTTTGCGCGGTTCACGTCTTTGGACGTGACGGGGAAACCAAGTGGTTAAAGGAGTTGTAAAGGTTTTTTTTTTTTTTTTTTTTTCCTAAACAGGTTCCTTTAAGCTAGTGCAGGGGTCTCCAAACTGTGGCCCGAGGGCCAGATGTGGTCCATTGCTAGCCTTTATCCGGCCCTTGGGGCTTTACTCCTCCCACTGATATGAGGCACTATTCCCACCAACGCCAACAAGGGGGCACAATTTCTTTCACGGATACCAATGATGGGATACAATTTCTCCTACTAATAGGGGCGCTACTCCTTATCCTACTGACTGCAAGCTCTGAGGCCATATTTTCTCTCACCAATGCTGGGCCAGGACATTTTTTACCCCCGCTGGCCACAATCCGGCCCTCCTAAAGTCTGAAAGACAATAAACTGGCCCTTTGTTTGAAAAGATTGGAGACCCCTGAGCTAGTGCATTGTTGGGTCACTTACCTTTTCCTTTGATTTCCCTTCTAAATGTTTTTTTTTTCTTTGTCTGAATTTCTCACTTCCTGTTCCTCCTCGGTAAGCTGTTCTGGCTGACTAACCCCCAGCCAGATGGGGGCAAGCTTACTGAGGAGAAACAGAAAGTGAAAAATTCAGACAAAGGAAAAAAAACATTTAGAAGGGAAATCAAAGGAAAATGTAAGTGAACCAACAATGCACTAGATTAAAAAATCTATTTAGAAAATATAAAAAAACAAACCTTCACAAATAGCCCCGGAAGGATTTGCCCCCTTAATGACAGGCCATTTTTTGTGATGTGACATTGTGTCACTTTGACAATTGCGCGGATATTCGACATTGTACCCAGACAAAATTGACGTCCTTCTTCTTTTTTGGTGGCATTTGATCATCTCTACGTTCTTTTATTTTTTATTGTACTACAAACAAAATAGAGCGCCAAGTTTAAAAAAAAAGCAATTTTTTTTGCTTTTAATAAATACCCCCCCCCCCCCCACACACAAATAAAATGGGTCTATCTATCGATCTATCTATCTTACACAAAGCACTTTCTAAAAAAAAATAAAAAAATATATATATATATATATATATATATATATATATATATATATATATATATATATATATATATATATATATATATAATATATATATAATTATATACACACTATAAAACCAGCAATTCCTGGAGTTCTCCTTTTTTTATTTCAGAGTATATTACTTCTACCATTATTTATATATATATATATATATATATATATATATATATATATATATGTGTGTGTGTGTGTGTGTGTGTGTGTGTATATATATGTGTGTGTGTAGAATACACTGAAATAAAGAACTCCAGGAATTGCTGGTTTTATGTGTGTGTGTGTGTGTATATATATATATATATATATATATATATTATTGGATTAAAAAATTTCGGCTTGCCCGATCACATCCATCATTTTAAAAACACCAGCTCGCTGCCAGTAAAGGTAGCGTGTGTGTGTGTGTGTGTGTTTTTTTTTTTTTTTTTTTCCCCCGCTTATTTTACAAGTAATAGTTATGTTCTTGTAAATCTCAGATAAATGTACATACTCTTTAATAAACATTCAATTAAAGTAGGCCAATCTAATTTAGTATTGGATTTCTTGTTTCTCAATTTGCTCAGTATAATAGTACACACTAGGAGACCCATTAGCTTACAGTCAGCATAGCGTGCATTTGGGAGTTTTTCTAATGTACAGCGAGAGTGCAATCAGTATTGTATTTTACCATTTGAATTGGCTTCAAATCCCTCTGTCTCTGTTATGGGATAAACTGCTTAAAGGTTAATTATACTTTTAAATCCTTTTGTATCTAAAGCTAAAATTTTCTAAATTTTTTTTTTATATACTTTTATTTTTCATTTTGTAAAGCGTAGCAAAGGGTTAGACCAGTGTTTCTCAAACTTTTTTTTGTTTTGCGGCGCACAAAAAAGGTCTACTTTTTTTGCAGCACACCTGAAAAGATGTATCGTTTTTTTTGTGGTGAGCGGTAGAGGTAAAAAAATAAATTATATATATATATATATATATATATATATATATATATATATATATATATATATATATATATATACACACTGCAGTCTTGTGTGATCCCCCCCCAATATTTAGCTATCGCTGGTGTCTAATATTGGGGATCACACAAGACTGCTGCTTTTGTATTGTGTGTATATATTATATTTTCCTGCTAATATAATTGGGCAATGGAGACCACACAAGACTGCTGCTTATAATTACACACTGGTCCGCCCGTCCGTCCCTATCTCTTCTCTTACCTTCTCGGCTCCACACTGTGAGACAGCCAGGGACTGCTGGCTCCTCTGCTCTGTTGTGAGTAGCACTGGAGGAGGGAATTGCGGCACGCCGTGCTCCGCACCTCGTTGGCTGGATACCCCTGGCGCGGCACCTGTCCTGGCACACTGTTGGCATCGTATTTGGATTGGCAGGGTCTGGTGATGGCACACATCATGCAATACAATTGGCGCACAGGCCAAGCAGCACAGATGATTGTGTCCATGTGAGGCATGCCCACTTGCTCAGTGAGTGACAGTCAGCACGTCTTGCGGTGGGGCTTTGGCTAGAATTGCACATACGTTGCCTGTTGCAATCCGTTTGTGATCTCCGTTGATGACATAGGTGCAGTGCAGCATAGTAATCCTTCATTATAACCACTGCTATTAAAGCTATGAATGAAACCGGTATTTAGAACATAAATGGTCCCTGTTGCACATCGGGCAGATACATGTATGTACAAATGTGTTCATAAGTTTACATAATTTATGATTTCCTGAGAATATGAATAACACAAACTTTTTCTTCAGTTTGGTTTCAACAGAACCCCTAATTTTCCACTTCTTGATTAGAGTTTGAACACTGCTGATTGGCATTCTCAATTCTTTTGAATATCTTTTTATATCCCTTTCCGGTTTCATACAGTGCAACAACCTTTTCCCACAGATCCTTTGACAATTCTTTTGCTTTCCCCGTGATTCAGAATCCAGAAATGTCAGTGCAGCACTGGATGAAAGGTGCAAGGATCTGTCAAGAGTCCAGAAACTCCATTGTCCTTTTATACACACACGCGCGCACACACACTAATTACAAGCAAACAGATCACTGATGAGGATGGCCATTCAACCCCTTTTGTGTCAACTTGTGTGCATTTTATCGGGCCAAAATCACCAGGGTATGTAAACTTTTGATTAGGGTCATTTGGGTAGTTTCTGTTGTCATGATTTAAAAAAAGCGCAAACATAGTTGATTGATAATAAACGGCTTCAGCCAAACACTAACCATGAGTGAAAAATGAATGATAACACAAAAACATATTCTCTGAAAAATGGCCAAGAAATCATAAATTCTGCCAGGGTATGTAAACTTATGAGCACAACTTTATCGGCTTGGGCCGTGGATGATTGCGTTCAAAACACAGAGAAAGGAAAGGGAGACATAATAGGTGTATTTTTAAATTAGCTGGTGATCCTGAATAATAAAAAAGCTAAAGTGTCTGGTTCCTCTAAATTGGAGAACAGGAAATGAGCCCAGAATTGCGGCCTACAAGTGGCAATCTGTTTGCTTGTTTAACCACTTAAGCCCCGGACCATTATGCAGCTAAAGGACCAAGCCACTTTTTGCGATTCGGCACTGCGTCGCTTTAACTGACAATTGCGCGGTCCTGCGATGTGGCTCCCAAACAAAATTTGCGTTTTTTTTTTTCCCCCACAAATGGTCTTCTTTTGGTGGTATTTAATCACCTCTCCGGTTTTTATTTTTTGCGCTATAAACAAAAATAGAGCGACAATTTAAAAAATATTTTAAATTTTTGCTATAATAAATATCCCCAACAATATATATAAAAAAAAAAAAAATTCCCTCAGTTTAGGCCGATACGTAATCTTCTACATATTTTTGGAAAAAAAATATCGCAATAAGCATTTATTATTCGGTTTACGCAAAAGTTATAGCGTCTACAAAATAGATAGTTTTATGGCATTTTTATTAATTATATATTTTTTTTACTAGTAATTGCGGCAATCAGCTATATTTATCATGACTGCGACATTATGGCGGACACATCAGACACTTTTTGATTTGACAGCATTTTGGGACCTTTGTCATTTTCACAGTAATTGGTGCTATAAAAATGCACTGATTACTGTGAAAATGACACTGGCAGTGAAGGGGGTTAACCACTAGGGGGTGCTGAAGGGGTTAAGTGTTCCCTAAGAAGTGATTCTTACTGTATGGGGGCATGGCGTGACGGGGAACAGACGATCAGTGACACTGCAACTAGGAAGAACGGGGAAGGTTTGTTTACAGTTGCCTCTCCTCGTTCTTCAGCTCTGTGACCCGATCGTGGGACACCGGCAGCGATCGGGTCCCACGCGACCCATGGCTAGGCATCTTAAAGGAGATGTACAGGTACATAATTATGCCCAGCTGTGCCGCTCTGCCCGACGTATATCGACGTGAGGCTGTCCTTAAGTGGTTAACCACTTAAGGACCGCCTACTGCACATTTACGTCGGCAGAATGGCACGGCTGGGCACATCAACGTATATATACGTTGATTTTAGTACCCAGCCGTGGGGCGCGCGCCCGCGACCTGGTCCGAAGCTCCGGGACCGCGGGATTCGCGGACCCGATCACCGCTGCAGTGCGGCGATCCGTCCCTGGAGCGGAAGAACGGGGAGAGCCGTGTGTACACACGGCTTCCCCGTGCTTCTCTGTGGCCGTAGCATCGATCGCGTCATCCCTGTAATAGGGGGACGCGATCGATGACGTCACACCTACAGCCACACCCCCCTACAGTTGTAAACCTAACACATAGGCACACATCCCCTACAGCGCCACCTGTGGTTAACTCCCAAACTGCAACTGTCATTTCCACAGTAAACAATGCAAATTTAAATGCATTTTTTGCTGTGAAAATGACAATTGTCCCAAAAATGTGTCAAAATTGTCCGAAGTGTCCGCCATAATGTCGCAGTCACGAAAAAAATCGCTGATCGCCGCTATTAGTAGTAAAAGAAAAAAAAAATAATAAAAATGCAATAAAACTATCCCTTATTTTGTAAACGCTAAAAATTTTGCAAAAACCAACCGATAAACGCTTATTGCGATTTTTTTTTTTTTTTTTTTTTATTTTTTTTTTTTTACCAAAAATAGGTAGAAGAATACGTATCGGCCTAAACTGAGGAAAAAAAATGTTTTTTTATATATTTTTGGGGGATATTTATTATAGCAAAAAGTAAAAAATATTGAATTTTTTTTTAAATTGTCGCTCTATTTTTGTTTATAGCGCAAAAAATAAAAACCGCAGAGGTGATCAAATACCACCAAAAGAAAGCTCTATTTGTGGGGAAAAAAGGACGCCAATTTTGTTTGAGAGCCACGTCGCACGACCGCGCAATTGTCAGTTAAAGCGACGCAGTGCCGAATCGCAAAAAGGGGCAAGGTCCTTTACCTGCATTTTGGTCCGGGTCTTAAGTGGTTAAAAAGCTTCTTAACACTAGAACAAAAATATAATACATTGCAGTCAATAGAATGCATGAAGGTAAAAAAAACTTGAGCCTTTAGAAACCCTTTAAAAAGGAACTGCAGTCTGCTCACATAATTTGTAATAAAAACATCTTTGCCATTCTGAAGATTCCCTCCGACCACTTTGCATATTATTTGATATATACTGTGATTCGGTACTTGCCAAATATGCTGCAGAAATCTCCCTCCACTGAGTCTGGCTACATCCATTTTAACTGTGGGCAGCTGAAGCTGCTACCTGTTCACTTCCTGGATTTACACAGACACACCTCTAGCTCTGCAGCCCTGCTGCTCTCATTGGCCCCCTTATGACTCATTCCCTTCCTGACAAACTTGCAAGAGGGAGAGAGAGCTGTGCATGATGTCATAAGCCTAGGCCAAGGATAGGCACCCTTGGCCCTCCAGCTGTGGGGGAAACTACAAGTCCCATGAGACATTGCAAGACCCTGACAATCACAGGTATGACTCCTAGAGGCAGAGGCATGATGGGATTTGTAGTTTCATCACAGCTGGAGTGACGAGGTTGCCTACCGCTAGTTAGGCTAATGACCAGACAAAACACAGGAAGTGGGCTGTATAAGGTATTTACTGGCAGAAAAACAAAGTTTTACTGTGCAAAATTAAAACAACTGGCAGAAGCTTTAAAGAGGAAGTAAACCCTGGTGGGTTTTACTTCCTCTTTTTTTACTCTGCAAAGTAAAAGCATAATGGGCTAGTATGCATTGCATACTAGCCCATTATTTGGCACTTGCCTGCAAACTAAGCCCGCAATGTCCCTAATGTCCTTTTTGGTGGCTGCATTCATCTTCACCCCTCTTCCTTCCGGGGGTTGCGGACTCCGGCTCTCTGGTTGTGGAGTCGCGTGACGTCAGTCCCACGCAAGCGCCAGGGAACAATCGGTCACGACACTTGCCAGAAACTGCACAGAGGCATTTACATCACATAAGGGAGATGTTCTGTTGTCCACATGGAGATCTGGGAACAGTAAAAACTAAAAACGGTCAGCATTGGCAGATTGTACAGAAAGTTAGAAGTTGGCAGGATTTCTGGCAGGATCAGCACGTATAAGAAAAACACCTTGTGGGCAGCAGCCTCCCCCTCTAATACTTTCCTGAGCCCATCACAATTTAGGGATGTGCACTTATTGAACAGCTATGACAAAACATGTTAACTTTTAAATTTAACAGAGCAAAAGGAATGAATGAGAGCAGTTTATTATTGGGGCTTGTATACACTTTACATTTTCAGTAAAATGAATGGTGACATCTTATTGGTTTCTAAGGGCAAAAACTGATTTTTTTTTTTTCCTCCAATGGTTTTATTTTTTATTTTAGTTTTTTTTTTAAATTTATTTAAGAATGGATTATGATTTTGAAAAGTACAAATTATATGATGTATGGAAAAAATAATAAAACTGCACAATTTACAGTAGAGGTAGACTGCTATGGGTTTTGCTCTGGCCGATGACGATATTTAGAAATCGGGGTGGCCGATGGCTGATGCATGTTGCCGATTTATATATATATTTTTTTTTTTTTAACCTTCATCTCAGAAAATCGACTACAAACCTCAGAATGCAGCACGGCCATTAACAGCTAATCGGCAGCCGCCGCTGCCGACTTCCTCCACTGGGGAAAAAAAAAGTCAGCAGGCCCCGGCTTTTTAGAATAGATGGTGGGCGGCCGGGGAGGGGGATTTCCACCCAGCACGCCCCTGCATCAGATCCCTTTTTTCTATCGGCCTTTTTTTACATAATAATCGGGCGATGCCTATTTCTTAAAGGCAAAATATCGGTCGACCTCTAATTTACAGTACAAAAGTATCATTGGGGATTGGAGAGAACATTCCAGCAAAGACTGGTAATGTCTGGGGTTGTGACATCACCCATAGGCTTCAATGGCCCATTCATTGTCGGGGCTCCCTCCTCTCCCCTGCAGCAGCGAGTGCGGAATAGAGTCTCGGGTACATTTTTAGTGCTGTGTCCTGCTTTTATTTCATGTAAAGAGTAAAATAAAGCTCCTTTTATGTAAAATGCAGGTTTATATTTATTTATTTACTCTTTGATACCTTGTTATCAGTGGCGGCTGGTGCTCACATTTTTTGGGGGGGAGCAAACTGAAAAATTCTGAAGGAAAAACAAAACCCTATCAATTGCAGCTGCACTGTGTCCATCGAATGCTGCCACTTACCCTGTCTTGACTCAGCCACGCCCCCTAATTCCTTGTAACTGGCTTTGATTTTGATTGACCGCACTGGGAGCCAATGGCTCACGGTGCCCCAGCAAATCATGTGAGACCTGGAAGTGAGGGAAAAAAATGATCTGAAGATTGCACAGCGCAGTAAAAAATGTTTGGGCTTTAGAACCATTTTAAAGGCTCCGTGCTTTTCAGCTACTGAAAAGTTCTGGCACCCAGAAATGCACATGGTGCTGATGTTCGCCCCTTTCCTTTCTGACTTCCACACATTTCTATGGGTCAAATAGAATGTGTAGATGGGCAGTTTGGAGTGTAGTTTTTACTGAATGGTCGACTGGCGGAAGGTGAAACCTTGAGTCAGCTGCCAGTTTTTACTGCCCCATGGCTGTCTGCATAGGCGTGCACAAGGGGTGTGACTGGGCACACCCTAATCCTGGGGTTGGCAACCTATAAATGATGGGAGGTGACGGGTAAAACACAATCCTTCCTTGCTGACCCTCAGAACCTGGACAGAAAAAACGGTGGGGTTGGAATTTGGTGGAACCGATCTGTATTTTCCTCCTGCAGCAGCTGAAAGTAGGCTTCTCCTCCTCCTCCCTATCATTGGAATTCAACTACCACAGGAGGAAAATACAGGGAATCGGTACCAATATGTGCCACTCCTCTTGTCCCTTTTTCCCCTTTCTGGTGCCCGGGTCCCCTTGTGTGCTCCCTGGCTCCCCCTTCCTCCCATTCTTTCAGGGTGGAGAATGGGGAAGAAGCTGGTATATAAATCCTGCTTGTAGCAATTTTTTTTTTTTTTTTGGGGGGGGGGGGGGGGGTTTCCCACAAGCCCACTTTCCATTAAGTGATACTGCATTATATCCTACATGTGTTTTACATGTGTTGTAGGATTGTTTAAGATCTGGGGCACGCAGAGTAAAGGCACTTCGTGGTGAAAGGCCTTACAGTGAGAGAAACCTAACTTGGGATGTTTAACCACTTAAGTCCCAGACCATTATGCAGGTGAAGGACTTGGCCAGTTTTTGCGATTCGGATCTGCGTCGCTTTAACGGACAATTGCACAGACGTGCGACGTGGCTCCCAAACAAAATTGGCGCAATTTATTCCACACAAATGGAGCTTTCTTTTGGTGGTATTTGATCCCCTCTGCATTTTTTATTTTTTTTTGCGCTATAAACAAAAATAGAGCGATCATTTTCAAAAAAAATCCAATGTTTTTTTTTTTTTTACTTTTTGCTCTAATAAATAATCCCAAAAAAAGATATAAAAAAAAACATTATTTTCGATTGGTTTGTGCAAAAGTTATAGCGTTTTACAAAATAGGGGATAGTTTTATGGCTTTTTTTTTTTTACTACTTTTCTTTTTATATTTCTTTTTTGTGACATTATGGCGGATACATCGGCCAATTTTGACACATTTTTGGGACCATTGTCATTTTCACAGCGAAAAGTGCTATAAAAATGCAAAATCCAGATAACTGTAGTAAAGAGAAGTGTACCGCTCCATAATACAAATAATCCCCGTTGCTTCCGTCCCAATCAAACCAAGAGGGTGCTGGCTGTGCACAATTAGCATGGGATGAAGGAAAAAATCCTGGATCGCCGCACTCCTCGGAAAACTATGTCTTTATTTAAGCATAAGCAAACAATAAAGTTTTTTTTTCTATTGAAATTGTATTGTTTGCTTATGCTTAAATAAAGACATCGTTTTCCGAGGAGTGCGGCGATCCAGGATTTTTTCCTTCATCCCATGCTATAAAAATGCACTGATTACTGTGAAAATGATAATTGCAGTTTAGGAGTTAACCACTAGGGGGCGCTGAAGGGGTTAAGTGTGACCTAATGTGTGTTTCTAACTGTAGGGGGGGCGGGGCTGGACATGTGACGTCAGTGATCGTCGTCCCCTATATCAGGGAACACACGATCACTGACCTTGCAACTGTGAAGAACGGGGAAAGTGTGTTTGAACTCGCCTCTCCCCATTCTTCAGCTCCGGGGACCGATCACGGTCACGGAGCTTCGGACCGGGTCGCGTGCGACCCACGGCTGGGCTCTGAAAGGCGACGTGCCTGTGCTCAGCCATGCCATTCTGCCAACGTATATCGGCGTTAATCTGTCCTTAAGTGGTTAAATGGATCCTAAGCCTACTCTGCATATGCTGCAAGTCTTGTACCCACAAAATACTCCTCAATTACTTCATGTTGTAAAGCGCTGTGCAAACTGTTGGCGCTATTTAAATCTTGTATAATAATAAATAACAAATTATTGTGCAACATTTTCGCAGCCATAGATACTCCTCAAAGATGGTATTTTAATGTGGAATCTCTTCTGTTTAATGCATGCTTTTGTTCATACAGAATGTTGATGGAGAGTTAACATTTTGTCTGCGCCTACTTTTAAAGAATTTCATTGAGAAATGCTTGGCAATCAAGTAGCTTTTAAAGGATAAGTTCATCTTTTTGGAACAGGTTACATGTTCCACCCGCATCTTTTTCAATGTTTGAAAATAATGTGGTCGTGTGGGGCTCCGCCCATCCCCCCTCCACATCATTTATTAACAGCCCTCTGTGAATAGGGAACTACAAGTCCCAACAGTCCTTGTGGCTGTCGGTTTGTAGTTTCAATGAACTAACATGGAGCTGTTTTGCACTCTGAAAGTTCATTGTCTTTTCCTGTTGGTGTGCATCTGCCTGCCCAATCGAGGTACGAGCAGACAGGTACACTGACAAGTCTGCAGGAGTCCCGCATGGCACCCGCGATCTGCTGATGGCGGGTGCGATGCTTTCCAGGCTCCAAGTAAAATATATATATATATATATAATCACATCTTTTTGCAAGTTACATCTCCCATCCCATTATAAGCGGTCTTACAAGCGCACTTTTTTGGGGAAAAAATATATTTGTCTTATTTTTTTTATTAAATAATCGTAAAAAAAAAAACCAGTAAAGTTCGTTTTTTTTTTATGTTGTGAAAGATAAGGTTACGTTGAGTAAGTTCATACCCAACATGTCACGCTTCAAAATTGCGTCCGCTCGTGGAGTGGCAACAAACTTTTACCCTTTAAAATCTCCATAGGCGACATATAAAAAATTCTACAGGTTGCATGTTTTGAGTTACAGAGGAGGTCTAGGGCTAGAATTATTGCTCTCGCTCTACTAATTGCGGCGATACCTCACATGTGTGGTTTGAATACCGTTTACATATGCGGGCGCTACTCATGTATGCATTCGCTTCTGCGTGCGAGCTCGGCGCGATGGGACGCATTTTGTGGCTCCTAGATTACAAGCAAATTTTGTCGAACCCTGGTTTGGCTACCTTTTTTAAGAGTTCTTAATTCTGAGCACACAAATTGTGTGATGTTTCCAGGAGGATTTTTGATGCTACCAAACGGGAAGATGGGCTCTTGACTCAGAGTTGGCACGTGCCAGCTAAGTAGATAGTGTGTGTGTGTGTGTGTGTGTGTGTGTGGCTCAAGTATTAGTGTGTTTAGGATTGAGGCCTCTGAAAAGTCTGGCTGTTGATCCTGCATGCCGTTTAGCTGAAGGAGCTTTCCACCTTGCTATACTACCGCTTTAGTATTCATTTGCCCTCTCTTTGTGATGTCAGATGGAATAGGGCAACTTGTAGGTTAAAATTTGCTCCCAATTGCATACAACGGCACAGGTGTTGTACATGTTTCGTCTCTCTCCTTTTTGGGGATATACTACGGTATTACAAGGTTGTATCCGTGGAGAAAAGTCCTAATGATTTTCTCAGAATAGAAAGACGGGCGGCAGAGTTAATTTACGGAGATTTAATCTTTGTGTAGAAGCTGATTAGCTTGTAATGTAAGGAGATGCTGACCCTTCGGAGATCAGACTATCACAGTGCAAAATAATCTGCGGGATAAGTTTAATGTCCTACCATGACAACATGACCGCATGACAAAGTGGAAACACAATAAGTGGGTGAATATGGGTTTTTCTCTGGCTGATGCCGATATTTAGAAATCTTGGACGGCTGATGGCCGATATAAGATGCTGATTTTTGTGGCCGATATTTTAGGCCGATTTTGTTTTTTGTTTTTGGGTGGCACTGGCTCGTGGCACTAATTGGCACTGAAAGATGGCACTAGCAGAAGGCACTGATTGGCAGGTGGCACTTATTGGCCCTGGCAGGTGGCACTAATTGACACTGGCAGGTGGCACTGATTGGCAGATGGCACTGATTGGCAGGTGGCACTAACTGGTGACACTGGCAAGTGGCACTGACTGGCAGGTGGCACAAATTGGCACTGGCAGGTGGCACTGGATGGCAATAGTTAGCACTGGCAGATGGCACTGTTTGGCATTGGCAGGTGGCACTGATGGCTTTAGGTGGCACTGGATGGAAGGTGGCACTAATTGGCACTGGCAGGTGGCATTGGCAGATGGCACTCGATGGAAGGTGGCACTAATTGCCACTGGATGGTGGCACTGATATTGGCACTGGCACGTGGCATTTGCAGATGGCACTGGATGGAAAGTGGCACTAATTGGCACTGGCAGGTGGCACTGGTACAAAAAAATGGTGTCCCTCCAGTATAGGCACCCCCCCTGCCCTCATAGTACAGACACCAGAGAGCGGTGTGTGTCCCATGAGCACGGGCCCCTCCTCCTCTGTGGGTGTAAACAGAGAGGAGGGCCGCCACGCTAGGTGTACTAAGATGGCGGGGCTCCGGAGCTAGGCCGAAGCGGCGGCCCTTACTGCTGCTGTGACCGCGGCGGCAATCCACGGATCCGCAGATTGCCACTACGGTCGCAGCATCAGGAAAGGCCGCCGCTTCGGCCTAGCTCTGGATCCGTGGCACCGCTAGTAAAATATCGGCCTAATTTGAATAAAAATCGGCCGGTGTCAATTTCGCCAAAACTGCCAAATATCGGTCGACTTCTAGTTGTTGTGCTTCCATTGTGCTGCAGGCATTCCACCATCTACTCTACATGGAGTTACCGTATATACTCGAGTATAAGCCGAGTTTTTCAGCACTTTTTTTTCTGTGTGCTAAAAATGCCCCACCGGCTTATACTCGAGTCACCTTTTTGTGCCTGATCTCCCAGATTTTTGGGGACCCGGTACCAGCAGGCTGTAGGTCCCCTGGACCCCAAACTTGGCACACATGTAGCCCCACTTTTCCTCTACAAGTGTGCAAAGTTTGTTGGCCTGGAGACCTACGGCCGGGGAGCACAATTTTTATTTATTTATTTTTTTTTCAATGCCGGTCACCCCTTCCGTAGACTCCCATGTTAAACTGTAATTTTTCCGGTGACTTTGGGGACCCAGTACTGGTCAGTCCTAGGTGCCCTGTACTTGGCACACATGTAGCCCCATGTCTACTCTACAAGTGTGCAAAGTTTGTGGTCTGGGGGACCTATGGCTGGGGAGCACCGATTTTTTTTTTTTTTTTTCAAAGCCGGGCAGCCCTTCCATAGACTCCCACGTTAAACGTCAGTCTAGTCATGGGCACTGAGGCATGGGCACAGTGAGGCATGCAGATGGACACCCTAGGTTTATACTCAAGTCAATACGTTTTCCCATTTTTTTTTTAGGTAAAATTAGGTGCCTCGGCTTGGGTCCTCGCCAAACTTGACCATACAGTGTGTATAGGAAATAATAAATTGTAAACTCAATGAAGGGTGTAGGGTTCTGTGTACTCTGAAGTGCTACCTAATAAGCTGGCATAATATATATCCACAGAATGTAAATAAATAAGTTGCAATTTATTAGAGAAGTGAGAGAGATTACGGAGGAAAAGGCGATTACTCCATCTTGACAAATGTTCCTTCTCTGGGTCCACGGGCAACAAAGGTGACTCTGATATGTGCTTTTCCTTGTTTCTGAAAATTCTCTATAGTTTGTAGTCACGTTTGCACACTGGAGCGCGGCACGCGTAGAAAATTTGAATGTACGCATTGTGTGGAATGATTGCATTGCATTGAAGGTCTGATATTTGGAATAATCACAAAGTGAGGAGGGGACCCAAATGGGTTTTTTCAGAAACAAATTTAAACCTGTACTATTTGTGTGTGTTTTATTTTATTAACCACTTCCCTTCCTTACCAGAGCACTTTCTGCAATACGGCACTGCGTCGCTTTAATTGACAATTGCGCTCTCGTGCGACGTGGCTCCCAAAATTGACATCCCCCCCCACAAATAGAACTTTCTTTTGGTGGTATTTGATCACCTCTGCGGTTTTATTTTTTGCACTATAAACAAAAATAGAGCGTCAATTTTGAAGAAAATCTATATATTAAAAGGAAATCTACTTGCAAGCCTGATGAAAAAACAGGCATTCGATACGGATACTTACCCGGCGGGCATGCTAACGTCACCACTATTTCTTTATCGTACATCACGGGACACAGAGCGCATAGCCATTACACTTGGGTTATATGGGTACCTTCAGGTGTGGACACTGGTGTAATCAATTTCACAGGAAGTTTCCTCCCTATATAACCCCCTCCCACTGGGAGTGCTTCAGTTTTTTCGCCAGTGTCTTAGGTGTTGGTCACGTCTAGCTGTCCCTCGGAGGTCTCGGGACCCAGGATAGCTAGCCGGATCCGTCCGAAGTGCTTCAAAGCCAAGGTGTACGGTACCCGGGCCCTGCTGGAGTGGGGTTTTGCCTATAATGCCTCTCCTTGGAGGGCTGGATTCTGGGCTCCAGTGCCTTAGTCTCTTCCAAGAACTAAACGCTACTGATGCCAGGATGCTATATAGGTCCAGGTGTGTGGGTTCCTTAACACAGGACCCCGGTCCCTGAAGGTCCAAGACAATACCCACGGAGATGGGGGAAGATTGGGCCTCTTGCATTTTGCAATACCCTGCGGCGTGGAGCAGGTAAGAGGGAACCTGCGGGACTTGGTTCGACAGTAGGTATCCCCCTGGGGGTTCTGGGTCGGCTAATGGTATGCTTGTGCATCAGCCACTATCTCCACTATGTCTTTTGAGGCAGAATGGGATGTACTAATGTTTACCCAGATAACATAGTTACATACAGTGCAGAAAATAAGTATTTGAACACCCGACTATTTTGCAAGTTCTCCCACTTGGAAATCATGGAGGGGTCTGAAATTTTTATCGTAGGTGCATGTCCACTGTCAGAGACAAAATCAAAAAATTTTTCCAGAAATCACAATGTATGATTTTTTTAACTATTTATTTGTATGATACAGCTGCAAAGAAGTATTTGAACACCTGTCTATCAGCTAGAATTCTGACCCTCAAAGACCTGTTAGTCTGCCTTTAAAATGTCCACCTCCACTCCATTTATTATCCTAAATTAGATGCACCTGTTTGAGGTCATTAGCTGCATTAAGACACCTGTCCACCCCATACAATCAGTAAGAATCCAACTACTAACATGGCCAAGACCAAAGAGCTGTCCAAAGACACTAGAGACAAAATTGTACACCTCCACAAGGCTGGAAAGGGCTACGGGGAAATTGCCAAGCAGCTTGGTGAAAAAAGGTCCACTGTTGGAGCAATCATTAGAAAATGGAAGAAGCTAAACATGACTGTCAATCTCCCTCGGACTGGGGCTCCATGCAAAATCTCACCTCGTGGGGTCTCAATGATCCTAAGAAAGGTGAGAAATCAGCCCAGGACTACACGGGAGGAGCTGATCAATGACCTGAAAAGAGCTGGGACCACCGTTTCCAAGGTTACTGTTGGTAATACACTAAGACGTCATGGTTTGAAATCATGCATGGCACGGAAGGTTCCCCTGCTTAAACCAGCACATGTCAAGGCCCGTCTTAAGTTTGCTAATGACCATTTGGATGATCCAGAGGAGTCATGGGAGAAAGTCATGTGGTCAGATGAGACCAAAATAGTACTTTTTGGTCATAATTCCACTAACCGTGTTTGGAGGAAGAAGAATGATGAGTACCATCCCAAGAACACCATCCCTACTGTGAATCATGGGGGTGGTAGCATCATGCTTTGGGGGTGTATTTCTGCACATGGGACAGGGCGACTGCACTGTATTAAGGAGAGGATGACCGGGGCCATGTATTGCAAGATTTTGGGCAACAACCTCCTTCCCTCAGTTAGAGCTTTGAAGATGGGTCGAGGCTGGGTCTTCCAACATGACAATGACCCGAAGCACACAGCCAGGATAACCAAGGAGTGGCTCTGTAAGAAGCATATCAAGGTTCTGGCGTGGCCTAGCCAGTCTCCAGACCTAAACCCAATAGAGAATCTTTGGAGGGAGCTCAAACTCCGTGTTTCTCAGCGACAGCCCAGAAACCTGACTGATCTAGAGAAGATCTGTGTGGAGGAGTGGGCCAAAATCCCTCCTCCAGTGTGTGCAAACCTGGTGAAAAACTACAAGAAACGTTTGACCTCTGTAATTGCAAACAAAGGCTACTGTACCAAATATTAACATTGATTTTCTCAGGTGTTCAAATACTTCTTTGCAGCTGTATCTTACAAATAAATAGTTAAAAAAAATCATACATTGTGATTTCTGGAATTTTTTTTTTGATTATGTCTCTCACAGTGGACATGCACCTACGATAACAATTTCAGACCCCTCCATGATTTCTAAGTTGGAGAACTTGCAAAATAGCAGGGTGTTCAAATACTTATTTTCTGCACGGTAGTTACATAGTTAGTCAGGTTGAAAAAAGACACAAGTCCATCCAGTTCAACCATAAAAAATAAATAAAACAAAGTAAAACACAGTACATCCCATACACCCAACTCCATACCCACAGTTGATCCAGAGGAAGGCAAAAAACCCCAGCAGAGCGATGATCCAATTTGCTACCCGAGGGGAAAAAATTCCTTCCTGATCCCCCGAGAGGCAATCGGATTTACCCCGGATCAACTTTACCTACAAATCTTAGTACTCGGTTATATTACGTGCATTTAGGAAAGAATCCAGGCCTCTCTTAAAGCAATCTACTGAGCTGGCCAGAACCACCTCTGAAGGGAGTCTGTTCCACATTTTCACAGCTCTTACTGTGAAGAAACCTTTCCGTATTTGGAGGTGAAATCTCTTTTCCTCCAGACGTAAAGAGTGCCCCCTTGTCCTCAGTGTTGACCTTAAAGTGAATAACTCAACACCAAGTTCACTATATGGACCTCTTATGTATTTGTACATGTTGATCATATCCCCCCTTATTCTCCTCTTCTCAAGAGTGAATAAATTCAGTTCCTCTAATCTTTCCTCATAGCTGAGCTCCTCCATGCCTCTTATCAGTTTGGTTGCCCTTCTCTGCACTTTCTCCAGTTCTCCGATATCCTTTTTGAGAACTGGTGCCCAAAACTGGACTGCATATTCCAGATGAGGTCTTACTAATGATTTGTACAGGGGCAAAATTATATCTCTATCTCTGGAGTCCATACCTCTCAATACAAGAAAGGACTTTGCTCGCTTTGGAAACCGCAGCTTGGCATTGCATGCCATTATTGAGCTTATGATCAACTAAAACACCCAGATCCTTCTCCACTACAGATCCCCCCAGTTGTACTCCCCCTAGCATGTATGATGCATGCATTATCTTAGCCCCTAAGTGCATAACTTTACATTTATCAACATTAAACCTCATCTGCCACTTAGTCGCCCAATTAGACAGAGCATTGAGGTCGGCTTGTAAATTGGAGACATCCTGCAAGGACATTATTCCACTGCATAGCTTGGTGTCATCTGCAAAAAACAGAAATGTTACTTTTGATCTCAGACCCAATATCATTTATAAATATATTGAAAAGTAAGGGACCCAACACTGAACCTTGGGGTACACCGCTGATCACCTTGGACCATTCAGAGTAAGAATCATTAACCACAACTCTCTGAATTCTGTCTTTCAGCCAGTTTTCTATCCATTTACAAACTGATATATCTAATCCTGTAGACCTTACCTTACACATGAGCCGTGTGTGGGGAACTGTATCGAACGCTTTTGCAAAATCCAAGTATACCACATCCACTGCTACGCCTCTGTCCAGGGTTTTACTTACCTCTTCATAAAAGGAAATCAGGTTTGTCTGACAACTTCTGTCTTTCATGAATCATAGTTACATAGTTAGTCAGGTTGAAAAAAGACACAAGTCCATCCAGTTCAACCATAAAAAAATAATAAAAATAAAACAAAGTAAAACACAGTACATCCTCCCATACACCCAACTCCATACCCACAGTTGATCCAGAGGAAGGCAAAAAACCCCAGCAGAGCGATGATCCAATTTGCTACCGGAGGGGAAATCCATGCTGTCTGCTGCTTAAATAGTTTGTTTCCAGCAAGAACTCATCCACGTGGTCTTTTATTAAACGTTCCAGTATCTTCCCAACTATAGAAGTTAAACTAACAGGTCTATAGTTACTAGGTAAAGACTTTGTTCCCTTTTTAAATATGGGCACCACATTGGCTTTATGCCAATCCAGTGGTACTATTCCTGTCATTAATGAGTCCCTAAATATTAGATACAGTGGCTTTGAAATTTCAGAGCTCAATTCTTTTAGGATCCGTGGGTGGATGCCATCTGGTCCAGGTGCTTTATCCACCTTTATTCTGTCTAAATATTTCTGGACCATATCACTTTTGAGCCATTGTGGATTTGGGGCTGTGTCACTCCCACCCCCTATATCGACATGAGCTCCCCCATTCTCCATTGTATACACAGAGCTGAAGAAAGCATTTAATAAATTTTGCCTTCTCTATGTCCTCAGTCACCCACTCTAGATTATTTTGTAAAGGGCCTACATGCTCAGACTTGACCTTTTTACTATTAATATATTTAAAGAATTTTTTTGGGTTTGTCCTATCTTTTGCAATCTGTCGTTCATTTTGAATTTTTGCATCCTTGATTTCCTTTTTACATATTCTATTATATTCTTTGTAACATTTAAACGACACTAGTGTTCCTTCATGTTTATATTTTTTAAAAGCTATTTTCTTATTGTTTATAGCTTTTTTTAACTTTGACCGTGAGCCACATAGGTTTTATCTTTAGCCTTTTAAACTTATTGCCCATGGGAATATACTTTGCAGTGAGGTTCCAAAGAGTCTTTTTGAAGAATTCCCATTTCTGTTCTGTGTTCATCGGTGCCAATATTCCCTCCCAGTCCAAGCCCTGGAGAGCAGTCCTCATGCTTTGAAAATTTGCTCTCTTGAAATTAAGTGTTTTTATCTTTCCTGTATGTATTTCTTGCTTATAGTTTACATTAAACGAAATCATGTTATGATCACTGCTACACAGGTGTTCCTTTATCTGAACATTAGTAATGAGCTCTGCATGGTTTGAGATTACCAGGTCCAACAGAGCATCATTCCTAGTTGGGGCCTCAATAAACTGGACCATAAAATTGTCCTGCAATAGGTTTTTAAATTTTTGTCCTTTAACTGTCCCAGAAATTCCATTATTCCAGTCAATTTCTGGGTAGTTAAAATCCCCCATTATTATCACCGTCCCTGCCCTTGCAGCCCTTTCCATCTGTGCAAGGAGCCGAGTCTCCACCTCCTCATTAACATTGGGTGGTCTATAACAAACTCCAATGATTAGCTTTGAACTACGCACATCTGTATGCAGTTCCACCCATAATGCTTCAACTTCATCACACTCTCCATCAACCAGGTCCACTTTCACGCTTGCTTTGAGGTCACTTCTCACATAGAGACAGACCCCTCCACCTTTCCTTTTTACCCTGTCTTTCCGAAAGAGAGCATAGCCAGGAATATTAATAGCCCAGTCATGTGAGGATTGTAGCCAAGTTTCAGCAATACCGATTACATCATAGCTCTCCTCATGCACCAGAGCTTCCAACTCACCTGTAACATGTAGGTATATGTTTGCTTTTAAAGATATGTATTTGCTACTCCCCCCAGATCTGCCTGTTGGCATGATACTGCAGCCCCACGTGCTATAGGAAGGAAAATGCTGACAAAACTCCTGTTTCTTAGAGGAAGCTGTCCCCATAGGCTTCCTATGTTTGCACTACAATAAAGATTAGTGTCTTGCCTGGTGTCTGTTGGGTTGCTAGCGCTGGTCCAGGCTTCTCCTCTGCTTTCTGCTTCCTCCATGTTGGATTCAGCGTGGGGGGGGGGGCGCGCGCGTGCGCGCCGCCTTTTACAGCGTCAGCGTGCGTGGGGGGGGCGGGCCAGCAGTGTCAGGTCTCAATTAAAGCAGCAAAGCATTTCCTGGCTGGTCATTCCCTCCTGAAAGCAGAGGAGGCTGAGGACACAGAGCGCACAGCTGAGCTATTTCTGGCTAACAGTGACACCCAGTGGGGGTTTGTGGATCTTCAGGTCTGGACTTAGCTCCATACTGACCAGAAAAAAAAAAAAAGAGTTTTTTTTCTTAAAGGGACTCAGCCTTAGATCTGGCAGTATCTGAGTCGGTGCAACCTTGGGCTCCAGCTAACGGGCATTGGTGTGGCAATACTCACAGGACTTTCCTCGGTATTGCCGCCTTCTCGGGCGTATGAAAATTTGGAAATTTTTTACCATAGCCTGTTCTTATTAATGGTTCACTTCTAGCTACAACAGTTGGGTGTTGGCTTTAGGGGTGTCTTAAGGTTGTGCAATGGCTCCCAAGGGATCAGGACCAGCTAAGGCTGCAAAAGGTACCAAAAAACTAAAGGGGTCTCCATCGGGGTCAGAGGATTTGGGCCAGGCTCTAGCGGTCCCACCCTCACCAGATAGACCACCGAACAGCATGTTGCAGGAGCCATTGAGGGTGCTAGGGGCAGAGGCGGCCACCAATCAACCCATTCACGTTTACGTTACGGAAGAAATGCTAGCGACCACCCTGGGTGGGCTAGAGGAAAGGTTAACTGCTTTAATTGCCCGCTCTTTGCCAGGTGGCAAACGGGCTAGGTCCACGTCACCTAGATTGGTGTTTTCATGAATGAATGAATGAAAACTTATATAGCGCTGCACATGCGAATTGAATCGCCTCTGGGCGCTTGTTGTTCCTGTCTCCTTTGATATCAAAAGAGATGAGTCTTGATCTTTCTCCTGAATGCTAGGTGATTCTCCTCCAACCGAATATTGGTTGGTAAAGTGTTCCATAGTCTGGGACCTTGGACCGCGAATCTTCTATCTCCTTTGGACTTGTAATTGGCTTTCGGTATCTGGAGTAGATTTTGGTTGGTGGATCGCAAGATGCGATTGGGGTTATGAACTTTTATTTTTTCGCATAGGTATATGGGAGCATTCCCATGGATACATTTATGCGTTAGACAGAGTGCTTTAAAAGCAATTCTGTCTTTCACTGGTAACCAGTGAAGGGATCTCAATGAAGGTGAGATGGATTCCCAGGGTTTTTTCCCTGTCACAAGTCTCGCAGCCGTGTTTTGAACAACTTGCAGGCGAGCGATTTGGTACTTCGGGAGTCCGAGGTAAAGGGCATTTGCATAGTCCAGTCTGGAGTTAACAATTGTTCCCACCACGACTGCTACGTCTTCTTTAGGAATGAAAGGAATAAGTCTGCGTAGTAGGCGCAGCAGATGGTGAGATCCGCTGACTACTGACCCTATTTGTGCGTCCATTGTCATGTAGGAGTCGAAGATGACCCCAAGACTTTTGACTTTGGCGCTAGGGGTGATGAATTTACCCAGAATCGGCGGGGGGGTCCAAGTTGTTGCTGGTTGGTTCCTACGCTTAGTTGAAACAGGAGAAGTTCTGTTTTCGCTCCGTTGAGTTTAAGATAACTCTTGGTCATCCACTCCTCTATCAAAGAGAGACAAGTCTCTAGATTGAGGTGGTGATCCTTTTTATTGCAAATGCGGAAATACAGTTGCGTGTCGTCTGCATATGAGTGATAGAGCAGTTTTTGACTGCTGATGATTTCAAAAAGAGGACGCAGATAGATGTTGAATAACACCGGCGACAGGGGGGACCCTTGAGGGACTCCGCATGATACTTTCCGTTTTTCCGAAGTGAAAGGTCCTAGCTTCACTATTTGCAAACGGTTTTCCAAGAAAGAGAACCAGGATAGATCGCCTTTTGCGACTTTGGCTACTTCAGCTAGCCGAGTCAATAGAAGCTTGTGGTCTACTGTGTCGAAGGCTGCGCTTAGGTCCAGCAGAACCAGAAGACAAGATTCTCCTTCATCTGCGGCCTCGAGAGCGTCGTCCCATATCTTGATCAATGCGGTTTCTGTCCCGTGTCCGGGCCGGAATCCCGATTGATATGGATCAAGTAGGTTGTGGATATCTAGATGCTGTTGCAGCTGTTGTACCACTACTTTCTCCATGACCTTAGAAAGAGAATTTAGGCCTGTTATGGGACGTCGGTGAAGTGGATTCTTGGGGTCCAGGGTGGGTTTCTTCAAGATAGGTCGAATTATACCCTCCTTCAACTGGGCAGGCACTATGCCCTCCCTGAAGGATTGGTTAATAAGCTGCGTGATAGGAGGTGCCAGGATGTCGGCGCATTCCTTCAGCAGTTTGGTGGGAATGATATCATTAGGCGCAGTGCTGTTACGCAGAGTACCAATGATATTTTTAATGTCATGGGTAGAGACGGGTTCCAGCGTGAACTTACCTGGTTGTGGCGAGTTACTGCCGGTGCTATGTGAATAATTACTGGGGGGGCTATGGGGGGAGTTGTTCTGCTCAATGCTTTGCCGGATTCCTTCAATTTTATTAATGAAGTAATCTGATAACTCATCGCAAAATTCTTGTGTGTCCGAATTGGGGGCTTCAAGACATCCTGGATTCATGGTCTGAGTGACCAGCTTGAAGAGCTCGCGGGGGGCGGTTGAGGGCATTGTTGATGGCCTCAGAAAAATAATTTTTCTTGGCATCGAAGATTTCCTTGTGGTATTTTCTGGTTATGTCCTTGTAGATGGAGAGGTTCTCATCTGATGAACTTCTCTTTCAGGCGGCTTCCGCCCTTCTGCGCTCTTGCTTCCGTAACGCCAGCTGGTTGTTGAACCAGCCTGCGTTATTTTTCCGGATGTGGGTTTTACGTTTCGGTGCTATTAAGTCGGCTGACTGTAATAGTGCTGTGTTTATGGCCTCCAGGGTTTCCTCAGCCTTTTGATGCGGCTGAATTGAATTTATTTTTTCCCTTAATGTGGCTTTGAAGAATTCCGAATGGAGCTTCTTCTGACATCTGGTCCAGTGTGTAGTCACTGGATTTGATGTTTTTATTAAGGGGGGGAATTCGGAAATAATGAATTTAATTGCATGGTGATCAGTCCATGGCAATGGTTCATTTTCCAAGATTTTTATTTCCAGATCGTGTCTGAAAATAAGATCGAGTGTGTGACCTGAAGCATGTGTGGGCCCACATACTAATTGCTGAAGCCCTAATCCTTCCAGGTGGTCAATGCAGGCGTCGGCAACGGGGTCTTGCGGGGAGTTGGCCCAGAGGTTGAAATCCCCGAGCAGCAAAAGGTGTTTGCTGTTTAGGGTATAAGTGGAGATAAAGTCCGTCAATGAAGGGAGAAGCTGCGATTTTGGGCCGGGTGGCCTATAGCAGAGTAGAATCCGGACGGTCTCCTGGGAGTTTGCTTGCAGTTGTAGAGTAAGGGTTTCCATGAATGGAAGAGGATTTTGAAGAACTGATTTTGTGATCGCAAGACGCGTCTTATGGATCACCGCCAATCCTCCTCCTCTTTGCCCTATTCTGTTTTCCGTTATAATACGGTAGTTTTCTGGCACCAATTCTCCTAGAATGGTGTTACAATCGGCTGTAAGCCAGCTCTCTGTAATAAAGAGGCAGTCTAAATCGTGCTGTAGGATGAAATCCTGGATTTCTAATCAGTGTTTTACTGCCGATCTGGTGTTGATCAAAGCACATGATATGTGCTTAGGTTGGGGCAAACGGCAGAGACCTTTGATAATTGATCTTCGATCGATCCTCAATAGGCGCTCAGTTTGGAGGGCTTTTTTGGTGCAGGCTGGTAGTATTGAGGCAAATCGCCTCAAACCCCACATGGCCTCTGCCGTGTATTGCAGATTGACCATGGTCGCCAAACACCAGGAGGGGGGGGAGGGATTGTCAAGGATTGATTGAATCCTCTAACCTGACTTGGTCCAGAGGAAGGCAAAAAAACCCTGACCGTGCTATGCCAATCTGCAACGACAGGGAAAAAATTTCCTTCCTGACCCCTTGATAGGCGATCGGGTGAACCCTGGATCAAGTTGTAATGGTGTTGAGATTTGGGGCTGGGAGTAGTAAGATGGCCTGCCGATCGGCAGCAGGATCCAGGCTGGTAAAGCTTCCAGATTGGGTGGATCGGTGCTACTATTTGGGGCCAGGATTGATAGACCGGGGTGTGAGGTACTTTCCTGGGGGTATGGGGTGGGTTTCTAGTCCGTTTTGGGACTTTGGTGGTGGTTGGAGGTGGTAAGAAGCGGCGCGCCACTAGGCCGCAGGTGAAGCCGCGGCCTTTCCTAGATTGTGGCTGCCGCGATTGCTACCAGGCCGGCGTGGACGTATCGAAAAAACGCCAGAAACGGCGGAAAATTGCAAAGGATTGCAAGGAAGGTGGCGGATGGGTAGCTTGAGAAGGGCTGGTAGTGTGGGGGTATAGGTGGGGAGATGTGGATAGGGGGAAAGCCGAGGCTTAAGTGGCAGCAGCGGCTTGTCCTAAAAAGGACGGCCGCCTGCAGCCTCAGTGAAATGGCAGTAAAATGGCTTACCTGCTGGAGAAGGGTGAAGGAGGGAAGCCAGGGGGGTCAGGTAAAGCCGAGGGAAGCCAAGTGGTGAATTGCTGGAGGAATGGAGGGATAGAGCAGGCCTGCCTAGCAGTCTGCCTGTCACTATCTGCCTGTCTGGTCTCTGGCAGGTGGAGGCTCCGGAGGGAGAGAGAACCAGGGGATCCAGGGGCGGCTCGAGGTCAGAGCGGATCTGACAGCAGAGGCTGATGCTGGGAGAGGAAAACCCTGCCTATCTGGCTCCAGGAGCCGTACGTCCTACTGTTAGGACGCACGCCGATTACTACTGGAGTCAGGTCAAGCCCTGGGGAGGAGTCACTCTTTCAGACTCAATCCTGGAGAGCAGGAGAACTGGAGATGAGGTTCAGATGCAGAGGTCCTCTCTTCGGAGGAATTGGACCCACAGGGGGATCAAGCGAACCCGAGTCCCGACGGTTCAGACATTGAAGGTTCCACTATAGATGAAATTTTTTCGGCTTCTCAAGCAGAGAGCCTGTGGATCCAGTCTCTGACAGATATGGTTCGCACTGCTTTTAAACTTCCAGTGTCAGAACAATTAGCCCCCGCGGTATCCTCTTTAGGTTCCTTGAAGGCACCGTTGAGTGGTGCGTCTTTTCCGGTTCACCCCCTTCTGGAGAGTGTGATTTTTCAGGATTGGGCTCGACCTGATAGGATTTTTATCCCTCCTAAAAGGTTCACTATTCTCTATCCTATGGAAGAAGAATTTGCAAAGAAATGGGCACTCCCTACCGTGGACGCAGCCATTTCCTGCGTAAATAAATCCCTGACCTGTCCGGTTGAAAATGTCCAGATGTTTAAAGATCCAGTCGACAAAAAGTTGGAGACCCTACTGAAGGCTTCTTTTACCACAGTAGGTGCCGTGGTTCAGCCAGCGGTGGCAGCCATTGGCGTTTGTCAGGCTTTAAAGGATCAGACTAAACAGATATTAAGGGACATACCGGCTCAGCAAGCTCGTGAATTGGCTGACCTCCCAAGGGCTCTCTGCTTTTCAGTAGATGCTATTAAGGACTCCATTCAACAGGCGTCCCGTTTATCTCTACTGTTGGTTCATATGCGTCGCCTTTTGTGGCTGAAAAACTGGTCAGCAGAGGCACCCTGCAAAAGGCTTTTAGCAGGATTTCCCTTTCATGGTGGGAGACTATTCGGTGAAGACCTAGATAAATATATCCAGACCATATCAAGTGGTAAAAGTTCTTTCTTGCCTGTCAAGAAAAGATCGCGTGGGCCCGCGTTTAAGCGACAGGCCTTCACAGGCTCTGCCCCTTCAACTTCCCGTCAGTATCGACGGCCTCCCGGGCGTTCAGCATTCAATAGCCGCCCACAAGGACAAGCCACGGCAGGCAAGAGGCCATGGTCTCGCAAGCCGGTTAAACCAGTCATCAAGTCAGATTCATGAAGGGGCGCCCCCACTCTCTTGGGTGGGGGGAAGGCTTCGGTTTTTCTCCGAAGTGTGGGAGGCCAGAATTCCCGACTCTTGGGTACTGTCCGTGGTAGCCACGGGCTACAAGCTAGAGTTTCGGGAAGTCCCCCCTCTTCATTTTCAGGGGTCAAGTCTTCCAAGCGACCCATTAAAGAGGGCCTCTTGTAAAAGCATTGGATCGTCTCTTGCTCCAAGGAGTAATTGTAGAAGTACCAAACCAGGAATGGGGTCTGGGATTCTACTCCAACCTTTTCATAATACCTAAGCCCAATGGCGACGTCAGGCCTATCTTAGACCTCAAACGCCTAAATCGCTTTCTAAAGATTCAGACCTTTCGTATGGAGTCCATACGTTAGGTGGCAGCCAGCCTACATCAAGACGACTTTCTAGCATCTATAGACCTAAAGGATGCGTATCTGCACGTGCCGATCTACCCGGCACATCACAAGTTTCTTCGTTTTATGATAGATCACCGTCATTACCAGTTCGTAGCCCTCCCTTTCGGGTTGGCAACAGCTCCGCGGGTATTCACAAAGGAAAGGTGTTAGCCCCGGTCTTAGCCGTCCTAAGGACAGAAGGCATTTTGGTCCTGGCATACCTGGACGATCTTCTGGTTATCGTCAGCTCAGCTTCCAGCCTCAATCATGCAGTAGTTCGCACAGTTCAGCATCTAGAGGAATTCGGGTGGATTGTGAACCAAGAAAAATCGATATTGAAACCCACAAAGCAGTTGGAATATCTAGGCCTTCGGCTAGATACAGACTGCCAGAGGATATTTTTACCTCAAGCAAAGGTCAGATCAATAGCTCAAGCAGTTCAAGTGATCTTAGGCAAGAAGAGGCCGACTATTCGCCTATGTATGCACCTGCTGGGGAAGATGGTGGCCGCCTTCGAGGCAGTGCCCTACGCCCAGATCCATACCAGATATCTTCAGGCAGCCATTCTCTCTGCTTGGAACAAGTCCATTCAGACGTTAGATCGTCCGTTAGTGCTCTCCCCAGGAGTCCGGCGCAGCCTGTTTTGGTGGCTGGTCCCTCAAAATTTGTCAAAGGGGAAATCCTTTTGCCCCATCACGTGGAAGATAGTAACCACGGATGCCAGCCTATCGGGTTGGGGGGCAGTTCTAGAAGGACAGACCCAGCAAGGGCAGTGGTCGGAGGCAGAAAAACTGCTTCCCATCAATATCCTAGAGATCAGAGCTGCTCGACTGGCCCTGATCGCCTGGACTCTCCCCCTTCAGGGTCTGCCAGTAAGGATACAGTCCGACAATGCCACTGCGGTGGCATACATAAACCACCAGGGGGGCACGAGGAGCCTAGCAGCCCAAAGGGAAGTAAACCTGATTTTCTCATGGGCCGAAGCCCATGTACCCTGCATCTCGGCGGTGTTCATCCCAGGGATAGACAATTCTCAAGCAGATTTTTTGAGTCGTCAACAGTTGCTCCCGGGGGAGTGGTCTCTTCACCCCCAGGTATTCCAAGAGATTTGCCAAAGATTCGGAGTCCCAGATGTGGACATTATGGCAACGAGATCCAACAAAAAGTTGGACAAATTCATATCCCGAGCCAGGGATCCCTCGGCCTACGGGACCGATGCGTTGGTTTGCCCTTGGCACCAGTTTTCTCTCCTGTATGCGTTCCCTCCACTGCAGATGATTCCCCGCCTTCTACGGAGGATCAGGGTGGAGCGCAGGCCTGTGATCCTGGTGGCCCCAGCCTGGCCCAGGAGGGCTTGGTACGCACTCATCGTGAAGATGTCAGTCGGGGCACCGTGGCCGCTCCCCCTGCGCCCAGATCTGCGTCCACCTGAAGACGTTACCCATACGAAACGTACGTCGGTCGGCGCAGCCTGGTCACGTGTACACCCTGTGTCCTCTCTCCCGGCGTCTGCTTCATAGACATACTACGAACCAGTTGTTACTACACGTATCCACGAGGTACGATTATACTGGACGCAGCCACGTATCTACGAGGAATCACTGCTCGTTCACACAACAGAGTGAGGTCACCACACGCGATTGTGATAGTCGACCCCCAGTTTGTGATTGCCTGCAGCCTCAGTGCCGGGATAGGGCACTGTTTTTTGTAAGTAGCCTTTTGGCTTGTTTTGTTTTTATTCCAGTTTTAATTAAATTGATCGCACTATGGGAGCTATTTCTCTGTCCATTTATTCTATGTACATCCCTATGGAGTGAATCCTCTTGCTTGTTGGTGAAGAACCCTCCTTAATGAATGTAGGCATATTCCTGCATAAAGTGAGATTGACCTTCTTTTCGGTAAGAGGTCATGACCATCTGGTAAGCGCAATCTTTTTTCTAAGCACGATTGGGGTGATTCAATCTGCCTGGTGAAGGAGCTGTGGAATTTGATTGAAGAATTTTTTCCAATGTTTCTTCCTTTTCTCCTTTTGGATTTCAAGGACTGCACTGTCTGTCATTGCCAGAACACTTGATAGGACGCACCAGTTCTATTTTCTATTTTTTACCATTGTTTAGCACATTTTGATATATTTGTTTCACTTTCTATACACAATCGTTTGTGTATTCTATTGTGATACATATCTTTTCACTATTCACAATCACATTGTTTTTAGATTCACTCACAGTGTGTTTGTATTTTACCTTAGCGCCCTCTATTATTTTCTTATCACTTTGCCTATTAGATTACACTAATTGACACTTGAGGAGCAGCTTTATATATGTGTGTTTATCCCACTATATATATATATATATATTTATCTTTTAATAATTATACCAATTTTTTCATTTCGAGCTATTGGCGCGGAATTTCCTTTTTTCATTTTAATAAACACTTCTTGCTCAGAAGAATACGTATCGGATTTTTTTTATTTTTATATATTTTTTCAGGATATTTATAGCAAAAAGTTAAAAATATATTTTTTTTCCAAAATTGTCGTTCTATTTTTGTTTATAGAGCAAAAAATTAAGCGCAAATGCCACCAAAAGAAAGCTTTATTTGTTGGCAAAAAAGGATGTTAATTTTGTTTGGGAGCCATGTCGCACACGCACTGCGAGGCAGTGCCGAATCGCAAAAAGTGCTCTGGTCTGGGGCTGAAGTGGTTAAAGCATAGAATGCAAAGGTGAAAAACCTGTGCTGCAGCACCCCCCCTTTTTTTTTCTACGTGAGCCCAATCTGACCCAGCGATGTGCACAAGCGCAGCAGCTCCAGCCACTGTTGGTCTCCTCATTGGACAGATTGATGGCCATTGGCTCCCGCCGCTGTCAATCAAAAGCTGTGATGCAGGAGGCGGGGCCGAGTCCTGCTGTCTGTCAATGGATGCATCAGCATGACTCGGGAGCGTGCCCACATGGGTGCCCCCATGGAAATCGGCTTTCTGTGGGGGCACCCGATGAAGAGGATCAGGCTTGCTCTGTGCAATGGTTTTGCACAAGTATAATATGTTTGCTATTTAAAATATTAAAAAAAAACATTATTATAAATAATCTTGGTATTATTTGGCATTTTCCCTCTATGTATAGCCAGCATCAAAGATCTCATTATAACAATTGCGGTATAATAATTAAACGCCTGACGGTTTTGAGTTTCCTTTAAGCTTCAGGATGCAGCTATGTTTAGTTTTGCTGAAGGCAAGGAAGATGAATCTTATTTTTATCTCTTTAACCTGTGCAAAATAATCTACAGAAGTGTACAAAATGTCAGTGTCCTGTATTGTCCAACCGCCTATTATTAGGTTCCATTGTAAAAGAGAAATTGAAATCTTTTTTATGTTGCAGAAGAAATGAAAATGCTTATTTAGGGTAATATTACACAACTTGCATCCCTTGGTGTACACAAGCGGCATTCTTTGGTTAGATGCCAACGGGGTGAATTATACACGGTTATGGACTCCAGCAGAGAGGCATCTACACCTGAGGTACCTGATGGGGCTCTTATGAGGGTTTTGCACTTTGCTGTTGAAGTTTGTCTTTGTTTTTGTTTTTTTGTTTTTTTCAGCACTGTCATACTTTTTGAATGACAATTGCGTGGTCGTGCAACACTGTACCCAAATTATTTTTTTTCCCCCACAAATAGAGCATTCTTTTGGTGGTATTTAATTATCTCTGCGGTCTTTATTTCTTTATCGTACATCACGGGACACAGAGCGCATAGCCATTACACTTGGGTTATATGGGTACCTTCAGGTGTGGACACTGGTGTAATTAATTTCACAGGAAGTTTCCTCCCTATATAACCCCCTCCCACTGGGAGTGCTTCAGTTTTTTCGCCAGTGTCTTAGGTGTTGGTCACGTCTAGCTGTCCCTCGGAGGTCTCGGGACCCAGGATAGCTAGCCGGATCCGTCCGAAGTGCTTCAAAGCCAAGGTGTACGGTACCCGGGCCCTGCTGGAGTGGGGTTTTGCCTATAATGCCTCTCCTTGGAGGGCTGGATTCTGGGCTCCAGTGCCTTAGTCTCTTCCAAGAACTAAACGCTACTGATGCCAGGATGCTATATAGGTCCAGGTGTGTGGGTTCCTTAACACAGGACCCCGGTCCCTGAAGGTCCAAGACAATACCCACGGAGATGGGGGAAGGTTGGGCCTCTTGCATTTTGCAATACCCTGCGGCGTGGAGCAGGTAAGAGGGAACCTGCGGGACTTGGTTCGACAGTAGGTATCCCCCTGGGGGTTCTGGGTCGGCTAATGGTATGCTTGTGCATCAGCCACTATCTCCACTATGTCTTTTGAGGCAGGATGGGATGTACTAATGTTTACCCAGATAACATGTAGGTATATGTATGCTTTTAAAGATATGTATTTACTACTCCCCCCAGATCTGCCTGTTAGCATGATACTGCAGCCCCACGTGCTATAAGGAGGAAATGCTGGCAAAACTCCTGTTTCTTAGAAAGCCTATGGGGACAGCTTTCTCTATGTGTGCACTACAATAAGATTAGTGTCTTGCCTGGTGTCTGTTGGGTTGCTAGCGCTGGTCCAGGCTTCTCCTCTGCTTTCTGCTTCCTCCATGTTGGTTTCAGCGGGGGGGGGGGGGGGGGCGCGCGCGTGCGCGCCACCTTTTACAGCGTCAGCGTGCGTGGGGGGGGCGGGCCAGCAGCGTCAGGTCTCAGTTAAAGCAGCAAAGCATTTCCTGGCTGGTCATTCCCTCCTGAAAGCAGAGGAGGCTGAGGACACAGAGCGCGCAGCTGAGCTATTTCTGGCTAACAGTGACACCCAGTGGGGGTTTGTGGATCTTCAGGTCTGGACTTAGCTCCATACTGACCAGAAAAAAAAAAAAAAACTTTTTTTTTTTTTCTTAAAGGGACTCAGCCTTAGATCTGGCAGTATCTAAGTCGGTGCAACCTTGGGCTCCAGCTAACGGGCATTGGTGTGGCAATACTCACAGGACCTTCCTCGGTATTGCCGCCTTCTCGGGCGTATGAAAATTTGGAATTTTTTTACCATAGCCTTTACTTATTAATGGTTCACTTCTAGCTACAACAGTTGGGTGTTGGCTTTAGGGGTGTCTCAAGGTTGTGCAATGGCTCCCAAGGGATCAGGACCAGCTAAGGCTGCAAAAGGTACCAAAAAACTAAAGGGGTCTCCATCGGGGTCAGAGGATTTGGGCCAGGCTCTAGCGGTCCCACCCTCACCAGATAGACCACTGAACAGCATGTTGCAGGAGCCATTGAGGGTGCTAGGGCAGAGGCGGCCCCCAATCAACCCATTCCCGTTTACGTTACGGAAGAAATGCTAGCGACCACCCTGGGTGGGCTAGAGAAAAGGTTAACTGCTTTAATTGCCCGCTCTTTGCCAGGTGGCAAACGGGCTAGATCCCCGTCACCTAGATTGGTGTTTTCAGATGCAGAGGTCATATCTTCAGGGGGAATTGGACCCACAGGGGGATCAAGCGGACCCGAGTCCCGACGGGTCAGACATTGAGGGTTCCACTATAGATGAAATTTTTTCGGCTTCTCAAGCAGAAAACCTGTGGATCCAGTCTCTGACAGATATGGTTCGCACTGCTTTTAAACTTCCAGTGTCAGAACAATTAGCCCCCGCGGTATCCTCTTTAGGTTCCTTGAAGGCACCGTTGAGTGGTGCGTCTTTTCCGGTGCACCCCCTTCTGGAGAGCGTGATTTTTCAGGATTGGGCTCGACCTGATAGGATTTTTTATCCCTCCTAAAAGGTTCACTATTCTCTATCCTATGGAAGAGGAATTTGCAAAGAAATGGGCACTCCCTACCGTGGACGCAGCCATTTCCTGCGTAAATAAATCCCTGACCTGTCCGGTTGAAAATGTCCAGATGTTTAAAGATCCAGTCGACAAAAAGTTGGAGACCCTACTGAAGGCTTCTTTTACCACAGTAGGTGCTGTGGTTCAGCCAGCGGTGGCAGCCATTGGCGTTTGTCAGGCTTTAAAGGATCAGACTAAACAGATATTAAGGGACATACCGGCTCAGCAAGCTCGTGAATTGGCTGACCTCCCAAGGGCTCTCTGCTTTGCAGTAGATGCTATTAAGGACTCCATTCAACAGGCGTCCCGTTTATCTCTGCTGTTGGTTCATATGCGTCGCCTTTTGTGGCTGAAAAACTGATCAGCAGAGGCACCCTGCAAAAGGCTTTTAGCAGGATTTCCCTTTCATGGTGGGAGACTATTCGGTGAAGACCTAGATAAATATATCCAGACCATATCAAGTGGTAAAAGTTCTTTCTTGCCTGTCAAGAAAAGATTGCGTGGGCCCGCGTTTAAGCGACAGGCCTTAGCAGGCTCGGCCCCTTCAACTTCCCGTCAGTATCGACGGCCTCCCGGGCGTTCAGCATTTAATAGCCGCCCACAAGGACAAGCCACGGCAGGCAAGAGGCCATGGTCTCGCAAGCCGGTTAAACCAGTCATCAAGTCAGATTCATGAAGGGGCGCCCCCACTCTCTTGGGTGGGGGGAAGGCTTCGGTTTTTCTCCGACGTGTGGAAGGCCAGAATTCCCGACTCTTGGGTACTGTCCGTGGTAGCCACGGGCTACAAGCTAGAGTTTCGGGAAGTCCCCCCTCCTCATTTTCAGGGGTCAAGTCTTCCAAGCGACCCATTAAAGAGGGCCTCTCTTGTAAAAGCATTGGATCGTCTCTTGCTCCAAGGAGTAATTGTAGAAGTACCAACCCAGGAATGGGGTCTGGGATTCTACTCCAACCTTTTCATAATACCTAAGCCCAATGGCGACGTCAGGCCTATCTTAGACCTCAAACGCCTAAATCGCTTTCTAAAGATTCAGACCTTTCGTATGGAGTCCATACGTTCGGTGGCAGCCAGCCTACATCAAGACGACTTTCTAGCATCTATAGACATAAAGGATGCGTATCTGCACGTGCCAATCTACCCGGCACATCACAAGTTTCTTCGTTTTATGATAGATCACCGTCATTACCAGTTCGTAGCCCTCCCTTTCGGGTTGGCAACAGCTCCGCGGGTATTCACAAAGGAAAGGTGTTAGCCCCGGTGCTAGCCGTCCTAAGGACAGAAGGCATTTTGGTCCTGGCATACCTGGACGATCTTCTGGTTATCGACAGCTCAGCTTCCAGCCTCAATCATGCAGTAGTTCGCACAGTTCAGCATCTAGAGGAATTCGGGTGGATTGTGAACCAAGAAAAATCGATCTTGAAACCCACAAAGCAGTTGGAATATCTAGGCCTTCGGCTAGATACAGACTGCCAGAGGATAGTTTTACCTCAAGCAAAGGTCAGATCAATAACTCAAGCAGTTCAAGTGATCTTAGGCAAGAAGAGGCCGACTATTCGCCTATGTATGCGACTGCTGGGGAAGATGGTGACCGCCTTCGAGGCAGTGCCCTACGCCCAGATCCATACCAGATATCTCCAGGCAGCCATTCTCTCTGCTTGGAACAAGTCCATTCAGGCGTTAGATCGTCCGTTAGTGCTCTCCCCAGGAGTCCGGCGCAGCCTGTTTTGGTGGCTGGTCCCTCAAAATTTGTCAAAGGGGAAATCCTTTTGCCCCATCACGTGGAAGATAGTAGCCACGGATGCCAGCCTGTCAGGTTGGGGGGCAGTTCTAGAAGGACAGACCCAGCAAGGGCAGTGGTCGGAGACAGAAAAACTGCTTCCCATCAATATCCTAGAGATCAGAGCTGCCCGGCTGGCCCTGATCGCCTGGACTCTCCCCCTTCAGGGTCTGCCAGTAAGGATACAGTCCGACAATGCCACTGCGGTGGCATACATAAACCACCAGGGGGGCACGAGGAGCCTAGCAGCCCAAAGGGAAGTAAACCTGATTTTCTCATGGGCCCAAGCCCATGTACCCTGCATCTCGGCGGTGTTCATCCCAGGGATAGACAATTCTCAAGCAGATTTTTTGAGTCGTCAACAGTTGCTCCCGGGGGAGTGGTCTCTTCACCCCCAGGTATTCCAAGAGATTTGCCAAAGATTCGGAGTCCCAGATGTGGACATTATGGCAACGAGATCCAACAAAAAGTTGGACAAATTCATATCCCGAGCCAGGGATCCTTCGGCCTACGGGACCGATGCGTTGGTTTGCCTCTGGCACCAGTTTTCTCTCCTGTATGCGTTCCCTCCACTGCAGATGATTCCCCGCCTTCTACTGGGGATCAGGGTGGAGCGCAGACCTGTGATCCTGGTGGCCCCAGCCTGGCCCAGGAGGGCTTGGTACGCACTCATCGTGAAGATGTCAGTCGGGGCGCCGTGGCCGCTCCCCCTGCGCCCAGATCTGCTGTCTCAGGGCCCAATCTGCCACCCTGCTTCACAGCAGCTAAATTTGACGGCTTGGCGGCTGAATCCCTAATTCTTAAGGGCAGAGGCCTCTCAGCTCAGGTCATATCGACGTTGATTCAGGCTAGGAAACCGGTCTCTAGAAATATTTATTACAGAGTCTGGAGAACCTATGTGGAGTGGTGCGAGTCTCAAAAATGGCATCCTCGAAAGTTTTTTATTGACAGGATCTTGCGATTCCTCCAGGTTGGCGTTGACAAAGGGTTGGCTCTTAGTACTCTAAAGGGGCAGGTGTCGGCTTTATCGATATGGTTTCAAAGACCCTTGGCCACCCATTCGCTTATGAAAACCTTCTTGCAGGGGGTCTTGCATGTGAATCCCCCTATTAGAGCTCCCCTCTGCCCCTGGAATTTAAATCTGGTCTTGTCAGCTTTACAAAGGCAGCCGTTTGAACCTCTGACAGAAATCCCTCTTGTGCTACTAACCCGAAAGTTGGTTTTCTTGGTGGCTATGGCTTCGGCCAGAAGGGTTTCCGAGCTGGCAGCCTTGTCATGCAGGGAGCCATACCTTATTCTGCATAAGGACAGAGTGGTTCTGCGGCCTCAACCTTCTTTCCTTCCTAAGGTCATATCCAGTTTTCACTTGAATCAGGACCTAGTCCTACCATCCTTCTTTCCTACTCCCCAGTCCAGAGAGGAAAGACTGCTTCATACTTTGGACGTGGTTCGAGCCATGAGGGTCTATCTCAAGGCTACAGAGAAGATTCAGAAAACAGATGTGCTTTTTGTTCTTCCGGATGGCCCCAAGAAGGGTCAGCCGGCTGCCAAGTCTTCCTTGGCTAGGTGGATTAAGCAGCTGATTTTTCAGGCCTATGGTCTGAAGCGCGTTCCACCTCCCTTATCAGTTAAAGCCCATTCTACGAGGGCCATGAGTGCCTCTTGGGCGGCACACCATCAGATCTCTATGGCGCAGGTTTGCAAGGCGGCAACCTGGTCTTCCGTACATACGTTTACTAAATTTTATAAGTTGGACGTTGCAAAAGGTACGGACGCAGCATTTGGGCAGGCGGTCCTACGGGCAGCAGTATAGAATCCTCTGGTCTGGGTCACGCCCCCTTTTTTTTTCTGTTGGTGGAGTTACTTTACTTCCTGATAATTTTTTGTTTGGCTATTCTTGGCCTTACGGTCTCCCTCCCTTCATAGAGCATTGCTTTAGGACATCCCAAGTGTAATAGCAAATATACTACATCACCAAAAGTATTGGGACACCTGCCTTTCCACGCATATTAACTTTAATGGCATCCTATTCTTAGTCCATAGGGTTCAATAATGACTTGGCCCACCCTTTGCAGCTATAACAGCTTCAACTCTTCTGTCCACAAGGTTTAGGAGCGTGTCTATGGGAATGTTTGACAATTCTTCTAGAATCACATTTCTGAGGTCAGGCACTGATGTTGGGCGAGAAGGCCTGGCTCACAGTCACTGCTCTAATTCATAAAGGTGTTCTATCAGGTTGAGGTCAGGATTCTGTGCAGGGCAGTCAATTTCCTCCACCCCAAACTCTCTAATCCATGTCTTGCAATCTTTCTTCAAGTGCCTTCTTATTGTGCATCTTGAAACAACATGTAATTCACTTGACGTTATTTGTGGGTTTTTCTTTGCATTCCAAACAAATTTTCTGGCAGTTGTGGCTGAAATTTTAGTCGGTATACCTGACCGTGGTTTGGTTTCAACAGAACCCCTAATTTTCCACTTCTTGATTAGAGTTTGAACACTACTGATTGGCATGTTCAATTCCTTGGATATATATATTTTTTTTTATATCCCTTCTGTGTTTTATACAGTTCAACTACCTTTTCCCGCAGATCCTATGACAATTCTTTTGCTTTCCCTGTGATTCAGAATCCAGAAACGTCAGTGTTGCACTGGATGAGATGTAAGGGTCTGTCAGGAGTCCAGAAACTCATTGACAATTTATATACACACACACACTAATTACAATCAAACAGATCACATGGGAAAATGGTTACATTTAATAGCCATTCAAAGCCCTTTGTATCAACTTGTGTGCATGTTATCAGGCCAAAATCACCAGGGTATGTAAACTGCTGATCATGGTCATTTGGGTAGTTTCTGTTGCCATTAAGATTTAAAGAGTAAACACGTTTTATAATTAACCACTTAAGCCCCGGACCAATATGCTGCTAAATGCCCAGAGGCGTTTTTACAATTCGGCACTGCGTCGATTTTAACAGACAATTGCGCGGTCGTGCGACGTGGCTCCCAAACAAAATTTGCGTCCTTTTCTTCCCACAAATAGCTTTCTTTTGATGGTATTTGATTGCCTCTGCGATTTTAATTTTTTGCGCTATAAACAAAAATAGAGCGACATTTTTGAAAAAAATAAAAAATTTTTTTACTTTTTTGTTATAAGAAAAATCGAATAAACTAAATTTTAGTCAAACATTTAGGCCAAAATGTATTCAGCCACATGTCTTTAGTAAAAAAAAAATCGCAATAAAAAAAATTAGCTACCTAGCGGCAACAGCGACACTAATACAGCGATCAGAAAAACGATCGCTTAGTGACTCTGGCAATAGGGGGTGAAAGGGTTAACTAGGGCAGTGATCAAGGGGTTAAAACTTTATTAGGGGGGTACTGGGCTTCCCTGGCCCTAACACTAACTGACTGTCACACTGACACTAAATGCAGTCATCAGTAAATATATGATCACTGCAATCGGTGACAGGGGTATTTGAAAGGGGTTAAATGTGCCGATGTGTGTGGTGTCAGTGTAGTGTTGGTGCAACTTACTGTGAATCTTCTCTCCTCTCGGTGGATTGAAAATACCACCGAGAGGAGAGCTCACATCACTCCCTCTGCCAGTGTTTACATTACACAGGCAGAGGAAGTGACACGGCGGAGGCTCAGGGGATTGGCTGAGAGCGATCACGAGGAAGCGGACAAAAACGAACAGCCGCCCCCTCATCCCGGATTGCTCCCGGAGGTAAGCCGCCACCGCACGCAGCGGAGGGGGTCCCGATCGGACCCCCGACCCGCTAGAAGGCAGGGACGTACATGTACGCCTATCTGCCTGTACGTGCCATTCTGTGGACGTACATAGTCGTGTGGCGGGCGTTAAGCAGTTAATGGCTTCAGCCAAACACTAACCACGAGGGAAAGAAATATTTTTGTGTTTATCATTCCTATTCTCTAAAAAATGGCCAAGAAATCATAAATTCTGCCAGGGTATGTAAACTTATGAGCACAACTGTGTGTGTGTGTCTATGTATGTATGTGTGTGTGTGTGTGTATATATATATATATATATATATATATATATATATATATATTGTGTGTATGTATGTGTGTGTGTGTGTATATGTATGTGTGTGTATATATATATATATATATATATATATATATATATTGTGTGTATGTGTGTGTATATATATATGTATGTGTGTGTATATATATATAAATATTGTGACAGGACATTAGGTAAATCTGTGGGTGTTGTCAGACGGGAGATACATTTCTGCCTTGTTTAGACAATTCACCAATTACTATCAGGTGTCGGCTGCGAGAGGTTGCCAGAAAGGTTTAAGGACCTTGGATAGCTTCAGCTGTTCAGTGTGAGCCAATTAAGGCCTCTATAAGTTATCCAGAGAATGACTACTGATTGCTGCATCCTGAGGCTTTTTGAGTTTAGGAGAGCAGTGAGCTGAGAAAGATTTCTGAAGGTGAGGTGGTGTTGATTTTTCTGTGTGATAAACATCAAAAAGACTATTGTTTCTCTGCTGTATGTCCAGCAGTGTCTGGCCAGCAGTAGGCTGTGCCAGACTCCAAAGGTAGGTTCCTGTGTTGTGAAGGTAGACGCCCCAAGTGGCCAGGGTTTATTTTATGTTTTGTTTTGTTTATGCTGTTTGGATGCTTGCACTTGTATCCAGCAATATGGAAGAATAAACCATAATCTTTGTTTTCAACCGTCTTCGGCTGCCTCTCTGTATAGTTCAGTGTGTAGTGAACCCATCCAGGGGGTCACACACCCCCGCTACCGAGCTAACCCCTCACAATATACACACACACACTTTTCTCAGCATTAATGAGTGCACTCCTTTTGAAAAGTAAGATATTGATCAATGAGCAGAACAATTTCCATCATAACTGAGTTGTACAGGAATTTTGTTTAGCTCATTACAAAATCTTCAGTTTTACTCCAATTAGTTGATACAAAAAATGAATACACCCCACAACAAAAATGATGCCATCTAGTATTTTGTATGACCTCCATGATTTGTAAGGACAGCCCTGAGTCTTATAGCCATGGAATGAACTAGTTGGCAACATATTGGAACATCTGTCTATTTTCATTCTTCAAGAACGACCTCTTTTAGGCCCATTTCACACGGTCGCACCTTTTTAGGGTTCTCCTGTCTGTTTTTTCGGCGGACCTGAACGGCTCTATACAGGTATATCTATGGAGCGATGGATGTCAGTGGTGACGTGTGCTGACATCCGATCCGCTAAAATCAGAGGGATCCATCCATATCGGATTGGGTGAGATCTGATGAAAACGGACATGCTGTTCATTTTTTTCGTCCCATCTCTCCATAGGGGACAGCGGTGCTCGACAAGCCCCTCTTCGCTCAATGAGCAGAGAGGGACCCGTCATCCGCCGGCTCAGCGGAGATCAATGGAAAGATTTCCCGCTGAGCTGGCGGACCGCTACAAGCGGATCCGCTCCGTGTGGAAGGGGCCTTAGGGCCTGGATGCTGGATGGGAGAGTGATGCCCAACTTGTCTCTTCAGAATTCCACATAGGTGTTCTATTGGGTTCAGATCAGGAGACCGTACTTGGCAACTAAATCACATTCATCCTGTTCTTCTTCAGAAATGCAACAGTGGCCTTAGATGAGTTTTGGATAATTTTAATGTTGGAAAAGTGCAGGACTACCAAGGGCACGGAGTGATGGTAGCATCTTCTCTTTCAATATAGAGCATTACATCTGTAAATTCATGATACCATCAATGAAATGCAGCTCCCGACACCAGTAGCACTCGTGCAGCCCCACAGAAGGACACTGCCACCACCATGTTTCACTGTAGGCACCATGCATTTTTCTTTGTACTCCTCACCTTTACGACCCCATCCGTCCAAAAAACATTTATACTGGACTCATCACTCTAGAGTCCCAGTAATCTTCTTTTTCAGCATGGGCCCTGCAAATTCTATCCAGGCTTTCTTGTGCATGGGCTTTAGGAGAAGCTTCCTTCATGGAGACACCTATGCACGCCATTCCTGTGCAGTGTATGCCGTATTGTGTCACAGGAAACGGTCACCCCAGTTTGGCTTTCTACTACTTCAGCTAACTGCAGTGAACTGTAACCCTCATCAGAAGATGCTCCTGTCGAGGTGATAACTTTCATGGACATCCTAAACATCTCTGTGAGATGGTTGCAGCTCCATCTTCTGTTACATTTTTGGATCAATTTTGCTACAGTATTCTGACAAGTAAGGGCCCTTTCACACGGAGCGGATCCGTATTGATGCGCTCCGTATGCCCGTTTGCTCAGCGGGGATTCCTTCGTAAAATCCCTGCTGAGCTGTCGGCTGACAGGACGGTCCCCGCACACTGTGCAGGGACCGCCCTGTCTTTCCTCCGCTCTCCCCTATTGGGAATTGGATGAATACGGACCGTCTGTCCGTATTCATCCGATCCGCCAGACGGGAGAAAAATAGGATTTTCTTCCGGCCGAAAAAACTGAGCTTTACGGAGGCGGATGTTTACGGACGTTGGCGGATGCTCATCCGCTAACGGCTGCGATCCCATAGGAAACCATTGCAGTCCGTAAACGGATGTATGAAAAAACGGACGAACGGTCCGCACGTGTGAAAGGGCCCTAAAGCTTTTCTGATCTTCTTGCAGCCTTCACCTTTCTTGTGTAAAGAAATTATAGCATGAATTGGGAAGGGAGTTTCTTTAAGTAACGCCCTTTTATCATCAACTGTCTGCTGGACACCTGTTTAATGAATAATTAGACTCTCCTGTAGTCAAATTCTTGTTAATTAGGATTTTGCGGTCTAAAATTTGTGATAAAGCGCCGCTATTTTTAGCGGAGCTTTATCGTTAATTTCGCAGAGGTACTAGGCCGGTAGCAGGGCCCTTTTAACCCCCGCTAGCGGGTGAAAATGTGTTAAAACTAGGGTTGTCCCAATACCAATACTAGTATCAGTTTCGGGACCGATTCCGAGCATTTGTGCTCGCACAAGAGAGAACGTCTGCTGAGAAACGCCCATCACGGAAGGGACCAGGAGGAGACCGCAAGTTTTAAACAATGAATAGACAGCCGCAGCCTGTCAATTTCAGGTACACTGACAATGGGCACAGTGATGTTGGGCACAGTGAGGTTGCAATGGGCACAGTGAGGCGTGCAAATAGGTGTCGTTGACACTCTTTTCCGCTGACAGTATCTGCTGCATTCCCACCCTAGGCTTATACTCGAGTCAATACGGTTTTCCATTTTTTCCATTTTTTGGGGGGGTAAAATTAAGTACCTCGGCTTATACTCGAGTATATACGGTATAATCTTTTTTTTTATTCCTAATCTCCTGGGGCGCTGTTCAGTGCTCTTATGTGTGCCGGGTAATCTACATTGATCTCGGCACTATTGTCAGAGGTGAACTGTAAGTCAGATTGAACTTTTGAGTCTGTAATTTCTCTTGCCCTCCCAAAGCCGCTCTGTCTCTGTTCCCTGCTACGATTGTTCATGTTTCAAACACCCATAGACGTCTCTCAATAGCCACAAAAATGTATCGTGCCGCCATCTCCTCTTTTTATGGACCACCTTTTCCAGGGGGCTGTAAACTTGTATGGATTTTTGGATTAATCGTTCGTGTTTCGATGCGTTTAACAGCTGTTTCTTTTAACTCTGTCAGTATTGGAAAACATTATCATATCTGATGTGATGTATATCTGATGAGGAAATCTGATGTTGGCTTCATTATGAAGTTCTGGACATTGAGGTGTCTACTGCTGAGTGATTTGCTGCAGATAGGTTTCAATTTGTTGCTTGATCCCCCTTTCTTAATATACAGCGGCAGCAAGTAACAACACGTCCCCTGTTCTGTTCTCTGTGTTCATTTTTTTTTTTCCTGTATCCCAAGCTCCCGCGAGATTCTCCTACAGCAGCATCGCCTCTCTTTACATGGCTGGCAGCACTTCCTCAGTACATTGCAGCAGAGAAGTCTGTCTGGCGATGTGGCCGTGCCAGGAAGAGATTAATGTTCAGACCTGTAAGGGATGTGCTGTGTGAAGGACAGAGATCCCCCCTCCCTCTCCCTCTGTCTGCACATTGCTGCTTTTCTCATGAGGCCTGCACAACTTAAAGTGGACATGTCACCTACACACATCCGCTAATAGAAGCGAGGCCTGAGAGTATGTCGTATGTAACTAAACATACTGGGCCTTGTGTCCACAAGAAAGACAGTCTGTGGTGCCAAAACAAACAATTGCAATCTCTCTTTAGTAGATGTTAAAGAGGCCCTCTCACCAAAATTGTGGCTAAAGACGCAAAAAAGCAAGCATTTTAAATCTTGTTTGCTGCATTTTTGTGTTTCTGGACTTGCTAACCAATTTGACAAATTCACAAAAGTCTGCTTCCCAGCACAGCGCTCTCCCTCTTGCTTTTAATTGCCATCACCTCATCTGGAAGTGTCTAATTACTCTCTGTGCTGGCCCAGCTTCTCAGCCCCTCACCTCTCCACATATGTTGCTGCTGGAGATTGGGGAAGGAGATGAGGGATTAATGTAGCGCAGTGGTGTCCTTTCACTGACACCAACAGTGGGGTGTGATTCCCTCCCGTAACATAGTGGCACACTATTTCTTACACTGACATTGGGGCACTATTCCTCCTGCTCCTCTTCTGCTGGCAGCAACAGTGGGGACTGCGATTGTTTTCCGCTGGCAGCAACAGTGGGGCTGCGGTGGTTTTCCGCTGGCAGCAACAGTGGGGACTGCGATTGTTTTCCGCTGGCAGCTACAGTGGGGCTGCGGTTGTTTTCCGCTGGCAGCTACAGTGGGGCTGCGGTTGTTTTCCGCTGGCAGCTACAGTGGGGCTGCGGTTGTTTTCCGCTGGCAGCTACAGTGGGGCTGCGGTTGTTTTCCGCTGGCAGCTACAGTGGGGCTGCGGTTGTTTTCCGCTGGCAGCTACAGTGGGGCTGCGGTTGTTTTCCGCTGGCAGCTACAGTGGGGCTCGGGTTGTTTTCCGCTGGCAGCTACAGTGGTGGTGCGGTTGTTTTCCGCTGGCAGCTACAGTGGGGCTGCGGTTGTTTTCCGCTGGCCGCTACAAAAAAATGGGAAAACGTATTGATGTGACGTGTATAAGCCTAGGGCAGTGATGGCGAACCTTTTTGAGCACGAGTGCCCAAACCGCGACACAGAACAAACGTATTTCTTTCAAAGTGCCAACACAGAATTAAACCTACCAGCGGCTCTGTACAGAGGATGGGACTGATCATTCTTCTGAATGAGCCCCAAGGGACCAAAAATGTATGATTCTGCCAGATTCGCAGGGTTCAGGGAATGCATTGTGCAACTTACACTCACCTACCTGACCCTTACACTCACCTACCTGACCATTACACTCACCTACCTGACACATGCTTCCTGCACAACTCACATCCCCATCCCCCCACACACAGTACAATGTAGATCCATCCTCCTCCATACCTTTCCATGGCCTCATCGTCCAGCTCTCCCTGGGCAGGATTGTAGGAATCCCCGTCATCCAGCCGCTCCCCGTTATCCCCACCCCGGGAGGTCATCTACAAGCCATTGCACCGCTCCTCATGGCCATGGATGATATGCTCAGAGCACCGCTCCTCCCCCTTCACTTTTTCACAGGCTGCACTAGAAGGACAGACTGAACCAAAGTCGACCTGGAGCAGGGGGAGCTGGAATATCGTGCCTGCAGAAAGGAATCCCCGAATGCCTTAAGTGTAGGGAATCGGGGGAGGCAATAAGCTGCAGAACAGAGTCGGGACGGTGGAGGAAGAACAGCGCACATGACTGGCTGCCATCCTCCTGCCGACGTCACTGATTCAAGGAAGGGAGCCAATGTCCTGTCTAGTATGTGCAATTAACTGCCTGGCTGGGGGAATCCCCTGGCGTGCCGACAGAGAGGGCTTGGAGTGCCAGCTGTGGCACCCGTGCCATAGGTTCGCCATCACTGGCCTAGGGTGTCCATCTGCATGCCTCACTGTGCCCATGACTAGACTGACGTTTAACATGGGAGTCTATGGAAGGGGTGCCCGGCTTTGAAAAATCAGTGCTCCCTGGCTGTAGGTCCTCTGACAACAAACTTTGCACACTTGCAGAGGAATAGTTGGGGCTACATGTGTGCCAAGTTTGGGATCTAGGGGACCTATGGCTGGCCGGTACCGGGGTCCCCAAAATCAGGGAGATAAGGCGCAAAAAAGTGACTTGAGTATAAGCCGAGGGGGGGCATTTTCAGCACAAAAAAATGTGCTGAAAAACTCTGCTTATACTCGAGTATATACGGTACTAAAGCGGCTCTGGCGGCTCTTCTCCTTCCAATCCCCCCCCCTCTGGTTCTCCCTCCACTGATGTCTTCTTTCGCTGCCGATTCTCCTCTCTCAGTTGTGTTCTCCCTCTGTTCTACTTTGCGATGTCTCAACGATCTCTCCCCCTGTAATGTTAGGTCCGCTGTGTGCCATTACATATATAGCCATAGGATGGGGCCACCGGTGATGTCATTCAGAGGCCCCACCCCTTGTGACATTGCCACCGGAGATTTATACTAGGAGGGGGGATATCATTTGTTACATTTTCTGTTTTAGGTTTGGGGATTTTGGTTGGGGGGGATTTGTACTTGAAAATAGGTTTGGGGCCGTGGATTTGTACTAGGAGGGGTATTTGTAATGGTAGAGAGATTCGGGGGGGGGGGGGTTTGCTGGGATTTGGGGGGAATTGTACTGAGAGTTTTTTTTTTTTTTTACCAGGAGTGGGTTTTGATGGGGGGGGGGGGGTACTAGGATGGACGGGGGTGATTTAAGAGGAGGATTTGTACTAGGAGGGGGCATTTGGGGGGGGGGATTTCTAATAGGTGGCAGGATTTGTACTGGAAGGGGTAGGATTTGTACTAAGGGGAGATTTGGGAAGGGGTTTTGGACTAGGAGGGGGGATGTGGTGTGGGGGGTTGTACTAAGAGGGATGGGAGGGGGGCTTGGGAGGAGGATTTGTACTAGGAAGGGAGAAACGGGGAAGAGTATTTGTGCTAGGCGGGGGATCGTGAAGGGGGTTGTACCGAGGGGAGATTTACACCAGGAGGGGAGGGGGGATTTGGAGGGACAATTTGTACTAGGAAGGGGGCATCGAGGGAAAAATATTCATGCTAGGAGGGGGGTTGTACTGGATGTGGGGATTGGGGGGGGGCAGATTTACACTAGGAGGGGGGATTTTGTGGAGAAAATTTGTGCTTGGAGGGGGGATTGGATTTGTACTGGGGGGGGGGATTTACACTAGGAGGGGGACATTTGGGGAAAACTGCACCAAATGTTGCACTCTCTAATTTTTAGTAAATAGTGTTCCTTTTACCTGCACATCTGAACCTGTGTGCCATGTATTCTACCACCTGAACAGATGGAGCGCACATTGCTTGATTGCCAGGGCACGCAGGTGACCAAGTTGTGTCCACTTTTGTTTTGTCACACCTTTGCATTTATTCTAACAAACCTTATAGCACATTTTCCTATTTTATATATTTGAAGCTTGAACTCAACATGTGCTCCTCATAAATTCCCAGGCAGCCCATGCAATGAAAAGGAATGCTTTGCTGTGGTATCACAATGTTGTTGGTCCTCCTGCAACGTTTAGATTTTAAAGAATGAAAATAATTTGATTTGCTGTTTTTGTATCTATAGCAGTCATTAGATTCAACAGTAAAAATGTTTTTCTTTATTTGTCATTGTAGGTGCAAAACATTTAATTTATGATAATGAAAATACAGAAACAAGAACAGCAGGTGAGTTGTTTACATTTCCTCTCTAATTGGAAGCGGTGATGATAATTTATTAGTACCGGCATTTATGTAGTGCTGAGTTTACACCGCGCTTTACATGCTGTATGTTCACATGAATCTAAGGAAACAACATGCTTGAATGAGTTCACTATGAAGCTGAAAAAATGTGCTGATTGAAAATGTTATTAATTTACAATAGGTGAATATTACATGGGTCAGGTACATTTACTGTGTGCTTTTTTTTTTTTTTCTTTCTTTCATTAGATTTTTTTCTTTCTTTCTTTCTTTCTTTTTTTTCATTTTTTCTTTCTTTCTTTCTTTCTTTTTCTTTCTTTCTTTTTTTTCTTTTTTTCTTTCTTTCTTTCTTTTTCTTTCTTTCTTTTTTTTCTTTTTTTCCTTTTTTTTCTTTTTTTTTCTTTTTTTTCTTTTTTTTCTTTTTTTTCTTTCTTTCTTTCTTTCTTTCTTTCTTTCTTTCTTTCTTTTTCTTTCTTTCATTCGATCGCTTTCTTTTTTTTCTTTTTTTCTTTTTTTTCTTCTTTTTTTTCTTTTTTTTCTTTCTTTTTTTCTTTTTTTTCTTCTTTTTTTTCTTTTTTTTCTTTCTTTTTTCTTTCTTTCTTTCTTTCTTTCTTTCTTTCTTTCTTTCTTTCTTTCTTTTTTCTTTCTTTCTTTTTTTCTTTCTTTCTTTCTTTCTTTCTTTTTTTCTTTCTTTCTTTCTTTCTTTTTCTTTTTTTCTTTTTCTTTTTTTCTTTTTCTTTTTTTCTTTTTCTTTTTTTCTTTTTCTTTTTTTCTTTTTCTTTTTTTCTTTTTCTTTTTTTCTTTTTCTTTTTTTCTTTTTCTTTTTTTCTTTTTCTTTTTTTCTTTTTCTTTTTTTCTTTTTCTTTCTTTCTTTCTTCTTTCTTTTCTTTCTTTTTTTTCTTTCTTTTTTTCTCTTTTTTTTTTTCTTTCTTTTTTTCTCTTTTTTTTTTTCTGCTCGGTTAGTCTTTCCCTCTACACATGAGAGGAAAATTGTGATGGAGCTTTGCTCGGTTTTCCCGACAGGAAAACTGCGAGGAGAGCTTTTGGTCGGGAATCCCAGCCGTGTGTATGCTCCTTACAGTTTTTCCAGACAAAAATCCGCCGGGGAAAAAAGAGAGCTATTTCTCCTTCTTTTTTTTTTTTTCTGGCGGTTTTTGGGAAGTATTCCCGTCGGAAAAACTGCGAGAAGCATACACAGGGCCAGGATTCCCGGCCAAAAGCTCTCCTCAGTTTTTCCGTCTGCAAAACCAACCATGTGTACGAGGCTTTAGGGTTGATTGGGAAAATTGCCCTGTGGAACCATTGTGTTCTCCTGGCGGAAGCTGTAACAGCCTCAAGCATAATAATTACATGTCAAATTTATCAGGCTGTTTGTACCCAAGTTGATCTATCAACTTGGGTACATTCAGTCTGCCCATGCATGATTCCATTCGCGGACGTTTCCTGCTGAACCAGCCAAGATTCAAACCCTCTAATACATTCCCTACCGATCTGCATTACGTGACATAATGTTATTGAATTTGCATACTCTGGACCTGCCCTAGTGAAGAATTTCTAGTTGTAATGAGTCGGTGCCAAATAATGTACCCTAGTTTTCTATGATTTAAATTACACTTTTTTGGTCCCTTTCACATGGGCAGACCGATCGGGATGAGCCAATGCCCTCTATGTAGTGGCAGGTGTCCATTTACACCCGACATCCAATCTGATCCTATCCACTAAAAACAGATGGATGGGGATCCTGTCTGTATATCAGGTCGGATGGCTTTTGGGTGTAAACGGACAGGCGGGATCTATTTGCATCCAATTGCCCATAGAGGAGAGCGGACTGTGTTGGTGTTCGCTCTGCATAAGCGGACACGGACAAGCCACCGACCTGCTCAGTGGGGATCAGTGGACAGATTCCCAGCTGAGCACGTGGACCTGCTCCACTCCATGTGAAAGGGGGTCTTTGTGTATTACCTTTTGCGCCTTTTTGTTATATAAATTTGAAAAACCCAATAAAATCTTGGTGAAACAAAATTTGGCTGGTACAGCAGAAGCCATCAGAATTTTTTTTATCCACCCTGTGTATGGGCACAGTGGTTGTACTGAAGTCCATCTATTGACCTGATTGTTGGTGTCAGTGGGTGGAATAGTGCCCAAGAGCCGGATAAGGGCAAGCAAAGGGCCACAATTGAGAGACCACTGTTATAGAGGCAGGAAAAAGGTGTTTACGGTTTTGATTCTCTGTAGAGGACACACCAACTATAGTGGACTTTGTAGTGATTTTATAGTAATTTTTATTAATTTTATTTTTTTCTGTTTTTTACCAGCTGCCCAACCTGAAAGCACTTAGCTATTCACCAATGTCCAGTGCCTCTATATCCTGCGAACGCCAAGTACTTGCCCCGTTCTCCGAATCAAGTCTTGAAGATTTCCACCCTGTAACACTTTTGAACACTCCTTCCCGACTCTTGGCCGAGGATGAACTCTTCCCTGAGCAGGAAACTTGTGAGCTTGGCTCACCAAACAATCTTAACGGGATGGAGGACAGCGGAGGGGGTGGGACTGGCGTAAAGAAAAAACGGAAAAAAAAGGAACAGGGGGAGGAAAAGGAGGCTAAACCAAAGAAAAAGAAGGAGCCCAAGAAAATTAAAGAGCTTAAAAAAGCAAAAGAGCCCAAAGAGGCCAAGGAACCCAAACAACCCAAGAGCCCTAAGGAACCCAAGAGCCCTAAGGAACCCAAGAAGCCAAGAAAACCCAAGGAGCCAAAACCTCCTAAAGAAAAGAAAACAAATTCAGAAACGGTTGTTAAAACCAAATCTAAGAAAACAAGGTGAGCATATGCTTAATGTAAACCCTTTGTAGAGTTGCCACTATGAAATGAATGAAAAAATTCAACAAAAATTGAGCACGTGCAAGGTACTAATTGGAGCATGTGCAAGGTTCTAATTGTTCAGCAAATGAAGAGCTGTATTGCTGCCTCTGCAAACTGTCCCTGCCAGTCCCTCCCGTTTTTACTGTGCATGTATGGAAAAATGTCATTCTTTCCCTTTCCACAGTCTACAATGGCAGGTATGTAGCTCCCCATGGGTCTATAGATTTCATCTGACAGAAGTGTGCAGTTCAACCTCGCCTGTGCCCAACAATGCAGCCTCTCTCCTCTCTCTTCCCCTCCGCGATCACTTAAATTGACAATTGTGTGGTCATGAAGCGATGTACCCAAATTGAATTCTTGTAATTATCTTCCCAAAAATAGAGCTTTTTTTTTTGTGTTATTTAATTATTGCTGTTTTTTTATATTTTGCTAAAAAAATTAAAAAGACAAACTTTTTTTTATTTTCTTTCCTAAATTTTGTAAGTAATTTTTCTCCTTCTCTGATATGTGATGATGAAGCTGCACTGATGATGAGGCACTAATATATTGCACTGATATGCCTCACTGGTGGGCAATGATAGGCGGCACTAAAAGGCAGCACTGATTGGTGTCTCTAATGGGCACTGCTGGGGCTACATTGATAATCAGGGCACTGATCTCAGTTGAGGAGACCTGAAAAACAGCTCTTCATATGTACATGTGACCGGCTGTTATTGGACGCAGCTGATCACATGGTTAAAGAGCCACGTCATCACGAGGGTGGTGACTTTGGGGGACGTCATTTATTGGCACCCCAGAATGAGTGAGGATGCCGCACGCTGTCATTTTACTATACGGCAGGCGGGAGGTAAAGGATGATTACGTTTAGTAGAGTTACTTGTTCTCGGCACACTCGCCCAGCACCCCTCTTTTGATAGTTTGGAAAAGGAAGCTGTGCGACATTATATGGTCCACATGGTAAAGATTTTGGTGAATCGGCAACAAGATGACGCCTGTATAGCATGCTGGGGAGGGCATCAAGGTTAGCTGAAAAAGTATACTGACCTTATCTATGCATTGTGGTGTATTATTACATGCATGTTGTGTTAATACAAACAATATTTTTTTGAATCGGGACACCAAAAACCAGTCCAGACCATTTTTTTTGGTTTCCTGTGGCCGGTGGTCAAAACTTTCCCATCCTGAACGCGTTTTTTCCGCATTCAGCAGAGGGCGGTTGAAACGCGCCAGTTCATAATTTCTGTTAAAAGCCTATTTGTACAGTAACGCTAAAATTGGAGAGTGCAAAATCTGCTGCATCTGTGTATGGTAGCCAGTCGGCTTCTAACTTCAGCTTGTTCAGTTAAGCTTTTTCAAAAAATAAACTAGAAGCCGATTGGCTACCATGCAGAGCTGCACCAGATTTTGCACTCTCCAGTTCTAGTAAATAAACCCAATAGACTTTTTTATGGAGCTGAGTTTTTAGGAGCTTTGGCAAAAAAAAACGCTGCTAGTGTGCGTGAAGCCTTCGGCTCTGTGGGTTTTTATGACTGTAGTATGAATATCAGATGGCAAACTTTTCCAGGAAAGAGACTGCTGTTAAAGTTTCTGTGATGGTTCCAAGTCTGTTTATATATGACGGTGCTGTATAAATATGAGATTGCAATCACATGACAAGACAAATGTCTATTTCCGGTCTTATTGTCCCTGCAAGTTTGCTGTGTGTCATGACTCCTAGTCCTTGTGTATCAGGATGACATAGTTGCTGGAAGTCCGCCCAGCCATCCTGGCATCAGTAACTGCAATATTAAATATCTTCACTGTCCTACATGTATGTAATGGATTTGTGATCTACTTTTAAATATTAGGTATTTGGTCATCGTTTGGGTCTTTTTTTTTTTCCTTTATTAAAGGGGTGTTCCAGCCAAATTTGGTGTTTATTAAAAGTCAGCAGCTACAAAAAGTGTAGCTGCTGGCTTTCAATAAACACACACTTACCTGCTCCAGCGTTCCAGCGCCGCTCCGCTCCCCCCCATCCTGGCCGGCATCCTCATTGCTACTGTGGGCACCCGCCGTGACAGCCTTCGGCTTCACGGCCGGGCACCCACTGCGCATGCGCGCGTGGCTCGCCGCTGATTCGACAGGCGATCATCTAGGACCTGTCACGTGTCCTAGACGATCACCTAGGGGAGGGGCTGCAGTAAGGCGATTAAGCTTAATCGCCTTACCAGCCCTCGGCAGAAGGAGGAAGTGGGACAGGAAGTCCCACTCCTCCTGAAGCCCCAACTCCCCCCCCAAAAAAATTACTTGCCAAATGTGGCATGTAAGGGGGTGAGGAGTGGAACAAGCGGAAGTTCCAAATTTGGGTGGAACTCCGCTTTAACTGCTTCCCGCCCACTGTATAGTAAAAATGACAGACGGGTGGGAGCACTCTCGTTCTGGGAGGATGTCATATGGTGTCCTCCTATTCTCGCTGCACATGCCATGTCCCTGGGACACAGGGCATCACTGATCACTGTAAAGAGCCTTATGATGTAAGCTCTTTACCATATGATAAGCTGTGTCCAATCACAGGTGATCATAGTGTGAACAGGAAATGCAGGTTATTGGCATTCCTCTCTCGTCACACTGACAGCGCAAGGAGAGGAGAGCCGGTAAGCCACATTCCTCAGCGGCAGAGATGGATTTAGGTTTTGTGCTGCCCTAGGCCTGACTAAACTCATGCACCCCCTAATTTAAATATGACCCACCCCTTCCTGTCACGGCCACACCCTGTGTTGTTAAAGACCCGCCCTGAAATTTTCGAGTGAGGACACTAGTTCTGGGGGGGGGGGGGGGGGGGGGGAATGGATTTCCTTAATTTACTTAGATTTCCTCTTACTTCCTGGTTGCCCATAGAGCAGGAAGTGAAGGGAAATGTTCGCAATGGGACAGGGATGGTAAAAAATAAACTGATAGGGGCTATAACCCTCCCTTACTCTACCCAAAATGAAAAAAAAAGTGTTGCCTATAGTTCTACTTTAAGTAGATGGTGCAGCAGAAACATATAGCACAGTGAGGAAGGTTTGTGGTCCAGGATGATAAAACGGTCAAAATTGGAAGCGCTAACCCCCCTGCCAACTGTGGCCGCCGGCATACCAGAAGCAGCGCTGCCGCTTTATGGGGGCGCTAGACTAATTTTCCTAACAGTGTAGCGCAAGTCGGAGGAGACTCTTTTCATGCTGCCCCCCTGCAAAGTGCTGCCCTAGGCCTGGGCCTTGTTGGCCTAGGCCTGGATACAGCTCTGCTCAGCGGAACATCTGCACTAACAATCGGGGCGCTGATCATACGTGTCCTGATTATCAGTGCCAATTAATAATGCTGCCTATCCGTGCCCATCAGTGCCTCCTATCCATGCTGCATTTGGTGCCACCTCATCAGTACCCGTCAGTGCAGCCACATCAGCATAGATCAGTGAAGGAGAAAAATTACTTATTTACAGAATTTTATAACCGAAACAAAGAAACTTTTATTTTTCAATTTTTTTTCTCTCTCTCTTTTTTTTTTTTTTTTAACCCAGTGGTGATTAAATATCTCCAAAAGAAAGCTCTGTCTGTCTCAAAAAATTATAAACATTTTGTTGGGGTACAACGTTGTTTTTTAAAACGCGACAGCACTGGAAAGCTGAAATTTTGCCTGTGCAGGAAGGGCGTGAAAGTGTCCAGTAGGTAAGTGGTTAAAGCTGAACTGCGCTGCATCTGAGCACCACAAAAAAACTTTTTTTTAATACATTTTTAACTTTTAAAGTACCCTCACCCATCCATGTCTCCATGCCTTATTTTGCTGAGAAATCCTTTAAAAAAAAAAAAACCCAGAGTATTTCTAGACATGGTCATCTTGAGTAAGGGCAGATGATTCATGTAGAAACTACTTCCTGGAATCCATCTACACTTAGCTACTTGAGGCCCGGGCTATAGCCAAATGACGCTTCAGCACGGACCTGAAAATCCAGGAGGACGTCTTTTGACGTCCGCCCCTTTCCTCGTTCCACGCGCGCGCTCCCGAGTGCGCAGCGTGAAAATTCTGTGTTGGCCGTGTCCCTTGGACACAGCCATTTACAGATCGCCACGAACGGCCAATCAGAGTGGCCGTTTGCAATGCGATCCGTGCGGCCAATGAGAGATGATCTCAAATGTAAACATATTGGATCATCTCTCATTGCTGCCTCTCCCTCCTCACACAGAGACAACGTGTGAGGAGGGAGAACGGATCGGTGAGTGTAACAGAATACAGTGCCGCCTCATCAGTGCCATCCCTGTGCCGCCTCATCGGTGCCATCCCTGTGCCGCCTCATCGGTGCCATCCCTGTGCCGCCTCATCGGTGCCATCCCTGTGCCGCCTCATCGGTGCCATCCCTGTGCCGCCTCATCGGTGCCATCCCTGTGCCGCCTCATCGGTGCCATCCCTGTGCCGCCTCATCGGTGCCATCCCTGTGCCGCCTCATCGGTGCCATCCCTGTGCCGCCTCATCGGTGCCATCCCTGTGCCGCCTCATCGGTGCCATCCCTGTGCCGCCTCATCGGTGCCATCCCTGTGCCGCCTCATCGGTGCCCACCTGCTCCGCCTCATCAGTGCCCACCTGCTCCGCCTCATCAGTGCCCACCTGCTCCGCCTCATCAGTGCCCACCTGCTCCGCCTCATCAGTGCCCACCTGCTTCGCCTCATCAGTGCCCACCTGCTCCGCCTCATCAGTGCCCACCTGCTCCGCCTCATCAGTGCCCACCTGCTCCGCCTCATCAGTGCCCACCTGCTCCGCCTCATCAGTGCCCACCTGCTCCGCCTCATTAGTGCCCACCTGCTCCGCCTCATTAGTGCCCACCTGCTCCGCCTCATTAGTGCCCACCTGCTCCGCCTCATTAGTGCCCACCTGCTCTGCCTCATTAGTGCCCACCTGCTCTGCCTCATTAGTGCCCACCTGCTCTGCCTCATTAGTGCCCACCTGCTCTGCCTCATTAGTGCCCACCTGCTCTGCCTCATTAGTGCCCACCTGCTCCGCCTCATTAGTGCCCACCTGCTCCGCCTCATTAGTGCCCACCTGCTCCGCCTCATTAGTGCCCACCTGCTCCGCCTCATCAGTGTCCATCAGTGAAGGCTTGGCACACACCTGTGTACTTTCCTGGCTTGTTAGGGTCTCAAGAAATGAGATGGGCCTTCAGTACATCAGGTGATGTGATCATTTTTTATGATTTGCACTATAGATTGTACACTCTAAAACTTTCACACAGACCAAATATTTTCCCAAAAATTTGGGTTATTTTTTATCAAAGACATGTAGCAGTATAAATTGTGGCCAAAACTTATGAAGAAAAATTAATAATTTGTAAAATTTTATCACAGAAACTAATTTATTTTTTATTTTTTTTCTAAATTTTCTGTGTTTTTTCATTAATGGCGCAAAAACTAAAAAACCCAGAGGTGATCAAATACCACCAAAAGAAAGCTCTATTTGTAAGAAAAAAAGGACAAAAAAATCATTTGGGTACAGCGTTGCATGACTGAGTAATTGTCATTCAAAGTGTGAGAGCGCTGAAAGCTGAAAATTGTTCTGGGAAGGAGGGGTGTTTAAGTGCCCAGTAAGTAAGTGGTTAAATAAAATAAAATAAATGAAAAAAAAAAAAAAGATTAAGGTTGCCAGGGTAATTGTTAGGGTCAAAGGTCAAGGCCAGTATATTTTGTGAAAAATTATTTATTTTTATATATATATATATATATATATATATATATATATATATATATATATATATATATATATATACTTTTTAATTCTACACCAAATATACTGGCCTTGACCTTTTTGACCCTAACAATTACCCTGGCAACCTTGATCTTTTATTTTTTTTCTTTGATTTTTATTTTACTTTACTACACACTTGGATTGTAAGGAAAGAAAGATGCAATGTATCATTCTCTTTATTCGGAAGAGGAAGGAAACCCAGGGGCGGGCTCACAGTGACTGATTAATCAGAGGCTATCGCAGCAATCAGGTGACCCAGAACTGACAGTCCATGGTCCCGATCGTTGGTACAAGACCCCAGTCTCTGCGCTGGGAGCATGCTGTGCGGCGCTCACCCAGCACATAGGGAGGTACCCATATATGCGGTCCCATGGAAAAAAAACTAAGGCCACATATATTTATTTTAGCTACCACAACTTGGCACCAAAGGATAACCCAAAAGTGAAGGTCCCAGGGGCGGACTGACCATTCGGGCACTTGGACCCCATACCACTAGGGGCCCCTACCAGGGTCCCCAGCCTCAGTAAAACCAGGGACAATATGTAAAAATCTTTTCTTTTTTTACATCTGTCCCTGAAATGTCTACCGACATCCTATTGGTCTAAAAATCACAAGATTATAGCTGCCCCGCCTCTCCGGTATGTGTATGTATAGTGTGTGTATCTCCTGTCCATAATCTCCTGTTGCCCGGGGGGGGGCCCCATAATCTCCTGTTGCCCGGGGGGGGGGCCCATAATCTCCTGTTGCCCGGGGGGGGGGCCCCATAATCTCCTATTGCCAGAAGGCCCAATGAGTTGTGAGTCTGCCTCTGGAAGGACCCAATAGGTCACAGATGCAAAAAGACCTGACTGGGGCTTATAACCCGTCCTTTACTCTATCCAAAATGAAAAATAAATAAATAGTGTTTGATTGCTGAAACTAGATTTCTCCTATATGATGTTAAGGTGGGAGGGGGGCTTTGTGGAGTTAACCACTTCAGCCCCGGACCATATTGCTGCCCAACGACCAGAGCACTTTTTGCGATTCGGCACTGCGTCGCTTTAACTGACAATTGCGCGGTCATGCGACGTGGCTCCCAAACAAAATTGGCGTCCTTTTTTTTCCTCACAAATAGAGCTTTCTTTTGGTGGTATTTGATCATCTCTGCGGTTTTTATTTTTTGCGCTATAAACAAAAATATTTTGAAAAAAAACAACAATATTTTTTACTTTTTTCTGTAATAAATATCCCCCAAAAATATATGAAAAAAAAATGTTTTTCCTCAGTTTAGGCCGATACGTATTCTTCTACATATTTTTCGTAAAAAAAATCGTGATTAGCGTTTGATTGGTTTGCGCAAAGGTTATAGCATTTACAAAATAGGGGGTAGTTTTATGGCATTTTTACTTTTTTTTTTCTACTAGTAATGTCGGCGATCAGCGTTTTTTTCAGTACTGCAACATTATGGCGGACACATCGGACACTTTTGACACATTTTTGGGACCATTGGCATTTTTTTAGCGATCAATGCTATAAAAATGCATTGGATTACTATAAAAATGCCATTGGCAGTGAAGGGGTTAACACTAGGGGGCGGGAAAGGGGTTAAGTGTGTTCCTGGGTGTGTTCTAACTATATGGGGGGGTGGCCTCACTAGGGGAAATTACTGATCTTCTGTTCATACATTGTATGAACAGAAAATCAGCGTTTCCCCCGCTGACAGGAACGAGAGCTATGTGTTTACACACATAGCTCCCGTTCCCCGCTCTGTAACAAGCGATCGCGTGTGCCCGGCAGCGATCGTGCCCGCCGGGCACGCGCACAGGACTTGGGGGCGATCGGGGGGGCGCGCGCGCCCCCTAGTGGCCGTCGAAAGTGCCGACGTAGAGCTACGGGCTCTCGCCCAGGAGAGCCGACCTGCCGCCGTATAACTGCGGCGGCTGGTCGGCAAGCAGTTAATGTTTACCATAAATAATCCTGTGTACTGTGCTGGCAGAACTCATGATATGTTTTAAACCAGTTCTGCATTGTATGTTAATGAGGGGAAACAGATTTTCTCCGCTTTGTCCCCCTGAAATTGTTTAGAATAGTTTGCAGCCGCTGGTATAGAAAGGTAAGAAATCTTTTGAAATTTTTATGTATGCTGTTTGAAAAGGAACACATAACGGATATAGGGCTTTCTCATATTGTACTGCAAAGTTGGTGCTTATTTTTCAGGAAAGGAAGGGCTACATTGGAAACATCTGATTGGGCAGATCATGAAGATACCACTTTCTATGCTTGGGAATGGAAAAGTTTGTTTTAAAATGTAATGGTCCTGCCTTACTGTATAACATTTTATATTAGATTTTGGTGTTAAAAGGCCACTTACATTGCATGTTGCTTTTCAGCAAAGAACAGGGACCAACACCAGTAGAGAAGAAGAAGAAAGGGAAGAGGAAAGCAGAATCCTATGAAGAAGGCATGGAGAGTGACCTGTCTATGCTGAACTCGGCATGTCCGAGCACAGAGGAGTCTACAGAGTCACTGGACAGCCAGGTACCATAACAAATCCAGGTTATGTACGAGAGATGGTACCAATTATTACCATTGGTAAAAACGTTGGCTTTTGTACAACACAACATTTATTATATAAAATAAATGCAATCTTGTTTTGAAATGCACTGCAATACATTTAACTGCTTCAGCCCAGGAAGATTTTACCCTCTTCCTGACCAGAGCATTTTAAAAAAATGTTTGCATTGCGTCATTTTAACTGACAATTGCGCGGTCGTGCAACACTGTACCCAAACAAAATTTGCATTTTTTTTTCTCCCCTACAAATAGAGATTTCTTTTTGGTGGTATTTGATCACCTCTGCGGTTTTTATTTTTTGCACTATAAACAAAAGAACAGCGACAATTTTGAAAAAAACACATCTTTTACTTTTTTGCTATAATCAATATCCCACTTTTTTTATTTTTTTATATATTTTTTTTTTTTAACAGAGATTTTTTATTTTTATTTTAATTCCCTCAGTTTAGGCCGATATGTATTTTCTACATATTTTTGGTAAAAAAAAATCTCAATAGGCGTATATTGATCGGTTTGCTCAAAAGTTATAGCATCTACAAAATAGGAGATAGAATTATGGCATTTTTATTAATTTTTTTTTTTTTTTTACTAGTAATTGTTTTTTTTTTTTTTAATTTATTATTATTATCGGGACGTCAACATTATGGCGGACACATTTGACACATTTTTTGGGACCATTGACAATTTTACAGTGATTTAGTGCTATAAAAATGTCACTGGTAGGGAAGGGGGTTAAATGTGTTCCCTCTGCATGTTCTAACTGAAGGGGGGGGGGATTGGACTTACTAGGGGAAATGACAGATCTCTGTTCATACAAAGTATGAACAATGCTCAGTAATTTCTCCCCTGAGAGAACCAGGATCTGTGCGTTTACACACACAGATCCGGGTTCTCACCTGTGTCACAAGCAATCACGGGTGCCCGGCGGTCATCGCGACCACCGGGCACTCGCATCGGCTCCGTGGGCAAACAGTGGGCTGGTCTCCAGCAGCATGAGCGCCCCTAGTGGCCAAGCGACATAACGTCGCTTGGCTCAGCCGAGTCATGCTGCCACAATATGCAGTGGCTGGTCGGCAAGTGGTTAAAGTTAACCGCCAGGCAAATCCCAGCGGGTTTCCTCATCTAGTAAAACGCGACTGTCCCGTGTGGCTTTCTGCTCTAAGAGTTGCAGGGTCTTTCAGCCTCCTGTCCCTCACTGCTGCCAGCCCCAGTACCTGGTCATTTGACAGGAACAAGCGCCCCCCTGCACTTGTTCTGGGCTCTGGTTTTGGGCAGCCTGGGCCAGTTACCTCCCCCTGACCTTCCCACTGTAGATGGAGCTGTCAGTGGCAATTCCCTGCATCCTGCAAAGCTCCTCCAGCTTCTCCCCCTTTACTGTACTGGGTCTGAATGCAGGCGAAAAATTAAATGGGTGGACCCGGCTGTATGAGCGGTCTGCCGTGGTGCAGACCGCCCTGTCCCAATCCGAGCCAACTAGAGAAGTCAGTGGGCCCCCTGCCCTTGGTGCCCTGTGCACTGCACACGTGAACGATTCGCTGGTGTTTCTTGGGTATCAATTTACCGCCCATGGTAGGAGCGGCCCTGCTAGTGTGTACAATTGCTTTTCAAGACTGCTGTGCAAATACATTGTCAACAATCACCATTTTATTCTCTAGGGTCTCTGCTAAATAAAAAAAATATATATATATATATATATATATATATATAACTTGTAAGCAGCACGTGTCAAAAAAATGTGTAGTCTTTAAGTGGTTAAACTTCCCTCGTCTACTGACAAAAGTTCATTCCTTTGATCTAAGAATGAATTGTTACTTTGTTTATAGTTATACACGATGTTGTAATAAAACTTTTCAGGCTTTCTGGATTTTTTTATTTTTTTTGCTATGGGAAATCTGCACTTGTTAGAATCGGGAAATGCTGTTTTAAGATCTGGAAGGAAAAAGAATCGTGATTTTTAATTGTTAACGATTAATCGCGCAGCTCTAACTCAAGCTGTGTATTTAGTGTTTGTCTTGAGTGCATTTGAGTTAAGTATACCCAAGGGATATATTTTTTTTCTTTTGGTCAAACAAGGGAAATGAGCAACGCCATAAGCAGAAATTACAGAACATCTGTGGGAAAAGTCCTTATGCAGACTACAAGTGAAAAAGCTAAATAACTTGCTTTTTTTTTTTTTTTTTAAACTGATTTTTACAAATTTTTAACAACCAAGCATACAAGCTGTAAATCTTGGGTTACAACATTTGCAAAGGATTTTGGTTCAAATGAAGACACACATTCTGGGAAAATATAAAGATCAATAAAGAGTGACTTAGCAGTTCATTGTAGATCTATAAGAAATGTACGTTACTTGTTGGAAACACAATTTGTCTTCTGTTGATAGACTATTTTCTACATCAATCACGGTAGTGTATAGTAGTCTAGTCTTAGTGGCTTAAAACGGCTACCAGGGTAATCAATGGAAGCGGGTATAGCTTTGTCTACACTTGACATCATTGTAGGGGAAGAGCTAGAGAGAAACGAAGGGAAGAGAGCGAGGAGTAATAGTGCTCGAAGGGGAAAAGAACACTATGGGCCAGATTCACGTAGAGTTACGCTGGCGTATCAGTAGATACGCCGTCGTAACTCAGAATCTGAGCTGTCGTATCTTTAAGCGTATTCTCAAAACGAGATGCACTTAAATCTTGCTAAGATACGTCTCCTACGCCGTCGTATCTTAGTTGCATATTTACACTGGCCGCTAGGTGGCGCTTCCGTCGATTTACGCGTCGAATATGTAAATTAGCTAGATACGCCGATTCATGAACGTACGCCTGGCCGTCCCAGTACAGATACGCCATTTACGTAAGGCGTTTTCAGGAGTAAAGATATTCCAACAAAAAGATGGCACAGCCAATGTTAAGTATGGACGTCTGGACCGCGTCAAATTTTTCACATTTTACGTCTTTTGCGTAACTCGTCCGTGAATGGGGCTGGACGTAAATTACGTTCACGTCATTTTCAATGACTCTTTGCAACGTCATTTGGAATGATACGTTCACGGCCAGCGCATGCTCAGTTTAAAAAAAAAGTAATTTACGTGGGGTCACACTTAAATAAAACACGCCCACATCAAACACATTTGAATTTGGCGGGCTTACGCCGGCCCATTTACGCTACGCCGCCGTAAATTAGCTTTGTGAATAGAGCACTTGCCTCTCTAATTTACTGGATTACTGTGTATTGGATAAAGAATGGATCCATATTTGTATGCTTCCCACATGCACACAAAAAGTATATGGAAATTGCGTTTTTCCGTGTATTATATCAATTTTTAGTACTAACATATATTCTTCTCCCTTTACAGAAACGGAGGTCTGGGCGGCAGGTGAAAAGACGAAAATACAATGAAGATCTTGATTTTAAAGTGGTAGATGATGATGGGGAAACTATTGCTGTTTTGGGAGCCGGGAGAGCCTCTGCATTGTCTGCATCCACGCTGGCATGGCAGGCTGAGGTGAGACCGCAAATGAAGAAAAAAATAATATAGCGTATACAATTGCGACACAAGTCATCTTGTAGTTGAATGTTACTAAAAAAAAAATGTTCTTGTCAATCGGTAGCTGCTGTCATTTTCTGAAAATGCAATACGGCTACCTGGAAGTGTTCTGTACACAGAATGTGAACAGAACATTCCCCAGAAACATTTTCCTGCTTATGTGATTGGCGCACTGATCTTTCCAGAAGTCTACATTAAGATACAAGTCAGATTTCGGGCATCCCCTGCAATAAAAATTTTATTTTTGGTGTGATACTGCCAATAGGAACACATCTAAAGGGATGCAGACCCTGCAGATTTCCTCATTAATGCGCTGCAGCTGGTTGATAATTGTGAAGCCATTCTAGTTTTTTTTTTTTTTTCCCCTCAACAAAAGTGTAGTTACGCTTTAACCACTTCAGCCCCGGACCATTTTGCTGGTCAATGACCTGGCCACTTTTTGTGATTCGGCGCTGCGTCGCTTTAACTGACAATTGCGCGGTCGTGCGACGTGGCTCCCAAACAAAATTGGCGTCCTTTTTTCCCCACAAATAGAACTTTCTTTTGGTGGTATTTGATCTTTTTTTTTTTTTTTTTTTTTGAGCTCTAAACAAAAATAGTGCGACAATTTTGAAAAAAAACTAATATTTTTTTGCTGTAATAAATATCCCTCAAAAATATATTTTCTCAGTCTAGGCCGATATGTATTCTACATATTTTTAGTTAAAAAAATCGTAATAAGCGTTTGATTGGTTTGCGCAAAAGTTATAGCTTCTACAAAATAGGGCATAGTTTCATGTCACTGGCATCAATAGGGGCTGCCCCCAAAAATTCGACAGAGTCTGGCTCCCATGGACACAACAGTTCTGATGTAAACCTTATCTGCTATGTGTTCTTTGATGGTGGGTTGTTGTTTTTGGCCTGTTACTGGACTGTGGTGAACGCTGAATCTCTGTTTGTTTTAGTGACGATTCATGTACTATTCTGTCTGAGCTATGTACACATGTTATTTGTATTTTGAATGTCTTCTCAATAAAGACCAACCCGTTTGTTAAAAAAAAAAAATGTCACTGGCAGGTAAGGGGTTAACACTAGGAGGCAAGGAAAGGGTTAATTATGTTCCCTAGGTGTGTTCTAACTGAAGGGGGGGGGGACTGACTAGGGGAAATGACAGATCGCTTCTCATACATTGTAACGAGCGATCGCACGTGCCTGCCGGGCACGCGCGACACCAGGGGAGAGCAGGGAAATGTCGGAAATGCGAAATGACGTAATATTACGTGATTTTGCGCAGCCGAGCCGACCTGCCGCTGTAAAACTGCGGAAGCTGGTCGGCTAGTGGTTAAAGTATTCTTTCTCAGTCTGATTGCTAAACAGGGGGTCTGCTTTCTTCATGCTGCAGTTTGTCTCTTTGGGTGACATTGAGCCTTTTTTCAGGAAATGCCAGAAATTTGATCAGTGCAGCCAAATAAACAGGCAGAAAATATACTTTGCAACATTTTGTGGATACCTGTGTCTGTCACATTTACAATCTATAGCACAAGTACATGGATATGCTTCCAGTGTAGGGAACGGTTTGACATTTCTGAGCTCCAAACCTTCTGGCAACAATTGGGGGGGGGGGGGAAGCCATTTTCTCTGCATGATTGTGCACAAAGCCAATTCCATATAGGCATAGTCATAGTTAGGTTGGAAAAAAAAACACATCTAGTTTAACCATTAAAAAAAATAAAAAAATTGTACAATCCCATATACCCAAATCTATACCCACATTTGACCCAGAGGAAGGCAAAAAAAACAGCAGAGCATGATCCAATTTTCTACAGCAAGGGAAAAAAAATCCTTCTTGATCCCCCAAGAGGCAATCTGATATTCCCCGGATCAACTTTACCTGTAAATGTTAGTACTCACTTATATTGTGTACATTTAGGAAAGAATCCAGACCTTTCTGAAAGCAATCTACTGAGCTGGCCAGAACTACGTCTGGAGGGAGTCTGTTCCAAATTTAACAACTCTTACTGTGAAGAAACCTTTCCGTACTTGGAGATGAAATCTTTTCCTCTAGACGTAAAGAGTGCCCCCGTGTCCTCAGTGTTGACCGTAAAGTGAATAACTCAACACCAAGTTCACTATATAGACCCATTATATATTTGTACATGTTGATCATATCCCCCCCTTATTCTCCTCTTCTCAAGAATGAATAAATTGAGTTCCTCTATTCTTTCCTCATAGCTGAGCTCCTCCAAGCCTCTTATCCTTTTGGTTGCCCTTCTCTGCACTTTCTCCAGTTCTCTGATATCCTTTTTGAGAACTGGTGCCCAAAACTGAACTGCATATTCTAGATGGGGGTCTTACTAATGATTTGTACAGGAGCAAAATTATATCTCTCTCTGGAGTCCATACTTCTCCTAATACAAGAAAGTGGAAACTGGAATAGTTTTGGTTTTAGAGGAGTTCCAGTCTGTAACAAAAAATAAAAAATTATCAGCTACAAGTACTGTAGCTGCTGACTTTCTTTCTAGGAAGTGGGATCAGGGAGCACCACCCAAAAATGGAAGCTTTTATTTTTGTCCCCCTCCCCCCTCCGCTGTTTTTGGAGGGGTACCTGAACCAGGTACCCCTCCAAAAACAGCGGAGGGACAAAAAGAAAGGCTTCCCTTTTTGAGTGGCGCTCCGCTTTTAAGAAACTCAAATGGCTTGCACAGAGCCCCTACCTCCACCCTATCGGACACTTTTTGGGATGAATTGGAATGCTAGTTGCGAGTCAAATCCTCCAACATCCACACCTGACCTCGTAAATGTTAATTTGGCTAAACTGGTGATAATTCCTACAGACACGCCAACATGTTGTGAAAAGACTTCCCAGAAAAGTGAAAGCCAATTCTGTATTACAGCCCAGGGTTTTGGAATGTAATGTCCAACAAGCTCACCTAGGTGGTGATGGTTGGGTTTCCACTTATGCTGCTATATTTCAATATTCCACTGGAGTTCTATACACCATGAAGAGAATTGCTTCAGGATACTGTGATAAAAGGAAGAAGCAGCATCTGAATCTAATAACCGATTGAGAAAATTACACCAGCTGCAGATTGAAATGCAAAGACTGTTTTTCAGTGGTTTGTGTAGAAATTGTTATATTAGGGTTTTGGCAAAAGTAGAGTATTCAAATTAAAATTGGGAAAATGATATCGGAACTATTTTCGGTAAACTCTGCAGTATTCTATCAAAGCTAAAGTGTTCTGGAATTGCATAATAATTTCCATTAAAGAAAATAGCAGAGGTATTATGTCAAAGCAGAAATACGGGCAAAGAATAAAGAATTGAGACCGGGCAGGCTTTTTATTGCAGAAGAGAAATGCTATGTCTCTTCAGCAATAAAATAAATCTACCTCTCTGTCCGCAATCCTCTCTCTGCAAAATGTACACGGTGCTGCGCTCAATTTACAATTCCGGCACAGTGCCAGTCTGCTGGGATGAATGACTCCCATGCAAGTACAGGAGTGATATCATCCCGCAGTGACTAATCAAGATGGCCAAAGCCAGCACCTGGAAAAAAGCCCTCTGAGAAGATGCATGCAAGGAACCTTACAGACGTCTGACCGTTGAAGTATAGATGAGTATTGCTTGCCATTTTTTTTTTTTTTTTACATTTTCTCTTGCATTTTACATTATTGTAGGAGCCTCCGGAAGACGATGCCAATATAATAGAAAAGATCTTATCTTCAAGGATTGTTCAAAAAGAGGTGAGTTCCATCAGTGTTCAGATGTTCGCTTGTTTTTATGTTCTTGTGTAGTCCTCTCTTTTCTGCTTCACAGAGGTGCTGATATACCAAATATAAAGTGATAACTAGACTCCAATTTAGGCATTTAACCACTTGCCAACCAGGCCAATTCTGACACTTCGCTCCTACATGTAAAAATCGTCTTTTTTTTTTTTTATAGAAAATTACATAGAACCCCCAAACATTATATATGTTTTTTAACAGAGACCCTAGAGAATACAATGGCGATTGTTGCAACTTTTTATCTCGCACGGTATTTGCGCAGAAATGTTTCTATTTTTTTTTTTTTTAATTTTACTTACTTTTTTTATTTTGACACTTAATCACTTTTATTCGTATTACAGGGAATGTAAACATCCCTTGTAATAGGGATGTGACATGATCGGACCTCTTTACAGTGGGATATGGGGTCAATAAGACCCCACATCTCACCTCTAGGCTGGGAAGCCTAAAAAAAAAAAAAGATCACCGCTTCCTAGCCGAAGCGGCGCAGTTTTTTTGAATGCAGAGACTGGGCGTGACGTCCTACCGTCGCGCCCGACCTCCAGCGATCATATAGACTCCGGCGACCATCTGGTCCGCCGGAAATATCTATGGTCAAGAACCGGGGCCAGCGGATCCTCTTCACCGACTCACCCGATCGCTCAGGTGAGTCAGTAGAAGCCCCGGAGGGGGGGGGGGGGGGGACGTCCCCTCTCGCCACCTGTAAGAACGATCAAGCGGTGGAACAGCCACTGTGATCGTTCTTATGGTGTAGGGAAAATATCTGAATGATGCCTGTAGGTGCAGGCATCATTCAGATATACCCCCACAAAGCCGAAGACGTCTATAGAAGTCCAGCCGTCTTCAAGTGGTTAAAGGGGCAAGTTCTATTCCTCTTGCTATCCATTTAGCACTTTCCCTGACTTGGTTGAAATAGACGGTACACTTTTTGGTGGGGGTGGGTCAGCCACACCCCATCACCTTTGACCTCTGGGAACCTGCATTCTGACCTTTGACCTTTTGGGGAGGTCCCTATTCCAATTCCTGAGTCCTAGCCTTATTATCCAAGGGGAAACTCTAACACTTGCATAGAGGATGTTGCAAGCTCTTTATGTGCTCCCACTCTCTTGCAATCTCTAGAGAACATTGTGAAATTCAGGTAAAAATTTTGACTTTTGAATGTAAAATTCATTATCTCACAGTTATTCTAGATACAATGACATAATCTTTCCTTTCCTTACTGGTCGTGATGTTATTGCTATTGACTGAGGTCAGCCAGTAGAAGAAGGAACTACCGAGAAATGAAATCAAAGGAAGTGATTTTACAGTTTTTTTTTACAACTGCTCATCTGGGAATAAGTACAGCATCCACAACGTTTTTAGCTTTGTATAGAGTGGGGAGTGTTAGAGCCTTTTGTCGGGAGTTCATTGATTGACAGCAGAGGGAGCCAATGACTGTGTTGCTATCAATCTATCCAATCAGGACACGAGACACCAGCTATAGATGGTGTGCTTATTCCCGGACGGAGGATGACTGCTTTCAAGTAAGTAAAACGGGGGGGCTTTGGGACAGCAGCACTAAAAAGGTTTTTCACCTTTATGCATATTAATGCATGAAGGAGAAAAACCATGAGGATTTACAACCCCTTTAACTTTTTTTTTCTGGAATAAGAAACACTTCCTGGGTCCCCCTCAGAGGGCTTGTAAAATTATTGCAGGGGAATGTGCAGTGGGGATCGAAAGTTTGGGCACCCCAGGTAAAAAATGTGTTATTGTGCATAACAAAGCCAAGGGAAGATGGAAAATTAGACATTCTTATAACATGTCAAAAAAAGGTTAGATTTTATTTCCATCATCTACACTTTCAAAATTACAGAAAACAAAAATATGGCGCCTGCAAAAGTTTGGGCACCCTGCAGAATTTATAGCATGCACTGCCCCCTTTGCAAAGCTGAGACCTGCCAGTGTCATGGATTGTTCTCAATCATCGTCTGGGAAGACCAGGTGATGTCAATCTCAAAGGTTTTAAATACTCAGACTCCTGTGCCCTTGCCCCAACAATCGGCACCATGGGTTCTTCTAAACAGTTGTCTAGAAAACTGAAACTGAAAATAGTTGACACTCACAAAGCTGGAGAAGGCTATAAGAAGATAGCAAAGTGTTTTCAGATGTCAATATCCTCTGTTCGGAATGTAATTAAGAAATGGCAATCATCAGGAACAGTGGAAATTAAAGCAAGATCTGGAAGACCAAGAAATATCAGACAGAACAGATCGCAGGATTGTGAGAAAAGCAATTCAAAACCCACATTTGACTGCACAATCCCTCCAGAAAGATCTGGCAGACACTGGAGTTGTGGTACACTATTCCACTATAAAGAGATACTTGTACAAATATGGTCTTCATGGAAGAGTCATCAGAAGAAAACCTCTTCTATGTCCTCACCACAAAAATCAGCGTTTGAACTTTGTAAATGAACATATAGACAAGCCTGATGCATTTTGGAAACAAGTTCTGTGGACCGATGAGGTTAAAATAGAACTTTTTGGCCAGAATGAGTAAAGGTACGTTTGGAGAAGAAAGGGCACAGAATTTAATGAAAAGAACCTCTGACCAACTGTTAAGCATGGGGGTGGACCAATCATGCTTTGGGGTTGTATTGCAGCCAGTGGCACAGGGAACATTTCACGAGTAGAAGGAAAAATGTATTAAAAAAAATGTCAGCAAATTTTGGATGGTAACTTGATGCCATCTGTGAAAAAGTTGAAGTTAAAGAGAGGATGGCCCAGAAATCTCAAAGAACTGGAAGACTTTTGTAAGGAAGAATGAGCAAAGATACTTCAAACAAGAATTGAAAGACTCTTGGCTGGCTACAAAAAGCATTTACAAGCTGTGATACTTGCCAAACGGGGCAGTACAAGATATTAACTCTGCAGGGTGCCCAAACTTTTGCAGACGCCATTTTTTTGTTTTCTGTCATTTTGAAAGTGTAAATGATGGAAATAAAATCTAACTTTTTTTTTTACATATTATAAGAATGTCTTATCTGTAATTTGTTGCCTTTTAGAGATTTTTCCATCTTTCCTTGGCTTCGTTATGCACATTAATACAAATTTTTACTTTGGGTGCCCAAACTTTCGGTCCCCACTGTATCTTTCAAGAACTCTTTTCCTACACACACTGTGTGGGCGTGCTTTTGAAAGTCGAGGCAGACTCCCCTGCTGGGGAAAAAAAGTAAAAAAATCTATGTATGTACATAGAGAGGGGCATGGATAGGAGTTCTGTAGTCCAGTTGAGAACTCGGACAAAGCTGAAGCCACTGCTTGGAATTTCAGTGCAGCAAAAGCAGCATTGTCAGACATTAACAAAGAGTTAGAAGCTTATTGTTCATCTAGCAGAATGTCCAATTATTTTCTTTATCTGTATTATTTTTAAAGGGATAAAACATGGGGAACAGTGTTGTTTTTTTTTGCCTAACACAAAGTGAAAGAAAAGCCAAAACCTAACTCTAAACTTTCAGCCCAATTTTCTTATCTATCTAGCCCTATAAAGAAATAACTCTCTAGACTTGCCTATTCTGCAGCTGCTCCGGTCTAGTCCCAGGCTAGGCTGTAATCGGTGGCTTCAGTGTGTAGGAGAGGCACCCGTTGTCGGCTTTCTCCTGCACACAGAGGGCAATGCTGGAGACGGGACTAAAGTGGCTGCAAAACAGTTGGGCGTATCGATTTTTTTCATTACAGGGCTAAATAGATTAGGCTTACAATGTGGCTATGCTGACCTGTTCTGCAGCCACTTCAGTCCGGTCTCCAGTGGTGCCCTCTATGTGCAGGAGAAAGCCCACAAAGGCTGGGAAGTTATGTTACCCATAGTTACTATGGGGCTTCCATTGTCTGCTGCCTCACCTACACACTAAGCCGCCGATTACAGCTTAGCCTGGGACTGGACCGGAAGCGGCTGCAGAATAGGCAAGTGTAACGGAATGGCCCGTGACAGTCTGAGATATTCCTATATCTTGGGTCACCTTATGTCCACTAGGGCCATAGGGTGACAAAGAATCATAATTCATATATTACAGAAGACATTAATAAGGGACATTAATAATAATTCATGTTTGCAGGATGTCTTCAAATATCAAAATCTGTTAGCTACTCAATCTGGGCACACATGATTTGGAAAGGTGTTAATTCAGGTCTACAAGACCAGAGTGAGTCATACCTTTGTATAATATGCTATTGAAATATCTTAAGGTGTTGGCTATTCACTGTAAAGACATTCCGTTGAAGGTGTGGATTGCACCCACTCTCACAAGACTCTGCCATTGTGTGATAAAGCTGTCTAGAGAACTTATTCAACTACATGTCTGTGTTACTATTCAAGGTTAATTGAACCCTATTGATGATACGGTGCCGTGAATAGGGGGGTGGAGATTGCATTGTCCTGTGATAAACTGCATTATGCTTGAGACTGTATAAGAAGCTGAGAAAATACCAATAAATTGTCATATCTTTGGAAGCAAGAACGGAGCTCTGTCTCGTCTTATTCTGGGAAAGGATATGGATCGTGTATGCAATATTGTCGGAGTGTGTCAGATAAGCTTGTCGTGGTTGGATGGAAGGTTGTAAGCGGTGGTGACCGTTACAGCAAGTATAAGATAAAATCCAATATATGGCTTTACAGCAAAACTGCCCTCATTACTAAACTTGCACTCTTTTCTTTGTCTTCCAGGTCACTTCTGGAGGATTGCCAATGGAAGTGGAGGAATTTTATGTCAAGTATAGAAATTTGTAAGTTGGAAATTAAATGTATACTCATGCTCACTTCAGTTGACTTCTGGAATTTTGAATGTATACAGTTATTACATACTGGGCAGACTGTTGTCCGAATGAAAAAATATGCATAGAGCCTTATGCTGCGTTTACATTGTCTTTTAACAAAATAGGCATTGCTAACGAAGTTGAGTTAACTTGCATATTGCTTTTGTGAATGTGCTTTTTCACGGTTTTCAATTGATTAGTGGTGAGTACTTCTACTGAAAAATGAACAAGTGTAAATCTGGCCTTTAAAGTAAGGTGACCAGTTTTTTAAAATGAAATCCGGGGACATATTTTTTTTTTTTTATTAGTAATGGCAGCTATCGGCGACTCTCTGCCCATCGCCGCAGCCGCTTGCCTCACAGCCTGTCAAGTTTTACTCTCCGGGTCCCAGGTACTACTAGGTGGGGTGCGGAGGAAGATCAGGGAAGGCAAGGAGATAAGCAGACAGGCAGCAGGCCGTGACTTGAGCCAAGGCAGAAGAACATGTGAGTGGAGCTGAATGGGCATGCACCCGAAACTGAAGAAATATTCCCTCCGCTCCGACCAGCACATGGTCATCAGAAAGGAGCACAGGTAATGGAAAATAAATACACCCCCTAAGCTAGTAGGAGTGGCACAGCGTGGGTGTGTAATTCAGATTTTTTTTTTTTTTTTTTAATTCTGCACTGACTTGAAATTGCCCCAGCCCCTGTTCAAATACAATCCGGGGACAAAACTGGGGACAGACTTGGTCTGGGGACAGTGTCCTCAGTCCAGGCACTGTCCCCTGAAACCAGGGATGTCTGGTCACCCTACCTTAAAGTGGTTCTAAAGACTTAGAGGAGGTCCAGCCCCCCCATGAGAAATTAAAGGGGTTGTAAAGTAAAATTATTTTTTTCCCCTAAATGGCTTCCTTTACCTTAGTGCAGTCCTCCTACACTTACCTCCATCATTCGATTTTGCTTTTAAATGTCCTTATTTCTTCTGAGAAATCCTTGCTTCCTGGACTTCTGTCTGTAACTTCACACAGTAATGCAAGGCTTTCTCCCTGGTGTGGAGAAAGCCTCTTGAGGGGGGAGGGGGCGAGCAGGATGATCAGAAAGGAGCTGTGTGTTAGTGGGTGTCCTGACACTCCTGTTTGCCCCCTTCAAGAGGCTCTCTCCACACCAGGGAGAAAGCCTTGCATTACTGTGTGGAGTTAGACAGAAGAACAGGAAGTGAGGATTTCTCAGAAGAAATAAGGACATTTAAAAGCAAAATGGAAGGATGAGGTAAGTGAAAGAGGACTGCACTAAGGTTAAGGAAGCTATTTAGGGGGAAAAAAAATATCTTTACAAACCCTTTAAGTCAGCAGCTACAAATACTGCAGGTGCTGACTTTTAATATAAGGACACTTACCTGTCCAGGGAACCCAAATTTTCGGCACCCCAGCCGATCTTCGGATCGGCTGTTGGGTGCAGCCACCGCCATTCTTGGCAAAGTAACCTGGCAGTGAAGCCTTTTGGTCCGGTCTCCTGGAAGTGGGGAATGGTACCTGTCTCAAAAATGGGTACACGTTTCCCCTCCCCACTGAAAGTGCTCTCTTTTGCTCTCTCGCCTCACATGGCGTATTGATGGCAATGCTGTCAAATCTTGTGGAGGACAGAGGGGCAGACCCAAGCACACTGTCTGTAGACACGGGCAGTACAGTTTGTAATTGGGACCGCACAAATGTCCCTATAGCAAGTGGAAGAGGGGAAGCAAGGCGTGCTGCTGAGGATCCTAGAGAGGAGAACTGGGCTGCTCTGCAGAATCATTGCTTACAGCAGGTAACTATAACATGTTTATCATAAAAAATAAAACGTTTTATAGCTGCAAAAGAAAACCTGGTGGGTGACCTGAGTAGGGAAAAGCTTGGAACACTTTCCTTGCCATTGTGTCGTTTTCTAACAGGTTTTTGTTATTTCCCATAGCTCATATCTTCACTGTAAATGGGCAACTCTTGAAGATCTTGAGAAAGATCCGAGGATACAGCAGAAAATCAAGCGGTTTCGTACCAAACAAGCGCAGATGAAACATATATTCACTGAGGTCTGCTTAATGTGTTTTTTTTTTTTACTTTATTTTGTATGTTTCCTTTCTAGCCCGTGGGGTCCCTATAATGGTTTATCATATATATACCAATACACACACACACACACACACACACATACATACGTATATTTAAAAAATTCTCTTTTTTAAATGGTTTTATTTAAACTTTTTATAGAGTACACACATGACACAAAATACTGATAGAGCACATCATGAGCTGTTTGCCTTCAGACTCTCTCTCTGATTGGATAATTATATGAACATGTTGAAAAACAAGGGGGGTTGAGAGGGAGGAGTCATTGATCTGGCTCAGTCTGTGTAAATTTCAGTTCGCACTATTGACTTCTGTAGACAGTTTAAAGGAACACTAAAGTCAGAATTTTTTTTTTCTTAAAATAACAAACATGTTATACTTGCCTCCACTGTGCAGCTCGTTTTGCACAGAGTGTCCCCGAATGCTGTCTTCTGGGGTCCCTCGGCGGCTGTCTCGGCTCCTCCTCGCAAAAGCTTTCTACCTTCATGCGAGGGAGCTTGCACGGTGGAAAGCTTTTCCGAGCGCGCTCCCGTGATACGGTGGCGGCCATAGCCGCCGACTGTATCACTCGGCTCCGCCCCCGGCACGCAGCGTCATCCGATGTGATTGACAGTAAATCCGCCTAGCCTAGCCAATCAACGGCCAGGCTGGGAACTGAAGAGGGTGACGTGGACGCAGAATTTTGAGCGGTCAGGTAAGTAAAACGGGGGCTCGGGAGGGGGGGGGGCGGTGCTGTTAGATGTTTTTTTTATAGGATGCATTAAGGTAAAAAAACTTTTACCTTTACAACCCCTTTAAGATTAGAAAAAATATATATACAGGCATTAAACTAGACTTCACATGTTTGCTGGAAAATACAAAACATTCACATGCTGTTTCGTACTTAGCTAGCAAAGATAAATGTTTTAGTCTTAAACATAACGAACAGAGAATAAAAACGTCTGCATTTGCTTTTAACCACTTCCTTACTGGGCACATATACCCCTTCCTGGCCAGGTGAAATTTCAGCTTGTGGCACTGCATCACTTTAACTGACAATTGCGCAGTCGTGTGACGTGGCTCCCAAACAAAATTGGCGTCCTTTTTTCCCCACAAATAGAGCTTTTTTTTGGTGGTATTTGTTTGCCTCTGCGGTTTTTATTTTTTGCACTATAAACAAAAATAGAGCGACAATTTAAAAAAAAAAAACTATTTTTTACTTGTTGCTGTAATAAATAGCCCATTTTTTAAAAAAAAAAACTTTTTTTTCTCAGTCTCGGCGATACGTATTCTTCTACATATTTTCGGTAAAAAAAAAAATCGCAATAAGCGTCTGGTTTGCGCAAAAGTTATTGCGCTTACAAAAAAGGGGACAGAATTATTATTATTTTTTATTATTTTTATTTTTTTTACTACTAATGGCGGCGATCAGCATTTTTTTCGTGACTGCGACAATATGGCGGAGACATCGGACACTTTTGACACATTTTTGGCGCCATTCACATTTATACAGCAATCAGTGCTATAAATATGCACTAATTTCTGTATAAATGTGACTGGCATTGAAGGGGTTAAAACTAGGGGGTGGGGAAGGGGTTAATGTGTACCCTAAATTGTGTTCGAACTGTGGCGGGAGGGGGGGTGTCACTGGGGGAGGTGACCGATGCTGTGTCCCTATGTACAAGGGACACAGATCGGTCTCCTCTCTCCCCTGACAGGACATGGATTTTTGGAATTCAGTGATGGCTGATATGTTAATTTTTCTCCCATAGCCAGATGAAGATATGTTTAATCCAGACTATGTAGAGGTGGACAGAGTACTAGAGGTGGCTCATACAAAGGACTCTGACACAGGAGAGGTAAGTGGTACTCTAGATATTGAACAGAACATAATGAAAATAATGAACAGTTTGAGTCCCTGGAATTTTGCATATGTGCCCTAAAGGTGCCATAAGACCATTTCTAAGCAAATATATTTATTGTATTATTTCTATCGTATACAGTGAGGGGGGGGGGGGGAGTATTTTGCCCCCTGCTAATTTTGTACATTTGCCCACTGACAAAGAAGTGATCAGTCTATAATTTTAATAGTAGGTTTATATTAACAGTGAGAGACAAAATATCAACAAAAATATCCATAAAAAATGCATTTAAAAAATATGTAAATTGTTTTGCAGTTTAATGAGTGAAATAAGCATTTGACCCCCATTGCAAAACATGACCTAGTACTTGGTGGCAATACCCTTGTTGGCAATCGGAGGTCAGACGTTTCTGCACACGTCTCCGGAGGGAATTTATCCCACTCCTCTTGCAAATCCTCTCTAAAGTCATTAAGGTTTCAAGATGTTTGGTAACTCAAAGCTTAAGCCCCCCTCACATATTTTCTATGGGATTAAGGTCTAGAAACTGGCTAGGCCACTCCAGGACCCTAATGTACTTCTTCTTGAGCCACTCCTTGGTTGCCCTGGCCGTGTGTTTTGGGTCATTATCATGCTAGAATACCCATCCACGGCCCATTTTCTATGTCTTGGCTGAGGGAAGGAGGTTTTCATCCAGGATTCAATGGTACATGGTCCCCGTCCATCGTCCCTTTGATGTGTTGAAGTCGTCCTGTCCCCTTAGCAGAAAAACACCCCTAAAGTACAATGCTTCCACATCCATGTTTGACAGTGGGGTTGGCATTCCTCCTCCTCCTCCAAACACTGCGAGTTGAGTTAGAGCCTAATGCCCCTTTCACACGTTAGGACCGTATGTCCGTATTTCATCCATCCTTTTTGGATGAAATACAGACATACATGTATCCCTATGGAAAAGCAGGTGTCCGCTGACACCCGATCTCATCGGTCCCCACTATGGTCCGATTCTGCAGACGGAGGAAAATACTATTTTTCCATCAGTCATCGGCTCGGGTGAACACGGACAGAAGGTCTGTGTTCATCAGACCCCCCCCCCCCCCATAGAGGAGAGCGGAGATCTGACAGGGTGGTCAGAGGTGCAGAGGCGCATTGCGTGCGGTATTAACCCTTTATCTGCTGCGAGCGGGGGTTAATACCGCACTGCTAACGACTGAATCCTGCGGCAAAATCGACGGTATAGTGCCACTATTTTTAGCAGTGTTATACCGCCACGGCGCCTCCCGCCCCAGTGTAAAAGTGGCCTAGCTGAGCAGAGGGAAGAAGGAAGCTGCCAGGTTCCCTCTTAACCACTGAGGCAGGCACTCCCCATAAGGAGCATGCACATTGATGGAGAAGAGGCAACACAGAAATCTGCTCTAGCTTGATGTTTTGCTCCCTGCTCAGTGACCGTGTTCTGGGTGTGCACTGTTCCTTTGATATATGTGCCTAAAAAAAGAGTGGTCAAGTTCGTTGGAGTCCAGGTAACAGCACTGTTTGAATCTTTGTGGAGAAGGCTGAAGAGCTGTGGAAGACAGGTGGCGGTGAGATTTCAGTGTAGCAAAGGAAGCAATGTCCACCCACAGGGGGAATGTTGCCAAGTTTCTGCAAGAATCGCCAGGTGTTTTTCTATCAAGCATTTTTTAAGAGAAAACCTAGGGAAATGTGCATGTATTGCAGAGATTCCTTGCATGCTTCCTTTTTTTTGCCCACACACTTTTCATTGGTAAACTACAAGCAGAGCCACAATAGTTGGATATAAATAAGCCATTAAGACATCTGCTAGCCTGTGTATGTGTTTATTTTTTAATGTACTGTTCAGCAGAAATTCTAACAACTTGCTAAGGGTTTGTAGGTTAGAGCAAGATGGCATTTGCATATTTTGATGTGTTTTCTCGCAGGAGGTGACACATTACCTGGTGAAGTGGTGCTCGCTGTCCTATGAAGAAAGCACTTGGGAGCTGGAGGAAGATGTTGATCCTGGCAAAGTCAAGGAATTTGAAGTGCTTCAAGTTCTGCCTGAGCACGTTGTTACAGTAAGTGTACGATCTAAACAAAAAATACCATTTATGGGAATCTGAATTTTTAAAGGGTCCCTGTCCTTTTTGATATTTGAATTCTACCATTAAAAGGATTACCTATGTACCTTCTAATAGGATATTGAAATCAAAGCAGCAAAGTATAAATGTTTACAATTTTGGTTGTACAGGTTGTTGGAGTTTATTGTGCCCCATAGTTTTGTCCTTTCAGACTGATGTAGGTATGTGCCTACAATTCTCTCCAACTGCAATCTATGTGATATGTACAGTTCTTGTGATTTCCGTGCTATGCCTTGGTATAAGGCAGGGGTGCCCAACCTTTTGAAGAGCGAGGGCCACTTAAGCGGCTTGGTAAACAGTCATGGGCCACAGTGAGTAAATCGGGTGGACGAGATGTCCGCTCTGCATATGCAAAGCCCACTATACTTCTTCTTTTTTTTTTTTGGGGGGGATCAGATTGGAGGTAGGACACAAGTCGGTTTACATCTGCCACTCCTTAGAGGTGAATAGAGGGTCAAATTGGGTCGGACTGACTATGAAAGGGGCCCAAAGCTGCTTTTACACTGATGCACTGCAATTTTTCCTGCACCGTGGGTGCAACGCAGTATCTTTTAGCTTTACTGCACTCTGCAAAAGACTTCTATTATATTCTGCAGATTTGGTGCACTTTCAGAAAGCTCACCAAACTCGCAGGTAATAACAGAAGTCTATGGCTCAGTGCAGGTAACCCGCGGGTCATTTTGAAAGCAGCCCAGTAACCACTGCAGAAGAGATATGCCCATATGTACATTGTGATTTTAGTAATAAAATGACCTTAAATAACAGTATTCTATTCCATCCCAAAACAGGAGGTCACGGGCCACATCAGTGGGCTCCGCGGCCACATGTGGCCCCCGGCCCACTGGTTGGGCACCCCTGGTATAAGGTCTCCCTGTCTCATTTCCTTTTGCTGTCCTTACTGCAGAGGTAGGCTATGCAGATTTGGAGTCCCTTTGTTTCAGAAGGCCAAAACAAATGAGTTCTCTTCACAGTAAGATATTAATGTTGGTCCATCCCAAATTTAAGTTTTTTTCTTGTCCGTTAAGGGGCACAGGAATTAAGTCAGGTTATACTGTTTCCTACAGGAGGGGAGTGGACACTGGCAAATAAAAAATAAAAAAGCTCCGACCAATCCAGGCTAATCCCTCCTCTACTGAGCATGCCTCATTTTATTGCTAGTGTCCTTGGGAGAATGCACAGTTTTTCTTCTGCTCTCCTGAGAAAAGTCCTGTTTTTTAGCCTTTTTTTCCTCACTGCTTGAGCTATGCTATCCGAAACTCATTCTTGATCTTGACTTTGGAGTCCTGGACCCTTCTAGTGAATGTTGCAAGGTTAGCCTGGAATGTAACTTTTGGGCACTGCGTCAGTATATGGTGCTTTCCAGACTGGTAAAAGTTGGTTGCAGAGTTCTTTTCAGGTCTAGAGCCATTGCATCTATGCTTGCCTCAAAGACCTATTCTGTTCAGTATGCCACTCAGGCTGAGCATCTGAAGCTACCTTGCCAGTTGCACTTCTGGGTGCCTTTCAGATTTTCAGCTGCTGTGAGTTTTAATACAGAAAGGGTAAAACACAGAAAGGGTAATGCTGAAGGTATGGTTGCTGATATAATCTGCTGGGTGATCATTACATTGCTTTTGCTTTGCAAAGCTCCACAAAGAACTCTGATGCCGCGTACACACGACCGTTTTTCGGGTTGTAAAAAATTCAATTTTTCATGGTCTAGAAAAAACAAAGTTTTTTCAACCCGGTCGTTAAAACGGCCTTGCCTACACACGATCGTGAAAAAAAAATGCTCTAGCAAAGCGCGGTTACGTACAACACGTACAACGGCACTATAAAGGGGAAGTTCCATGCGGATGGCGCCACCCTTTGGGGTGCTTTTGCTGATTTCGTGTTAGTAAAAGACGATTTGCGCTTTTCAGTCTGTTACAGCGTGATGAATGTGCTTACTCCATTACCAACGCTATTTTTACCAGAACGAGCGCTCCTGTCTCATAACTTGCTTCTGAGCATGCGTGTTTTTTTTTCATGTCGTTTTAGCCCACACATAACCATTTTTTACGACGTTAAAAACGGTGTGAAAATTTAGAGCATGTTCTAAATTTGTAATGCCCATTTTTTACATCGTCAAAAATGCTCTGGATCCCACACCCAATCCATTTTAATGACATTAAAAAAAAAAACGTAATTTTTTACATCCTGAAAACCGGTCGCATGTACGCGGCTTGATCCTTGTTTTGTGTTAAGTAGAGTAGAGGTCAGATCTATGTGCAGGCCACATGAGTTCTTCACACCAAACTTGTCAAACCATGCTTTAATGGAGCTGGCTTTGTGTACAGGGACACTGTAATGCTGAAACAGAAATGGGTTCTTCCCCATCTCTTGTCACAAGGTTGGAAGCCCACTATTGGTTAAAATGTCTTTGCATATTGTACTATTAACAGTATTCTTCTATAGAAATACCATTTGGAGATGTACCCCCATAGTTTTGACAGTATAGGTAGACGTGATGGTCTGGACTATTGGTCTTTGTTAATTAAAGGGTTTGTAAATGATTTTTTTTTTCTTAATAGCTTCCTTTACCTTAATGCAGTGCTGTTTTCATGTCCTCATTGTTCATTATTGCTCTCAAGTTGCTGTAATTCTTCTCTGATCTCCACACTTCCTGGTTGTCTGTTTCCTGATAACCACAGTGCTGGGAGCTTTCTCTCTGTGGTCACTAATCAAGGAGGTGTGATTTACTGTGTGTCTAAAACCCCTCAGAACCAATCACTTTCGTTTTCCAAACCATCACTGCCCTGTATTGGCTCTGTATGCTCTGTACAGCAGAGAGAAACATGCAAAAATGAAACTAGAAACTACAGGTACATTATATGATTGATTTTTATCTATTTTTAATAGGAATCGGTTAACTATTATGTCTCTATTCCCTGTGTAAACAGTCGTTTCAGCAAAAAAAAATAAATATGTACAACTCCTTTAATTTATTTTATATTATTAAAATAACTTTAGAGATTTTTTTTATTTTTTTATTCTCAATTACCTATTGTGTTTCTCCAGGAGCGGCCGCCTTCTGATTTGTGGCAGAAGCTGGAGTGTTCTCGCACGTATAAAAATAACAACCAGCTAAGGGAATACCAGTTAGAGGGCATGAACTGGCTGCTCTTCAATTGGTACAACAGGTGAGAGGAGATTTTTATTTATTTTTTTGTTTTTGATTGGTGTAAATATTCTGCTTGAATATAGACTGTTAACATAGAGCAGGGGTCTCCAAACATTCTAAACAAAGGGCCAGTTTATTGTCCTTCAGACTCTTGGAGGGCCAGACTTTGGCCAGTGAGAGTAGAAATTTTCCTAGCATTGTTGGTAAACATCTGGTATCATGGGGAGGAATAGTGCCCCATTGCTGGTATCATAGGGAGGAATAGTGCCCCATTGCTGGTATCATAGGGAGGAATAGTGCCCCATTGCTGGTATCATAGGGAGGAATAGTGCCCCATTGCTGGTATCATAGGGAGGAATGGTGCCCCATTGCTGGTATCATAGGGAGGAATGGTGCCCCATTGCTGGTATCATAGGAAGGAATGGTGCCCCATTGCTGGTATCATAGGGAGGAATAGTGCCCCATTGCTGGTATCATAGGGAGGAATAGTGCTCTAGTGTCGGTGTCAAACTGCAGAATAGTGTCTTGTATCAGTGGGAGGGATAGTGCCCCAAGGGCCGGATAAAGGCAAGCAAAGGGACGCATCCGGCCCTCGGGCCGCAGTTTGGAGACCACTGACATAGAGCATGCAGCTTCTCTTAAGCTAAATGTATTTGCTTGTGTGCATCATTGAGTATACATTAAGCACACCAAACAATTGCTGAACTTCGTTTTCAATTCTACTCTAAATAAGCTGTTATTCTTTTGTACAGTTAGGTCGGGTTCACACTGCTCCAACATATAATTCGGTCAACTTCCGATCCGACTTTGCCCTACGAATTCATATCTGACTTCCATAAGCAGGATCCGACTTTGATCCGACAACACCAGGCTCTTTGAGTCTGGTCTAAATCTTAAAGAGGAATCCCATGCCACATTTAAAAGAAAAATGTATGCGTCTGGTATGGATCTCAAAAGGGAAACCCCACGCCAAAAAAACGACATGGGGTTTGCTGTAAATAATAAATCATGCAACAACCAACTATAAGTATCTATCCTTTACTGTAATTTGTAATACCTATATATAAGCTATTGCATCTGTATTAACATGCATGAGTCCTGTATCTGCTACTGTATATCAGGCCGAATTGTGCTCTGGGCCTGAGGCTAATCGTTAGTCAATTAGACAGACACCTTTGAAATTAAACAGTTATATTTATTCTAACAAAATTTATTCCATTGTATAGTAAACAAAGCTGTAGCATAGAATTCCTATTGCACAATATTCAATCACTAACAAATTGCCTATGGCCTATTACAATATGGGCAAATAAGATAGAAAGATACTCAAGTTCGGTCCCTCCTGACTGGCTCCTGATGGGTTAGGAGAATGCTAGGCCTCGTTGTTGACCACATGGCTAAGGCCAAAATACCAGCCAGGCTTCCATGCGGCCTACTCCATGTGGTCTCAGCATAGGCCTTCAGATGATAGGTTCACTCCAGCATTCAAGCGAATAGAGACCGAAAGTTCTCTTCCAAACTCCTTTTACCAAACCTCACTCATTAATCATTCGCAACGCCTCCCATGTTGCCTGCCCATCTGATGTTCAACCAATCGTTGCATTTCATGACTCACATCCTTGTTCATTCCCTACCTAGCCACTGGGATTCCTTTGATCCTTGTCGTAATCAATGTCCAACAGCTGTCGTCCTCCTAGACTCCCTGGAGACAAGTTTACTTATCCCATTCCTGGGTCAGGCAGGCAGGCAGGTATCCTGGCTTGTTTGACTGGAATCAGAGGATGGTCAGAATTCATACATTCATATTATTTGAAACATATGCCGCTTTGCGCCTAATAAGGCGCATATCCTCCTTCTTTAGACATGGCTCCCCAATACCAGACCCTTATCCGAGCATGCAGCCAGGGGTACATTCACCCAAAAAGGTGTCAAAAATAAATATTACCAGTACACAGGTTTTTGTCAAAGTCCTTTTTTTTTATTAAAGTAGCTCCAATGTGTCTTCTCTCTACTCTGTATTCTTCCTCTGGTTCTTCCCACAGTTCTGGTCACCCGACGCTAGCTCCTGCTGTTGTGTTCATTCCGGTGTGTGCCATTACTTGTATCACTACGGGGCGTGGCCAACTATATATATATATATATATATATATATATATATATATATATATATATATATATATATATATATATATATATATATAATATATATATATATAAAAAATCAATTTTATAGAAACTTGAGATGGACCGGTTCAGCTCAAAGCCGAGCCATGGTGGGGAGATATATCTTCCCATTAGTATTAAGATTATATATATATATATATATACTAATGGGAAGACACACACACACACCTTATCTTCCCATTAGTATTAAGGTGTGTATATATATATATATATATATCGTATTTATCGGGGTATTGCGCGGCGTCCGGACCCGCATTCCTGTGGAAAAAAGATTTTTGTACTTAAAGTTTTGGTGTCTTGCGCGGCGTCCGTCTGCGGCTTCGGGTGTCCTTCGTCGGGTCCGGCATCCTTCTGCGGAGTCCTCCCCAATCGATCCCCGCTTTCCCGCGCCGAGTTTGAATACTGCGCCTGCATATACCGAGCGCAGTACACTTGTGTATAGTCGGGCAGGCTCGGCTCCTCTCGCACTCACGTCATGGACGTACAGGACGTGAGCGCGAGAGGAGCCGAGCCTGCCCGACTATACACGAGAGTACTTCGCTCGGTATATGCAGGCGCAGTATTCAAACTCGGCGCGGGCATCGAGCGGGGAGGAAGCCGCAGAAGGACGCCGGACCCAACGAAGAGGACACCCGAAGCCGCAGACGGACGCCGGACCCCACGAGGCCGCCGATGGACGCCACGCAAGACACCAAAACTGTAAGTACAAAAATCTTTTTTCCACAGGAATGCGGGTCCACTTTAGGGGTGCGCGCTGTACGCTGGAGCGCGCAATACCCCGATAAATACGGTGTGTATGTATGTATATGTGTATGTATATATATTTACCTTAATACTATTGGGAAGATAAGGTGTGTGTGTATATACATATATATACCTTAATACTAATGGGAAGATATATCTCCCCACCATGGCTCGGCTTTGAGCTGAACCGGTCCATCTCAAGTTTCTATAAAATTGAGTAGGTGGACATCAGTCTGTTTTGATGCTTCATTAATGGCTGGTCTTTTGGTCTTATGCTGCAGGTGTAGTGTCACATTCTGCTCCCCATCACAGATTGCTCCGGAAGTGACGTTCTGTCGCCGCCATCTTGCTACACCCCACACTCCTGCACAGTAATGATTGAGTGAGAAGGGGGCAGGCGCACATCTTGTTACACCCAGTGGAGTTTTAGATTTCAGTTATTTTCTACACAAAATGGAGCTTATATGCTGAAATACAGTATTTTGAAATCCGACGGACTGCTTTTAAAATTTAACATGTAAACAGTCCGTCGGATTTCCAAATACTGTATTTAGAGTCGGTTCACACTGGGGCAACACGACTTCCAGCACAACTTTCAGAGGCAACTCCAACACGACTTGAGCATGAACCACAGGGCGATCTGGGGCGATCTACAACACTACTTAAAGTCGTCTCCAGGACAGGAGACTTTCCAGTGGCCAATCAAACAACAATCAGCTCTGTGGGAGGGAGGGGTTTGCCTGAGAAATGTATGTTATCTTCCTGGAAAGTTGCTTCAGTTAGACAGTGATCAGACTTCTGAGGCGACTTCCATTGAAATCAATAGGTACAAATCGCTTAGAAGTCTAATTGAAGTAGTACAGGAACCTTTTCTGAAGTTGGAGCGACTTCAGTAGTGTGCATTAAGACGGCTCCCATTCACTTACATTGATTTTCTCAACCACATGACTTGGGAAGACTTCAAGTCGGATCCCAGGTCGCCCCAGTGTGAACCGGCTCTTAAGCACATAAGCTCTGTTTTGTGTTGAAAAGAACTGTGAAATCTAAAACTCCGGTGGGTGTAACAAGATTTCCGCTTGCCCCCTTCTCACTCTGTCATTACTGTGCAGGAGTGTGGGGTGTAGCAAGATGGCGGCGACAAAACGTCCCTTCCGGAGCATTCTGTGATAGGGAGCGGAATGTGACACTACACAGGCAATAGGTGCTTAGTTAGCTCATTAAATATTTTTTTCTCACAAAGACATTAAGTCGAGTTAATATGAAGCAGACCAGATACACTTTAATGAAATGGAAGTTTAAACAAAGGGGTCACACTTTTAAAGCACCCCTGTTGATACAGTAAAAAATAAATAAAAATTAACGCAGCCTCTAAGGCCCCTTTCACACGTGCGGACCGTATGTCGCTTTTTCATCCATCCGTTTGCGGATGAAAAAGGGACATACATTGGTCCCTATGAACATCCGCTGACACCCGATCTCGCCCGCCTCCGCAAAGATCTGATTTTGCAGACGGAAGAAAACCCTATTTTTCCTTCCGTGATCGGATCGGATGAACACGGACAGACAGTCCGTGTTCATCCGATTTCCCCCCATAGGGAAGAGCGGAGAAAAGACAGGGCGGTCCCTGCACAGTGTGCGGGGACCGCCCTGTCGCCCGCAGCTCAGCGGGGGTCAATGGTACGATCCCCGCTGAGCAAACTGAGCATACGGAGGCGGGTCATTACTGATCCGCCCCATGTGAAAGGGGCCTTAAGATAAGATATTTAATACTTGGCTTTCCAGCATAAGTTGAAAGCTTTGCTCTCTTGAACTATGGACACGGCTAGTATCTGACACTTCCGGGCCCGTCTGATACCTTGTCCCAGATGGGCATAGTGTTTCCCCCAGCAGCCGCTACATAATTTCAGGACACAGGGACATAACCGCCATCAGCAGGGACTGCCACAACCGGTGAAGGACCAGGTATCCATTGCACCTTTTAAGTGTTGGAAGTGTGAAGATCGCTCTCAGGCTGTTGGGGGGGGGGGGGGGGGGGGGGAACCAAGCAACCTGTAAAAGATCTAGATTTTCATGTTAGGTTACGTTTGCTTTAGTATTTTGACAATTTAAAGTGTGAATACTAATGACTGTTTTTTCACCTTGTAGAAAAAACTGTATCCTGGCAGACGAGATGGGTCTTGGTAAAACGATCCAGTCGATCACTTTTCTCTCTGAGATTTTCTTCATGGGAATTCGCGGGCCTTTTCTGATCATTGCTCCTCTGTCCACGATCACCAACTGGGAGCGAGAGTTTCGAACATGGACAGAGTTGAATGCTGTGGTTTACCATGGAAGTCAGATCAGTCGGCAGATGATCCACCAGTATGAGATGTGCTACAGGGATGCCCAAGTGAGTCTCATTTCTAATTTGATTTACTGATGCTGCGGTCGTATAATGTAGTTTATTTCCTGCTGTACGACTGTTTTGATGAAGTCAAAGATGTAAAGGAACCTGGAGCGTTATGTCCAGTATATTTTTCCAAACCTCTTCATCATAGTTATGGAGGCCAGTATACTCCTTCATGTCTTTGATTTTTTGATCCACAACTTTCGATAATTTTTTATAATTTTTTTTGTTTTTGTTTTTTCGGTTGTTTTTTCGGTTCCCCCTCCACCCTCTGATCCTTACTGGCTAACCTTTACCATCTCCTATATATTAACCAGTTCCATACAGGGCATTTGCACCCCCTTCCAGCCCAGACCAATTTTTAGTTTTCAACGCTGTTGCACTTTGAATGACAATTGCGCGGTCGTGCAACACTGTACCCAAATTACATAGTCACATAGTCAGGTTGAAAAAAGACACAAGTCCATCCAGTTCAACCATAAAAAAATAAACAAACAAAATAAAACACAGTACAATCCCATACACCCAACTCCATACCCACAGTTGATCCAGAGGAAGGCAAAAAACCCCAGCAGAGCATGATCTAATTGGATATTCCCCGGATCAACTTTACCTACAAATCTTAGTACTCAATTATATTACGTGCATTTAGGAAAGAATCCAGGCCCTTCTTAAAGCAATCTACTGAGCTGGCCAGAACCACCTCTTGAGGGAGTCTGTTCCACATTTTCACAACATAAATTAACCACTTAAGGACCGCCTACTGCACATTTACGTCGTCAGAATGGCACGGCTGGGCACATCAACGTATATATACGTTGATTTTAGTACCCAGCCGTGGGCCCGCGGGCGCGCGCCCGCGACCCGGTCTGAAGCTTCAGGACCGGGACTGCAGGATTCGCGGACCCGATCGCCGCTGGAGCGGAAGAACGGGGAGAGCCGTGTGTACACACGGCTTCCCCGTGCTTCTCTGTGGCCGCAGCATCGATCGCGTCATCCCTGTAATAGGGGGACGCGATCGATGCCGTCACACCTACAGCCACACCCCCCTACAGTTGTAAACACACACATTAGGTCACACATCCCCTACAGCGCCACCTGTGGTTAACTCCCAAACTGCAACTGTCATTTCCACAGTAAACAATGCAATTTAAATGCATTTTTTGCTGTGAAAATGACAATTGTCCCAAAAATGTGTCAAAATTGTCCGAGTGTCCGCCATATTGTCGCAGTCACGATCGCCGCTATTAGTAGTAAAAAAAAAAAAAAATTAATAAAAATGCAATAAAACTATCCCTTATTTTGTAAACGCTATAAATTTTGCGAAAACCAACCGATAAACGCTTATTGCGATTTTTTTTTACCAAAAATACGTAGAAGAATACGTATCGGCCTAAACTGAGGAAAAAAAATGTTTTTTATATATTTTTGGGGGATATTTATTATATCAAAAAGTAAAAAATATTGCATTTTTTTTTAAATTGTCGCTCTATTTTTGTTTATAGCGCAAAAAATAAAAACCGCAGAGGTGATCAAATACCACCAAAAGAAAGCTCTATTTGTGGGGAAAAAAGGACGCCAATTTTGTTTGGGAGCCACGTCGCACGACCGTGCAATTGTCAGTTAAAACGAAGCAGTGCCGAATCGCAAAAAGGGGCAAGGTCCTTTACCTGCATTTTGGTCCGGGTCTTAAGTGGTTAAATATTTGTTTTTTTCCCCACACAAATAGAGCTTTTTTTTTGGTGGTAATTGATCATCTCTGCGGTTTTTATTTTTTGCGCTATAAACAAAAGAAGAGAATTTTTTTTGAAAAAACACCATAGTTTGATTTAATAAATGTAAAAAAAAAAAATATTTCCTCCGTTTAGACCGATTATGTATTCTTCTACATGTTTTTGGTAAAAAAAAAAAATCGCAATAAGTGAATATTGATTGGTTTGCGCAAAAGTTATAGGCCCGAATTCACATAGCACTTACGCCGGCGTATCTCGAGATACACCGCGTAAGTGCACAAATGCGCCGTCGTATCTATGCGCCTGACTCTGAAAGCAAGATATGCCTGAAAATCGGCTTCTTACGACCGATGTAAGTTTTCTACGCCGTCTTATCGTGGTCGCATATTTACGCTGGCGGCAAGGGGCGCTCCCATTGTTTTACGTTTCGAATATGCAAATGAGTGAAATGCGCCGATTCACAAACTTACTTGCGCCCGGCGCATTAATATACGCGGTTTACGTAAGTCGGGGGTCCGGCGTAAACTTACCCCACATAAAGCAGGTGTAAGTCATGCAAAGGTATTGACGAGGAAACACCCGTCATATTGTACGTCGTTTACGTAGTACTACGTGAATAGGGCTGGGCGTAGGTTACGCTCACGTCGTAGGTTACGCTCACGTCGTAGGTTACGCTCACGTCGTAGGTTACGCTCACGTCGTAGGTTACGCTCACGTCGTAGGTAGTGATTCGACGTATCTTAGGCAGTTATTTTGACGTGGTTGTACACATGCGCACGGGGGATACGTCTAAGCTACGACGCATGCGGCGTTCGTACAAGTACTTGGATGACGCTCAGCCCATCATTTACATGGGGTCACGCTTCATTACCATGCATCACGCCCACTTCCAGCCCACTTCCACCTACTTTGAATTACGTCGGCTTACGCCGACGAATATACGCTACGCCGGCGCAATGCTGGGCGCATTTTCTTTGTGAATTTCATACTTGCCTCTCAACGTTGCGCCGGTGTAGCGTAAAGAAGATACGCTACGACGGCATAAAGATGCGCCGATCTACGTGAATCCGGGCCATAGCGCCTACAAAATAGGGAATAGATTTTATGGCATTTTTATTGAATTTTTTCATTACTAGTAATGGCGGCGATCTGCGATTTGTTTATTTATTTTTTTTGGACTTTTGGGGGCAGATTCAGATACAATTCGATTATTGTAGCGTTTCCCAAATACACTACGCCGCCGTATTTTACCTGGCTCTACGTGGAATCCAGGTAGATTTTGTCCAGTAAACGACGGCGGCGTAGTGTATTTCTCCCGGCGCAATCCATCTACGTGATTACATAGTTACATAGTTACATAGTTAGTCAGGTTGAAAAAAGACACAAGTCCATCCAGTTCAACCATAAAAATAAATAAAAATAAAACAAAGTAAAACACAGTACATCCTCCCATACACCCAACTCCATACCCACAGTTGATCCAGAGGGGGCGTGAAGCATTTAAAATAGGCGCGTTCCCGCGGCGATCGAACTGCGCATGATCCGTTCAGAAATTTCCCGCCGTGCATTGCGCGAAATCACGTCGTTACGTCATTTTTTCTTGAGTAGCGTCGTTTAGGGAGATTCCTATTCCCGAACGAGTTACGTAAAAAAAAAAAAAAAATATTTTAAATTCGACGCGGGAACGACGGCCATACTTAACATGGGCTACGCACTATTAGACCAGCAAAAAGCTGGTCTAACAGTACGTATAAAAAAATAGACGAAAGCGATTGCGAAGACCGCTCGTATCTTCGTGGATCGCCGTAAAAACTAATTTGCATATCCCGACGCATGAAAACGACGCAAGCTCCTCCCAGCGGCCGCAAAAATATCGCAGCGTAGATCCGAAGGCTTACAAAGACGTAAGCCTCTCGGATCTAAGCCCGAAGCCGCCGTATCATGGTTTGAGGATTCAAACTAGTGATACGGCGCGCAAAATTTAAAATGACTCCTGTCTAACACCAGTTAGACAGGCGTAATTGCTCTGTGAATCTGGGCCTTGGACTTTTGGACTTTTGGACTTTTGAACTTTTGACACGTTTTTGGACACTTTTGACACGTTTTTGGACACTTTTGACACGTTTTTGGACACTTTTGACACGTTTTTGGGACCATTCACATTTATACAGCGGGGAGACTTCACTGATTACTGTGTAAATGTGACAGGCAGGGAAGGGGTTAACACTAGGGGGCGATGAAGAGGTTAATATGTTCCCTGGGAGTGATTCTAACTGTAGGGGGAGGGGGACTCACAAGGGGACAAGACCGATCTGTGTTCCTCTGTACTGGGAACACACATCGGTCTCCTCACCTCTGACAGGAGGTGGATCTGTGTGTTTACACACACAGATCCACACTCCTGCTATAATTGCCTATCGGGCGCAATAAGAATACGCAATATGACGTCCACTCTGAGGGACAGACAGTTCCTGCCGACGTCATATTATTATGGCTCGGTAGGGAACTGGTTAATTCAATTAGTTTTTTCCTTTAACCACTTCCCGCCCGGCCAATAGCCGATTTACGGCCGGGAAGTGGTTATGAAATCGTGACTAGCCGTTCTCAAACGGCTTAGCACGATTTCAATGCCGCGCGCGCCCGATCGGTGATGCGGGGTGTCAGTCTGACACCCTGCACCTCCGATCTCGGTAACGAGTCTCCGGCGGAGCCTCGTTACCACGTGATCAGCCGTGTCCAATCACGGCTGATCACGATGTAAACAGGAAGAGCCGCCGACGGCTCTTCCTCACTCGCGTCTGACAGACGCGAGTACAGGAGAGCCGATCAGCGGCTCTCCTGACAGGGGGGGTTCGCGCTGATTGTTTATCAGCGCAGCCCCCCCTCGGATCGCCACACGGACCACCAGGGAGTGCCCACACTAGACCACCAGGGTACTTGCAAAAAAAAAAAAAAGGACAAAAAAAAAAGGGCAGTAAAAAAAAAATAATGCCAATCAGTGCCCACACATGGGCACTGATTGGCAACAGGTGATCCATCAGTGCCACCCCTCAGTGATCATCAGTGCCACCCCAGTGTCTGTAAGTGCCAATCCATGCCCAGTGCCCACCTATCAGTGCCCACCTGTGCCACCTATCAGTGCCCACCTGTGCCACCTATCAGTGCCCACCTGTGCCGCCCATGAGTGCCCATCAGTGCCGCCCATGAGTGCCCATCAGTGCCGCCCATGAGTGCCCATCAGTGCCACCCATGAGTGCCCATCAGTGCCGCCTATGAGTGCCCATCAGTGCCCCATACCAGCGCCGCCTATCAGTGCCCATCAGTGCTACCTAATCGGTGCCCATCAGAACTACCTCATCGGTGCCCATCAGTGCCACCTCATCGGTGCCCATCAGTGCCACCATATCAGTGCCCGTAATTGAAAGAGAAAACATACTCATTTACAAAAAAATTAACAGAAAAAAATAAAAACGTATTTTTTTTTCAAAATCTTCGCTCTATTTTTAGTTGTTGCGCAAAAAAAAAAAAAACGCAGAGGTGATCAAATACCACCAAAAGAAAGCTCTATTTGTGGGGAAAAAAGGACGCCAATTTTGTTTGGGTGCAGTGTAGCATGACCGCGCAATTGTCATTCAAATTGCGACAGTGCTGAAAGCTGAAAATTGGCTTGGGCGGGAAGGTGCGTAAGTGCCTGGTATGGAAGTGGTTAAAAAAATTATTTTTGTAAAAAAAAAAAAAATTGTTATAGCTTTCATTTGCACCCGTTATTTTAACATCCTCTAGCAGACCGTATTTAGTGTTTTGTTTTTTTCTGTATGCAGCTCATTCAGATCATATTCTATTTAGCTGCTTATAATGAATAACGTACGGGGGATATTTAATTCTGCTCAGCAAGATTTACCCCCGTCATGACCAGGACATTTTGTTGCGATCCAGCACTGCATTAATTTAACTGACAATTGCACGTTGGTGCAACGCTGTACCTATTCAGAATGTATGTCCTTTATTTCCCCACAAATAAAGCTTTCTTTTGATTTTGATCACCTCGGCAGTTTTTTATTTTATTGCTCTATAAACAACAAAAAAAAGAACAACCCTTTTGAAGAAATAACTAAATTGTTTACTTTTTCTATAAAAATCCAATAAAAAAATCAAATTTCTTCACCAATTTAGGCCAATATGTATTCTGCTACACATTTTGCCTTGTTTACATAGGCAGATCGCTGTTCTGGCTCCCTGCCTAATGATCGGCGGGTGTCGGCAGACATCGAGTCCGCAGTAACCGCAAATCAGCTCTTGCAGTTTCCAATCACAGTGGGAGTTTGTCGCCAGCGGTGCATATGCACGCCCCAGACCCAGAAGTGTAGTACATAATCTGGTGCAGAGCAGCCATCCTGCCCACAGTATATATGTTGTATGCGGTCTGGAGCTGGTTAAAGGAAAGTTCCAGCCTTTTTTGATGTTTATTAAAAGTCGGCAGCTACAAAAATCATAGCTGCTGGCTTCTAATAAACATACTTACCTGCTCCACTGTCCAGCGACGCGTATTCATATTTATATGGTTTTGGTAAATCTGAGGACAAAAATCTGCAGAAAATCTAATAGTGTATATGGGGTCTTACCAACATGCCACGCTAGGCTTTTTACTGAGCATCCACTTTTCCTGTTGGTTTGTCATGACTAAGATTTTGAGAGGGTCATCCCTGCCATAGTTCCCAATGAATTTTAAGTGGATCTAAGGGCATGATAAACTTTGGGTTTTCCTAGGCGGCTATGTTTCCATAAAGTCCAATACAGCACTCCAAAAATGTACCCCTGCCTTGGAATGTGATCAGCTGGAGTCTGTGTGGCTTCTAGTTCATTATCTTCTGTTTTGTGGCTAAAGCTGGCCATACATGGATCGAAAATTCAGGTGGTTCAGCAGGGGCCAGCCAAATTTCTATCCATGCATGGGCAGGGTGGTTGTACAGAAGTTGATCTACCAAACAATTTCTATACAAGCACCCTGTTGGGTTTATGCTGTTCAATCAGCATTACCAGCTATAGCCAGCAGCGCTGATCAGTGTGTTCTGAGGAAGTCTCCCCACTGTCAGAATACAATAGCACAGCGGGAGGCTTTCCCCATCACCTAGTATGTGTGGACGGGAGAATTAAGTCATTTTGTTTAACACACTAGTTGAACTATCAATGAGTCATCTATGGCCAGCCTTAGAATTAGAAGTTGAAGCAGATCAATCAATAACTACATTTAGATATACAGTACTTAAAACAGAGTTGCAATCCGGGGAAAAATAAAATAAAAGTCAGCAGCTACAAATACTTTTATAAGGACACTTGCCTGTCCAGGGAACCCACGATGTTGGCACCCGCAGCCAATTTGGCCTTCAGCTCCGGGTGCAGATGCCAGCATCTCCACTAAGGAATAAAGGAAGTAAAGCCTTTTGGCTTTACAGCTTGTATCCTACTGCGCATGTGAGTGAGTAACTTGTATAGCGCTACAAATGCGAACTAAATCGCCTCAACATGAACATATTTGCCAGCACACCACGGATCGTATATAACGTCCAAAAGTTTTAATGCACAGAAAACATCCCAAGAGGTGCAACGTTTCGAGGCCACATAGGACCTCTTCGTCAGGCATATTCGCCGTGGTGTGCTGGCCAATATGTTCATGTGGTTGATTGTTCCAGTACCCAGCTGGTGATCGCTTCAGCACCCATTTTTGTATTTATGAGCCGTTTCCCCAGGAAGGTGTGCGATTGGAATATTTATTAGACTAAATCGCCTCAAGTCGCTTTTTCCATCCGGAGTCGTACTGATCCTTCAGAAGAGGTGGGTCTTAAGTTTTTTCCTGAAGGCCCGATTGTGCGAGTTGCACTGCGCATTCTAAATGGTCCAGCTGTCTTCTGGAACTTCTGAAGGCGGGGGCAGGAAATTACCTAGATCGACACAGGCGAACTTACCTGGAAGTGGGAGCAGATACCTGTTTTTGACAGGTATCCGCTCTCTGCCCTACCCCTAAAAGTTGCCAAATGTGGCAGCGGATGGGGGGGGGGGTTGGAGGAAGCAAACAAGTGGATCTCCGCTTTAAGCAACTTGGCCAGGGATCAGAGCTCTACCACCCCACATTAATATTGAGTTTCGAGCGAACTTACCTTTTTTAAATAACACGTAGGTACAGTTCAAGCATATTTTTTATTTTTTTTATTTATTTTTTCAAATGCAGAGAGAAAAGACTGGCCCACATGGACCCCCATCAACATTGAATCGTACATACATGGGAAGAAAAGGTTAAACATGTGGTCATGTACACAAACTTTCAAAAACTTAAACTAGAATGCCCCACCCGCACCCAGCATCCGGGTCAACGTGACCCTGTCTGGGGTCTCACGGGGGACAAACAACATCACAATATAGTGGGCGTGCACTGCGCGACTAAAGCGTCTCCCATGGAAATAAGACAGGCCTGTATCAGGGTCTGGCGGGTCCAATTGACTCCGCGTTTTCTCATTATAGTTCAGAAAATGGAGAAGAAGAGAGATAGAGTGAGAGAGAAAGGGACAAGGTTAGGGGTGAAGAGTAAGAGTTGGGGGGGGGGGGGGGAGAGGGCCGGGAACTGCTCCCCGTCCGACGGAGAGGGGGGAGTGAGAAGGGGGTGGGTCCTCGATAATGGGGGGGGGGGGCTATGGGGAGGGGGGTTGTTCAAGCATATTTTTGATTTGTAGTTGTGCATGTGAATTTTTATTTTAACTAACTGTACAGTTTTCATCCATTAATAGGGAGTGCCAGTTCCGACAATCTTCAAGTTCCACGTGGTCATCACAACTTTTGAAATGATTCTGACTGACTGTCCAGAGCTGAAAAAAATCAGGTGGAGTTGTGTTATCATTGACGAGGCCCATCGGCTGAAGAACAGGAACTGCAAGCTCCTTGAAGGCCTGAAACTTATGGCACTGGTGAGTAAATGCAGCATGGGGGGTTTACAGCATAGGCCACACTGATTTCATTTCAAAGTGTCTTGAAAATAACTTATAATCATGTGGGTGCTGTGGCATTGGTAAGTGTATGGGACAAGAGAGGGTTTCCCATGTACAAACATTTTGCAAAGATTCATTCAGTTACCTGCAATAGTGTATTCCTGTCAATGCCATGCCCCTTTCTGTTTAAGACCCGCCCTAAAATTTTTAGTGGGGGACACTAGTTCTGAGGGGGGAGGGGGGCAATGGATTCCCCTAATTTGCATACATTTTCTCTTCCTGTTTGGCTATGGGGCAGGAAGTGAAGGGAAATCTCTGCAATGGGACAGGGATAGTAAACAATAAACTGACAGGGGCTATAACCCCCCCCTTACTCTATCCAAAATGAAACAAAAAAGTGTTGCCTGTAGTTCTACTTTAAACACACATTTCTGATAATTTTATGAAGAAGATATCACCATGCCAATGGTGCAGCAGAAAACATATAGCACAGTGAGGAAGGTTTGTGGCCCAGGAGGATAGGACAATCAAAAGTGGAAGCAGCTATGATATATTTTCTCCTGTAGATGTAGAGTGCCCCCTTGTCCTCAATGTTGACCGTAAAGTGAATAACTCAACACCAAGTTTACTATATGGACCCCATATATATATATGTTGATCATATCCCCCCTTATTCTCCTCTTCTCAAGAGTGAATAAATTCAGTTCTTCTAATCTTTCCTCAAAGCTGAGCTCCTCCATGCCTCTTATCAGTTTGGCTGCCCTTCTCTGCACTTTCTCCAGTTCTCCGATATCCTTTTTGAGAACTGGTGCCCAAAACTGGACTGCATATTCCAGATGAGGTCTTGCTAATGATTTTTACAGGGGAAAAAATATATGTCTCTCTCTGGAGTCCATACCTCTCTTAATACAAGAAAGGACTTGGCTCGCTTTGGAAACCGCAGCTTGGCATTGCATGCCATTATTGAACTTATGATTGACTAAAACCCCCAGATCCTTCTCCACTACAGATCCCCCCGTTGTACTCCTCCTAGTATGTATGATGCAATGCATATTCTTAGCCCCCCAAGTGCATAACATTACATTTATCAACATTAAACCCCATTTCACCAGCAATTTGATTTCTGGTCACAGACTAATCATTCTTTTCGGTATTTTGTAAGAAAGGTCATGTATAACACAAATCCAGCATTTTCGGTTATTTTATGTTGTTAAAGCAATGTTTAAAGGGACACTGTCACTTTGGTCATTATGGCTTTGATTGGTGGTGTATTGATTTGAATTTCTTGTTGCAGTAAGTGCATGTGTTTTCTTCCTTTGCCTGACTTTAGGAACACAAGGTACTTCTTACAGGAACACCTCTACAGAACTCGGTGGAGGAGTTGTACAGCCTGCTCAACTTCTTAGAACCAAATCAGTTTCCTTCTGAAAGCACTTTTTTGGAGGAGTTTGGAGACCTTAAAACAGAAGAACAAGTAAGGAGTTCTCTCTGTAGGACTGTAGTGTAACAATCTGAAAAGGGAGTTTGTTCTGTACTATTGATTGTATCATCCTGAGTTTGTACAGTTTTCAGGGTAAATGTTTCTAAACTGGTTGGATATTGGTTGTGGGTCACATTTGGTGATTCTGCCACAGAAAAAAAATGCCAACATGACCTGTGTCCCAAATTGTCAGCGTCAGATTGACCGCCGCAATATCACAGTTCCGCTATACTTCGCTGATCACCGCCATTACTAGTATAAAAAATAAATATTCCAATATATATCCCATAGTTTGTAGACGCTATGACTTTTGAGCAAACCAATCGATATACACATTTTTTTACCAAAAATAAGTAGCCGAATACATATTGGCCAAAATGTATGAAGACATTTTTGATATTTTAACTAGATATGTTTTATAGCCAAAAGATTATTTTTTTTTTTAAGTTGTCGCCATTTTTTTTGTTTGTAGCGCAAAAGATAAAATATTGCAGAGGTGATCAAATACCACCAAAAGAAAGCTATATCGGTAGGGAAAAAGGACAGTCCTGAGACATCTCTTACAGGTGATCAGCCTGTGTAAGGGCATCTTGCAGCAAGTCTCTTTATTGGCATTCTGGTTTAATTTGAGAAGGCTTAAGTAGTCGCGTGCCGTTTGTTTTATTGTGCCCTTGTGCCTCCCATTTCTACAATTAAAGTAAAACCTTTCTATTGCAAAGCTGTGGAGTCTTTTAACTAATCACTACTTCATAAGCAGAATGGTTTACAGTTTTACAAGTTCATTAAAACAGTTGGTGAAAATTGCCCATTGCTCTAGATTAAACATTGATTAGGGCCAAGAACAATTCTCAGCATGCTTAAGCTTACGGGACAGTTTTTCTTTAATTATAAATAAAGCAAAGATCTTTGTTACTGTGGATTTTAGTGTAACGGGGGTTCTAATTGGGTAATTGCAGCTATTATATTTTAACTGAAGATAATAAGCATACAGAATGGTTTGTATGTTCTGTCACTTCATATTATGATTTTAAGTGCGACTACTATATCTAATAGGGTTGTATAACATCATATATTCATTAACAGGGCCAGCCTTAGGTGTTCAGGCGCCCTGTGCGAGCTAATCCTGCGGTGCCCCCCCATCTTCAGCCCTCGCCCCCCTGGTCACCTAAACATACACAAAGCGGGAAAAAAATATTTGTAACAAATAATCACTCCCCTAGGGTCACATTCAACCCCTTGATCACCAAGAGTATTAACCCCTTCCCTGCCAATGGCATTATTACTGTCGGGGGTCCGATCTGTCCGCCGCAATGTCGCAGTCCCGCAAAAAATCGTAGATCGCCGCCATTTCTAGTAAAAAAAAAAAAAAAATTACATAAATCTTTCCCGTAGTTGGTAGACACAATAACTTTTTCTTATGTTAAGTCCCTTATATCCTCCTCTCCTTCTGTGTGTAGGCTGCCTATAAAAAGTAAATACTTTTTATTTTTTATTTTTATCTAAAAAAAAGTAGATGCATCCAGGGGCTCAGTGTGACTTACCTTTCGGTGGACAGTGCGGCTTTGCATTTAAAAATGGCGCCGTACGGCGCTTAGACGCCACTGCGCATGCGCTGTCTGCCTGAGAATAGCCGAGCGTTTTTGGACTTTCCCGACTCAAAGCAGCGGCGGCGCATGCGCAGTGTGCCTGTCGGGGCCGGCAGCCGATGCGTTGTTCTTCACCCAGTCCCAGGACAGGGGGACCTGGCAGCGCGCAGGGGGACCTGGCAGCGCATACTGCTGTGACTTGTCGGACTCCTGTGATGATCATGTGAGTAACTGACTCCGACTCGCATTCTGTGAGCTGTGATGGCTGCACGGCACCCCTGTTGCCCGTGGCACCATGTGCGGCCGCACAGCTCGCACACGCCAATGGCCGGCCCTGTTTATTAATACATGTTAAAATTCCAATGCTGGTATTACAACAGTAAAAGTTAAAACTAGATGTCTGAGGTTACATATTGGTTAGGTTTATGACACACTGTTATTTCATAATCCTAACCAATATGTAACCTCGGCAATATAGTTTTGCTTATTTTTACTGTTGGAATACCAGCAATGGAGTTTTAACATGTATTAATAAATCTATGATTTTATACAACCTTATTGGATATAGTAGTTGCCCTTAATACCCATTCACCTTGGGAGTATTGTTTTATTACAAATCGGAATGTTGGCAACACAACTATGGTTTTTCTATGGTTGACTTTTTGCTACTTCATATTGGAACTCTGTATTGCTTCTTGGTCTTGGTACACTTCTTTTTTTATTTATTTTTTATCCTCATGTTGATTATCAAATGCTAGAATTATATTGCCTTCTAGATGCTCTATATTCCTCTTTTTAAAGGGGACCTGTTATTTGATAAAATCCCTCATCCCAAACTCCCTACCCTGGTTTTCTCCTTAACCACATCAATACTGGGCCCTTTCTCCCCCTTCCTTCCCAGACCAATTTTTAGCTTTCAGCGCTCTCGCACTTCCAATGACAATTGTGCAGTCATGCTACACTGTACCCAAATACATTTTTTTATCATTTTGTTCACACAAATAGAGCTTTCTTTTGGTGGTATTTTTTTACGACTCCGTTTTTTATTTTTTGCGATATAAGCGGGAAAAAAAGCGGAAATGTGGAAAAAATATATTTTCGTCTTTCTATTTTAAAAAAAATCCAGTAAAATCAAATTTTGTCATAAATTTAAGCCAAATTTTATTCTACTACATGTTTTTGGTAAAAAATAATCCGTTAAGTGTATGATAATTGGTTTGTGTGATTACGGACAAATATACGCAAATGATCATGTACAGATGTGCGCAGGTGATCACGGACATATGTGTGCAAATGATCATTGGGACATATGATTTTACTGTGGGGGCAGGTGTTTTTACTATGTGGGGACATGTGTTTTGGGGACATACTTTCTATGTTTTACCCTGTGTGGGACACTAGACTGGTGATCAGTGAGTAAAAAGCTGAAAAAACATCTCATACTCACTGATCACTAGCCAGCTGCAGCGATCCACCCTCCTCTCCTCACCGACGACTTCTGTGTGAGGAGAGGAGAGCCGATCACCTAGCAACTGGTTCTTTGTTTACATCACATGTACATTTACATCACTGCTGTGATTGGACACGGCCGTCATATGATCAGGGGGGCCAATCACAAAGCCCACCTGCCGATCTATGATGCACCGTATCCGGGTGACACGAGTGCACGATCCCCCTCCTTCTGAGGGACGTTCCTGAACGTCCATTTAGAAGGAGAGAGCGCCCACCTGGCCGTATATGTGCAGTTGCCAGGTGGGAAGTAGTTAATGGTAAGCGTCTTTAACACATCTGAACAAATTGCCTCTTTGGGATCCTTCTGGTGCTGGTTACACTACCAAATCTTGATACATTGGTTATATGATCTCAGCCGAATAGGAGGATCAGTGTTTAGGAAGAGATGGTGTTTGGCTGGATATGTCTGTATATCAGTTCCACTTTAGCGTATACTGCTGACCTAATGCCTTGGCATTTGGTGACCAGACCAGTTCTGGAAGTACCCTGAAGACACTGTCATTTTTCCCATTAAGGAAGATAGGACTATGCAAAACGCATCATTCCCCAGCCCCTTCTTCTTTCCCCTTTACTCATCATAGATTCTCATCTCTTCAATGATGCCTGTGTATTTCATTCCTCTGTTGCAGCCAGCACCAAGATACCCGACGTTGGTTGTTGGTGCTTTGTAGGAGCAATGATGTCACTCTCTTAAAGTGTAAGTTCACCTTTACAGAAAATCTGTAAGGTGAACTTACACTGGTCCCCCTCCACTCCCAGTCCCGCTGCACCTGAGGTCGGCAACCACCCACTGGGAGACATTGGGTCATCGCTTCACCTGTCCGAGGATTTGAAACCCCTGTGGCTTAATCTTCCAAACATACCTCGTAAAGGTACGTATAGAAGGCATTCTAAATGGTCGGCGCCAACCAATCGTAACCCGCCTAGCCCGCCCTGTCAGCGGGGGAAGCGAAAGCCAGAGGATTTCAAATACCCGGACTGGTAAAGCGGCAACCTGATGTCTCCTAGTGGGTGATTGCCGGCCTCGGGTACAACGAGACCGGGGGGATGGGAAGGAGGTCCAATGTAAGTTCACATTACAGATTTTCTGTAAAGGGGAACTTAGGCTTGAAATGAACTGCTGGGACCTAGCAATTTAGGTTATGGTTTAAATTTTTGATCATGCTATCATTAGACTGTAGGTCTGCTTAAAGGCACTTTTTATTAAGAAGGTCTTTTACTATTATAGTGGTTACGGTAATTGTACGGTATCTCCTCAGGTAAAGAAGCTGCAGTCAATTCTGAAGCCGATGATGTTGAGAAGGTTAAAGGATGATGTGGAAAAGAACCTGGCACCTAAGCAAGAAACCATCATTGAGGTGGAACTGACCAATATTCAAAAGAAATATTACCGAGCAATTCTGGAGAAGAACTTTACATTCCTGGCCAAAGGGGCCAACCAGCATAACATGCCCAATCTAATTAACACCATGATGGAGCTTCGAAAGTGCTGCAATCATCCATACCTCATCAACGGTGAGTGTAGCCTACAGACCACTTGTCACTTTTTTTTTTTTTCTATTTAGCTATCATGGCCACCTAATAGTTTTGTAGCGTTGACTTCTTTCGGGAAAAAAAAACAATGACCAGGTTACTAAGGGCAAATGTTTGTCAGAGAAATATAGTCACAAACTTACATTTTTGTTTTTCATCCATGGATGGTGTGGAGACGCGACCCTGTGTCACAGGTGCATGTAAGCAATTTATACCTGATTTTGGCAGGAATACTGATTGTACACCTGAGCTGGGTTTATATTGCTTTAAAAAAGACAGATCGGGGCTCACACTTTGGAAAAGCTCCACCCTACAAGGCATGTGGCCTGGTGTAGGAGTCGGAGGACTTTCAGGTGGAGACTGCTACATGAGAGAGACAGGCGGTCTCTGGGAGTCTAATGCTGGCCATACACTCCAAGAAAAATCGTCCGAACGAACTTTCGAAAAACGCAAATCGTTCAGTGGACATAAAAAAAAAATGGTTCGTTTTTCTTTTTACATATACCTAGTGTAGAAAGTTCGGACGAGAAACACATTAGCCTTCCCATTTATCGTTCATTCGGCAGAAAATTTCCAAACTTGTCCTTCGTTTTTTTCGGCTCAAAAACGTCCAAACGATTTTCGATTTTGTGCCCAATAACTGGCCGAAAAACGAAAGATCTTTCTCAACGTCTAATTTTCATATAGTGTATGGCCAGCGTTAGGGCTGCACAATTAATGGTTAAAAATGAGTCATCCCCCCTGACAATCTACAATGCAGAGTTTGCCAATTCTTTCATATAACAAGTGGAGAGACTTATCAGCTCACTCAGCTGTCAAAAGAAAATATCTGGGCAGTCTGCCAAGTTCTTAACAGGAAACATTGTAACTAACGCTTCCTTCTTAGATCAAAGAGATAAACTTCTTTGTGTAAAGAAAAAATGCAGACAGTCTGCAACAACATGCAACTTTGTAACTAATTTCCTTCTTAGAGCAAACTGTGTGTAAATGCAGGAAGTTTAACCACTTAAAGTCCAAATCTTTTCCTGACAGTTGTTTAACCACTTAAGTCCCAGGCCATTATGCAGGTTAAGGACCTTGCTCCTTTTTGCGATTCGGCACTGCGTCGCTTAAACTAGTCACTTAAACAATTGCGCGGTCGTGTGACGTGGCTCCCAAACAAAATTTGCGTCCTTTTATTTTTTCCCCACAAATATAGCTTTCTTTTGGTGGTATTTGATCACCTCTGCGATTTTTTTTATTTTTTGCGCTATAAACAAAAATAGAGCGACAATTTTGAAAAAAAAAATGCAATTATTTTTACTTTTTGCTATAATAAATATTCCCCAAAAATATATAAAACAACATATTTTTTCCTCAGTTTAGGCCGATACGTATTCTTCTTATTTTTGGTAAAAAAAATCGCAATAAGCATTTATCGTTTACAAAATAGGGGATATTTTTATTAATATTTATTTTTTTACTACTAATGGTGGCGATCAGTGATTTTTTTTCGTGACTGTGACCATATGGCGGACACTTCGGACATTTTTGGGACCATTGTCATTTTCACAGCTATAAGTGCTATAAAAATGCACTGATTACTGTGAAAATGACAATTGAAGTTTAGGAGTGAACCACTAGGGGGCGCTGAAGCGGTTATGTGTGACCTCATTTGTGTTTCTAACTGTAGGGGGGTGGGGCTGGACATGTGACGTCTTTGATCGTATTTCCCTATACCAGGAAATAGACGATCACTGACATTGCTACAATGAAGAATGGGGAAGGTGTGCTTACACACACCTCTCCCCGTTCTTCAGCTTCTGTGACCGATCGCGGGACACTGGCGGCAATCGGGTCCGCGGGCGCTGTCACAGAGCTTGCGACCCCACGGCTGGGCTCTTAAGAAGTACGTACAGGTACATGCTTCTGCACTTCTGTCAACGTATATCGGCGTGAAGGGGCCCTTAAGTGGTTAAAGCGGTTGTAAACCCACATCATTTTTTTTTTTTACTCCTGCAAGGGAAAAGCCATAATAAGCTAATATGCACCACATATTGGCTCATTATGAAATACTTCCCTCGGAACGAGGTGAGAGGAACTTACCTGAGATGTCCTCTTGCCTGGCGTGTCTTCCGGGTATCGCTGTGATTGGCTGGAGTGGCGATGTCGTCACTCCCGCGCATGCGCTCGGAAGTTTTCAATTCGGCAAGGTCCGGCGGCTGCCCGTCCTTTAGCTGAGAATCCCCCCGGCGCATGCGCCGCTGCAATCAGCGGCGCATTGCGAGGGGAATATCTCCTAAACCGTACAGGTTTAGGAGATATTCTCCTTACCTACAGGTAAGCCTTATTACAGGCTTACCTGTAGGTCAAAATAAAAGAGTTTACAACCACGTTAAGGGTCCTTTCACACGGAGCAGACCGTTTTTCGGTCCGCTCCGTGTGTCCGTTGGCTCAGCGGGGGGTCTCCGTTGAGCTGTCGGGCGGACAGGGCGGTCCCCGCACACTATGCAGGGACTGCCTTGTCTCTCCTCCGCTATCCCCTATGGGGAATCGGATGGAAACGAACCGTCTGTCCGTTTGCATCCGATCCGTTCCACCGGACGGAAGAAAAATAGGACATTCTTTCGTCCGAAAAAACGGATGCGGATCTTGCGGACGTTAGCGGATGCATCATCTGCTAACGGATCCGCTCCCATGTTTGCTAGAAAATTACTTGGAACCCCCAAACAATATATATAAATTAACCACTTAACCCCCGACCATATTGCTGCCCAATGACCAGAGCACTTTTTGTGATTCGGCACTGCGTCGCTTTAGCTGACAATTGCGCCGTCGTGCGACGTGGCTCCCAAACAAAATTGGCGTCCTTTTTTTCCCCACAAATAGAGCATTCTTTTGGTGGTATTTGATCATCTCTGCGGTTTTTATTTTTTGCGCTATAAACAAAAATAGAGCGACAGTTTTGAAAAAAATTCAATATTTTTTACTTTTTGCTATAATAAATATCCCCCAAAAATATATAAAAAAAAAGTTTTTTTCTCGGTTTAGGCCGATAAGTATTCTTCTACCTATTTTTCGTTAAAAAAAATCGCAATAAGCGTTTATTGATTGGTTTGCGCAAAAGTTATAGTGTTTACAAAATAGGGGGTAGTTTTATGCCATTTTTATTAATATTTTTTTTTTTACTAGTAATGGCGGCGATCAGCATTTTTTTTCAGTACTGCGACATTATGGCGGGCAATGCTATAAAAATGCATTGTATTACTATAAAAATGCCATTGGCAGTGAAGGGGTTAACACTTGGGGGCAGGGAAGGGGTTAAGTGTGTTCCTGGGTGTGTTCTAACTGTATGGGGGGGGGGTGGCCTCTCTAGGGGGAATCACTGATCTTCTGTTCATACATTGTATGAACAGAAGATCAGCGTTTCCCCCGCTGACAGGACCAGGGAGCTATGTGTTTACACACATAGCTCCCGTTCCCCGCTCTGTAACGAGCAATCGCGGGTGCCCAGCGGCGATTAGAACCCGCCCCTTTTTTTTTCTCAACGTTTTTCACGTTGCAGTTTTTCTCGTCGTGAAAAGCGGTCGTGTGTAGGCTTTAACGAAGGGGGAAATAAAGCTGCATGTTTATGAGCAATTTATGGGAAGGGAAATTTGCATAATCAGTTTGAAGGGTGGCCCCGTTCGAATGGAACTTCCCCTTTAGGCCCCATGCACACGAGAAGCAAATGCAAACACTTGTAAACTCAAGTTTTCAAACGCAAAAACCGGCGTTTAAAACGCCTGTTTTTGCCGCGTATCTCGCAGCGTTTTGCCGCGTATCTCGCAGCGTTTTGCCGCGTTTAGCGGCGTTTTACCGCGCTTGCGGCTATCAGCGTTCAACCACTGACATTGTAGACCCTCCCAGCAAATATATTTAACTATTTCTGCAATTTTCAACAGAGAGAGCAGCAGCAGCAGCAGCAGAGAGAGCACTTGCATACATTCATTATTCTACTTTGTGAAATGGATCCCATAATGAATATATGCCAAGAAATTGTCCTTACGTGGCTCTTGATGAGGCTTCAAAGCCGTCGCAAACTACGTGAACGACCTGTTCGCAGAGCTCGTCGTCGCTATTGGACCCATCCATTTTTCACATTTCGAATTTTTCACATTTCGAATTTTTCACATTTCGAATTTTTCACATTTCGAATTTTTCACATTTCGAATTTTTCACATTTCGAATTTTTCACATTTCGAATTTTTCACATTTCGAATTTTTCACATTTCGAATTTTTCACATTTCGAATTTTTCACATTTCGAATTTTTCACATTTCGAATTTTTCACATTTCGAATTTTTCACATTTCGAATTTTTCACATTTCGAATTTTTCACATTTTGAATTTTCAATTTTGGAATTTTTAAAAATGTCGAATTTTCAGATTTTGAATTTTTAAAAACCAGCGTCTCGTGTGCATGAGGCCTTATAGTGCCATTGTACGCGCTGTAATCGAGCATTTTTTTTTCACGATCGTGTGTAGGCAAGGCAGGCTTGAGAGGAATCGCGTAGAGAAAAACTTGTTTTTTTTCCATGACAGGAAAAGCGGTCGTGTGGAGTAAACCCCTGACAGGGGACATGGGAGGAGATTTGCAGAAACTGGTACAGTTATCCAGTCCAGTCATCTTTAGCCTGTTTTTTTGAGTACTGTGTCCAGAACCTGCTGGACTAGGGGTAACGGGGGTAGCCCGTACTGGGGCTTTCTACGCTCTGTTTTGGGAAAAGTTGCTGCAGTCATTGTCTCTAAACTTGTCCTGTCTCTGAAGACACTTTTGCCGCGTACACACAATCGTTTTTCGGCATGTAGAAAAAAAAAAGTTTTCCAACTTTATCATTAAAACTGCCTTGCCCACACACCATCGTTTAAAAAAAAATGCTCTAGCAAAGCACGGTGACGTACAACACGTACGACGGCACTATAAAGGGGAAGTTCCATTCGGATGGCACCACCCTTTGGGCTGCTTTATCTGATTTTGTGTTAGTAAGACGATTCGCGCTTTTCTGTCTGTTACAGGGTGATGAATGTGCTATCTCCATTACGAATGGCAATTTTACTAGAACGAGCAATAGGAGAGGTGACTGTCAGCGCAGATACAAAGTACATGTATGGTAGGGGTATGGTGATTAGTCCATCAGAAGTAATAGTAACAGGCAGTTCAATGGTTAAAAATGCAGGTGATTTGGCTGTTCAATGGCGGCTGCTGTCCTCAGAGAGCTGACTCTGTGGTAAACAAAAGAGGGGTAGAGAAAGGAAGCGCCACCTAAGTGCAGTATTAAAGATACTGCAATTAGGTGGGGCTTCCTTTCTCTTTTGTTTACCAGAACGAGCACTCCCGTCTCATAACTTGCTTCTGAACATGCACAGGTTTTTAATGTCGTTTTAGCCCACACACGATCATTTTTTACAACCCGAAAAACAACATAATTTAAAACGTCGTTAACCACTTCCATACCAGACACTTACGCACCTTCCCGCCCAAGGCAATTTTCAGCTTTCAGCACTGTTGAGCGGTCATGCTACACTGTATCCAAACAAAATTGGCATTATTTTTACCCACAAATAGAGCTTTCTTTTTTCGGTTCATTTTTTTGTAAATAAGTAAGTTTTCTTCTTCAATTATGCGCACTGATATGGTGGCACTGGTGGGCACCGGTGAGGTGGCACTGATGGGCACAGATAGGCGGCGCTGGTATGCTGCACTGATGGGCACTCATAGGCGGCACTGATGGGCACTCATAGGCGGCACTGATGGGCACTCATGGGCGGCACTGATGGGCACTCATGGGCGACACTGATGGGCACTGATAGGTGGGCACTGGGCATAGATGGGCACTGATGGACACTGGGTGGCACTGATGGACACTGGGTGGCGCTGATGGACACTGGGTGGCACTGAGGGGTGATACTGATGGCATTGCTAGGCACAATCAGTGCCCAGATTGCCAGTCAGTGCCCATTTTTTTTGTTTCGTTTTTTTTTTTTTTTTACTATTTGTGCTTTATTGAGCACTCCCTGAGGGGGGGCTGCGCTGATAAACAATCAGCGCGAACCCCCCCTGTCAGGAGAGCCACCGATCGGCTCTCCTCTACTCGCGTCTATCGGACACAAGTGAGGAAGAGCCCCCACGGGCGAGCGCGGCATGAAATCCTACAGGAAGTCAATAGACGTCAAGTCAGGATTTCACAACCACTTCCCGGACGTCAATCTCCTATTGACCGGGCGGGAAGTGGTTAAAAAATGCAGCATGTTCGGAAAAAAAAGAAATTGCCGTTTTTTCAGAACCTGAAAAATGATGTGAGGCCCACACACGATCATACACGATCATTTTAAATGACATTTAAACAACATTTTTTTCATGCCGAAAAATGATCGCGTGTACGCGGCATTAGTAAATGGGCCATTTGGGCTGAACATCAGGAGCAGCCTGATTTACACAGGTCATTTCTTGCCTTTTTAATTCCCACTCATGCTTGTTTTGCCACAGAAAGGAGTTAATACTATGAAACTGGGGCTGATGTTGTTCACTGGGTGGGTCACACAGAAGCACTGAATACTCTATCCTTCCATACAACATCAAAGCATCTCACTGCTGCTGCTCCTGATTGCAAAGATCCATGTGAAACTTTAATTTGTTCTTGCTGCCTGATTTTGGTCGCTAGTGACTTTAATCAGAGGCCACAAGTGTGCTCCGACCTTCACCTGCTACCAGCTGTCTGTGTTTCAGGAGTACCTGAAGCATTGCTTCTTACCTTCAGCCATACAATGCCTTACTGCCGCATAGCGACGAGGCCCCGTTTTATGATGCTCCCATCTTATTTTTTACTAACTGCTCTGGAGCTGCTTGCAGCATGCCTGCTAACAGTGCTGACATCTGCTGCCTGGAATTGTTATCCTCTGCTCTTCCTACTTTGCTCCATCAGATGTGGCTGCATCCTCTGCTTTTTTGGCTGTGTTTACCATGATCATGCCTTATTGCTCAAATCACCCAGTTATTTTCTTAGTTTGATCACAGAGCTATAGGTGCAATCCCGTGCCCTTTCCTGCAGATTCTTTATTTAATTTGCAGAGACTCTGACTGATTCTGAGAAGGAGTTAGACTATTAAAGTGCTGGACTACAATATCTTTGTGCAAGTAGTGTATCATGCGGAGGGCCTTCAAGGGACATCATGAGGTTCCTCATAATAATAAGATTGCTACTGCTGGCAGAAGAACGCATCTTCATTAGTAGAAAAATAACCTCTTCTTGGGTCCCTCTTTGTTGCTCTTTGTCCCTCTTCTTGGGTCCTTTTTGTTACTCCTGGCCCCTACCTTCTAGTGAGTGTCCCCTCAGCCAGCAGCTCTCTATGGGGGCACTTGAGCTGAGTCAGAGCTCTGTGTATCCATTCAGACATGGAGCCTTGACCTGGCCCCTCCCCCTCTCTCCCCTGATTGGCTGACTGACTTGCCAGCCGTGGGAGCCAATGGCAGCGCTGCTGTGTCTCAGCCAATCAGGAGGAGTGTACTGGATGGCTTAGATACTCGTGGACATCACTGGAGAGAGATGAGGCTCAGGTAAGTAATTGGGGGGCGCTGGAGGGGCTGCTACACAAATGCATAAAATTCATTAAGATTAAACACTTTGGGACAGATTCAGTAACCGTTACACCGGCGTATCAGTAGATACGCCGTTGTAACTCTGAATCTGCGCCGGCATATATTTAAGCGTATTCTCAAAGTGAGATACGCTTAAATATTGTTAAGATACGACCGGCGTAAGTCTCCTACGCCGGCGTATCTTAACAGCATTTTTACGCTGGCCGCTAGGGGCGTTCTCGCTGATTTACACCTAGAATATATAAATCAGCGAGATACGCCTATTCACGAACGTACGCCCGGCCGACGCAGTGAATTTACACGGTTTACGTAAGACGTTTTCCGGCGTAAGGATAAACCTCCAAAAAGATGACGCATCCTATGTTAAGTATGGACATCGGGCCCGCGTCCAATTTTTCAGATTTGACGTCGTTTGCGTAACTCGTCCATGAATGGGGCTTTACGTCGGTTATGTTCACTTCGAAACCAATGCGTCTTAGTGTAATAATTTGGAGCATGCGCACTGGGATACGTCCATGGACGGCGCATGCGCAGTTTAAAAAAACGTAAAATAAAACACGCCCACCTCATCCACATTTGAATTACCCGTGCTTACGACGGCCCATTTACGCTACGCCGCCGTAACTTAGCTTGGTGAATACAGCATTTGCCTCGCTAATTTACGGCGGCGTATCAGAGCTACGTTACGCCCGCAGAAATTTAAACCGCGCTACGTGAATCTGGCCCTCTGTCTTTACAACCCCTTTAAAACTTTTTTGTGCAGGGCCCTTCTAAACCTTTTGTTTTTATTGTATTGTACCTGTACTGTCTCTCTTTTATAGTGTAGAGCTCTGTGTAACCTGTTGGGGCTAAATAAATCCTATATAATATGTCATTCTTAAGTCTGCCAAAACCTCAGAAAAGTTGTTTTCTGTGTGAAGGTGCACCTATATTTTTCAGAGGATGGGGACAAGGTGCATTTTAAATGCTAGGATGTAGGAGAGGGCAACCCAGGGCTACAAACGCGTTTTGCTTCCTGCCCTCCTTCCAGATTCTTAGAGGCAGTGATGATTCCTAGAATGGTAAAAGCTAAGGAACCTACTTCTTGCAACGTCTGGCATCAGCTGTGAAAAGCATACTTGTCTTGATGTTTTCTACTTGGAGCCTCATAACGGTTTCTCTGAATGATGAATCCTCTTTTCCCTGCAGCTGGGTCTAGATTAGTGCCTTACTCTCATCCACTGCTTCTTTAGAAAGACCATTTTTTTATTTTATTTATTACAAATGGATCCCTTAAGGGTGTGCTGGCTTCACATGTCACCATTTTTAGGTGGCTAACTCAGACCATGATCCAGCCTATGGGTTTTAATGTTAATGTTCTTGCAATAATGTGTCTCGGGTTGCACAAAAATATTTCTTGACTATTAACCACTTAAGGACCTTGGGTGTTTTTCAGTTTTGGTGTTTGCAAGACTGAAACAGTTTTTTCTGCTAGAAAATCACGTAAAACCCCCAAACATTATATATTTTTTTTTTTTCTAACACCCTAGAGAATAAAATAGTGGTCATTGCAATACTTTTTGTCACACCGTATTTGCGCAGCGGTCTTACAAGCGCACTTTTTTTGGAAAAAATACACTTTTTTGAATTAAAAAATAAGACAACAATAAATTTGGTCCAATTTTTTTATATATTGTGAAAGATAATGTTACGCCGAGTAAAATGACACCCAACATGTCACGTTTAGAAATTGCGCCCGCTCGTAGCATGGCGTCAAACTTTTACCCTTAAAAATCTCCATAGGCGACGTTTAAAAAATTCTATAGGTTGCATTTTTTTAGATACAGAGGAGGTCTAGGGCTAGAATTATTGCTCTCGCTCTAACGATCGCGGCGATACCTCACTTGTGTGGTTTGAACACCGTTTTCATATGCGGGCGCTACTCGCGTATGCGTTCGCTTCTGCGCGCGAGCTCGTCGGGACGGGGCGCTTTAAAAAATTTTTTTTTTGTTTTCCTATTTATTTGTATTTAATTTAACATTTTTTACACTGAAAAAAAAAAAAAAATATAATAATTGATCACTTTTATTCCTATTACAAGAAATGTAAACATCCCTTGTAATAGAAAAAAGCATGACAGGTCCTCTTAAATATGAGATCTGGGGTCAAAAAGACCTCAGATCTCATATTTAGGCTTAAAAAGAAAAAAAAAAAAAAAAAGGAAAATGACATTTTTTAAATAGCCTTAAAAAGAAAATATCTCTTTAAGACAGTGGGCGGAAATGACGTTTTGACGTCACTTCCGCCCAGCGCTGCTATGGGGAACGGGTGGGGGCGATTTTTCCCTCACTCGTATCCCAGCAGAGGAGCCGCACAGACCCGATCGCCTCCGCCGCTACCGACGGCAACGGTAAGCGGCGGAGAGCACGGGAAAGCGGCGGGAGGGGGGGGGGCACCTCTCCGGTCACCGATAACGGCGATCTCGCGGCGAATCCGCCGCGGAGACCGCCGTTATTGTACACAGGACCCTGCACTGAAGAGATGGATATCTCGGTTGTGGCAGCAGCTGCTGCCGTTACCGAGATATCCATCTTTAAAAAGAGGACGTATATATACAGTGCAGGGTCCTTAAGTGGTTAAAAACTGCTCACTCAGCGTCTTTGCTTAGTCCTGATGTATAGTGCTGTTCTGTTAGAGATTTTTTTATTTTTTTTTAAAACAAACTCCAGGATTTTGCAAGCAGCTTGCTTTTGGATCAGAATTAGGCAATGATATTCTGCAAAAATTATAGGTACAGCGCTAAATACATGATAAAAAATAGTGATACATAAATGAATAAAGTGACAAGAAAGACACAATAATGTGATGATGAAAATCAGGAGAGATCCAGTGAAATAAAGTCCATAATCAGTGCAAATCAACACACCAAAATCTTCTTTCACCAAAGAGCCACCCAGTGAATAGGTTGTCTCCTTACCACATAGATTGACCGTATGAGTAGCGGTCAAATAAGCCTAGGGATGTTTATAGTCGTCCCAGTCAGACTTCTCCAAAGTAAAGCATGTAATGACTCCAAAACAACAGGCAAAGCATATGAGGGCTCCACAGCTTGTGTAGGATGGATGTAGAGATGCTTCAAAGACTGCTGATTACTAGTGTTTCCTCGCCATTAATCCAAACTCTTACAAATTCCCCATACATGCTATTGTAGTAATTTGAGGCCTTTTCAATTCCCATCCATAGGAATCTTCCTTAGGTAATCAGAGGTCCCAGCCCCAGACAGTAGGAAGGACTTGGCCAGTCCCAGCCTTTAGGACACTTGCTGGATTCAAGCAGAGAAGAAGACTGCTTAGATTGAACTTTCCCGCCCACGATGATATTCTGCAACAATAAATCAAAAACCCCTGGACAGGCATACATCCAATCGGTTACTGGGTTTTTGGATAGGGAATGTTGGTCCCTTTTTAGTTTTTTCCCCCCATATTTTTGATGATTTGATTGAAGGGATTTGTACATTATCCACTATAGCAGTGGTCTCCAAACTGTGGCCCTTTGCTTGATTTTATCTGTGCCTTGGGTGCTTTTTTATTCATTGGCACCAATGACGGGGCAGAATTCCTCCCAAATGACGGGGCAGAATTCCTCCCAAATGACGGGGCAGAATTCCTCCCAAATGACGGGGCAGAATTCCTCCCAAATGACGGCAGAATTCCTCCCAAATGACGGGGCAGAATTCCTCCCAAATGACGGGGCAGAATTCCTCCCAAATGACGGGGCAGAATTCCTCCCAAATGACGGGGCAGAATTCCTCCCAAATGACGGGGCAGAATTCCTCCCAGATGACACCAATGATTGGGTTCGATGACACCAATGATTGGGGTTCGATGACACCAATGATTGGGGTTCGATGACACCAATGATTGGGGTTCGATGACACCAATGATTGGGGTTCGATGACACCAATGATTGGGGTTCGATGACACCAATGATTGGGGTTCGATGACACCAATGATTGGGTTTCGATGACACCAATGATTGGGTTTCGATGACACCAATGATTGGGTTTCGATGACACCAATGATTGGGTTTCGATGACACCAATGATTGGGTTTCGATGACACCAATGATTGGGTTTCGATGACACCAATGATTGGGTTTCGATGACACCAATGATTGGGTTTCGATGACACCAATGATTGGGTTTCGATGACACCAATGATTGGGTTTCGATGACACCAATGATTGGGTTTCGATGACACCAATGATTGGGTTTCGATGACACCAATGATTGGGTTTCGATGACACCAATGATTGGGTTTCGATGACACCAATGATTGGGTTTCGATGACACCAATGATTGGGTTTCGATGACACCAATGATTGGGTTTCGATGACACCAATGATTGGGTTTCGATGACACCAATGATTGGGTTTCGATGACACCAATGATTGGGTTTCGATGACACCAATGATTGGGTTTCGATGACACCAATGATTGGGTTTCGATGACACCAATGATGGGGGATTCTGTACTCCTGATGGCCACAATACAACCCCCTTAAAGTCTGGAGGACAGTAATCCGGCCCTTTTGTTTAGAAAGTTTGGAGACCCCTGCACTAGAGGCAGAGTAGATTAGCCACAAACCTCAATTTACCTTCCTTTCCTGTCTAATAACGGTAAACTGACAGGTAATTAGCCACCCGGAAAATACATTGGGTCTGCTGAGAATTAGACTTTTATTGGGAGACAGATAAGTAAAACTCAACCACTGTGCAGCACTGCAAAGATAGAGTGCTGACGTGTTTTCAAAAATAATTGCATGACCAACTGTTTTTGAGGTGACCTGTTTCAATGATGACATTTCTTTGAAAAGCTTTAGCAAGAACAGTTGCATTTGATTTACTACCACTAGATAATCCTTGGCTAGGATCACGGAAAACCTTCATAGGCAGCTTGACATGAATTGTCAAGATGAGATTTGCTTTGTTTATAAGCACATTAATCCTTTAATGTTCAGTGGCCCAGTGTGATGATCAAGTGAGAAACCATTTGACATCTCTGCAATAGGGTGATCTACGATTCTTGCCTATTTTTTTTTTTCTCAAAGAAATGGGAAGGAAGGGGATATTTTTTGTGTAATCCTGTTAATTATAATGATCACATTACAAGAGAATTTGAGGATGAGCAGACGTCTCACTGTCACCATTTCTAACGAGACATCTAATCATCTTTTTTAACGTAATCAGCTAAGTGTCTTCTGACCTCACTAGTGAAATTAACCACTAGATTTGTGTAGAAATGTGTATCATCAATAATGAGTGTCTGCAGGCAACAGTAAAGCATGGTGCAGGTTTGTTGTAAGTTTGCTGCATTTATGCAAATGGAGTTGGACATTTGGTCAGGATCGTGGTGTCGTTGGTGCTGGAAGGGTGCTTGTCCATTGTGCCGCCGGGGAGGCATTTGGTTGGTCCCACGTTTGTTCTGGGGCGGGACAGTGACCACAAAAGGGCTGTCTTTAGTGTTAGGGGCGCGGGGAGTCCTGGGGGTGGTGGTTTTGCATTGTCGAGTCTGTCTGGGGTTGCGCGGAGGGATTTAGAGCAGCCTGCATCTGGGTTGGTTCTCTGGGATGTGTAGGGAAACCTGCCTGTCGGTTTGCTTCAAAAACTGTGTGCAAGTGTACCTAGAAGAATTGATCCTGTTTTGAAGGCAAAGGTTGGTCACACCAAATAAATATAAGAGTTTTAGTATTTATCTAAAGAGATCCTATCGATGATGATGTCTGCGATTTGCAGACACTGTCACTTTTCATGTCTCTATTAAATATGTTGAAAATGTGATCTAAAAATTCTAACCTTTTCTTAGGTGCTGAGGAAAAGATTTTAGAAGACTTCCGTAAGACGCACAATCCCGATGCCTCGGATTTCCAGCTCCAAGCAATGATACAGGCAGCAGGAAAACTTGTGCTGATTGATAAGCTATTGCCGAAACTCATTGCTGGAGGGCACAAAGTTCTCATCTTTTCCCAAATGGTTCGCTGCTTGGACATCCTGGAGGACTACCTAATTCAGAGAAGGTGGGTCACATCTAGTGTTCTGTATAGAATAAAGGGATACGTATGCATTGGTATGAAATGGGCTATAGATGTCACCTGCTTCTGCTTTGAAGTAGAAGTTTTAGTGGCGTTTCAAAATTATTTGAAATTCGATAACGCTGCATCAAGAGTTGGTTTCCTTTCTACATGTGAAGATAGGATTATATTGTAGAGTCTAATTATTCTGAAGATGTGCTATGACACAAAAGTGAATACTGGAAGGTATACGAAAAAAAAGGGCCATTCCAGGAGAATTTCATTATACAAGTCTAAAGGTAATATATTACCGTTAATTCCAAATATGTGGCATGTATTCACCCTCTATTAATTCATATCCAGCATTTGTTTTTCTCACCATTTAACCACTTAAGACCCGGACCAAAATGCAGGTAAAGGACCTTGCCCCTTTTTGCGATTCGGCACTTCGTCGTTTTAACTGACAATTGTGCGGTTGTGCGACGTGGTTCCCAAACAAAATTGGCGTCCTTTTTTCCCCACAAATAGAGCTTTCTTTTGGTGGTATTTGATCACCTCTGCGTTTTTTTTTTTTTTGCACTATAAACAAAAATAGAGCGACAATTTTGAAAAAAATTCTATATTTTTTACTTTTTGCTATAATAAATATCCCCCCAAAATAAATATATATTTCTTTCTCGTACATCACGGGACACAGAGCGGCATATTCATTACTATATGGGTTATATGGAGTACCTTCAGGTGTGGACACTGGCAATCTCAAACAGGAAGTCCCCTCCCTATATAACCCCCTCCCCTAGAGGGAGTCCCTCAGTTTTTTCGCCAGTGTCTTAGGTGTTGGTCACGGAATAGCTTTGCTCCACATCCTTGGGATTAAGGGCGGGCTAACCGGATCTGTCCAAGGAGCCTCAGTGCCAAAGTGGACAGTACCCGGGCCCCAAGCCGTGGGGTTTTGCCTATAATGCTCCTCTTTGGAGGGCTGGACCCTGGGCCCAGGACTTGGAGTTTGTAAAAACCATAAGTTCCTGCTTGCCAGGGTGCTATATAGGTCCAGGACAGTGGGTACCTTCATAGGACCCCAGGGCCTGAAGGTCTACTACGCTACCCACGGAGATGGGAGAAGATTGGATCAGTTTGCTGGACAAACATCCTGCTGCATGGAGCAGGTAAGGGGGAGCCTGCGGGACTTGGTTCGACAGCAGGCTCTCCGGGGTAACCTAAAAGGGGGGATAGCCTAAGTATGCTCTGCATGGGCAACCTTGTTCACTATGTCTGAGAGAGACAGGATGACACCCTTTCTCCCCCATCACTAGGTTCCCCTGTCTAAAAATGTGTTGCTAGCTAAACCTGCTGTTTTCTTCCTAGGGCTAGTAAGGATCCCTAGGGGCCTTTGGAGAGTCCTACCTGGCCGGGGGTTTGAATCTGCCGCCTGTTTCTGCGTTCCTGGATCTCCAGCAGCGCGGCTCCTCCATGTTCCTCCTGTTTCCGGCATACGCGCGCGTGCGCGCGCACGTCTTATAGACTTTTTTCGCGCCGTTCAGACAGGAGGGCGGGGGGGGGGCGTGCCTGCGGCATCATACAGGAGGCGCGCCTTTGTGCTGTTATAGACAGCAGGCATTGTCAGTGCTCAGTCTGAGGCTGATTTTCAGAAGGAGAGGACGCAGAGCGGCAGAACAGTGACTCCCGGTGGCGGAAGAGGGGTAGTACATGCTGGACTTTGTTCCAATGCCTTTTTTGTTAAGCCAAAAAATTCCCCTTTTTGCAGCAGGTTGGAGGCTGGCAAACTAAGTTTGGGGTCACTGTATGTTGTAAAAAGAAAATATATAATATATATTTAAAAAAAAAAAAAAAAGCATACGGGATCCCATCAGTTTTTGGGCATTAGTGATCTATTGTCCCCTAAACTCTGGTTTTGTACTCCTGCCCACTACAGTCTGTTGTGTGGGCGGAGTCCCTCGATTTTGTATTATGGCTTCCAAAGGTTCGGGGTCAAAGGGTACAAAAAACAAAAAAAAAAAAAAAACAAAAGGGTTCCCTTTCTGATTCTGATGATATGCCGATACTTTCCCCGCAACTTATTAACATAAAAAGCGCCTTGGATGAGCCATTAGGGGGATCTGGTGCGGAGGCTGGCCCAGATCAGCCCAGCCCTGTGTTTATCACAGAGGAGATGCTAGCCGTATCCCTAGGGGGGCTAGAAGAGAGAATAGCAGCATTGATCGCTAGAGCTATTCCTGGTAAGAAACGGGTTAGATCCCCATCACCAAGAGGTGTATCCTCAGATGCTGAGATTCTCTCTCTGGAGGAATTGGAATCACAGGAGGATCAACTAGACCTGAACCAAGAGGGTTCAGGGATTGAGGGGTCTGCCTCGGAGGAACCATTTTCAGACTCCCAGACAGAAAGACTGTGGGTACAGTCTTTGACGGACATGGTCCGCTCGGCATTTAGTTTACCATTGCCAGAGCCTCAGGTTCCTCCGGTATCCTCTCTGGGCTCTTTGAAAGCTCCGTTAAGCAACGCAGTTTTTCCAGTCCATCCTCTTTTGGAGGAATTGATCTTTCGGGATTGGGTACGGCCGGGCAGGATTTTTCTGCCACCGAAAAGATTTGCGGTCATTTACCCCATGGGGGAAAAATTCTCCAAGAGGTGGAGGCTCCCAGTAGTGGATGCAGCCATCTCATGTGTGAATAAATCACTAACTTGCCCGGTGGAAAACATACATATGTTTAAAGATCCGGTTGATAAAAGGTTAGAGACACTTTTAAAAGCATCCTTTGCTACGGCAGGAGCAGTGGTGCAGCCAGCGGTGGCTGCGATTGGTGTTTGTCAGGCGTTAAAAGACCAGACAAAGGAAATGTTAAAGGACATGCCTACCCAACAAGCAGAAGAGTTTTCTGACATTCCCAGAGCTCTGTGGTTTGCGGTAGATGCTATAAAGGATTCCATCCAGCAGGCCTCTCGTTTATCACTATTTTTGGTGCACATGAGAAGGCTCTTATGGTTGAAGAACTGGGCGGCGGAGCCCCCATGCAAAAAGCTTCTGGCAGGGTTTCCCTTCCATGGAGGACGACTCTTCGGAGAGGATCTGGATAAATATATTCAGACTATTTCAAGTGGCAAGAGTACCCTTTTACCGGTCAAAAAGACATTCCGGGGTCCTACATTTAGAAGGCAGCTCTTTCCTGTCTCGGGGCCCTCAAATTCCAGGCAGTATCGACGGCCGCCTGCACGATCCAACGTTAACAGTAGATCGCAGGGACAGGCCCCTGGGGGTAAGAGGCCATGGTATCGCAAGCCGACAAAAACAGCCCCTAAGTCTGCCTTATGAAGGGGCGCCCCCACTCTCGCGGGTGGGGGGAAGGCTTCGTTTCTTCTCAGAAGTTTGGGAAGCCAAGATCCCCGACAAATGGGTCCGGGCATCTGTAACCACAGGCTACAGACTGGAGTTTCTAAGGTGTCCTCCGCCTCATTTTCAAGAATCAAGGCTACCAAAGGATCCAGCAAGGAAGGCCTCATTGCTGGCAGCTTTGGATCACCTGCTTTGCCAGGACGTAATAATACAGGTGCCAGCCCAAGAGCAAGGGCTAGGTTTCTATTCCAATCTCTTTGTCATACCAAAGCCCAACGGCGATGTCAGGCCAATCTTGGACCTAAAGAGGTTAAACGGTTACCTAAGGGTTCGTTCCTTCCGGATGGAATCCATCCGGTCAGCAGCCGCCGCGCTTCAGAGGGACGATTTTCTGGCCTCCATAGACGTAAAGGATGCTTACCTTCATGTACCAATCTTTCAGTCGCATCAAAGACGTTTACGCTTCGCGGTGGGGCAGCAGGGCGCTCCCCTTCGGGCTGGCCACGGCCCCCCGGGTATTCACGAAGATCCTAGCCCCAGTTCTGGCCAATTTAAGGATCCAAGGGGTCACAGTCCTAGCATACTTGGACGACCTTTTAATCATAGATCACTCACGACCGGGTCTGCAAAAGGCAGTAAACCTCACGGTTCGGTACCTCGAAGAATTCAGCAGGGTCCTAAAACCGGGGAAAGTCAGCGTTCCAGCCTACAAAGCAGTTGGAATACCTCGGCATGAGGTTAGACACAGAACAGCAAAGAGTGGTCCTGCCCCTGGTAAAGATCGAGGCTATCAAGGGATTGGTTCAGTTGGTTCTAAACAAGAAAAAACCAACTATTCGCCTGTGTATGCGATTACTAGGCAAGCTAGTGGCCACGTTCGAGGCAGTACCATGCGCTCAGATCCACACTCGCGTCCTACAGGCAGCCATTCTAGCAGCCTGGGGCAAGAGGGCACATGCCTTATAGTCCCCTTTGACGCTATCATCAAGGGTCCGACAAAGCCTGGCCTGGTGGTTGAACCCCCAGAATCTTCTAAAGGGAAAAATCCTTCAGCCCTGTTGTCTGGAAGGTAGTTACCACAGACGCCAGCCTGGCAGGCTGGGGGGGCGGTCTTCGAGGGGTCCTCTCGCCAGGGAACTGGGGTGAAAGCAGAGAGGCAGCTCCCCATCAATATCTGGGAGATCAGAGCTGCTCGCCTAGCCCTTCTGGCATGGACCTCCAGATTAAAGGGGTTCCCGGTGAGAATCCAGTCAGACAATGCCACGGCGGTGGCATACATAAACCACCAAGGGGGAACCAGGAGTCAGGCCGCTCAAGAGCTTGATTTTTCAGTGGGCAGAGGTTCATGTACCCTGCATTTCGGCGATATTCATTCCCGGAGTAGACAACCTGCAGGCATACTTCTTAAAGTCGCCAGAGTCGGTTGCCAGGGGAGTGGTCTCGGCATCCCCAGGTCTTTCAGACAATCTGCCAGTGGTGGGGAATGCCGGACGTAGATATAATGGCATCCAGGTTCAACAAGAAACTAGACAGGTTCGTGTCTCGAGCGAGGGGTCCTATGGCCTGCGGAACCGATGCGTTGGTTTGCTCTTGGCATCAATTCAAACTTCTATATGCATTCCCTCCGCTACAGTTACTTCCTCGCCTGTTGCGCAGGATCAGAGTGGAGCACAAGCCAGTCATTCTAGTAGCTCCGGCTTGGCCCCGGAGGACTTGGTACTCACTAGTCCTGAAGATGGCAGTGGGAGACCCTTGGACTCTTCCTCTACAACCAGACCTACTCTCACAAGGCCCGATCCTCCACCCTACATTACAGCGTCTAAATTTGACGGCCTGGAGGCTGAATCCCTGATTCTCAGGGGTAGAGGTCTGTCTAGGCAGGTAATTCCTACCCTGATTAGGGCTAGAAAGCCGGTCTCCAGGGTGATTTATTACAGGGTGTGGAGGAACTACGTAGGCTGGTGTGAATCCAAAAGATGGAATTCCCGTAAATATACTATTGACAGGGTGTTAAGTTTTCTCCAGCTAGGAGTGGATAAAGGCCTGGCACTAAGCACAATCAAGGGACAGATCTCAGCTCTGTCAGTGTGGTTTCAGAGGCCGCTGGCCACCCACTCGCTGGTAAAGACCTTCTTACAGGGGGTCTTGCGTATTAATCCTCCTGTCAAGTCACCACTTTGTCCATGGGACTTAAATCTTGTTCTGTCATCCCTACAGAAACAACCCCTTGAGCCGTTGGCTGAGGTACCTTGATTTTACTGACTAGAAAGTCGGTATTTCTGATCACCATAGTCTCGGCCAGGAGAGTATCGGAATTGGCAGCCTTATCTTGTAAGGAACCATATCTCATTTTGCATAAGGATAGGGCGGGGTTCCGTCCTCATCCTTCCTTTCTACCAAAGGTTATATCCAGTTTCCACCTGAACCAGGATGTGGTATTTCCATCCTTCTTCCAAAACCCACCTCTAGAAAGGAGGGGTTGCTGCATACGTTGGATATTGTCAGGGCCATAAAGGCCTATCTTAAAGCTACAGAGAAGGTTCGGAAAAAAGATGTGGTGTTCGTTTTACCGGAAGGACCCAAGATGGGTCAGGCAGCTGCTTGATCCACCATCGCAAGATGGATTAAACAATTAATTGTTCGGGCCTGCGGTTTGAAGAGGTTGCCTCCTCCTTTGTCGGTAAAAGGGCCCATTCTACCAGGGCCATGGGCACCTCCTGGGCAGCACATCATCACATCTCTATGGCTCGAATATGCAAGGCAGCAACGTGGTCATCAGTCCACACGTTTACAAAATTTTATCAATTGGACGTAAGAAGGAATGCGGATACAGCCTTTGGGCAGTCAGTACTACAGGCCGCGATTCAAGCTCCTCAGGATCTGAGGGGGCTCCCTTGATTTGATTTGAGATTCACATTTCTCGTTTAAGTTGGATTTACTAGTATCTGAGTATACCTCTAAAATTAAATCCTTCTTTGGAAGATGTCTCCCTCCCCTCATTAAAGCATTGCTTTCGGACATCCCATATAGTAATGAATATGCCGCTCTGTGTCCCGTGATGTACGAGAAAGAAAAAGGGATTTTTAAATACAGCTTACCTGTAAAATCCTTTTCTTGGAGTACATCACGGGACACAGAGCTCCCACCCCTCTTTTGGGTGACCATTTTGGGAGGCATACTGCTTGCTACAAAACTGAGGGACTCCCTCTAGGGGAGGGGGTTATATAGGGAGGGGACTTCCTGTTTGAGATTGCCAGTGTCCACACCTGAAGGTACTCCATATAACCCATATAGTAATGAATATGCCGCTCTGTGTCCCGTGATGTACTCCAAGAAAAGGATTTTACAGGTAAGCTGTATTTAAAAATCCCTTTTTTTTTTTCCTCAGTTTAGGCCGATACGTATTCTTCTACCTATTTTTGGTAAAAAAAATTGCAATAAGCGTTTATCGGTTGCTTTTTGCAAAATTTATAGCGTTAACAAAATAAGGGATAGTTTTATTGCATTTTTATACTTTTTTTTTATTTTACTACTAATAGCGCCGATCAGCGATTTTTTTCGTGACTGCGACATTATGGCGGACACTTCGGACAATTTTGACACATTTTTGGGACAATTGTCATTTTCACAGCAAAAAATGCATTTAAATTGCATTGTTTACTGTGAAAATGACAGTTGCAGTTTGGGAGTTAACCACAAGGGGGCGCTGTAGGATTTGAGTGTTCCCTGTGTGTGTTTACATCTGTAGGGGGGTGTGGCTGTAGGTGTGACATCATCGATCACGTCCCCCTATAACAGGGATGACGTGATTGATGTTGCGGCCACAGTGAAGCACGGGGAAGCCGTGTTTACGCACGGCTCTCCCCGTTCTTCAGCTCCGGGAACCGATCGCCGCACTGCAGCGGGCGATCGGGTCTGCGAGTCCCGCGGTTCCACGGCTGGGCACTAGAACCACTGTATATATACGTGATGTGCCCAGCCGTGCCATTCTGCCTACGTAAATGTGCAGTAGGCGGTCCTTAAGCAGTTAAAGCCCCGATAAAGGGGAGAATGTCAAAGCCCCTGAAATGCATTAATTGATTGCCTTCAGACTTCTATAATTAAAGCGGGGATTCACCCAAAAAAAAATGTTTAACATTACATTCAGCCGAGTTGTGAGATAGAGATTAAGGCTGTTTTCATTGCAGTACATACTGTATTTTCACCGCGGCTTCCGGGTATGTAATCTGCGGCACTGGGCATTCCTAATTGATTGACATCCTTCCGACCGGCGCATACATCGCGTCATGAGTTGACGAAAGAAGCCCAATGTCGGTGCGGCTCTATACGGCGCCTGCGCACCAACGTTCAGCTTCTTTCGGTAAATGGTGACGCGCTGTATGCGCCGGTCGGAAGGATGTCAATCAATTAGGAAGGCCCAGTGCCGCAGATTACATACCCAGAAGCCGCGGTGAAAATACGGTATGTACTGCAATGAAATAAAAAAAAAAAAAAAAAAACAGCCTAATCTCTATCTCACAACTCGGCTGAATATAATGTTAAAGATTTTTTTTTGGGGGTGAACTAATACTAATTATAAAATCTACTCTAGCAATCGTTTCTTTATTGTATATTATCTGTATATTGCCTGCATTCATAGCTGCCATTACAGTTTCTTGTTTGTTACAGATATACTTATGAGCGAATAGATGGAAGGGTACGAGGTAACCTCCGGCAGGCAGCCATTGACAGATTCTGTAAACCAGACTCTGATCGTTTTGTATTCCTGCTCTGCACTCGGGCTGGAGGTTTGGGAATCAACTTGACAGCTGCCGACACTTGTATTATCTTTGATTCTGATTGGAACCCTCAGAATGATCTGCAGGTAATTTGTGAATCCTATATATAGTGGAAATAATTTCCCACAGTAATCAGTCAAGTGTTTGCTTTCAGGGCAAGCTTTCTGGCATGCAGTGTGAATGACAGACAGCTAGAATTAGACTGCTATGGTCCGCACACTTCCACTTCCCGATTCTGTCTCATTGCGTTTTCCAGATTTCCTATTTTTTTCTGTTGACCAATACTTTTTGTGAAGTACCATTTATTGTTCACGGGGTTCCTTTGTCCCCAACTGTTAGACAAGTATCAAGAAAAATATATATATATTTTTTTAACATGTGTACACACATCATGCCATAATTGCTCAGATCTAGGTTAGGACTGACGGACAACAAATTTGTTTATCTGAATTAGGTGTTGGCTAATTAATATATTAAATTGGAAGAAACGCCTAATGCTAACTATTCTTAAAAACACCCCTCCCCCTCCTCCCTACCCTACATACCCTGTGTAAAATGGATCTGCGTACTCCCCTTTTTGTGGTCATGTGATCCCGGAGCTACAGCTCCCCTGTGTAAAGGGGTGCTAAACGAAGACTGTGAATTCCTAGAGCCGTGACCTCACGTGTAGGCTACCATGGCCCAGGCGTTGTCGGTGCTCCCTCCTCTTCCCAGGAGCAGCCACTCGCTGACACAGGAGCCAGAACTGCAGGATAACATAAATGGATTGGATTTAATGGGTTCCCGTCCGGGCCTATAGTACAATGATGGCTGGGTGGACGTCGTATGATGTCCTGCTCAGAACGCACCTCGCGCATGCCCTACGGGCCACTCTGCGGGGTGACATGTCGCATGCTGTGTTTCAGATCATAGATCAGTGTATTGGGCAACTGCCGGTACCATGTGATTGCTGTGACTATTCACAGCAGATTACATGACAATTGTACACAATGGATGGCTTTCGTTCATTGTGTACTATTGCAGTGTTTTTCAACTCCAGTCCTCAAGGCACACCAACAGGTCAAGTTTTCAGGATTTTCCTCAGATGAAATGGCTGTGGTGATTACTAAGGCAGTGAAACTGATCAAATCACCTGTGCAAAATAATGGAAAGCCTGAAAACATGACCTGTTGGTGTGCCTTGAGGACTGGAGTTGAAAAACACTGTACTATTGTGTCGATCTCTGTGATTGGTCATAGTGATCACATGGGTACAGATGGGGATAATCACAGCACATCTGTTCCATGTGATTAGCTGTGGCTAATCACAATAGTAAATAATATCAAATAGATTTCATTCAGTAAAAATGGTTGTTTATAACAGTGATAACTGTTATAATTTAATCATAGTGTGCAAAAAAAAATTAACAAAATATTGATCACCTCCCCAGATGAGTATGGTGTTCTGGTCACAGCATGCAAAAAGAAAAAACACAGGAAGAGGGAAGTGACATCGTGATCTCTGCTCTCGGCGGTATTTTCAACCGCCGCTGAGGAGAGATCACATCACACAGTAAGTCTGCACAACACTACACTGACACACACTACACTGACACCAGTACACGCAGGCACACTTAACCCCTTGCGATCACCCCCCCCCCCCTGTCACAGTGTCACTGAATGCAGTAATCATACATGTATGATTACTGTATTTAGTGTCAGTGTGACAGTCAGTTAGTGTTAGGTTCAGGGTAGCCCCTGTACCCCCCCTAATAAAGTTTTAACCCCTTGATCACCGCCATAGTTAACCCTTTCACTCCCTATTGCCAGCGTCACTAAGCGATCATTTTTCTGATCGCTGTATTAGTCTCGCTGTTCCCGCTAGGTAGCTATTTATTTTTATTGCGATTTTTTTTTTTTTTTTTATAAAGACGTGGCTAAATAAATTTTGGCCTAAATGTTTGACTAAAATTTAGTTTATTTGATTTTTCTTATAACAAAAAGTAAAAAATATTGATTGTTTTTCAAAAATGTCGCTCTATTTTTGTATATAGCGCAAAAAATTAAAATCGCAGAGGCGATCAAATACCACCAAAAGAAAGCTCTATTTGTGGGAAGAAAAGGACGCAAATTTTGTTTGGGAGCCACGTCGCACGACCGCGCAATTGTCAGTTAAAGCAACGCAGTGCCGAATCGCAAAAAGGGGCCTGGTCATTTACCTGCATTTTGGTCCGGGTCTTAAGTGGTTAATACCGCCAACAGAAAGCTATATTTGCTGAAAAAATTATAAAAACGTCAAATGAGTACAGCATTGCATGACCATGCAATTGTCATTCAAAATGAAAAAGCGCTTAGTCCCCTTTTATACTTATACGACTTGTCCCACGATTTTGGACTGCAAAATCGCATGACAAGTCATTCTCCATGATTTTCAATGATTTCCATTCATATTGGCACAACTTTAGGTCGTGTGAGTTGAAGTCCATAGACCTCAATGTTAAACCCTCAAGTAACATGCGAATCGTACCTGAATAATATAGACACGATTTCAGTACGACTTTGTAAGCACAAGCAGCTTTTTGATCCTTGTCCCACCCAATTCTTTCAGCATAGTAGCCCCTTCCAAGCACATTTTTCTAGCACACATTCACTTCCTGGTTATTCCCTCAGCAACAATGTGCTCCAAACAGCCCAAAAAAAGAGATGTCCTTGTCCTCCGCTTCTCCTCCTCTTCTTCCTCATGCACTGCTACTGCTTCAGCAGCAATGACAACTGCTATGGCAATACATTGAGTTGCAAACATTTTCTGTCACACACCACACCACAACAACCAGGAAGCAAACAAGAACTGGAAACAACAATGGCAGGAAAATGAATTACCTCACACCATGTATGTTGTCATTGGTTAATGCCAAAGTTGTGGCAAAGTAGTACTGATCCAAAATCGCGCGAAATCACGGTAAAATCGCCTTTGAAGTCGTACAAGTGTGAAAGGGGCCTAAAGACTAAAAATTGATGGCAGGAAGGGGGTAAAAGTACCCATTATTGAAGTGGTTAATGTAGTTTATTTTTTTTTAAGAGCACCAACCGTCTCAGTTGGGGGTCGTTTTCTTTTTAGCTAACCAGGAATTCTGTGTAAAAGGGATGAGTCAATGATGGAGCAAGATCTGAATGTGCTTGTAGACGATAGAATTATTACTTATTGGAATGCATTGCAAATTCATGTTTTACAGGAAGCAATCGGAATATTTTCTTGTATTAAAAGGGACATAGACTTATGAGAGAGAGAGAGAGAGAGAGAGGGCGATTTATCTTTCATGTCAGTTTTGACTGCAAGTTCACAAAAAACAGATGTTGCAGAACTAGACAGAATTCAGCAAAGGGAAACTAAATTTGATTTATAAGGACATAGAAACATAGACCTCTTAAAGCAGGGGTTCTCAAACTACGGCCCTCCAGTTGTTCAGGAACTACAATTGCCATCATGCCCAGTCATGTCTGTGAATGTCGGAGTCTTGCAATGCCTCATGGGATGTGTAGTTCCGCAACAGCTGTAGTTGAAGATCCCAGTCTTAAAGGGAATGTAAAGGTACATTTTTTTTTTCCTAAATAGCTTCCTTTATCTTGGTGCAGTCCTCCTTCACTTACCTCATCCTTCCATTTTGCTTTTAAATGTCCTTATTTCTTCTGAGAAATCCTCGCTTTCTTTTCTTTTGTCTGTAACTACACACAGTAATGCGAGGCTTTCTCCCTGGTGTGGCGTGTCGTGCTCGCCCCCTCCCTTGGACTACAGGAGAGTCAGGACGACCACTAACACACAGCTCCTTTCTCTATCTGCAATGTAGAGAGGGTCCTGACTCTCCTGTAGTCCAAGGGAGGGGGCGAACACGACACTCCACACCAGGGAGAAAGCCTGTGTTTAGTTACAGACAGAAGAACAGGAAGTGAGGATTTCTCAGAAAAAATAAGGATATTTAAAAGCAAAATAGAAGGATGAGGTAAGTAAAGGAGGACTGCACTGAGGTAAAGGAAGCTATTTAGGAAAAAAAATTGTACCTTTACAACCCCTTTAAGAAGAAACATTTGCTGAACTAAACCTATTTCCTCTTTGAAGTGAGACAACAAAGAAGGTAGGGGTGTCTGGGGAACTGGATGTGTTTCTAAAGCTGCCTATAAACTAGGGGTGCAACGGATTACAGTTGATCCGTGATCCGAACGGGTCACCCCCTTCGGATCGGCACACACTGTGATCCGCGGATTGCTGCGGCTCCAGAGCTAGGCCGAAGCCGCAGGCTTTCCTAACGTTATGGCCGCGTCTTCAGCCTACCTCCGGAGCCGCGGCCATAACGTTAGAAAAGCCCGCGGCTTCGGCCTAGCTCCGGAGCCGCGGCCATAACATTAGGAAAGCCCGCGGCTTCAGCCTAGCTCCGGAGCCGTGGCCATCTTGGTACACCCGGCGGCGGCCTTCCTCCTCTGTTTACATCCACAGATTTTTTATTATTATTCACGGCTCTGAGATTGTAATTTTTTATTTTCTTTGGTTAAAATCCTCCTGTAGTTGCCGGTCCTACAATATTCCAGTGTTTGTAGTGTCCTGCTTTCTGACTCTTTGGAGACAAGAATTTGAATCTTAAATTGTTTGTTTTAAAATTCTGTTGTTTTGACTATTTTCTGCCTTGTGTCTGATGTTTCCAGGCCCAAGCACGCTGTCACCGTATTGGTCAGAGCAAGGCGGTGAAAGTGTACCGTCTGATAACGAGGAACTCTTACGAGCGGGAGATGTTCGACAAGGCAAGCTTAAAGCTAGGATTGGACAAGGCAGTTCTACAGGACATCAACAGAAAAGGAAACACTAATGGGGTAAGTATCATGCATTTCTCGATTACTGAAATAAATTGTTCATTTTAAAGAAGAACTTGGATATTTACCTCTCCTACGACGTGCTGCAGATCGCTGCAGTTAAATCTCCTGACACTGGCACTTTAGGTGTGCTGTTTACTCCCTGCACCAAGTAGTTTAACAGACTAAAGATAACAAATGGTTCTATGATTCATGATATGTCTTCCTTCTTATAGTCTAATCTTCTTAACATATGAGTTCATATATGTTTGTTTTTTTCCTTTTTGTCGTTTTCAACCACTTAAGGACCGCCTACTGCACATTTACGTCGGCAGAATGGCACGGCTGGGCACATCAACGTATATATACGTTGATTTTAGTACCCAGCCGTGGGTCGCGGGCGCGAGCCCGTGACCCGGTCCGAAGCTCCGGGACCGCGGGATTCGCGGACCCGATCGCCGCTGCAGTGCGGCGACCCGTCCCTGGAGCGGAAAAACGGGGAGAGCCGTGTGTAAACACGGCTTCCCCGTGCTTCTCTGTGGCCGTAGCATCGATCGCGTCATCCCTGTAATAGGGGGACGCGATCGATGACGTCACACCTACAGCCACACCCCCCTACAGTTGTAAACACAACACATAGGTCACACATCCCCTACAGCGCCACCTGTGGTTAACTCCCAAACTGCAACTGTCATTTCCACAGTAAACAATGCAATTTAAATGCATTTTTTGCTGTGAAAATGACAATTGTCCCAAAAATGTGTCAAAATTGTCCGAAGTGTCCGCCATAATGTCGCAGTCACAAAAAAAATCGCTGATCGCCGCTATTAGTAGTAAAACATTTTTTTTTATAAAAATGCAATAAAACTATCCCTTATTTTGTAAACGCTATAAATTTTGCGAAAACCAACCGATAAACGCTTATTGCGATTTTTTTTTTTTTACCAAAAATAGGTAGAAGAATACGTATCGGCCTAAACTGAGGAAAAAAAATGTTTTTTTATATATTTTTATTATAGCAAAAAGTAAAAAATATTGCATTTTTTTTAAAATTGTCGCTCTATTTTTGTTTATAGCGCAAAAAATAAAAACCGCAGAGGTGATCAAATACCACCAAAAGAAAGCTCTATTTGTGGGGAAAAAAGGATGCCAATTTTGTTTGGGAGCCACGTCGCACGACCGCGCAATTGTCAGTTAAAACGACGCAGTGCCAAATCGCAAAAAGGGGCAAGGTCCTTTACCTGCATTTTGGTCCTGGTCTGAAGTGGTTAACCACTTCAGCCCCGGACCATACTGCTGGTCAATGACCAGGCCACTTTTTGCGACTACCAGTTTAACTGACAATTGCGCGATCATGCGACGTGGCTCCCAAACAAAATTGGCGTCCTTTTTTACCCCACAAATAGAGCTTTCTTTTGGTGGTATTTGATCACCTCTGTGGTTTTTATTTTTTGCGCTATAAACAAAAATAGAGCGACAATTTTGAAAAAAAATGAATATTTTTTACTTTTTGCTGTAATATCCCCAAAAATATATATATAAAAAAAAAAATTTCCTCAGTTTAGGCCGATACGTATTGTTTACATTTTTCGTAAAAAAAAATCGCAATAAGCGTGTATTGATTGGTTTGCGCAAAAGTTATAGCGTCTGCAAAATAGGGCATAGTTTTATGGCATTTTTATAAATTGCTTTTTTTTACTAGTAATGGCGGCAATCAGCGATTTTTATCAGTACTGCGACCTTATGGCGGACACTTTTGACACATTTTCGGGACCATTGGCATTTTTATAGCGATCAGTGGTATAAAAATGCATTGATTACTATAAAAATGCCACTGCCAGGAAAGGGGTTACCACTAGGGGGCGAGGAAGGGGTTAATTATGTTCCCTGTGTGTATTCTAACTGAAGGGGGGGTGGGACTGACTTGAGGAAATGACAAATCGCTGTTCATACATTGTATGACCCGCCGTGCACGCGCGTCGGGACCAGGGGCGAGCATGGGGCGCGTGCGCACGCCCCTATTGGCTGAATTGCGAGATGACGTTTAGCTATGTGATCTCGCGCAGCCGAGCCGACCTGCCGCCGTATAACTGTGGCGGCTGGTCGGCAAGCAGTTAAGATCAAATCCTCTTTAATTTGTGTATTATAATTCTGAGGTTTGATAGTTCTCTCAAATGTATTACTTTTATTCCTCTTTAGGTGCAACCGTTGTCCAAAATTGAGGTTGAGGATCTCCTCCGGAAGGGAGCATATGGTGCTCTGATGGACGAAGAGGATGAAGGTTCCAAATTCTGTGAAGAGGACATTGATCAGATTCTGCAGCGTAGAACACAAACCATCACTATCCAGTCTGAAGGGAAAGGCTCAACATTTGCCAAGGTAATGCAGGAGAAAGATTACCATTTATTGTTTATCATTTTTCATAATCGTACATCACACGACTTGATCATTTATGACTACATTGGTAATGCTGCGACCCTTAGGTAATTGGACATTGGCCAGAAAAAAAAAGTAGTAATAGCCGCCTAGACATAACCACCTCCAGCTCTGCTGAGTTTGTTTTTTAGCTAGTGTCTTTAGGTGATGGATCCTTAGGCGATGGATTTGCCTACAGATATCTGTTAGAATTTTCCTCGTCAGGGCTTAGTCCTGATTACCTAGTCTGTTCCAAATATGCCTGATGGTAATGAGGACTTCAAGTCGGTGCTAGATCCTGCGAGCCGCAGTCTTCAGGGTGCAGTGTTACTGGTGACCTCGCTGGCAGGGTGCTATATAGGCCCAGGGCAGTGTTCCTCCTGGAGGGCACGCAAGTCCCCAATGAAATTGCAGGAAGCACCTGCTGTGATAGGTGAAAATTGGGCATGCTGGCTGTGTAGCTATGGACTGATGTAATAGTGAAGCATGCGGTAGGCTGGATGACCTGCTCTTCACAAGCAGCTTGTTCAAAAACAGACTTCAAATGCCCAGCAGACTTCACAAGTCCTGGAGAAGTTTGGCTGGGTGCCTAACATTCAGAAGTACACCTTGGTTTCAACACAACATCTAAGGTACTAAAGTATTACTTCCACAATCTCATTAGCCCCTAAGGTTCTTGAAAAGTACCTTGAGCATGCATGATGGTACTTGAAGAAATGGTACAGATCCCTGTCAGTCTGGGTCAAACATCAGTACTCCTCAGATCTACTAATGCATTAGATTCCCCAGACCAGATTGGCTATGGAATGGATATCCATGTGGATGCTGGATACCAGGAAATCCTTCCTTCTGATGAATTTAAAGATCTTCACTGCTGATGGCAGCCTATTGGGCTGAGGCAGGTGTTCTGGAGAACCTATTGGTTAAGAGAATGTGGTTGTCAGAGGAGCGACAGTTGACGGACCACATCCTAGAACTTTGGGCAGTTCGGCTGTCTCTCTTACACTGGTCTGTGTTCTCTCCCCATCAAGGTGCAGTGGGACACTGCCACGCTTGTACATCAACCACCAAGAAGGGACATAAATCTATGCAGCTCAAGAAGTAGTGGACCTAACTTGTCTTGCATAAAGTTCTAGCACTTTTTACTATGCACATTCCTGGCATGAAATATTGGCTGGCGGACTTTCTCAGCCGTCAGCAGCTTCATCCTGGAGAATGTGCCCTTCAAAGGCTCATTCTACCAGGTGTCAGTGCTTCCTGGGCTATTCAGCATTAAGCTTAGTCTGTTCAGATTTGTAAGGCTGCAACCTGGTTTTCTGTTCACATGTTTACCAAGTTCTGCCAGGTGAATGTTCAGTCCACTACTGACGCCAGTTTTGGGCGGAAGGTCTTGCAAGTGGTTTAGTGGAGTCGTCGGGTTATAGACGTATTTTGCCTTGCTGCTGTTTTATCCTCTGCTCATATTTAGTGCTTTTGGGATAAATCAAGCAGTCATGTATGTCAAGTCCTCTGTGCCCTGCATGATTTTATTAACTATGATTTTAGAAGCTAGAATTTTTGGTTTACTTGTAAAATCTTTTTCATGGAGGACATCAAAGCACATGGAGATCTCTCTCCTCTTCTTGCCTGTTCATCATTGCGTGCTTAAAATAAAACTGGGGCTTAGGCTGGTTATCCCTAGGAAGGGGGATTCCTACTTGAGGATATGACGAAGTCGGCAGAAAAGGATTCATGAACGTTGCAGCTTTTATGGTACTCCGTATCCAATTTTGTACAATTCAATAAAACTGGTTGCAAAAAGACTTGGTTGTGCTGGGACATTTCATTGCTATTATAGTATCTAGTTGAAAAGTGTTGAGTGGTGTCATTTAAGTGTTCTTGCTTACTAACTTTTTTATTGAGTGGAAGAGAACCTGCATTTTTAGATGGTAACATATTATTGAAATAACATTAGATCATACAATCTAATAATACAACAATTGCAGAGATTTCACACTTGCTAATAACTAGGGTTGTCCAGATACCGATACTAGTATCGGGACCGATGCCGAGTATTTGCACTAGTACTTGTACTCGCGCAAATACTCCCGATGCTTAAATAGAATACTGCGATACGGCACTGTGTCGCTTTAACTGAAAATTGCACGGTCGTGCGACACTGTACCCAAACAAAATAGATGTCTTTTTTTTTCCCCTCACAAATTGAGCTTTCTTTTTCATCACATGTGCGTTTTTTTTTTTTTTGTGCTATGAACAAAAAAAAGACCGTAAATTTTGCTATAATATCCCCCAAAAAGTTTTTAAAAAAAAAATTTCTTCATCAGTTTAGGCCGATATATAGTCTTGTACATATTTTTGGAAAAAAAAAAAATCGCAATAAGCATATATTGATTGGTTTGTGCAAAAGTTATAACAAACTATGGAAAAGATTGATGCCTTATTTTTTTCCCTACTGATGGCGGGGATCTGAGATATTGCGGCGGACAGATCGGACATTTTTGGGGCCATTGACATTTCTACAGCGATCAGTGCTATAAATATGTACTGATTACTGTGTAAATGTCACTGGCAGGGAAGGGGTTATAACACTAGGGGAGATAAAGGGGTTAAATGTTTTCTCTCGTGAGTGATTCTAAGGCCCCTTTCCCACGGGGGCGGGAGGCGCGGTGGCGGTTTAGCGCCGCTAATAGCGGCATTCTACCGTCAGATTTGCCGTGGGATTCGGCCTCTAGCGGTGCGGTATTAACCCCCGCTAGCGGCCGATAAAGGGTTAATACTGCCCGCAATGCGCCTCTGCAGAGGCGCATTGCGGGCGGTATTGCTGTGGTTTCCCATTGTTTTAAATGGGAAGGAGCTGTATACACGCCGCTCCTCTCACCGCTCCAAAGATTCTGCTGGCAGGAGATTTTTTTTCTCTCCCGCCAGCGCATCGCCCTCGAGCTTTCACATTGAGTATGCAGTGCAGGAGTTTTTCAGGCGGTATAGCAGCGCTATTTTTAGCGCTGTACCGCCTGAAAAACTCCACAGTGTGAAAGTGGTCTAATTGTATGGGGATGTGACTGACTGGGGGAGGAGACAGATCATTGTTCCTACTTGGAAACACACAATCTGTATCCTCTCTTCCCAGACAGAACAGGAATTTGTGTGTTTACACACACAAATCCCAACTCTTGCTCTTGTGTCCGCAATCACGGGTGGTTGGCAGCGATCGTGCCTGCTGGCCATGCGCATTGAGCCCCGCGTCTCCGACGATGTACCTGCCATGGCTCTTAAAAGGGCCGACGTATCGATATGGTGGTTTGCGCAGCGGTGCCATTCTACCACCATATCTATCCCTTTAAACCCTACGGAACGCTTTACTCTGCAGGTGCTCTGCGCTTTGAGAAGGCATGTGTGCTGCATCTTTAGTTTAAAAAACAAAACAAAAAAAAAACTTTTTAAGTCAAAGGGAATGCATCAAAAGTGCATCAGGTCCATTATACTGAACAAAAATGCATCAAAAACTGATCAGTGTGAAAGGGCCCTTATGGCTGTACAGAGAAACAAGAATTTAAAAATACTGATGGATAAGTGAAGCATATTTCCATGCACGTCTGGAGACAAAATCTGAACAGTGAAATAATTCAATGGAACCATGGTCTCCATTGAATAATTTTGCCTCGCTCCCTATTCTTATGGCAGCTGTGAAATTGTTATGCCAAAGCTTTATTTTCTTGTGATAATGATCACCTGGACTACACAGACGGTCTGCAGGACAGTGGCATTACAGGTCCCTACCCAAAAAAATTATTACCGTATATACTCGAGTATAAGCCGACCCGAATATAAGCTGAGGCACCTAATTTTACTACAAAAACTGGGAGAACATATTGACTTGAGTATAAGCCTAGGGTGTCCATCTGCATGCCTCACTGTGCCCAGGCCTCACTGTGCCCTGGCCTCACTGTGCCCTGGCCTCACTGTGCCCTGGCCTCACTGTGCCCTGGCCTCACTGTGCCCTTGACTAGACTGACGTTTAACATGGGAGTCTATGAAAGGGGTGCCCGGCTTTGAAAAATTGGTGCTTTCGAGCCATACCTTTCGAACCTTCCCCAGACAACAAACTTTGCACGCTTGTAGGGGAGAAATTAGGATACATGTGTGCCAAGTTGGGTCCAGGGGACCTACGGCTTACCGGTACCGGGTCCCCAAAGTCCGGGAGATCAGGCGCAAAACGATGACTCGAGTATAAGCCGAGGGGGGGCATTTTCAGCACAAAAAGTGCTGAAAAACTCTGCTTATACTCAAGTGTATATACAGTAAATGTATTTTTTTACCTGCAAAAAAATTGCATTTTATCTTTTTTTGGGGGGGGGGGGGGTTAAAGTGAACTTCTCCTTATTAATATAAATTACTATTTTATTCATCCTGCAACCAAAGCCACAGGAAGGCAATTGTGTGGTGTTGGGCATCTGCACATACTGTTAATTCCCAAAGATCGAAATTCAGAACTCTAAACTGAAAATCTCCTTCCACAGGCCAGTTTTGTGTCATCTGGTAACAGAACAGACATCTCTCTGGATGACCCCAACTTCTGGCAGAAATGGGCCAAGATTGCTGAGCTGGACACAGATGCCAAGAATGAAAAGGTAAGCAGATTTTTACTTGCAAAGCCTACCAGCACTTTACCCCTTATCAAATATAACTGACCCCTTCACTTTGCTCGTTTTAGGATAGTTTGGTCATTGACCGCCCTCGTGTCAGGAAGCAAACCAAACATTACAACTCCTTTGAGGACGACGAGCTGATGGAATTTTCAGAGCTTGAGAGTGACACAGAGGAGCGACCAACAAGGTCACGGCGACTGAATGAGAAAACACGCCGTTATCTACGGGCAGAATGCTTCAGGGTGGAAAAGAACCTGCTCATATTTGGGTAAGTGGCCTTCTTTATCAAGAATGAAATTCTTAACCTTTTGGTTTGGTAGTTGTTTTGACTAGGGCAGGGATTCTTAACTGGGCGGTATCCATACTCTTTGGGAGTATGAAAACTAAATGATAAGGGCATGGGCCTAATTAAAAAAATAATAATGAACTGGATTCTCTGCTTTTCTTTCTCGTACATCACGGGACACAGAGCGGCATATTCATTACTATGTGGGTTATATGGAGTACCTTCAGGTGTGGACACTGGCAATCTCAAACAGGAAGTCCCCTCCCTATATAACCCCCTCCCCTAGAGGGAGTCCCTCAGTTTTTTCGCCAGTGTCTTAGGTGTTGGTCACGGAATAGCTTTGCTCCACATCCTTGGGATTAAGGGCGGGCTAACCGGATCTGTCCAAGGAGCCTCAGTGCCAAAGTGGACAGTACCCGGGCCCCAAGCCGTGGGGTTTTGCCTATAATGCTCCTCTTTGGAGGGCTGGACCCTGGGCCCAGGACTTGGAGTTTGTAAGAACCATAAGTTCCTGTTTGCCAGGGTGCTATATAGGTCCAGGACAGTGGGTACCTTCATAGGACCCCAGGGCCTGAAGGTCTACTACGCTACCCACGGAGATGGGAGAAGATTGGATCAGTTTGCTGGACAAACATCCTGCAGCATGGAGCAGGTAAGGGGGAGCCTGCGGGACTTGGTTCGACAGCAGGCTCCCCGGGGTAACCTAAAAGGGGGGATAGCCTAAGTATGCTCTGCATGGGCAACCTTGTTCACTATGTCTAAAGAGAGACAGGATGACACCTTTTCTCCCCCATCACTAGGTCCCCCTGTCTAAATATGTGTGCTAGCTAAACCTGCTGTTTCTTCCTAGGGCTAGTAAGGATCCCTAGGGGCCTTTGGAGAGTCCTACCTGGCCGGGGGTTTGAATCTGCCGCCTGTTTCTGCGTTCCTGGATCTCCAGCAGCGCGGCTCCTCCATGTTCCTCCTGTTTCCGGCATACGCGCGCGCGCACGTCTTATTGACGTTTTTCGCGCCGTTCAGACAGGAGGGCGGGGGGGGGCGTGCCTGCGGCGTCATACAGGGGCGCGCCTTTGTGCTGTTATAGACAGCAGGCATTGTCAGTGCTCAGTCTGAGGCTGATTTTCAGAGGAGAGGACGCAGAGCGGCAGAACAGTGACTCCCGGTGGCGGAAGAGGGGTAGTACATGTGGACTTTGTTCCAATACCTTTTTGTTAAGCCAAGAAATCCCCCTTTTTTGCAGCAGGTTTGGAGGCTGGCAAACTTAGTTTGGGGTCACGGTATGTTGTCAAAAGAAAATATATAATATATTTAAAAAAAAAAAAAAAAAAAAAAGAACATACGGGATCCCATCAGTTTTTGGGCATTAGTGATCTATTGTCCCCTAAACTCTGATTTTTGTACTCCTGCCCACTACAGTCTGTTGTGTGGGCGGAGTCCCTCGATTTTGTATTATGGCTTCCAAGGGTTCGGGGTCAAAGGGTACAAAAAAGACCAAAAAACATAAGGGTTCCCTTTCTGATTCTGATATGCCGATACTTTCCCCGCAACTTATTAACATAAGAAGCGCCTTGGATGAGCCATTAGGGGGATCTGGTGCGGAGGCTGGCCCAGATCAGCCCAGCCCTGTGTTTATCACAGAGGAGATGCTAGCCGTATCCCTAGGGGGGCTAGAAGAGAGAATAGCAACATTGATCGCTAGAGCTATTCCTGGTAAGAAACGGGTTAGATCCCCATCACCAGGAGGTGTATCCTCAGATGCTGAGATTCTCTCTCCAGAGGAATTGGAATCACAGGAGGATCAACTAGACCTGAACCAAGAGGGTTCAGGGATTGAGGGATCTGCCTCTGAGGAACCATTTTCAGACTCCCAGACAGAAAGACTGTGGGTACAGTCGTTGACGGACATGGTCCGCTCGGCATTTAGTTTACCATTGCCAGAGCCTCAGGTTCCTCCGGTATCCTCTCTGGGCTCTTTGAAAGCTCCGTTAAACAACGCAGTTTTTCCGGTCCATCCTCTCTTGGAGGAATTGATCTTTCGGGATTGGGTACGGCCGGACAGGATTTTTCTGCCACCGAAAAGATTTGCGGTCATTTACCCCATGGAGGAAAAGTTCTCCAAGAGGTGGAGGCTCCCAGTAGTGGATGCAGCCATCTCATGTGTGAATAAATCACTAACTTGCCCGGTGGAAAACATACATATGTTTAAAGATCCGGTTGATAAAAGATTAGAGACACTTTTAAAAGCATCCTTTGCTACGGCAGGAGCAGTGGTGCAGCCAGCGGTGGCTGCAATCGGAGTTTGTCAGGCATTAAAAGACCAGACAAAGGAAATGTTAAGGGACATGCCTACCCAACAAGCAGAAGAGTTTTCTGACATTCCCAGAGCTCTGTTTTGCGGTAGATGCTATAAAAGATTCCATCCAGCAGGCCTCTCGTTTATCACTATGTTTGGTGCACATGAGAAGGCTCTTATGGTTGAAGAACTGGGCGGCGGAGCCCCCATGCAAAAAGCTTCTGGCAGGGTTTCCCTTCCATGGAGGACGACTCTTCGGTGAGGATCTGGATAAATATATTCAGACTATTTCAAATGGCAAGAGTACCCTTTTACCGGTCAAAAAGACATTCCGGGCTCCTACATTTAAAAGGCAGCTCTTTCCTGTCTCGGGGCCCTCAAATTCCAGGCAGTATCGACGGCCGCCTGCACTATCCAACGTTAACAGTAGATCGCAGGGACAGACCCCTGGGGGTAAGAGGCCGTGGTATCGCAAGCCGTCAAAGACAGCCCCTAAGTCTGCCTTATGAAGGGGCGCCCCCACTCTTGCGGGTGGGGGGAAGGCTTCGTTTCTTCTCAGAAGTTTGGGAAGCCAAGATCCCCGACAAATGGGTCCGGGCATCTGTAACCACAGGTTACAGACTGGAGTTTCTAAGGTATCCTCCGCCTCATTTTCAAGAATCATGGCTACCAAGGGATCCAGCGAGGAAGGCCTCAATGCTGGCAGCTTTGGATCACCTGCTGGGCCAGGACGTAATTATAGAAGTGCCAGCCCAAGAGCAAGGCCTAGGTTTCTATTCCAATCTCTTTGTCATACCAAAGCCCAACGGCGATGTCAGGCCAATCTTGGACCTAAAGAGGTTAAACGGTTACCTAAGGGTTCGTTCCTTCCGGATGGAATCCATCCGGTCAGCAGCCGCCGCGCTTCAGAAGGACGATTTTCTGGCCTCCATAGACATAAAGGATGCTTACCTTCATGTAACAATTTTTCAGTCGCATCAAAGGTTTTTACGCTTCGCGGTAGGGCAGCGACACTTCCAATTCAGGGCGCTCCCCTTCGGGCTGGCCACGTCCCCCCGGGTATTCACGAAGATCCTAGCCCCAATTCTGGCCAATTTAAGGATCCAAGGGGTCACAGTCCTAGCATACTTGGACGACCTTTTAATCATAGATCACTCACGGCCGGGTCTGCAAAAGGCAGTAAACCTCACGGTTCGGTACCTCGAAGAATTCGGCTGGGTCCTGAACCGGGGAAAGTCAGCGTTCCAGCCTACAAAGCAGTTGGAATACCTCGGCATGAGGTTAGACACAGAACATCAAAAGGTGTTCCTGCCCCTTGTAAAGATCGAAGCTATCAAGGGGTTGGTTCAGTTGGTTCTAAACAAGAAAAAAACAACTATTCGCCTGTGTATGCGATTACTAGGCAAGCTAGTGGCCACATTCGAGGCAGTACCATACGCTCAGATCCACACTCGCGTCCTACAGGCAGCCATTCTAGCAGCCTGGGGCAAGAGGGCACATGCCTTAGAGTCCCCTTTGATGCTATCATCAAGGGTCCGACAAAGCCTGGCCTGGTGGTTGAACCCTCAGAATCTTCTAAAGGGAAAATCCTTCAGCCCTGTTGTCTGGAAGGTAGTTACCACAGACGCCAGCCTGGCAGGCTGGGGGGCGGTCTTCGAGGGGTTCTCCCGCCAGGGAACTTGGGTGAAAGCAGAGAGGCAGCTCCCCATCAATATCTTGGAAATCAGAGCTGCTCGCCTAGCCCTTCTGGCTTGGACCTCCAGATTAAAGGGGTTCCCGGTGAGAATCCAGTCAGACAATGCCACGGCGGTGGCATACATAAACCACCAAGGGGGAACCAGGAGCCAGGCCGCTCAGAGGGAGGTGAACTTGATTTTTCAATGGGCAGAGGTTCATGTACCCTGCATTTCAGCGATATTCATTCCCGGAGTGGACAACCTGCAGGCAGACTTCTTAAGTCGCCAGAGTCTGTTGCCAGGGGAGTGGTCTCTGCATCCCCAGGGCTTTCAGACAATCTGCCAGAGGTGGGGAATGCCGGACGTAGATATAATGGCATCCAGGTTCAACAAGAAACTAGACAGGTTCGTGTCGCGAGCGAGGGATCCTATGGCCTGCGGAACCGATGCGTTGGTTTGCCCTTGGCATCAATTCAAACTTCTATATGCATTCCCTCCACTACAGTTACTCCCGCGCCTGTTGCGCAAGATCAGAGTGGAGAACAAGCCAGTCATTCTAGTAGCTCCGGCTTGGCCCCGGAGGACTTGGTACTCACTAGTCCTGAAGATGGCAGTGGGAGACCCTTGGACTCTTCCTCTACAACCAGACCTACTCTCACAAGGCCCGATCCTCCACCCTACATTACAGCGTCTAAATTTGACGGCCTGGAGGCTGAATCCCTGATTCTCAGGGATAGAGGCCTGTCTAGGCAGGTAATTCCTACCCTGATTAGGGCTAGAAAGCCGGTCTCCAGGGTGATTTATTACAGGGTGTGGAGGAACTACGTAGGCTGGTGTGAATCCAAAAGATGGAATTCCCGCAAATATACTATTGATAGGGTGTTAAGTTTTCTCCAGCTAGGAGTGGATAAAGGCCTGGCACTAAGCACAATCAAGGGACAGATCTCAGCTCTGTCAGTGTGGTTTCAGAGGCCGCTGGCCACCCACTCGCTGGTAAAGACCTTCTTACAGGGGGTCTTGCGTATTAATCCTCCTGTCAAGTCACCAATTTGTCCATGGGACTTAAATCTTGTCCTGTCCACTCTACAGAAACAGCCTTTTGAGCCGTTGGCTGAGATTCCTTTAGTCTTACTGACAAGAAAATTGGTTTTCTTGGTCGCCATAGTTTCGGCCAGGAGAGTGTCAGAATTAGCAGCCTTATCGTGTAAGGAACCATATCTCGTTCTGCATAAGGACAGGGCAGTTCTCCGGCCCCATCCTTCCTTTCTACCAAAGGTTATATCCAAATTTCACTTAAACCAGGATTTGGTACTTCCATCCTTCTTTCCAAAACCTACATCTAGAAAGGAGGGGTTGCTGCATACCTTGGATATTGTCCGGGCCATGAAGGCCTATCTTAAAGCTACAGAAAAGATCCGGAAAACAGATGTGTTATTCGTTCTACCAGATGGCCCCAAGAAGGGGCAGGCAGCCGCAAAATCCACCATCTCGAGGTGAATTTGACAATTAATCATTCAAGCCTACGGGTTGAAGAGGTTGCCTCCTCCGTTGTCGGTAAAGGCCCATTCTACCAGGGCCATGGGCGCCTCTTGGGCAGCACACCATCAGATCTCTATGGCTCAGATATGCAAGGCGGCAACGTGGTCATCAGTCCACACGTTTACAAGGTTTTATCAACTAGACGTGAGAAGAAATGCGGATGCTGCCTTTGGTCAGGCAGTACTACAGGCTGCAGTTTGAAATCCTCGGGATCAGAAACACCCTTGGTTATAAAAAAAAAAAAAAAAAAAAAAGAGTTTTTTTCTTGACTAAGATTAGAATTATTATTATGATTTGAGTTTATCTCTAAATTGAATCCTTCTTTGGAAGATGTCTCCCTCCCCTCATTAAAGCATTGCTTTCGGACATCCCACATAGTAATGAATATGCCGCTCTGTGTCCCGTGATGTACGAGAAAGAAAAAGGGATTTTTAAATACAGCTTACCTGTAAAATCCTTTTCTTGGAGTACATCACGGGACACAGAGCTCCCACCCCTCTTTTGGGTGACCATTTTGGGAGGCATACTGCTTGCTACAAAACTGAGGGACTCCCTCTAGGGGAGGGGGTTATATAGGGAGGGGACTTCCTGTTTGAGATTGTCAGTGTCCACACCTGAAGGTACTCCATATAACCCACATAGTAATGAATATGCCGCTCTGTGTCCCGTGATGTACTCCAAGAAAAGGATTTTACAGGTAAGCTGTATTTAAAAATCCCTTTTTTTTTAACTTTGAAATCAAAGTGGAGGGATAGATTTGATTTGCCAAAGTCATGTTAGTAACATTGTCAGTATCTGGATCTAAATTCAGTGTTTTGATTGCATAAAAACAGCAAAAACTCACTACTTGTAGCTAGCTTTGTGTATTTGTGGTTTTCTGGTTTTAATATAACTAAATCTGATAAAATCCTTATAATAATCTTTCAGCTGTTCTATTAACCCCTTTACGCCAGCGGTATGCATATATGCGACCTGTCGTCGCGTGGGTCAAATACCAGAGCAATTTTTGTGATTCGGCACTCCGTCACTTTAACTGACAAAATTTGCTTTTTTTCCCACAAATAGCGCTTTCTTTTGGTGGTATTTGATCACCTTTGCGGTTTTTAGTTTTTGCGCTATAAACAAAAATAGAGCGACAATTTTGAAAAATAATAATATTTTTTTGCTGTAATAAATATCCCCAAAAATACATAAAAAAACATTTTTTTTCCTCCGTTTAGGCCGATACATATTCTTCTACATATTTTTCGTAAAAAAAAATCGCAATAAGCGTTTATTGATTGGTTTGCGCAAAAGTTATAGCGTCTACAAAATAGGGGGTAGTTTTATGGCATTTTTATTTATATTTGTTTTTTTTACTAGTAATGGCGGCGATCTGCGTTTTTTTTTCCGGTACTGCAACATTATGGCAGACACTTCGGCAATTAGTGCTATAAAATGCATTGGATTACTGTAAAAATGCCACTGGCAGGGAAGGGGTTAACACTAGGGGGCGGGGAAGGGGTTAAGTATGTTCCCTGGGTGTGTTCTAACTGTATGGGGGACTCACTAGGGGGAAATGACTGATCGCTGTTCATGCATTTCTTCCCTGACAGGACTGGCAGCTGTGTGTTTACACACACAGCTCCCGATCCTCGCTCTGTAACGAGCAATTGCTCCCGCCGGGCACGGGAGTTGGGGGCGAGCGGGGGGGGCACGCTTGCCCCTATTACCTGCGGGAGGAGGTGAGGTTATATTACGTGCTTTTGCCCAGCAGAGCCGACCTGCCGCCGTATAACTGCGGCGGCTGGTCGGCAAGCAGTTAAAAGAGGAGTCCAGCCTGGGCTCTTTCGGCTGGACTTCTCTGGGTCACAGGACTGAAATTCATCTTGCACTCCTGTGACCTGTTCTCATCAGGGCGGTCTGAAGTCCGCTCTCCGCTGACTTCACGGCCATCAGTCGGGGCAGCACGTCATCACGACTTCCCAATTTGGCATTCGCCAACTGCCCTGATTGATGGTAGTTTCAGCAAGCCACTGAGACAGCCTCTCCCCGCCCCTGCACTGCTCGGCGCTCCAATGAGCTCCGAGAAGTGGAGCAGAAGCCATGCTGACTGACAGTCGGTATGGCTCTGCTCAGAGATCTGTAAGAACTGAGCCAGCGGCGATGTTCGCTGGCTCGGTTCTTAGTGCAGGGACGGCGTAGGACAGATGGAGCATTGGTCTGATGCTCTATCCATCGGGAGAAGTATGAATCTCAAATGATCCCAAAACCCATACTTCTCCTTTAACGCTGAGCGTCCACATATATGCGTACCGGAATGTAAACAAAGCTGTGCCGAGAGCGTGGTCCCGGCACAGTTACAGGCGACTTACAGAAAGCTCATGCGATCACTGGGACAGCCAATCACTGCAGTCACCTGATCATAAACCCTGCACCACCAAACAGCATCAGAAAACTCTTAAGGCTGGGTTCACACTATACTACACGACAGCAGTACTACTTTCATCCTACTTTGCTCTGCGACATCTGTCCTACATTGGTCCTACATCCATCCTACTTTCATGAACAGGATACTACTTTGATCCGACTTTGTGATAGTCTGACTTGTTTTTGACCAATCAAAACAATCCCAGAGTGAGATAAATTCCTTTTACTGCTACTGTAATCACATGTCAGATGTCAAAAGTCAGATGGTTAGGACAAGGCTCTTACTTTGGTCCGACTTCAATGCTATTCAATTTGCTGAAGTAGGATCAAAGTAGGACCAAAGTAGTACAGGGAGCATTTTCAAAGTCGGACCGACTTGTGTAGGACCAGTTAAGACAGCTCTCATAGGGAAACATTGATTTTCACATGTCATGAGCTCCCAATGTAGGAGCGTTTGTAGGACAAGTGTGAACCCAGCCTAAAGGGCTGGGAGTTGCCGGCGTTCATGGGTTAACTGTTTATATGAAAAGTAAAATCAAGCTGTTGACATATTTTAAAGTCTTGCTGGTACCAAATAGGATTGGTGATGATGATTTTGGCAGACCCTTTACATTAGGCCATATACTATCAAGGCAGCCATCTCTGTTTGCACTTATTTACTGGATTTTTAATACATAGTAGCTGTGTAAGAACATAAACGTGAAAGTACAGGTATTGGGTGTCTCTTCTAATGTACTAGACCAGTTTAATGTATGCTTTGGTTGCACAGAAGAAGGTTCAGTTTGTTTTGCATAATGGGGTTCCCTCCTATGACAACAATTTTTATTTCTGCAGCTGGGGACGCTGGAAGGACATCCTGACTCTGGGACGCTTCAAGTGGCACTTAAATGAGAAAGACATGGAGATGATCTGCAGGGCTTTGCTGGTTTATTGCGTGAAACATTACAAAGGAGATGACAAGATCAAAAGCTTCATTTGGGACCTTATCACTCCAATAAAAGATGGTGGAAGCAACCAGGCTCTGCAGAACCACTCAGGTACTTTGATCTTTCACTTAGCCTGCATCTATGCACACTGTGTGCATTCCTCACAGAGAACATAGGAATATAAGCAAATTGCCTTTAAAATTTAGGTTTTATGCTTTCAAGAGGTTCTCCACGAACAATGCTAAAATTGGCATTGCATAACCCTTATGATAATGTGAACTTTGGTAGCGCTTTCATATCTTGAGAGGGATCTGTGAATGTGGGCCGATTGTCAAAGATTATAGTCACCATTTTCATAGGTTTTAAGCCTACAGAGACAGGGGACCATGCTGTAATCTACTGCTATTGGTTGTTGCAAAGGAGTGACTTTACAAATGACCCCAGAAATGGCTCTGCCCTCAATCATACCAGGATCAAGGCAGATGTTGTATAAGGTGATCCTCAGTTTATTTTTTTTGCCTGCTGCCAGAACCCTTATATTTAGACAGAGTAGTCCCCAGAGCTTAACTGCAGAATGTGTGTAGGGAAACTTACGCCCCATTTATTTGATGGACATATATTTAGATTTCAGCTGTTCCTATCGTATCTAACATGGTGAAGCTATAAACAAGAGACTTCTCATCAGAATGTTTATGGGAGAGACTCCATACAATCGGTTAACTATCCTATTTATACAGCCATGTCTAGTATCTAGACCAGACCGTTTTTCAACCTTTTTTAAGTCGTGGCACTTCTCAAAAATTATGCACAGCCTCTAGGCACCCCTCAAAAATAATGGACAGCCTCGAGGCACCCCTCAAAAATTATGGACAGTCTTGAGGCACTCCATTCTAAAATGTAATGGCTATTCTAATAGTTTTACATAACATAGCAACATCAATACACGTAGGACACCCAACGTTGGAGGTGATTTGTTCTTCCAAAGCAAACACACTTTTGCAAACTGTTACTGACTAGTATTCCTGTGTTTCTCTTCTCCCTCAGTTTTTCTCAATCACCCAGTTGATGTGACCCCAACATTTATGGAGAGGGGCAGGGTAGGGTCAAAAAAGGGTGGAATGCAAGCGACCGACATCCTTATCCTCCCTATCAACTGATGATGCCATTGGTAGTTAGGACGCCGGCAGCTAGAAAGTTGTAATAGTACACAATAAAAACCTGTGGTTTTGTGTTACTAAAAGGCAGCCTTCATCCACACGACAGCTTGTATACAATTTTTAGGCATTTTGCCAAGGCACCCCTGAAGATACCTCAAGGCACCCTGGTTGAAAAAGGCTGATCTATACTGTACCTTTTACCTTTTTCCTTTTCCTTATCCTGGATTTATTGTTGTCCCTCAGTACAAGCCCTGAGACCCTGAATTGCAATAAATCATATTAGCTTATAGGTGGGGACCCCTTTAATAGTAATATAATTCATAATCCTGGTCTAACATGTAGATACGTAGACCTATGGTCAAAAAACAAAGACGGCATGGCAAGTTAAATAGTGTCGTTTTGATTGTTTTGACTAGCTTCCTTAGAATTGTCATTAATGAGGCTTTTTCCTCTCTTCCTGTAGTCCCGTGTCACCGTAGAAGCTCAGTCACTGAAATGCAGTATTGTCACCCTTTGTGGTGTTCTCTGAACTGCAGCTTGACGTTGTGAAGTCACAGTGGGCTGTTCTTTCACTGCTAGCAAGCCCATAGTTACACAATCCTAGTTAAACCAATTCCTACCCAGTAGACCTAACACTAACCAGTGTGGGCATTGCGGAAGATGCGGTTTATCAACAAAACTACAAAGCAAACAGATAAGCCCTTCTGCCAAGCCCCATGACCCATGTGCTTAGGCAGTGGGAGTATGCACAAATACTTGTATTTCTACACATTAGGTACAACCCATTTAAAATGTTATTTCAAAAAATCTCCAGAACCACTTCACTTTTAGTGCTGTTGCATGCTTGGCCTCTACATCTCTTATCTCCGCCCTGTTTCTCCAAACTTCCCCAAACCCAGTGAATTCACTGTAATTCAATTCCCCCAGAATGCATGTCCCATAAATCATTGCACCACTGCACATGCGCAGCCATTTCAAGCGGCTATCAAAAAACTGCAAGAGGTGTGTATATTCTTGGACTGTCTGTACCTGTTGGCATTGGCAGCGTCGTGACGCAAGTCTATCAACATGCATGTAAGGGTGGCTCCGGCGGGGCTTCATAGACCCTGAAAGCTAAGGAAACCTCACAATAAAAATTGGTGCCAGCGGTGTGGGAGAGCATAAAATTATAATGTGAAAGTCATGTACTGAGCATCCAATTATAGAAAAGAAAAGTTGCGTCCAGTATCAATTTAATAACCGATCATATTAACAGCCACCTTTTCACTTCGCAGTCCGATTGCTAGTGCTTGACATCAGTTCCCCTACCACCCATTTGCTTACTAGGTTCCAGAGTGGTCAAGTGACATGACAAATGTAGGCTGGCACAATTATGATGGCAGGAGAACAGACTTGGCCCTGGGTGATCGGGTAGACCTTGAAATGCAGTTTTAGCATGTTACCAAAGCTTGTCATGCCAGGATACTGAAGTAAGCCTAGCGCTCATAGCTCTGTTTGATGAATAATGTTGGCTATTTGAAGGTTTGTCAGCCCCTGTCCCACGTGGAAGGAAAGGGAAGAAAATTAAGAATCCAATGTTATTGCCAGAGATCAAGAATGCTGATTGGCTGGCAAGCTGTAACCCTGAGATTGTCCTGCATGACGAGAGCTACAAGAAGCACCTCAAGCAACACTGTAACAAGTAAGTAGACCTGGACAGACAAAGCAGACAATTGCATGCGGATTAAGATATTTTTTGTTAAAATGTTGAATTTTACATTTGGAGATGCCTTCCGCTATAAAGTAATGCTTGAGGGTGTATATAAATTCTTGTTCAGCAAAAAATAATTGGTCACAGTTAATTTATTCACTGTACTTTAAATCAGGGTCCTTCTCCGAGTACGAATGCTGTACTACCTGAAGGCAGAAGTTCTTGGGGATGCAGCTACCAAAGCTCTGGAAGGTGTAAATGCAAGGTAAGACAGCCTCAAGTAACCAGTATTAGAATATTGATCTTACCATTACATAATATAACTCTGTTGATCCTTCCAGAAGTCGTGTAAGCATATAACTTCTTGTGCTTCACATTTATTATGTTACATTGTTCCCAGCTATCTTTTGAGGACTACAAACCTCCCCCCTCCTATCCCCCTATGCTATTTAGAAGAGTGGGTGTTCAGTAAACCTGTCCTAGGATGAAAATGCTGCTCTTACTTATACAAAAAGTCTACACACCCCTGTTAAAATGTCAGGTTTCTGTGATGTAAAAAAATGAGACAAAGATAAAAAAAATTAGAACTTTTCCCACCTTTAATGTGACATGTAAACTGTACAACTCAATTGAAAAACAGACTGAAATATTTTGGGGGGGAAGTAAAAATAAAAAATAATGTGGTTGCATAAGTGTGCACGCCCTCTTATAACCAGGGATACAGCTGTGTTCAGAATTAAGCAATCGCATTCAAACTCTAGTTAAATAGGAGTCAGTACACACTTGCCATCATTTAAAGTGCCTCTGATTAACCCAAAATAAAGTTCAGCTGTTCTAGTAGGTCTTTCCTGACATTTTCTTAGTCGCATCCTACAGCAAAAGCCATGGTTCATAGAGAGAGCTTCCAAAGCATCAGAGGGATCTCATTGTTAAAAGGTCAGGAGAAGGGTACAAAAGCATTTTAAAAGCATTAGATATACCATGGAACACAGTGAAGACCTCAAGTCATCATCAAGTGGAGAAAATATGGCACAACAGTTAAATTACCAAGAATTGGATGTCCCTCCAAAATGTTTTAAAATGACGAGAAGACAACTGGTCAGAGGCTGCCAAGAGACCTACAGCAACAATAAAGGCACTGCAAAAATATCTGGCAAGTACATGCGACGTCGATCTCCTGTATCCTTCATATGTCTGGGCTATGGGGTAAAGTGGCAAAACGGAAGCCTTGTCTTATGAAGAAATACATCCAAGCCTGGTTAAATTTTGCAAAAACGCATCTGAAGTCTCCCAAAAGCATGTGGGAAAATGTCTTATGGTCTAATGAAACCAAGGTTGAACTTTTTGGCCATAATTCCAAAAGATATATTTGGTGCAAAAACTACACTGCACGTCACCAAAAGAATACCATACCCATAGTGAAGCATGGTGTGGTGGTAGCATCATGCTTTGGGGCTGTTTTTGTTCAGTTGGAACAGGGGCCTTAGTCAAGGTAGAGGGAATTATGAACCGTTCCAAATACCAGTTAATATTGGCACAAAACCTTCATGTTTCTGCTAGAACTTCACCTTTCAGCATAACGACCCAAAGCAAAACACCAAATCAACAAAGAAATGGCTTCACCAGAAGAAGGTTACATTTTTGGAATGGCCCAGCCAGAACCCAGACCTGAAACATTGAAAATTTGTGGGGTGATCTGAAGAGGGGGATGCCCTTACAAATTGACAGATTTGGAGTGGCAAAGAAGAGTGGGGAAATATTGCCAAGTCAAGATGTGCCATGCTGATAGACTCATAACCAAAAAGACAGAGTGATGTAATAAAATCAAAAGGTATTAGTTTAAGGGTGTGTACACTTTACACGACCATATTTCCGTTTTTTTTTTTTTTTTTTTTTAATTCCCGCCACCTAAGGCCTCGTACACACGAGGCAATAGATTTGTTCAAAACGTTCTGTCCGACCGATTTGAACAAATCTGTCTGTTTGGATTTTGGTTTGCTCGCGTGTACACACGAGCAAACCAAAATCCCCGCCAGCAGACGGCGCGCTGACGTGTCGGTGACGTGGGGGTGACGTTGACGCCGCCACGTCACCGCACCAGGAAGTAAAACACTTCCGCGCATGCGCCGAATCCATTCGGCGCCGGTGTGAGACGACATGTCTGCTGGTAAGTGTAATAACCAGCAGACATGTCGGGCGGACGGGTTCCCACCTGATAGATTTCAAAGCATGCTTTGAAATCTGTCGGGTGGCCAAATCCGTCGGCTCGCCCGTACACACGATCGAATCTGTCTGCTGGGACGGTCTAGCAGACCGTTTCCAGCAGACAGATTTGATCGTGTGTACGCGGCCTAAAAGATTTCAGTTTGTTGTCCAACTGAGTTGAACAGTTTATAGATCACATTAAAGGTCCAAAAAGTTCTGAAATTATTTATTTACATATTTTTCAAATTATTTTTTTTTTACATCGCAGAAACCTGACATTTTTACAGGGGTGTGTAGACCTTTTATATCCACTGTATATGGTGGTGGGATATTTGAAGGCCACTCCAGAAGATTACAGAATAAAAAAGCAATCTTTTCTCTCTAAAAAATTTAAAAAGAAAATGCAGCAAAAGACTTTGGAGCAAAAGCTGTCTACTTCTAGAAGCAAAAAAGGTTTTGGTTCCGCTGCAAACTCAGGGGCTAAACTGGTGTACAGAAAAAGTTATGAATCCTCAAGCCCGCCTTGACGGCCAACAAACCTTTTCTATAAAGGCTCGCACCCTCTTCTAAGTGGCAGCTATTGTGGCACTGCCTGGTGCATTTCGGGCTGTGTCGTGCACATGCTTGCTTTGGTGGATAGAGAAGGAAAACGTGTGATTCTTATTACCTTGAATTGGCCCAGCAGGGCCTAGTGCTTGTACATAGTCAAAATCCTATCAGACACTCCGTGGCCCCTGTTGGATTGTATGGGTCTCATTTCTTAGTATCCTGTGTTCCATCTCTCTTCACAGTCACAGGATTTGACGTTTTGGCTGTTGTCTGCCTTGTGTCCAGCTCCCAAGCATCCTAAAGTGATTACTGACCACTGGCCTGAATGTAGTGAGGGCTGTGTGAGTCTATCTCATGGCCAGAGCCTCGGTTTTACAATCTGATGCTCTGTTTGTGTTACGAGAGGGGCTCCTAAAATAGACATGGCTGCCTTTCAGTCCATAATTGCCAGGAGGATTCGGCAGGTCATTATTCAGGCACATGACCTGGAAGAGGGAAGGTCCCCCTCTCTTGCCTGTGAAGGCTTCATCAAAAGTGTTGATGCATTGTTAGTTTTTTAGCGTTGGCCCTTGGCTTCCCAAGTCTTTATAGCTGCCACTTTTTTCTCACGCACACACACGTTTGTAAATTTTATTGAGTAGATGTTCAGGCCTCTAAGTATGCGGGCCTCAGTCCTCCAGGCATCACTGTAGGGCCTTCTCTATTTACTTCTTGTTTTCTGTTAGTAAGAGGTTGTTTTGGTGGGCCTGTAAGCTTTGCCCGTCCCTCGTGGGATTGCTTTTGAACGACCCAATGGTTTGAGAATTTAACTCGCCTTTGTCATGTGATGTAAGTTTAATAAAATGCCACTTTTGGTGGCGTTGATTTGCTTTAAAAATACCTTTTTTGTGGATTACATCATAGGACACAGGTTCCTCCCTTCAGCACTCCCATATTGCCTGCTGACAAAACTGAGGCAATGCAGGGAATGGCAGAGCTGTATCCTGGCCTAGGCCAACAAGGCCCAGGCCAGCACTTTGCAGGGGGGCAGCACGAAAAGAGTCCTCGCCGGCTTGCGCTACACTGTTAGGAAAATTAGTCTAGCGCCCCCAAAAAGCGGCCGCGCTGCTTCTGGTATGCGGGCGGCCCGCATTCCGCAACTGTGGGGGGGGGGGGGGACCACAAACCTTCCTCACTGTGGTATGTTTCTGTTGCACCATCTACTTAAAGTAGAACTATAGGCAGCACTTTTTTTTTCATTTTGGATAGAGTAAGGGAGGGTTATAGCCCCTGTCAGTTTATTTTTTTACCATCCCTGTCCTATTTCGAAGATTTCCCTTCACTTCCTGCTCTATGGGCAACCAGGAAGTAAGAGGAAATCTAAGTAAATTAAGGGAATCCATTGCCCCCCCCCCCCCCCCCCCCCCGCCGCTCAGAACTAGTGTCCTCACTCGAAAATTTCAGGGCGGGTCTTAAACACAGGGTGTGGCAGTAACAGGAAGGGGTGGGTCATATTTAAATTAGGGGGGTGCACAAGTTTAGTCAAGCCTAGGGCAGCACAAAACCTAAATACACCTCTGGGGAATGGGTTATGCAGGGTCAAACTTTTTTCCAGTGTCCAATCATTTGAAGTCAGAACATAACCCAATGGTATAATAATTAAATCTACTGCATAAATATTTGCTGATATTACTGGTTAATTAAATAAACATTGTGCACAACATGCTGTGATAAGGCAGAATTTGTTGGGATTAGATGCGAAGAGCTATTCACACATGGTTCAAATCTTGGGATCCACACATGGTTCAAATCTTGGGATCCACACATGGTTCAAATCTTGGGATCCACACATGGTTCAAATCTTGGGATCCACACATGGTTCAAATCTTGGGATCCACACATGGTTCAAATCTTGGGATCCACACATGGTTCAAATCTTGGGATCCACACATGGTTCAAATCTTGGATGGTTTAGCAGAAACTGGCCGAGATTTTAACTGTTAATGGGCAGGCTAAATGTACCAAGTTGATCGCTCAATTTTGTTGCCATATTCTCTTACGATTAGGTGTCACTGTCTTCTCACAGTGAGGACGGCTTCCCCTGCCTTGCATTCCTTGTTTTTGGCACGTCGATTAAGTAATTTCGTCCCCATACTTGGCGCAGGGTGGCCTTCTAATTTGTGAAATGAGCATGCTTGTATTTGAAATGCAATGGTCAGGATAAGGGCAGTTCTTGATGAATATAATAACACAACCTCATGTCCAATCTTTTGTTTCTTGTGGTGATAATGGGAAATATTTATATTCAGCTGTTTTTTATTGCAGGGACCTGGATGTATTGTTACCTGATATAGACTATGTAGAAATACCTGTGGACTGGTGGGATTCTGAAGCTGACAAATCACTACTGCTTGGTGTTTTTAAGCATGGTATGTATGTCCCACATTGTGATTCCTTACTCCTGGGACTAGCCCCGCTTGTACGCGAGTTGTATTGTTGAACAGCATTGTGACCTTATGGTGACAGATACGCAGATGTATCTGAAAAATACCACTGAGGATATACAGTAAGAGCGTATTGTATACTGCTTGTTAACAGAGATGATTTGTTGTATAGCAATTATTGATGTTTAAGATGAACTTATCCTTTAAGTAAAAGTATAGACAAAGCTTGTTTGTCTGTACTTCTCCTATGGATCACTGGAGTGCAGTCTGTTTTGCACTCCTGTGACCCGTTTTCAGCAGAGAGTGGTCTGAACTCTGTTCTCTGCTGACGTCACCAATGTCAGTTCAGGCATCATCGTGTCAAAGTCCAGATCTGCCAAATGCCTGGACTGACACCCAGCGCAGCCTCTCGGCAAGCTGCTCTAGACTGGCCGCCCCCTCCACAGCCCAACACTCCAGTGAGGGAGGAGATGGGGCAGAGCAGAGAGCTGTGGCTGACAGTCTGCAGCTCTCTGGTCGGGTAGCTCTGAAAACCTCTCTTGTAACGTGATACTAAAGTCTCATTTTTTTTCCTTAAAAAATATCAAATCTGTTATACTTGCCTGCTCTGTGCACTGGTTTTGCACAGAGCAGCCCAGATCCTCCTCTTCTCAGGTCCCTCTTTGGTGCTCCTGGCCCCTCCCTCCTGTTAAGTTCCCCCTCAGCAAGCAGCTTGCTATGGGGGCACCCGAGCCGAGTCACAGCTCCCTGTGTCCATTCAGACACGGAGCTGCGGCCCAGCCCTGCCCCCTTTCTCGCCTCATTGGTTTACTGACTTTGACAGCAGCGGGAGCCAATGGCACCACGCTGCTGTCTGGGCCAATGAAAAGGGGAGTCCCAGACCGCCGAGTCTCTATGCAACATTGCTGGATCTAGATGGACCTCGGGTAAGTTTTAGGGGGGCCGAGGTGGTCTGCTGCACACAGAAGGCTTTTTATCTTGATGCACAGAATGCATTAAGCTAAAAAAAAAAAACTTCTCCAACCACTTTAAGAGTGGAAGTTTAGGCATGCAGCTAAAATGCACAGTTGAATAACTAAGTGAACATATAGGTAAACTGCTTTACTTGTTAAGAGATTTGAAATTCTTTTCAGTCAGTCTTTTTATTCACACACTAGGCCACAGTTCACAGCTACTGCTGCAAGCTCCATTTTCACCTGCCTGTCCCTTGGAGTGTTAAAGAACATTACCCCACCACATCAACTTAACGCTAGTGTCTTCCATGTTCTCTGCTCATGTGAGCTACCTGAACATTTTACCTCGCAGGGCTTGCTAGAGTGTGAAACATGTTGTGTTGGCAGTTTTGTGTGTAAGAAATAAAGCCAGATAATTTGTCACTTCATAATGGCTTACTCTTAAGCCTCATACACACGATCGGATCTCCAACTGACTTTTCTGTGGATTTTGCTCCGAAGGGCTTTGCCTGTGAACTTGGTATGCATACACACAGCTTTTTCAGCCACCAAACACGAATGTAGTGATGTAATAGAGGTGCTATAGTTTTGTGATCTTTAGCATTGGTTCTCAGTATGCGTGTTTGTAATTTGGACTTTGATTGATTTGATTTTAAGCTTGGTTAGGCGCCAAATACCCACTGGGGGGGGGGGGGTGAGCGTCTAAGCGCCGCTGGTTAGGTGTTATCTAGAATCAATCCACAGTAATAAAAAAAAAAGAAAAAGAAAAGATGACAGAGACTAAAAAAAAAGTATCCGGTTCTTAGGTAAACAAAAGAAAAAGGCCAAAGAATATGATAAGGAAAAAGAAACAAAGAAATCTATAGAAAGAGTACATGACATCATTGGTATCTGAGTAGTCAGGGCCATTCCAGGGGCATAATCACTAAAATGGCATGACTGACCCCATCAATGAAGGAGCGGAGTGTATGGGGAAAAAATAACGCTCAATCTATCTACGGATAGATTGACAAATAGCTCTGTCTTCAGTTTTTTTCTGAAGAGGAGCAAGTTTGGTGTCCTCTTAACCACTTGCTTACTGGGCACATAAACCACCTTCGTGCCCAGGCGAAATTTCAGCTTCCGGCACTGCGTCGCTTTAACTGACAATTGCGCGGTCGTGCGACGTGGCACCCAAACAAAATTGGCGTCCTTTTTTTCCCCCACAAATAGAGCTTTCTTTTGGTGGTATTTGATCGCCCGTGCGGTTTTTATTTTTTGCGTTATAATGTAAAAAAGAGCGACAATTTAAAAATATATATATATTTTTTACTTGTTGCTATAATAAATATCCCATTTTTTATTTTTTTTATATATTTTTTTTTTCTCAGTTAAGGCCGATACGTATTCTTCTACATATTTTTGTAAGAAAAAAAAAAAATCACAATAAGTGACTGCTTTGCGCAAAAGTTATAGCACCTACAAAATAGGGGACATAATTATGATTTTTTTTTTTATATTTTTTTTTTACTAGTAATGGCGGCGATCTGCGATTTTTATTGGGACTGCGATATTGCGACGGACACATCGGACACTTTTGACACATTTTTGGCGCCATTCACATTTATACAGCGACCAGTGCTATAAAAATGCACTAATTACTGTATAAATGTGACTGGCATTGAAGGGGTTAACACTAGGGGGTGAGGAAGGGGTTAAATGTATTGCCTGGGTGTGTTCTAACTGTGTGGGGGGAGGGGGGTGACTGGGGGAGGTGATCGATGCTGTCTCCCTATGTACAAGAGAAACAGCATCTGTCACCTCACTGACAGGACGTGAAGCTCTGTGTTTACACTCAGAGCTCCACGTCCCTGCTCTCTCACCGACGATCGCGTGTACCTGACGGACATCGCGGCCGCCGGGTACACGCATCGGATCCTCGGTGATGCGTCGGGACTGTTTTTCCCCGCCGCGCGCCACCCTGTGGCGCGCGCGGGGAATTACAAGCACATCACGTCCAAAGACGTGACCCCGTCGCCTCAGGTCCGCGCTGTTCACGTATTCTGTTAATAGCGCGGACCTGAAGTGGTTAAGTTCCACGGAAAGCGCATTCCACAACATAGCACCCCGACTCTGAAGTCGTTTGCCTCCCATGGAAGAAAGACCGATGGACTTGTGTACACACGATAGGATTAGCCAACATAGGACACTTGTTGCCGGAAAGTTTGTCGGTTCTCACAGCGAACATTTGTCCGATGAAAAAGTTTGTCCGATGAAGCGTACACACGGTTGGATTGTCTGCAAAAACAGGTCCATCGGAGGTTTGTTGTCAAAAACTCCAATCGTGTGTATGGGCCTTTAGTTTGATTTCAATTTATTCAGAGGATTATGAATAGATATTATATCAGGCAGTTATATCGATGGTAATTCTAAAATATCTTTTAATGATTTGTAAATTTAAACATAAAGAATGTGCTTTTTCGTATTTGATATTAAAATCATTGTCCTCTATAGGATATGAGCGTTACTGTGCCATGAGAGCAGATCCATCCCTCTGCTTCTTGGAGAAGGTGGGGAAGCCGGATGAGAGTTCCTTGTCTGCTGATGGAGTTCACGATGTCAGTCATGACCTGGTAGAAAGGTAGGTGACCAAGTTTGTACATGTGACACGTTTGGGTCAGAACAAATTGATTAGTATTAGGGCTGTGCAAATTAACTTTTAATTAATCGATTAATCTTTAATTTTTTTGATCGATCAAAATATCTTTGATCGATTAAAATTCTTTTGATTGGTATTCGCCTCTCCGCCGGCTTCTGGGCCTTCAGGGAGTTCCGTTGGAGATCCAGTAACGTCATGGACACCAGCGGGGCTTGCAGTGTCCTTCTGAAGGGCTCCTTTGCTGTGCCTTCATATCTGCATGTCGGCGGGACCTTATTATCTGCCACACGCAATGGCTGTTACACTTCCCTCTATCACTTCCTTCTATCAACCTGGGATTCTACAACCATCCACTGGGAGTTGTGATAGTTCCCTTCATGGGACAGCTACATGCCGATGGACTGATGTTAACCCCTCCTCACCTGGATTCAGCAGTGGTATCGTTGTACACATTTTTATACTAGTATCATACTTGACTACATGTTTTTATGACTGCTTCTGGTACCGTACTCGCACCACTTTTACAGTTTATGTAGCTAGATCGGTTTTATCTCCAGTGCCAAATTTATTTTGTTACCTACTTGAAGACTATAAAAGTTTTAATGCTATTCCCATCGAGCGTTGCCTTTGTGTTTTTTGCATCCTATCTATTTTTCCAGTGGTTGGTAGCTGCACTGGGAATCAGCCTGCAAGGAGATCGGCTAAAAGTAGTTGGATCTGTATGTGCGTTATAATTAATCGAAATTAGTCGATTAATCGATTAAAATAAAAAACGATTAATCGAACACAAAAATTTTGATCAGTAACAGCCCTAATTAGTATGTGTGTGTTTTATGACTTGTAAATGCTGCATCTTTGCATATATAAAAGTAAAATAATGCATCCATATAGTCAAATCGTGTATTTTTTTTTTTGTACAGATCTGGCACAGAGAAAGAAGATAATAACGAGGACAAACAGGAGGCACAGCAGGAGGTGAGAAGGGTGCATCAGCTCATGTCCCCCAATACACGTTGTAAACCTAAACAAATGCCGCAAACTATGCCCTGGGTTGGGATTAAAATCTGAAGTCAATAATTTTTTCAAACATTCGTAAAGTGCTATATACAAATACCCCATCTTTGAGAGGACTTTTCAGTGTGTGTGTGTATGTACATCCCATCTCACGATAGGATCAGGACCAGCAAGTTAATGTGGGGCACCCAAGTATAGGCTCCATTTGGGAGACTTTTAAAGCATTCCTGAAAAGGGCTTTTCAGTTCTAAAATTCAAGCCATCAAAAGGCAACAGCTGCCCAGGGTGAACAGGTGGCACAGCTGGTTAGTTGCTTTGAAGACCCAATTAATACTTGACCCTTCAGATGCAAATAGGGTTGACTTGCTGCCCAGGAAGTCAAGTCTGGCCGTGGATTGGCTAGATTTGCTAGATTTATGGCAGCGCAGCCATTGGCTGCCAAGGGACCCCAGATGACCAGGATTGGGGCCACTGTGTGCAAAACAAGCTGCACAGTGGAAGCAAGTGTAACATATTTGTTGTTTTTTTATTTTATTTCTTTAAACAGGAACCTTTTAGTGTCCCTTTAACTATATACATTCCATTACTCCCTTAACAGTGGAGGTATTATAAGCAACGACCAACCTGTTCCCTAAGTCAAAGGCACCAGGGGAGGATGGGATACCAACTGAAGTATACAAGTTGTATGCTGAGACATTATTCCATCTACTTCAAGTGTTTAATGAAGTGAGAGAGATACAGACTGCCTTTAAACATGACTAGGGCAAGTATTGTACCACTGTTAAAACCTGAAAAGGATCCCTTAAACCCGGGCTCATATAGGCTTATTTCGCTCTTGCAGAACGATATTAAAATCCTGGAAAAAGTTTTGGTTCTGAGGCTAAATAAATTCATAGCTTCAATTTTACATTCTGATCAGGCTGGTTTTATGCCCATAAAATATAGCGCCATCAATCTACAATCTAGGGCTGATAATTGGGGTGATAGGGCACTTGTCAGTTGACGCCCATAAAGCCTTTGGCAGCATTGAATGGGCATATCTGTGGGCTGTAATGCGCAAGTCTGGATTTGGGCAGTTGTTTATCTTCTGGGTCCAACTCCTTTACCAGGACCCTAAGGTGGTTGTTGGGGAGGCGTGAAAATGTCCCCCAGTTTCGTCCTGCATAGGGGCACTAGGCAGGGATGCCCCCTGTCTCCACTCCTTTTCGCCATCGCAATCGAGCCTATGGCAGCACCTACTAGACCGAATCCAAATATCCATGGCTTTGAATCGGGGCCTCTTCATGAAAAACGTATGGTATACACGGACAACACTATGCTGTTGTTGGGAGACACCACCCTCTCCCTTATAGAGGCCATGATAGTAATAACTGAATTTGGATTCTACTCGGGACCGGTCATCAATTGGTCCAAGTCTTCCCTTATGCCATTGGATAAAGCCTCAGATGCCTTCTCGGTAATGGCAACCAATATACCCATTTCATCCAAGTTCAAGTATCTGGGTATTCAAATAACCCCCAACCCTCTGGATTATCTATGCCTTAACCTAACGCCTCTTCTTACTAGATTTCATGATAAGGTTAAGATATGGTCTTTAGTAGGACGGACCAATTTAAAGATGATCCTTCTGCACCAATTATTGTATATTCTTATTAACTCCCCGGTAGTTATTGATTTGTAAGTGTTTCACATTATAAATTACAATTTTCTCTCCCTCGCTTGTCAGTCTAAAAAACCCAGGGTAAAACTAGAGCAATTTCAGAGGCCTAAATATCTCCGCTGGGATTTCATATCCCCGGACCGGTAAATCGGCTATACGATGTGTCACAGTGAGAGATTGCGGCACTCAAGGTCAGCGGGACCGGGGGGTATGGGGAAGAGGGTCCAGTGTAAGTTCTGTAAAGATGGACTTGCCCTTTAATGCTGTTTTCAGAGCACTGACAGGTCTGAACCAGTCTTGGTATATTGTTCCAATATATTGCTTAGGGGATGAGGAGGAAGTGTGTATGTAGTTTTGCCTTTGCCCAGAATTCCCCTTTTATGGTGGACCAATCATCAAACATTAAGAATCTTACGGAAATTGATTAAAAAAAGTTCTAGTCAATGTTTCCAACTCTCCAGGATGAACTACGGCTTAAAGCTTCTCCCATGTTTGAAGGCTGCTAGGCACACAATTTCTGCTAAAAGGGTTGAAAAACCAATCTGACCTCTTAAATGACCCCTCAGTATCAATCCTGTGACCGTATGAGCAGCACTTTCTCCAGGAAGACTAAACAGTCCTGATAGTGTTTATTTATCCATCCCCAGCAAGACTGTTAGCTTTATGTTCAGACAGCAGCTTATTTATTGATGGAGTATATTTTCCAGGCATGGATTATGTTATATTTTTAACTGTTATATGTAGGTTTTAGAGGAAAACACAAAAGTCAAGGAGAACACAGAGGAGCAGGTGGACGAGGAAAGCAGTACAGGTGAGAATATGAGCAGTGACCACATCTGTTGTCGCCATTGTTTTTGGCTAGTAGAGTGGTCAGTAGTTTTATCACATGATGCATATCATTTGTTTCTTGCTTTTTTTTGTTGCCATGCTCCTGTTGCTCACGTTTCCTGTGATGTCTGAAGCCCAGGATAGCCCTGAATCAGACAAACTCTTGTGGCCCGTTGCCTCAGCCTTGACTGCAAGACTGCGAAGACTAATAACTGTATACCAACGCTGCAACCGCAAGGAGTTATCACGGCCAGAGATTTTGGCTCCCACCAACCACAACTATTGGCTGCAAGATGAGATGGTCAGGAGGGTAGAGATGGACCCCATCATGAAAGAAATGCAGAAAAGGTATGGGTTTGTTTTCTTCTACTTGTCAGAGACTAGCGCATATTAAAGCTGTCATTTTTCTACTGTGTACTATAGAATAAAAGTAGATTGTAAAATGAAAGTTGAAGTCTGATGGGCATCAAGTTTTCCTTTACTTGAGCATTGATGAATCTTAGGCTGCATTCACATCTAGGCGACAAGTAACGCCGTGTACGCGGCTTTACTTGCCGCGATTCGATTAATTTTTTTTTTTTTAACAAATTCTCTCCATTGATGTCTATGGCCGAACGCCAATGTCGCCTGAAAAAAAGGGTCCGGGACTTTTTTTCAGGCGTATGGCATTTCAGAGATGTGAACCATCTCTATAGACATCAATGGAAATTCGCCCCTCCAGCGGCACGAGCGTCGGGCGTTTTGTCGCCTAGATGTTAATGGAGCCTTAAAGCGGTTGTAAACCACTGCTGATAAAAAAAAAAACACCTGGAAGGCAATGCCATATTGGGCTAGTATGCATCACATACTAGCGCACTATGGAATACTTACCTTAGAACAAAGCTGTCCCGCAGTGCGCTGTCACTGCTGAGAGGACTGACATCTTCCCCGGTCTTTCTTCTGGGTTCACGCGCTCCGGCTGTGTCATTGACCGGAGCTGCGATGATGTCACTCCTACGCATGTGAGCATTCCGATTCCAGCACAAAGCTCTGAAGTTCCGTTAAGGTATACCCAACCTTCAGAGTGCATGTGCCAGTGGGGTCATTGGCTGTATGCAAGGTGAATGTCTCCTAAACAGTGCACAATTAGGAGATCTACATTTTTGCCTTTAAGTAAGCCTTATTGTAGGCTTACCTGTAGGTAAAAATAACAAATCGTATATAACACATTTATTTGCATAAATATGGATCCAATGGTCTTGGCAGCTTTTGACCTGAAATGTTCATGCTCATCCATGACTCCTAAAAGTTGTTAATCACTATAGATAGGTCAGCCCTTTTCAACCAGGATGCCTTTTGAGTATTTCAGGGGTGCCATGGCAAAATTCCAAAAAATTAAGCCACTGAATTTTATTGTGCAGCAAATACAACCTTGGGCATCATGTGGCCCATTGGCTTCCTAACAACCAATGTCATCATAGGTTGATAAGGAGGGCATCAGGGACCTGAGGATGTTCGTGTTTGTACCCCCCCCTGACAGCACTGAGGTCACATTTAGCTGAACGAAGGAGAGAAATTGAGAGAAAATAAATGCTGCAATACTGGTCAGTAACGCTGTGCAAAATTATTTTGCTTCGTAAAAATCCCCTCTTATGTTGGGTGTCCTACAGTGTAGAGACCGCTGCATGTGTAAAACTATATAAGTTTACATTTTAGAATGGGGTGCCTTGTGTGCAGGACTATAAAGGTTGAAAAACACCTCAGAGAGGGCATATTTTAATTTTTTAAATGTAGCTTTGTTATTGCCCTTCCTAAAGAAAAAAAACATTCAGGGGCAAATTCTTGCCTGAATTCGCACCTGAACCGGACCGAAAAACGAAGAGGACCCTTTTTGAAACCACACCGTTGAGAGCTGGTCACCATGCGAATTGGATGTGGTTTAAAGCACATTCAGTTTGCATATATGGGAACCCAAGCCTCAGTGAAAGGTGAAGCCTGCTGGGCTGTTTAAGCTTCTTGTGTGTTCGATCATGTTTGTTCCAATTGTAACATCATCCCCCGCCATCATTTTTGGTCTTTCCACTTGGGAGTTTTGGGTGTCCTCCCCGAGACTATAAGAAAGTCAGGCGGTAACTATTCAGCATTTACCAACCACTTTAAAAACACAGTTGAAAAGGATACACTTAAAATAATTAATTTTGATTAGATGGGTAAATAGATAGATATATATATTTTAATATTGCTTGTATTATAAATAGGGGTATCTGGCCATCTTGGCTGTGGCAGCTTGAGATACAGAACTATAAAATACCTTTTTAGATTACTTATTGATTTATGTAGTATTTATCTTAATTGGTGTATTCTGTAAATATATATATATATATGTTATAAATTAAATGAAGCAATTATCTGCTGTTTTCTAATCTTTGTTTTTCCATGACCTTTGCCAGTACAGGGTATTCCTTCCTAATGCTACACGCACTAACTTGTTGTATTGAAGTCCTTTAGCTGATCCTTGTGAGGGTATCACATTTATGTATGAAAGTATCTCCTCCTTATAATCTGAGACTGACCCCCCCACATTTTTTTTTTCAATGCCTGCCTTCCACTAGCATATGCTCTTTCCATTGTAGTTGCACGTTCTATATTTTAAAGAGTAATCCGTCATTTTTTTCCAAGTAGCAATTGCATTTTCCTCTTTTGGCTTCAGTTTATTGGTATAGATGTTAGGATTTGGCATATACCACATTTTGCAAAATGCTTTTGAAAGCCGATTGGTATTAAATATCCTGTATAACGTCAAGCTGCCTTTCCCAGATTAAAGGTTACACATCTGTTTTATTTCCCAGGTGGACCAGAAGGGAGCAGGCTGACTTCTATCGAACAGTGTCCTCTTTTGGAGTCATCTATGACGCAGATAAGAAGTGTTTCGATTGGACACAGTTCCGTGCACTGTCCCGTCTTGATAAAAAGACCGACGAGAGCTTAGAAAAATACTTCCACAGCTTTGTGGCCATGTGCCGAAATGTGTGCCGACTCCCCCTCAGAAAAGATGATGGTAAGAGAAATAAGTCGATATTACTTTTGAAAAAAACAAAGTGTGGCGCTAAATAAAAGAAAAACCCAATGAGTGAGTCTTTGGTATGCGATTCACAATGTCAATGATTCAAGTGAACTTAGGTCCGTGATAAACTTCAATTCATCAGATGAGAGTGATACACATGTGATTGATAGATGATCCGTCACCAAATAAGTAAAAATGATTAAGCTTACCAGAAGTATCAGACCCAAATAAGTATATACTCATCAGGTCATTTGAGCTTAAATAAAACCAGGGATCCAAATGTTCTCCAGTATTGGAAAAATCAGTGAGCCTCCTGGGACATCATAATGGGTAATAAGATGATTCCACACAGGACCAGTTGAATAGTGCAAGTAAAGATGTTAAACACCCATGGTTTCACATAATGCAGATAGGGAAAAAGGAATAAAGGTGCACATAGCTTGATTCTGTATTTGAAATTGGCGGTATTTAATAAAAAAGGTTTTACACTTACATTTAAGAAGGATAAAACAAGCGCTTAAAATAAGTCCGGCAGTGGGGTCAGTGTGGTATCCCGACGCGTTTCGTTCAATAGAACATCATCTGAGGCCCCAGATGATCTATTGAATGAAACGCAAAAAAACAGAGCTTTCTTTTGGTGGTATTTAGTCACCACTGGGATTTTTTGTTTTTTGCTAAAGAAAAGACAGAATTTTTATTTTTTTATTTATTTTTAGTTTCTGTCATAAAAAAAATTCTCCTTCGCTGATGGGCACCGATATGCAACACTGATGGGGCTGCAGTAATGAGTGCCCCTTATTATCTGTGTACATGTCCCCTGCCGGGTTGCCAGTTACCAGCTTTTCTTTCCACGTGCGGAACGTACTGCCGATAACCAACAAGTCTGTTTACATTGTGATCAGCTGTGATTGGACACAACTGATCACATGGTAAAGGACTGTTGTGACTGGCCCTTTACCGCGATTACAGAGCACTCTGGATGTGCGCCCCAGGGGTCACATGGGGGGGGGGGGATTCCTGGATGATGTCCATGGACACCCTGTCAGAACAAGAGAGCCGCGCTCTAGCCATCTTTTAGCTATAGCACAGTAAGGAAGTGATTAAAGAGGAAGTAAACCCTGCTGGGTATTGCTTCCTCTTTGTTTCCCTGCAAAGGTAAAGCATAATGAGCTACTATGCATTGCATAGTAGCCCATTATGTGACACTTCCCTGCAGGAGAAGCCTGCGATATCCCCATCTTCCTCGCGAGTAGCGAGTGGCTATTCTTCACCCCTCTTCTTTCCGGGGCTGCTAACTACGGCTCTGTGAGTGGCCAGAGTCACGTGACGTCACTCCCGCGCACATACACAGCCTCCACTTAAGGCATGACTCAAGTTAGAAAGGGCACAGCGTATTCTTCTACCTATTTTTGGTAAAAAAAAATTGCAATAATCGTTTATCGGTTGGTTTGCGCAAAATTTATAGTGTTTATAAAATAGGGGATAGTTTTACTGCATTTTTATTAAATTTTTAGTTTTTTACTACTAATTGCGGCGACACTTGGCGGACACTTCGGACAATTTTGACACATTTTTGGGACCATTGTCATTTTCACAGCAAAAAATGCATTTAAAATGCATTGTTTATTGTGAAAATGACAATTGCAGTTTGGGAGTTATCCACAAGGGGGCGCTGAATGGGTTATGTGTGAGCTAATGTGTTTATAACTGTAGGGGGGTGTGGCTGTAGGTGTGACGTCATCGACTGTATCCTTATAACAGGGATCACATGATCGATGACGCTGCCAGAGGCTCTCCCCGTTCTTCAGCTCCAGGGATCGATCGCGGTAGTCCAGTGGCGATCGGGTCCGCTGCCCCGTCGCTTCGGACCGGGTCGCGGTCGCGTGCATGTGCCCAGCTGTGCCATTATATGTGCAGGAGGCGGTCCTTAAGTGGTTAAGTTATACAAATTTACAATATTAAAAACATTGATGAAACATTTTTAAATACGTGGGTGCTCGAGGTGCAGAAGGCCCGACGCGTTTCTTAATGCTGTTTGTCTCTTCGCCCCGGGGCTAGTATCCAGACCAGGATCACACTGTACAATATTAATAAAATAAAAATCATTTTAACCGCTTGCCGACCAGCCGCCGCAGTAATACGGCGGCAGGTCGGCACGGGTGCGCGAGAGCCCGTAGCTCTACGTCGCCACCTTCGACGGCCACTAGGGGGCGCGTGCGCGCCGCCGGCGGCCCGCGCGCGCGCCCCCCGCTCGCCCCCGAGTCCCGTGCGTGTGCCCGGCGGGCACGATCGCCGCCGGGCACACGCGATCGCTCGTTACAGAGCGGGGAACGGGAGCTGTGTGTGTAAACACACAGCGCTCGTTCCTGTCAGCGGGGGAAACGCTGATTTCCTGTTCATACAATGTATGAACGGAAGATCAGTGATTCCCCCTAGTAAGTCCACCCCCCCATACAGTTAGAACACAAATAGGAACACACTTAACCCCTTCCCCGCCCCCTAGTGTTAACCCCTTCACTGCCAATGGCATTTTTATAGTAATCCAATGCATTTTTATAGCATTGATCGCTAAAAAAATGCCAATGGTCCCAAAAATGTGTCAAAAGTGTCCGAAGTGTCCGCCATAAGGTCGCAGTACTGAAAAAAAAACGCTGATCGCCGCCATTACTCCATAACTTTTGCGCAAACCAATCAATAAACGCTAATTGCAATTTTTTTTTACGAAAAATATGTAGAAGAATACGTATCGGCCTAAACTGAGGAAATTTTTTTTTTTTTATATATATATATATATATTTTTGGGGGATATTTATTACAGAAAAAAAGTAAAAAATATTGCATTTTTTTCAAAATAGTCGCTCTGTTTTTGTTTATAGCGCAAAAAATAAAAACCGCAGAGATGATCAAATACCACCAAAAGAAAGCTCTATTTGTGGGAAAAAAAGGACGCCAATTTTGTTTGGGAGCCACGTCGCATGACCACGCAATTGTCAGTTAAAGCGACGCAGTGCAGAATCGCAAAAAGTGCTCTGGTCTTTGGACAGCAATATGGTCCGGGGCTGAAGTGGTTAAACAAACTATATATATATATCAATATTGTCTGCACAAAATGGTCAACAGAGACATAACAATCACACAGTGTGAAAATCATACCCAATTACATCATCATGAAAATTTGTGATTGGACCGGCGGTAACTCCTGTGTCCTAGTGGCGCAGAAAATACTTCCGCGTCGCTACCTCTGATGGTTCGCCGGTCCAACGACGAATTTTCATGATGATGTGATTGGGTATGATATTCACACTGTGTGATTGTTTTGTTTTTTCTGTTGACCATTTTGTGCAGACGATTAATATTGATATGTATAGTTTGTTTAAAATGTTTTTTGTTTTATTTATATTGTACAGTGTGACCCTGGTCTGGATACTAGCCCTGGGGCGAAGGACGAACAGCGTCCCAAAACGCGTCGGGCCTTCTGGACTTCCTCTCGGGCACCCACCTATTTTTGCATCATCAATTTTTCTTAATATTGTAATTTTGTATATTTTATATAACTTTTTAATCTTTATTCATTTAGTATTTGTTGTTGCCTTAAAAGTCCCAAACTTGTGGGGGTTCTTCCTCTTCACAATTGACTTTAGGGATGTTGGCAGCTAAATAGGTCTGCTTTGATGTTCATTCTTGTATTCTTATTAAATATTAATGAATAATGACATCTGCTGTGCATTCATTTCTGCAGGCTCTGCTGATCCCTCCATTTACTTAGACCCAATAACGGAAGAACGTGCAGCAAGAACTTTGTATCGAATAGAACTTCTTCGCAAAGTTCGAGAACAGGTTCTGAGGCACCCACAGCTTAATGAGAGGCTTAAACTATGTAGGCCTAGCCTTTACCTTCCTGTGTGGTGGGAATGTGGTAAACACGATAGAGACCTTCTAATAGGCACGGCCAAGCATGGGCTAAGCCGTACGGATTACTACATCATGAATGATACTCAGCTGTCTTTTTTGGATGCCTATAGGAATTACTCTCAGCATAAGAGAAGCAGCAGCGAAAATATGTGTTGCCATTACCAGATGGGCTCCAAGATGTATGAACCTGCTACTTGCCACTTGGAGAGGACATTTGATTCTACAAAGGTGGAGACTGAAAATGAGATTAAAATTGAAGCTGTGGAAGAGCCCATCGCAAGGCCTGACTGCAGTCCTAAAAATGGTGGCAATTTCTCCTCCCGAGTTGGCGAGATGATGACCAACAATCACGATGAGTGCTCTTTACCTGATGCGCTCATCTGCATGATGTATGACAAGAAATCTTGCAACAGCTCTCTTCTTCAAGCCAGCACTAGTGAACAGAGCTCCCTTGCTCAGGAACGTTTTCTAGGCTTAGAGGAAAAGTCTGAGCCAAATGACTACTCTCTCAATAAGACCAAGGTGGACAACCTATCACAAAGTGAGGAGCCTGTTTCTAGAGACTGTTTCCTGGGAACCAGTGAACAGGAGGATCCTTTGGAAGTCCAAGAGAGCAACCTGGGCAAACCATTTAACAGCAGCGAAAACCATATCAGCTTGTCGGTAGAGGAGGATGAACAGCCAAGTATTGGGCAGAGGGGCACAAAAACTTTAAATGATAACCATTTTTGTACTGATCTCGGCCAAACTGCTGAGCAGTCCCTGGGCCTGGATCTGGAGTTTTTGGACAAAACATTTGTACATTCAACTCTGAGCCCCAGTCTCAATGAGGACAAAGATTGCATATTGAGAGACGGTCCAGACAGTCCAAACTGCAGCCATCTTCCAGTCGAAGAAAAAGAGGAATGGGGAGCCGAGCTGCAAGAAATTAAAGATGACCCCATTGTAAAATGGCAGAAGGAACTAGATGACATGAAGGATCTTGCTTTGGAAGAAACTTCTGAAGAGCACAAAGTAAAGGACTTGAGTGTTCATAGTGAGGTCTTGGAGCTAGACCAGGATTGTGTTGTTCATCCCTTAGACAGCAAAGACTCCTTGGAGTTGGGACACAAAACGAGTCAAATGCTTTCTGGCCTCCTAAAGCAAAGCACTGAAGAGTTGAGAGCTAAAGTCTCAGATGAAAAACTGGCTGAGGGATCCCCATCTACTTCTGATGGAAAATTAAAAATGGAAGACTGTGAAGTTAAGAAGGAGAATGTGGAGGAGGAATGCACTTGTAAAGGTAAGTAATCGGCAAAGGATTAACTTTTTACAAAATTGTGTGTTATGAATGGGGACGTGATTTAATCACATAACACATTTGTATTTTTGTGTACGTGTTCTGTGTTTTATGTTTTGGGCTTAGTCGTGACTGCTCTGTAGTATTAAAAAAAAATGAACATAGTGTGGCACTCGAGGCAGAAATGGGGCACAGATTGGTACAGCTCTATTTATTAATGCGTCATTAAATGTGCACCAAAGCGAGAACTAGGAAATAGGGGTACAAGTAGCCATGGTGATGGGAGGAGAGAGCAGAGTGACAGAGAGATGAGCTGATCAGTCTGCTGCTTCTCCTTTCACTGTCTAGTCACAGGCTGGATGAGAAATAAGACCTGAGTGTTACTGCACTGCAGCAGAGGAAAGTCTGATCTTTTGCCTTGCATATCAAGGATGTGCAGTGTGGCAGAGCTGTGTAAATCTCTGGACAGTAATACAAGTCCTTTGGCAGGTAAAACGGCACCTTTATCTGTGTATTTAGCAGTTTGTCTGGAGTTCAGTTTAAATGTTTTTGAAGCGTATGATATGTTTGGTCCCATGCAGTAAATATAAAAATGTAATTAAGTACAGGAAATGTTTTAACCACTTAAGACCCGGACCAATATGCAGGGAAAGAACCCTTTTTGTGATTCGGCACTTCGTTGCTTTAACTGACAATTGCACGGTCATTCGACATGGCTCCCATACAAAAAAGCTTTTTTTTTGGTGGTATTTGATCACCTTTGGGGTTTTTATTTTTTGCGCTATAAACAAAAAATAGAGTGACAATTTTAAAAAAATGCAACATTTTTTACTTTTTGCTTTAATAAATATCCCCAAAAAATATTTATAAAAAAACTTTATTTTTTCCTCAGTTTAGGCCGATACATATTTGTCTACCTATTTTTGGTAAAAAAAAATTATAGCATTTACAAAATAGGGGATAGTTTTATGGCATTTTTATTTATTTTTTTACTAGTAATGGCGGCGATCAGCGATTTATTTTTATTTTTTATTTTTTTGTGACTGCGACATTATGGCGGACACATCAGACACTTTTGACACATTTTTGGGACCATTGTCATTTTCACAGCAAAAAGTGCTATTAAAATGCACTGATACTGTGAAAATGACAATGGCAGTGAATGGGTTAACCACTAGGGGGCGCTAAGGGGTTAAGTGTGCCCTAAGGGAGTGATTCTTACTGTAGGGGGGCATGGATGGACGTGTGACGTCACTGATCGTTGTTCCCTATAACAGGGAACAGAGGATCAGTGACAAGCCACAGAGAAGAATGGGGAAGGTGTGTTTACACTCACCTCTCCCTGTTCTTCAGCTACTGTGACCCGATCGCTGGACACCGGCGGCGATCGGGTCCCGCGGGCGCGGTCACGGAGGACAGGACTGGGTCATGAGTGCACCGCAGTGCCATTCTGCAGATGTAAATAGTCGTGCGGCGGTTAAAGTGGATGTAAACTCAAATATTTTTTTTTTGCTGGCACAATGTAGAGTATAAGATTTCCTATCATCTGTGCCCAGTCTTGCCACACAGAGTTAATTCAGCTCTGAGCAACTTTGTCAAATCCTCTCCCTTGCTTTGAATGACAGGTTATTTACATATCTCATGCACTAGCCTGAGACGGGCATTATTTTTTAATCCCCACCCACACTCCTTTTCTGAAGTCATGTGGTTGCTTTTCTGGATTTTGACTGGATGTTCGTGATCATAGCAGAATTCGGTGTAAAAAATACAAAATAGAAAATGCATGTTGACAAGGGGAGTGTAGAGGTGTGTGGGAGTCTACTGACCTCACGACTCCACCCACCAAGTTCAAGACAACAGACCCACCCACAGAATCTGCAGTTTTTCAGTTCTTATAACAGACAGAGGGGAGACATTTGACAGGTACGGATACATGCAGGAGGTGTCTATAGCCTTATAGATCAGCACTATGGCAGTAGTTTAGAAAGGATGGCCGGATTCACAAAGCACTTGCGTCGACGTATCTCCAGATACGCCGTGTTAGTGAAAATATGCGCCGTTGTATCTGTACACCAGACGCACAAACTAAGATACGCCTAAAAACAGACTTCATCCCACCGACGTAACTTGCCTACGCCAATGTAGAGTGGGCGCATATTTACGCTGAACGCATGTGGTGCTCCCATTGATTTTCTTTTCAAATATACAAATGAGGGAGATACGGCGATTCACAATGTACTTGCGCCCGGCGCATGATATACGCGGTTTAGGGAAGTTTTACGTCCGGCGTAAAGTTATTCCCCATAGACGAGGCGCAACTGATGCAAAGGTATGGACCAGAGAACACAAGCCTACGTATTTTACGTTGGACGTCTGTGAATTCGGGCCGACGTGGGTCTGGCTGGGCGTAGGTTACGTTAACGGCGTACACAATGACCCAGCGTATCTTAGGCAGTTGTTCCGACGAGGTTGTGCACATGCGCACAGGGATACGTCCACGTCTCGACGCATGCGCAGTTCTTTTTTAGTACTTGTCTGGCGCCCGGCCCATGATTTGCATGGGGTCTCGCTTCATTAGCATGGATCAAGCCCACTTCCACCTACGTCGGCTTACGCCTACAAAATATACGCCACCCTGGTGCACTGTTGGGAGCATTTGATTTGTGAATTCCATGCTTGCCTCTCTGCGTCTGCGTCTGCGTTGCGTAAAAGAGATACGCTACGGCGGCATAAATGTGCGCAGATGTCTGTGAATCGGGCAGATGCGAGTGGGTTTACATTCACTTTAATTATTGTACAAATGTGGAAGAAATATTACTGAAAATTTAGTTGGGCACAAATAATTACCGGTATCCAGAATTCATTGGGTGCCTTGAGTTGCACAGACAGTTCCTCCTTTCAGATACAGTAAATAAGATCATCTGATTTGTCATTTCTGGTTGTACTCCGGCCAGATGTCATTGATCCTTCTCTGGGCATTCCCTGCTCTACTTTGCAAAATTCCAAATACTTGCTCATAGCATACTTTAACCCTTTCTCTGCTAGGCTCTGTGCTCCAATCCTTAAACTCAGGTAGTCTTGATACATTTTTGAAATTTTTTCCATTGCTTTTTTTTTTCACTTACAGCTTTTAGAGTTTAATAACCCCCATAACATACATTTTCTAAAAGAAAATGACCAATAGTATAAAAAAGAAGGTGCTAGTGACTACTAGGCCCCTTGATTATTAGTGGACACAAAACCGCACAATTTACGAAATGGATATAAAAAATAAATGTACAAAATTGCTGCTAAAATCCTACTAAATATAAAAGCTAAAACTGTATTGAGGTAACAAATATTTGCATTTTTTATTTTATTTTTTTATTTAGCAAATTGGTCAAAATCAAAGGTATGCAAAATTGTAATTTAACTTAATCTGAAGGTTATCATTTTTCACTTACAGCTTTTAGGGTTTAAAAAAAAACCGATACATTTTCTAAAAGCACATGTCCTGTAGATTTAGGCTCCATGCACATTGGACGCTAAAATATTATTATAAAAACGCAAGTAGCTTTAAAGTGAGTCTTTCAACCTTTTTAAGGTTTTTGCAATAGTGTTTATTAGTGTTTTTCTGCATTTTTTTTTTTTTTTTTTTTTCAATGGATCAAAAACTAGGGTTGTCCCGATACCACTTTTTTTTAGGACCAAGTACAAGTACCGATACTTTTTTTAAATGTGTCCCCAAATGCAGCCATGTCCCCCACATATTGCAGCCATGTCCCCCACATATTGCAGCCATGTCCCCCACATATTGCAGCCATGTCCCCCACATATTGCAGCCATGTCCCCCACATATTGCAGCCATGTCCCCCACATATTGCAGCCATGTCCCCCACATATTGCAGCCATGTCCCCCACATATTGCAGCCATGTCCCCCACATATTGCAGCCATGTCCCCCACATATTGCAGCCATGTCCCCCACATATTGCAGCCATGTCCCCCACATATTGCAGCCATGTCCCCCCACATATTGCAGCCATGTCCCCCCCCCCACATATTGCAGCCATGTCCCCCCCCCCCACATATTGCAGCCATGTCCCCCCCCCCACATATTGCAGCCATGTCCCCCCCCCCACATATTGCAGCCATGTCCCCCCCCCCCCACATATTGCAGCCATGTCCCCCCCCCACATATTGCAGCCATGTCCCCCCCCCCCACATATTGCAGCCATGTCCCCCCCCCCCCACATATATTGCAGCCATGTCCTGTCCCCCACGTATATTGCAGCCATGTCCTGTCCCCCACGTATATTGCAGCCATGTCCTGTCCCCCACGTATATTGCAGCCATGTCCTGTCCCCCACGTATATTGCAGCCATGTCCTGTCCCCCACATATATTGCAGCCATGTCCTGTCCATGTCCTGTCCCCCATACCTGTAGTAGATGCCGCCGCCGCTGCTGCCGGGTTAATCCCTGTGCAATACAGCGCGCATTACAAGCTTTCGTTTGTATACTTGTAATGCCCGCCTCGCCATGTATAGACACTCCCCTTCCCTGTCCAATCCCGAGCAAGAGGGAGTGTCTATACACGGATCCGTGCATAGACACTCCCCCTTGTTTGGGATTGGACAGATCCATCCAATCCCGAGAAGGGGAGTGTCTATACATGGCAAGGCGGGCATTACAAGTATACAAACGAAAGCTTGTAATGCGCGCTGTATTGCACGGGGATTAACGTGGCGGTTTGCGGCTGTGGCGGCGGGGGGGGGGGCAAGTATTCTATTTAGGTATCGGGGGTATTTTACTAGTATCGGTATCGGGACAACCCTATCAAAAACTTTAAATGTTGGTGAGCCACGTTTTTAAGCATTTATCAGCATTTATGAGCATTTGGCATTTTTTGTGGTCAGAAAAAACGACTCCTGAACGCGATTTTAGGGCATTCAGAAAACAGCCCATAAACTCCACTGCTGATAAACGTCCAAAAACACCTATGTGTGACTGGACACATAGGATAACATAAAGTGGAGTTTATGGGCTTTTTTTTTTAAAAAAAGCCAAAACTACAAAAAACGTTCGTTTGAGCTCCAGTGTGCATGGAGCCTTAATAAAAATGGGGCTGCTGATTTTTTTTATCCGCAATGCACTTTGACCCTGGGACTTTTTTTTTCTTCTCTTTTGTGTGTACGCACCAGAAGACGCCAAGAATTATGGCAGAGCTTGGATATGGAAGGCAGAACTTGCAGGTTAGAATCAATTCTGCTGGGCATAAGATAAGGTTGAGTTGAAGTTGTTTCCAACATCAAAACCATATTTTGTTGCTTTCGATAGTGTGGGAACCTGTCAGGTTTGTGTTGCTGTCTGGATCCCTGCTGGGGGAGATTCACCCCCTGTCTGTCCCGGTGGCTATTTTCATTGTCATAAAAAGTAATGGAAACTTGTCCTAATGACAACTGTCCAAGAGGGAACACCATGGGACAGGAAGGAGCTGTTCTTCGTCAGACACCATGGACACAGCCAACAACTGCACAGGCATCAGGATTTAGATGATTGTGTGATTTCTGAATCAGCATCTCATTAACCACTTGCCAACCAGGCCAATTCTGACATTTCTCTCCTACATGTAAAAAAATCTGACATCTAGAAAATTACATAGAACCCCCCAAACATTTATATATGTTTTTTTAGCAGAGACCCTAGAGAATACAATGGCAGTCATTGCAACTTTTTATCTTGCATGGTATTTGCGCAGCAATTGTAAAAAACACGTTTTTTGGGGGAGAAAAAACAGTTTCATGCTTTAAAAATATTTTTTTTTTTAAGTTAGCCCAATTTTTTAGCATAATGTGAAAGATGAAGTTAAGCCAAGGAAATGGATACCCAACATGTCACGCTTCAAAATTGCACACGATCGTGGAATGGCGCCAAACTTCGGTACTTAAAAATCCCCATAGACGAAGCTTTAAAAAAATGTATTGGTTAGATGTTTTGAGTTGCAGAGGAGGTCTAGGGATATAATTATTGCTTCTTGTTCTTGCTCTAAAGTTTGCGGCAACACCTCACTTGTGTGGTTTGAACACCGTTTTCATATGTGGGTGGGACTTGCATATGCGGGCATTATGGGCATTTTTATTGTTAATTTTACTTAAAAACATTTATTTTGACACTTAAACCACTTAAGGACCCCCGCACGCACATATACGGCCACAGAATGGCTCGTACAGGCACAAGGGCGTAAATTTACGTCCCCGCCTTCGTGCGGTTTGGGGGTCCCATCGGGACCCCCTCCGCGGCGTGCGGGGGTCCCCCTGGCTCCGGGAGCGATCCGGGACGAGCGGGCGGATGTCCGTGTTTACCCGCCCCCCCGCGATCGCTCCCAGCCAATGCGCGCGCTCCCCCTTTGTGTCACTTCCTCCTCCTGTGTAAACACAGGAAGGGGGAAGTGATGTAATCTCCCATCGCAGCGGTATTTCCAACCGCTGCAATGGGAGAAACACCTTACAGTAAGTGTGCACCAACATTACACTGACACACACTCACATAGGCATACTTAACCCCTTGCGATCTGCCCCCCCACCCCCCCTGTCACAGTGTCACTGAATGCAGTGATCTAATCACTGCATTTAGTGTCAGTATGACAGGCAGTGTAAAATCAGTTAGTGTTAGGTTCAGGATAGCCCCCCCACCCCCCCTAATAAAGTTTTAACCCCCTGATCACTGCCCTAGTTAACCCTTTCACTCCCTATTGCCAGCGTCACTAAGCGATCATTTTTCTGATCGCTGTATTAGTGTTGCTTTTCCCGCTAGGTAGCTATTTTTTTTTATCGCGATTTTTTTTTTTTACTAAAGACATGTGGCTAAATAAATTTTGGCCTAAATGTTTGATTAAAATTTAGTTTATTTGATTTTTTTTTAACAAAAAGTAAAAAATAGTGTTTTTTTTTTCAAAAATGTCGCTGTATTTTTGTATATAGCGCAAAAAATAAAAATCGCAGAGGTGATCAAATACCACCAAAAGAAAGCTCTATTTGTGGGAAGAAAAGGACGCAAATTTTGTTTGGGAGCCACGTCGCACGACCGCGCAATTGTCTGTTAAAGCGACGCAGTGCCGAATCGCAAAAACACCTTGGGTCATTTACCAGCGTATTGGTCCGGGTCTTAAGTGGTTAAAAAATAAATATTTTTTTTATCACTTTTATTACTGTTACAATCAATGTAAACATCCCTTGTTATATGAATATGACATGACAGGACCCCTTTACAGTGAGATATCTCACCTCTAGGCTGGGAAGCCTAAAATCAAAAAAAGAAAAAAAATCACCACTTCACAGCTGAAGCGGCAAAGGCCAGGCGTGACGTCATAACATTGCACCCGGCCTCCGACGATCTGAGAGACTCCGGCGACCATCTGGTCTGCCGGAAATCTCTATGATCAACATCTGGGGCCGGTGGATCATATCACTGACTCGCCGACCGCACAGGTGAGTCGGTGGAAGCATAGGAGTGCGGTGGGAGGGGGGGTGTCCCCTCTCGCCGTCCGTAAAAGAATGCTTAAGCGGCGGAACAGCCGATATGATCGTCCTTTATGGTGTAGGTTATCGCCGGCTGAAAATGCTGATATCTGAATGATGCCTGTAGCTACAGGCATCATTCAGATATACCACCACAAAGCCGAGGACGTAATTTGATGGCCATCGATCGGCAAGTGGTTAAATGAAGGAAATACTGATCCCGAATGAGCCTGGGCAAAGGTGTCTCCATCCTTTTGGGGAAAAAAGCAGCTGATGGTATCTGATGCTTGGTCTACTTTAATTACTATACACATGGCTTGTTTTTCTTGCCGTGTACACAAAGTAAGAAAACCCAGCTCTGTTTCTTGTCCGTGTGGTTACACATTTCTTTTTGGTTTTATATAATGGTATTTCTCAAATGGGGTGCCATTTGGTTTCCCTTGGGGTGCCACAAGCATCAGACCTAGATAAACTTCAACTTCATGAGTTGCTTTGGTGCAGACGGGGCCGGTAGTACCATAACAACCAATGATGCTCTGCGCCATACTTTAAGGTGTTAGCGGCTAGCTCACCCCAACAATGGCCATCCCCAGCATTCTGGAGAGGATGGCTATCTACCTCCTCAAGACCAACTCCACCTACTGCCCTGGAGCCAAGAGGTGGGGCTATGATTTGAAGAAGGGACCTTGTGATTGGGGGCTTTGATGCAATGCCAAGGACTTTGGGATGGGAATAAATTACCCTTTTTTTAAAAAAAAATTAACTTTTAAAGAGTGCTGCAACTGTAAAAAGGTTGGGAAATGTATACTACTGCCCCATCTCACCAGCAATCTCCTGATAAAATGTAATCTATTGTCCCTAAGTTTGTCGATAGATGGCTCCAGTTCTAACAGACTATAGTGGCTGAGAAGGTAGGGCACCCTGGTTTGTTCATGTGGATTAATACATCGGTGGTGCTTGGCCTTCTCAACTACCCCACCAATCTCATTGCTGCTTTACTGTAGAAGGTTTTGAACAATGCAGCCCTCAAAATTTCCACTCGCCTACTAGCATTTGGCGAGTGGATTTAAGCTGGGGGCGAGTGATGACAGGGCTGCATGACCAATCTCCCTTCAATCTGTGCCTACACTGAGATTGGTGGCCGAAGAGGAAAGGTGCATGCTCGGGAAAAGTAGTACACAGGTGCTCTCCTTACAATTCTCATTAAGCCATGGGACCTCCTCTCCTCACTGCCAGCCTGAATAAAAGGGGGAAGTGGGGACATTCAAGCGTGGAGCCGCACACACAGCCTCCTGATGATGAGATGAATAGGAGAGAGAGAGGATGGATGGGAGTTGCAGAGGAGACAGCAAGAGAATGGGGAAGAGACCCAGTTCTAGTGCCCTGTCCCTCTGATCTGCCCCCAGTGCCCTGTCCCTCTGATCTGCCCCCAGTGCCCTGTCCTATTTTGTTAAAGTTGTTGTTGGTAATATTTAATTTTGTAACTTAATTCTGCATAAAACATTTAACAGTGTCATTCCATGAGATAATCTACGAGGACGTGTTTACGGGTGCAATTAGGCGCAGGGCAGTGTATGAATTGGGTGGGGCAACTGGTGGTGAGTAACACTTGAAGCCTGGCTAGTAGCTCAGGACTTGAAATTTTGAGCCCTGAACAATGTATCCTTACAGTTATCATTTTTGGTAAGATTGGAGTTTGTAATTTGGACACGCTGGAGCTTTTATTGCTGGTTAAAGCAAACCTGTTGCCTATCCCTGGTTGGACATAGGATATATGTTAAAGCATGAGAATTGAATCTTGAACCTCGGTCTTGCTAGGCAACATTGCCAAACACTGCTCCCAATATGTTATGAAATCTTGTACCTTCTAAGTTGCACTATTATGAACTTAAAGAATAAAAGTGGGCAAAAAATAGAGACCGAGGGAGGTTTCATTATATTTGGGCTCTTAAGCCTTGTGCTGCCAGTCCTCCCACTGCTGTTCTGCCAGTATGTCAGAAAATTTTCAATAGATCAATATTAAGTAAGCTTTTGCCTTGCACAACTATTGCAATGCGCCATTAGACTGGGGGGGTTTAGATATTATGTAAATTAAATTCTTTTTTTTTTTTTCTTCCTTTTTTTTTTCTATTGTTGTGTTATTGATATTTTGGAAATTGTCTGTCTAAAATGAGAGATTGGGATTTACAATATATATTTTGTAGAATTAGTGTTTGTGTTTTGATGTATGTTTGTATGTTGTAAAACTGTAAAAAAATACTTAAAGGGGTTGTAAAGGAAAAAAATCTTTCCCTAAATGGCTTCCTTTACCTTAGTGCAGTCCTCCACTTACCTCATCCTTCCATTTTGCTTTTAAACGTCCTTATTTCTTCTGAGAAATGCTCACTTCCTGTTCTTCTGTCTGTAACTACACACCGTAATGCAAGGCTTTCTCCCTGGTGTGGAGAAAGCCTCTTGAGGGGGGGAGAGGGCGAGCAGGAAAGTCAGGGCACTCTCTACTTTGCAGATAGAGAGAGGAGCTGTGTGTTAGTGGGCGTCCTGACACTCCTGCTCGCCCCCTTCCCCGTCAAGAGGCTTTCTCTACACCAGGAAGAAAGCCTTGCATTACTGTGTGGAGTTACAGACAGAAGAACAGGAAGTGAGGATTTCTCAGATCCTTCCTGATTTTATTTATTTTTTGCATATTTGTAACTCCTAAATTATTCAGATTATTAAACAAAGTTTAATATTATACAAATATAGCCTGAGTAAATCCAAAATGCCGTTTTTAAATGATGATTTCATTTATTAAGGGAAAAAAGCCCCCTTATTACGGACAAAAATTGCCCCCTTGCTAAATCATGAATGAACTGTGATTACATTTCACTTGCCAAACCCAGGCCAGAGCTGCTAAATGAAGAAATCACTTAAATAGAAGTTGTCTGACAAAGTGAAGCACGCTAAGGGATCTCAAAAAGCAACGTATCATGCTGCGATCTAAATTCCAGGACAGACGAGAGCGCTCCCGTCTCATAACTTGCTTCTGAGTATACACGTTTTTTTCACGTCGTCAAAGCCCACACATAACCATTTTTTTATGACGTTAAAAACGACAACGTTAAAAACATCGTGAAAAATTGGAGCATGTTCTAAATTTTGAATGCCCATTTTTTACATTGTGAAAAATGCTCTGGAGCCCACACACAGTCGTTTTTAATGACATTAAAAAAAGTAATTTTTTACAACCCGAAAAACGGTCGTGTGTACGCGGCATAAGGCTTTGGGGCTCCAGCAAAACATGGTGAGTGCCATTATCCACAAATGGAACGCAACAACAACTCATTCAGGTCATAAAAGAACCCAGAAAAACATCTAAAGAACTGCAGGCCTCAGATATGATCAGTGTTCATGATTCTACAATAAGAAAGAGACTGGACAAAAATGGCATCCAAGGGAGAGTTCCAAGGCGAAAGCCACTGTTGACCAAAAGACCACAAAGGCTCGTCTCGCATTTGCCAAAAAAATCTTGATTATCCCCAAGACTTTTGGGCAAATATTCTGTGGAATTATGCAACAAAAGTTAAACTTTGGAAGGTGTGCTTCCCGTTACATCTGGTGTAAAACTAACACTGCATTTCATTAAAAAAAACATCATACCAACAGACAAACGTGGTAGTAGTAGTGTGATGGTCTGGGGCTACTTCACAGCTTCAGGACCTGGATGATTTGCCATAATTGATTGAACCATGAATTCTGCGCTCTGCCAGAAAATCCTGAAAGACAATGTCTTTTTTTCTATTGAAATGTTATTGTTTGTTTATGCTTAAATAAAGACATAGTTTTCCGAGGAGTGCGGCGATCCAGGATTTTTTCCTTCATCCCATGCTAATTATGCACAGCCAGCACCTTCTTGGTTTGTTTGGGACGGAAGCAATGGGGATTATTTGTTTTATGGAGCGGTACACTTCTCTTTACAAGAGTTTTCTTTGGAGTGGCCTAGTCAAAGTCCAGACTTAAATTCGATTGAGATGCTGTGGCATGACCTTAAACAGGTCATTGATGCTGGAAACCCCTTCAATGTGGCTGAATTAGAACAATTTTTCAAAAGGGTGGGCCAAAATTCCTTCACCGCAATGTGAAAGACTCATTGCCAGTTATTACAAACGCTTGATTGCAGATTTTGCTGCCAGTCATGGGTGTAGGAACCCTTACAAATCTGGGGGGGGACAGCATTTTTACTCGCCAGGTAAATTCCTATTCAGTAAACTGGGAGTTGTTTATAACGTGTATGATATTTTGAAGGGTTAAGAGTAGGGTTGTCCAGATACCGATACTAGTATCGGTATCGGGACCGATACCAAGTATTTGCGGGAGTACTTGTACTCGCGCAAATGCTCCCGATACCTAAATAGAATACTTTTTTTGTATTTATCAACATGTTCTGTGAAAATTCTTTGAGTTTTTTACTACTGCGTGACAAGAAAATAAAACATTTTTATTCATTTTTACTCATTTTTATTCTTTTATAATGTCTTGAGTTAGAGTTCTTCATAATTCTAAAGAAAATATCCTTAGTCTGTATTGTGGTTTGAAAACTGTCACATGACATTTAAAAAAAGTATCGGTATTCGGTATCGGCGAGTACATGAAAAAAAGTATCGGTACTTGTACTCGGTCCTAAAAAAGTAGGGACAACCCTAGTTAAGAGGGATCCCCTTCTTAGGGTTGCTGCCTTATTCTACTGTTGTGATTTAGCGCTGACCTATTTTGTTTTACATTATACAGCACCGCACCTCAGGACCCCTTTTACATTACACAGCTCTGGTCCACTTTTACATTATACAATACCCTGCACCTCTGGACCCTTTTACATTACACCGCACCGCACCTCTGGACCCCTTTTACATTATACAGCACCGCACCTCTGGACCCCTTTTACATTATACCGCACCGCACCTCTGGACCCCTTTTACATTATACAGCACCGTACCTCAGGACCCCTTTGACATTACACAGCTCTGGACCCCTTTTACATTAAACAGCATCACACCGCACCTCTGGACCCCTTTTACATTACACAGCATCACACCGCACCTCTGGACCCCTTTTACATTACACAGCACCGCACCTCTGGACCCCTTTTACATTACACAGCACCGCACCTCTGGACCCCTTTTACATTACACAACTCTGGACCCCTTTTACATTACACAACTCTGGACCCCTTTTACATTACACAGCATCGCACCGCACCTATGGACCCCTTTTACATTACACAGCATCGCACCGCACCTATGGACCCCTTTACATTACACAGCATCGCACCGCACCTCTGGACCCCTTTTACATTACACAGCATCGCACCGCACCTCTGGACCCCTTTTACATTATACAGCACCGTACCTCAGGACCCCTTTGACATTACACAGCTCTGGTCCCCTTTTACATTACACAGCATCGCACCGCACCTCTGGACCCCTTTTACATTACACAGCATCGCACTGCACCTCTGGACCCCTTTTACATTACACAGCATCGCACCGCACCTCTGGACCCCTTTACATTACACAGCATCGCACCGCACCTCTGGACCCCTTTTACATTACACAGCATCGCATCTCACCTCTGGACCCCTTTTACATTACACAGCATCGCACCGCACCTCTGGACCCCTTTTACATTACACAGCATCGCACCGCACCTCTGGACCCCTTTTATATTACACAGCATCGCACCACACCTCTGGACCCCTTTTACATTACACAGCAACGCACCTCACCTCTGGACCCCTTTTACATTACACAGCATCGCACCGCACCTCTGGACACCTTTTACATTACACAGCATCGCACCGCACCTCTGGACCCCTTTTATATTACACAGCATCGCACCGCACCTCTGGACCCCTTTTACATTACACAGCATCGAACCGCACCTCTGGACCCCTTTTACATTACACAGCATCGCACCGCACCTATGGACCCCTTTTACATTACACAGCACCGCACCTCTGGACCCCTTTTACATTACACAACTCTGGACCCCTTTTACATTACACAGCATCGAACCGCACCTCTGGACCCCTTTTACATTACACAGCATCGCACCGCACCTATGGACCCCTTTTACATTACACAGCACCGCACCTCTGGACCCCTTTTACATTACACAACTCTGGACCCCTTTTACATTACACAGCACCGCACCTCTGGACCCCTTTTACATTACACAGCATCGCACCGCACCTCTGGACCCCTTTTACATTACACAGCATCGCACCGCACCTCTGGACCCCTTTACATTACACAGCATCGCACCGCACCTCTGGACCCCTTTTACATTACACAGCATCGCACCGCACCTCTGGACCCCTTTTACATTACACAGCATCGCACCGCACCTCTGGGCCCCTTTTACATTACACAGCATCGCACCGCACCTCTGGACCCTTTTTACATTACACAGCATCGCACCGCACCTCTGGACCCCTTTTACATTACACAGCATCGCACCGCACCTCTGGACCCCTTTTACATTACACAGCATCGCACCGCACCTCTGGGCCCCTTTTATATTACACAGCATCGCACCGCACCTCTGGACCCTTTTTACATTACACAGCATCGCACCGCACCTCTGGACCCCTTTTACATTACACAGCATCGCACCGCACCTCTGGACCCTTTTTACATTACACAGCATCGCACCGCACCTCTGGACCCCTTTTACATTACACAGCATCGCACCGCACCTCTGGACCCCTTTTACATTACACAGCATCGCACCGCACCTCTGGGCCCCTTTTATATTACACAGCATCGCACCGCACCTCTGGACCCTTTTTACATTACACAGCATCGCACCGCACCTCTGGACCCCTTTTACATTACACAGCATCGCACCGCACCTCTGGACCCCTTTTACATTACACAGCATCGCACCGCACCTCTGGACCCCTTTTATATTACACAGCATCGCACCGCACCTCTGGACCCCTTTTACATTACACAGCATCGCACCGCACCTCTGGACCCCTTTGACATTACACAGAACTCTGGACAGTGGCAACTGGTGCTCAAAATTTTTTTTTTGGGGGGGGGGGGGGCGCAAACAAAAAACAAAACAAAAACAATTGCAGCCTCACTGGGCCCATCAATTATCACCACTTTGCCATGCCATCAAATGCAGCCACTGTGCCATGCCCTCAAACGCAGCCACTGTGCCATGCCCTCAAACGCAGCCACTGTGCCATGCCCTCAAACGCAGCCACTGTGCCATCAAACACAGCCACTGTCTCCATCGTCTCCTGGGGCTCAGGTGCATGCAATCCACACCCATTCAACTCAGCCTTATTGTATGTATAACCTGCTGGGACTTTTAGTTCTCCATCGTCTCCTGGGGCTCAGGTGCATGCAATCCACCATCTATGGGACTACAAGTCCCAGCAGTGAGAAAAACTGAACAAAGATGGTGGATTGCATGCACCTGAGCCCCAGGAGATGATGCAGAACTACAAGTCCCAGCAGGTTATACATACAATAAGGCTCTGAGGTGGATGGGTGCATCCATTTTGCAAGCCCCCCTACCAGACCAGCACAGTCAGAATGGCAGAGGGCAGACGCACACCAGCCTCTTCTCGCAACCCATACGCCCCCCTATTATCAGCTCACCTGGGGCTCTCCGTTTCAGACTCCAGAAGTTGGTGTGGACACACTGTGTAACAGCAGCAGCCACCCCCGCGCTGAATGACACACTCAGCTCGGCTTCTCAGCAGTGGTGGGTGGAGCTAGCAGGGGAAAACAGAAACCAGACCATACCATTTCGACCACAGCACTGGGGGTGGAACAGCTAACAGAAACAATACTAAACAGAGCAGCCAGAGACAGGGAGGTGAATGCGCCCGACATTTTTCAGCGCAATCAGCAGCGCTCCAAGTCATCCTAACCTGGGGGGGATTTTATCATACCTGTCCCCCCCCCGGATTATTTCCTGGGGGGGATTCGTCCCCCCCGGTTCTTACGCCCATGCTGCCAGGGGTAGCACAACCAGTTATTAGGCTTAGGGGGCCCAAGCAGGTTTGGACAGCTTTTTTCCCTTTAATAAATCAAACCATCAACTGGATTTTCTATCTTTGTGCAATATTAAAATTTGTTTGCTCTGACTCAGTAAAAAATATGAAAAAAATAAAATCAGGAATTGGGCAAATACCTTTTCACATTACTGTACGTCTTAACATGAAAAGATCTTAAGACTTTAATTCGAGACTTTACTGGTACAGTGAGCATATATAGTATAACCGACTACATAAATATAACAGGCATAATTTTCTTTTAAATACATTTTATAACAATTTTAAGCACAATACATAAAATGTATACTTATCAGGTAAGTGTCCAAACGAGGATGCATTGACCAAAGTGATCAGAGGCCCTGACCGACTGTACAGATAAACTGCTACAAAAAATTTCAGGCCTAGCAATCCAGGTCTACTTGTTAGCATGACCATTTTCCTAAGGCTATAAGCACTAGGCGCCCAAACATTTCAACAAATAATTATCATGTGACATTACAGCAAGTTTTCGGTCATGCATATTCCCAGAAAATAGTGAAATATAACATTTACATCTAAAATGGGTCCTGATACCTCAACCCAGGGGTCCCGATCTCGAGAATATAGTACAATTGGGGAAGCTGTACCATTCCCCCTCAGCATCCTACCAAAATATTGATCAATATGGTATAACCCAGGCATGTCCAAAGTCCGGCCCGCAGGCCATTTGCAGGCCACGTTCCGGTTTTATGTGGCCCCCGCTTGGGATTTAGATATACATTCTAATGTGGCCCCCCCAAGTATATCCGTGTTATACATTTTTTGGGAAACATCTTCAGCATTACAAATCCCGAGTGCTGCTCTCACTGTGTAGCAGGGCGTGTTCTTTATCGTACATCACGGGACACAGAGCAGCATATTAATGACTAAGTGGGTTATAGAGCCTACCTTCAGGTGATGGACACTGGCAATCAAGACAGGAAGTTCCCTCCTATATAACCCCTCCCTTACTGGGAGTACCTCAGTTTTTCGCCAGTGTCTTAGGTGAATGGTCACGTTTGCAAAGCTCTTGCTTAGGTGGTCCTGTCTGGACTAAAGCAGGCTTGAATTCCGGATCCGTTCAAAGTGCTTCATAGCCAAAGTGGACGGTACCCGGGCCTCGGTGGAAGAACGAGGTTTGGCCTATAATGCCTCTCTAATTGAGGGCTGGACTCTGGGCTCCAGAGCTCTGGTCTATTCCATGGCTAAGTGCTTCTGATGCCAGGGTGCTCTATAGGTCCAGGGGAAGTGGTGTTCCTACTGATGGACCCCGTTCCCTGATGGTCTTTTGGCAATACCCACGGTGAGGGGTGAAGATTGGGCCTCTTGCTTAGGCAATACCCTGCAGCGTGGAGAGGTAAGTGGGGGCCTGCGGGACTTGGTCCGACAGTAGGTCCTCCAGTTTATTCGGGGTCTATGGGTGGCCTGTTATGCTGATCGCAGAGGCAATGTTGACCACTATGTCTAAAATAGACAGGATGGCTGCTATTCCCCATATGTTTGTCCCCTGGCTAATCCTACATTTCTACTGTATGGTTGATTGTTAAAGTTAAAACTGTTACCTGTCAGTTCTCTTCTTCAGCCTGGGTTAATTCGCTGAGTCCCGGATTGGTTTCTCCTGCCTGGGGCAGTCACCCCCTTCCTCCTCGCTGGCCTCCGCTCGGCATCCGAGTGTGTGCGAGGGCGTGTGTGTGTGTGTGTGTGCGCGCATGTGCGTGCGGGTGCCTTGTGTATTGTGGCGCGCGCTTTTTGGGGAGGAGCGACTTGTGACGCCCACCCGGAAGCAGACAGCCAGTGAGTTAAAAAGCTCAGCTGTGTCAGTCTGCAGGTGGAACACAGAGCGGAAGCTTACTCCTGTAGCTCTGAGAACCTTTGGTGGTGTGGTGTCCAGACAAGGAGGACTCAGGGGTTATCCTTAGAGTGATCCTTTTCTTGTCTGATTGGTGGGTGTCCTGATAAGCAGTCCTCCAGACAGGGACATGGCTCCTAAGGGGTCTGTGACAGCAAAGACCGCCAAAAATGCAAAAAAGCAAAAGGGCTCCCCATCGGGATCTGAGGATCAGGGACAAGCCCTTGTGACACCCTATTCCCCTGAGGCACCAGTGTTGGGCCCTCCGGTTGAGCCATTGGGGTCTTTAGGGACTATTGCCAGCCTAGCCCAGGCGCCCCCTGTCTATGTTACAGAGGAGGTGTTGGCCTCCACCCTTGGGGGATTGGAAAAAAGATTGACTGCATTATTTGCAGCAGCTTTGCCCGACAGAAAGCGGGCCAGGTCCCCCTCTCCGGAAATACAATCCCTGGACAGGGAGGATTTCCTTTTGGAGGGGAACCAGGCGGATGAGCCTGAGACAGCCGATTCGGAGGAATCCACCTTAGAGGAGCCTTTCTCTCCCACTCAGGCGGAGAGGCTTTGGGTCCAGTCCTTGACAGACATGGTGCACTCGGCTTTTAAGCTGCCCCGTCCTCTGCCGGCTGTCAGCACAGTCTCTTCATTGGGTTCCTTAAAGGTTCCACAATCAGGTTCAGTTTTCCCGATCCACCCTCTCTTGGAGGATCTGATGTATCAGGATTGGGTTCACCCGGACAAGCTCTTTGTAACACCAAAGAGATTTTCTGTCTATCCCGATGGAAGAGAAGTTCACAAGGAAATGGGCGGTCCCCGCAGTTGATGCGGCAGTGTCATGTGTCAATAAGAATCTCACCTGCCCTGTGGATAATGTCCAAATGTTCAGGGACCCGACTGATAAGCGGTTGGAAACTGTGTTGAAAGCATCCTTCACCACAGCAGGGGCAGTGATTCAGCCGGCTATAGCGGCCATAGGGGTCTGTCAGGCCTTCAAAGACCAGACAAAACAGATCCTAAGGGATCTCCTGCCTCAGCAGGCTTGAGATTTAGCCGATTTGCCTAGGGCCTTATGTTTTGCCGTGGACGCCATTAAGGATTCCATCCAGCAGGCTTCCCGTCTTTCCCTGGCGTTGGTCCATATGAGAAGACTTATATGGCTGAAAAATTGGCCAGCCGAGACCCCCCGCAAGAAACTCCTAGAGGGGTTTCCTTTTCATGGTGAAAGGTTATTTGGTGACGATCTCGACGGTTATATTCAGAAGATCTCCAGCGGTAAGAGTACTTTGTTACCAGGAAAAAGAGGATCAGGGGCCCCACTTTTAAGCGACCCCCCTCTCCGGCCCCGGCGGCGTCTACCTCTCGGCAGTATCGACGGCCTTCTGGTAGACCAGGCTCAGGGCGCAGACCGCAGGGTCAGGCTTCAGGTAACAGAAGGCCTTGGACCCGTAAAACAGGCAAACCGGCCCCTAAAGCGTCCCTCTGAAGGGGCGCCCCACTCTCACGGGTGGGGGGAAGGCTCCAGGGTTTTTCAGAAACCTGGAAGAAAGAAGTCCTCGACAAGTGGGTTCTTTCGACGGTTTCCTCGGGCTACCACCTGGAGTTTCGGAGATTCCCCCCTCCCCGTTTTTCTGGTCTCAAACATACCAAAAGATCTAGGAAAGAGAAGGTCTCTTTTAACGGCCTTGGATCACCTTCAACATCAGGGGGTGATCGTGGAGGTACCGGGCCCAGAACAGGGTCTGGGTTACTACTCAAATCTTTTTATTATCCCAAAGCCAAATGCCGACGCCAGGCCAATTTTAGACCTGAAGGGCCTAAACCGGATTTTGAACATCCGGTCCTTCCGTATGGACTCGGTCCGGTCGGTGGCAGCAGCAGTACAAGGCAAACATTTTCTGGCATCCATCGACATAAAGGATGCATACCTGCACGTCCCGATATTTCCAGGCCATTACAAATACCTACGCTTCGCGGTGGGTCACCGACACTTCCAGTTCGTGGCTCTGCCCTTCGGGTTGGCCACGGCTCCCAGGGTTTTTACAAAGATCCTGGCCCCTTTGCTGGCCAATTTGAGAATTCAGGGAATCTCAGTGATATCGTATTTAGACGACCTTCTGTTAATGGATCACTCTGCTCTCAAGTTAAAGAGAGCAATTTGCTTAACAGCTCAGTATCTCCAGTCGCATGGCTGGATTATAAACGAAGGCAAATCAGTCTTGCAACCGACAAGACGATTGGAGTATCTCGGCTTGCTGTTCGATACAGAGAGCCAGAAGATTTTCTTGCCTCAAACCAAGATCAAAAATCTATGTGTATTGATTCGGTCGGTCCTGAGCATAAGAAGACCGTCCATTCGCCTCGGTATGCGGCTGTTGGGGAAACTGGTGGCCACATTCGAGGCGGTGCCTTACGCACAGTTCCATTCAAGAATGCTGCAGGCAGCCATCCTGGCTGCTTGGAACAGGCGGACTCAGACATTGGATCTCCCCATGTTTCTGTCCCCCCCAGTCCGACAAAGTCTATGCTGGTGACTTTCCCCCCGAAATCTCCAGAAGGGGAAGTCCTTCAGTCCAATCATTTGGAGAGTAGTAACAGACGGCAGCCTGACGGGCTGGGAAGTGGTAATGGGCAACCTATCCCAGCAAGGAACATGGGCAGGTTCAGAAGCATCCTTGCCCATCAACCAGTTGGAAATTCGGGCCATCCGGCTAGCCCTAAGGGCCTGGACAGCAGAGCTACGCGGTTGTCCAGTCAAAGTGCAATCGGACAACGCCACTGCCGTAGCATATATATAAATCATCAGGGAGGCACTCGGAGCCGGGCGGCCCAGAAGGAGGTCGATCAGGTCCTCACTTGGGCAGAGAGGCACATACCCTGCATTTCAGCAGTTTTCATCCCCGGCATAGAGAATTGGCGAGCGGATTATCTCAGCCGCCGGCAGATCTCGCCAGGGGAATGGTGCCTCCATCACTAAGTGTTCCAGGATATTTGCGGCAGATGGGGGACGCCAGATGTAGATTTGATGGCGTCCAGATTCAATACAAAACTGGACAAGTTTGTATCCCGATCGAGAGACCCGTTAGCGTGCCAGACGGAAGCACTAGTGTGTCCTTGGACCCACTTCTCCTTGTTCTACGCCTTTCCGCCGGTTCGTCTTCGGCTCCTTCGCAGGATTTGGGTGGAGGGCAAACCGGTTATTCTTATAGCGCCAGCGTGGCCCCGAAGGTCATGGTACACCCTAATTGTAAGGATGTTGGTGGGGGACCCATGGCCCCTTCCTCTTCGGCCAGACCTACTAACTCAGGGCCCGATCTGCCACCCTTCCTTACCAACGTTAAATTTAACAGCTTGGCGGCTGAATCCTACATTTTGAAGAGAAGAGGGATCCCTAAGTCGGTGATACCCACTTTGATTAATGCCAGGAAGCCTGTGTCAAGGTTAATCTATTACAGGGTATGGAAGGCCTACGTGGCCTGGTGTGAATCCAAGAATTGGCACCCTCGCAAGTTCGTGGTCGGTAGGATTCTGGAATTCCTTCAGTTAGGGGTAAACATGAAGTTGGCCATCAGCACCATTAAGAGGCAGGTTTCGGCTCTATCCGTGTTTTTCCAGAGACCGTTAGTCACCCATTCTTTAGTCAAGACTTTCCTACAGGGAATCTTGCGGACCAACCCTCCGGTTAAAGTTCCCTTTGTGTCCTTGGGACCTAAACCTAGTCCTCTCGGCTTTACAGAGACAACCCTTGAGGGAAATCCCCTTGGTTCTACTTACTAGAAAACTAGTGTTCCTGGTAGCCATATGCTCGGCCAGAAGAGTCTCTGAGTTAGCTGCTCTCTCTTGTAGGGAACCATATTTGGTCATCCACAAAAACAGGGTGGTACCGAGTTTCCATTTAAACCAGGATGTCATCCTTCCATCATTTTTCCCTGATCCGGCTTCTGGTAAGGAGAGGTTACTACATTCTTTAGATGTGGTAAGAGCGATCAGAATCTATCTGAGGGCTACTGTCCAAATCCATAAGACGGACGTCTTGTTTGTTCTACCAGATGGACCTAAAAAAGGCCAGCCGGCTTCTAGGGCCACTATTGCCAGGTGGGTCCGGCAGACCATCTCTCGGGCCTACGGATTGAGGGGGAAAGTCCCCCCAGAGTCTATAAAGGCTTATTCCACCAGTGCAGTGGGCGCCTCTTTGGCGGTACACCATCAGACCCCCATGGCTCAAGTCTGTAGGGCGGCGACCTGGTCGTCCATCCATACTTTTACTAAGTTCTATCAATTAGATGTTGGACGGGGGTCCGACCTAGCCTTTGGGCAGGCAGTCTTGCAAGCTGCGGTTTAGGTCCCCAGAGCCCAGGAGTAGCTATTAGTACTTCAATTTTTTCTTTGGTTCCCTCCCTCAGTAGGCATTGCTATGGGACATCCCACTTAGTCATTAATATGCTGCTCTGTGTCCCGTGATGTACGATAAAGAAAAAGGGATTTTTTATAACAGCTTACCTGTAAACCTGTAAAATCCTTTTCTTTGAGTACATCACGGGACACAGAGCACCCCCCCCCCCCTCTTGTTGGGGACAGGGGGACCTGTATTGCTTGCTACAAAACTGAGGTACTCCCAGTAAGGGAGGGGTTATATAGGAGGGAACTTCCTGTCTTGATTGCCAGTGTCCATCACCTGAAGGTAGGCTCTATAACCCACTTAGTCATTAATATGCTGCTCTGTGTCCCGTGATGTACTCAAAGAAAAGGATTTTACAGGTAAGCTGTTATAAAAAATCCCCTTTTTTTATTGCATTTTAGTGTAAATATGATATCTGAGCTCTATTTGACCCCAGATCTTTTATTTAAGAGGACCTGTCATGCTTTTTTTGTATTGCAAGGGATGTTTACATTTCTTGTAATAGGAATAAAAGTGAATTTTTTTTTTTTTAAAGAACAGTGTAAAAATAAAAGGTATAATAAATTAGAAAAAAAAAAATTTAAACACACCCCGTGCCAACGAGCTTGCGTGCAGAAGCGAGCGCATACGCGAGTAGCGGCCGCATATCAAAACGGTGTTTAAACCACACCTGTGAGGTATCACCGCGATTGGTAGCGTGAGAGCAATAATTCTAGCCCTAGACCTCCTGAAACTCAAAACATGCAACCTGTAGAATTTTTTTAAATGTTGCATATGAAGATTTTTAAGGGTAAAAGTTTGTCGCTAATAAAACAAGTTTGGGAAGGATCGAGTTAGGCCAAATGGTCAGTAAAGGAAAAACAACAATTAGAGATAAACTGTTGGATGTTGTATTAAAGTACATTGAAATGCTTTGGGCATATAACCCATTACCAACAAGGGTAGAGGGTGGGGGGTGGTTTTAGATCCTCCATGACATGCCCAAATGGTAGCAGTGGTGGAGATTATTTAGCACCCTTATATAGAGGAGTGTCAAAAAACACAAGCTCTGGAAGACTGTAGGGCAGGGGGGGTGGTGTGGGCATGTTAAGGGAAAAGCCTGGCTAGGAATCCAAGGAAGGAGCAGGAATAGGCAGAGGGTAGGGGAGAGCAGGGGAGGGTTATTTTTTTTTCTTTTGCTTTTTTTTTTTATGTTTATAGTCTCATGTTGAAAATGAATAGGTCCTAAAGTTAGAACAACTTTTCTTATTGTATTGTATTGTAATATATCCTTTCGTCTCTGAGCATTGATGGTCTTGGTCACTCGATTATTATTATTTTTTTTATGTACAAATTCTGTATTGATTAAACTAAAATTGTTCTTTCTGTTATCTTACAAGAAACATTTTCAATGCTTGACCCTTCAGATAATTTAGCATGAACTGTCAAGCTCATTTAAACAGGAAGTGGCTGAAGCAGGCTGCAGGAAATCGGCGGAGCTAAGATGAGGCAAAGCATGAAAAGTTTAGAAAATTAACCCAAAAAAATAGGGATTCTTTATGTTGCATTGTCAAATTATACATCAAGTTAGGATGTTAAACTACTTGGGCTCGATGAATGTCACATCCCTGTTTCTCCTTACTCCCTCTATTCTTGAGTTTTCTTTTTAAAATTTTTCCATCCTGTCTTTTGTAGACCTTCTTGATAAATATCCTGATGAAGAGGTAAAAAGCTGCTCGATATCCACTGCGAGGGAAGTGACACAGGACTTCCATGATGGCCGAGCACCTACCATTGCTCAGCTTCTGCAGGAAAAAACACTATATTCCTTCTCCGAGTGGCCAAAGGTGTTTAAGCCAAAGTTTACTTTAGTTTTCTCTGTTTATCTTTCAGCAAATTAAGTGATATTACTTATGAGACATTATCCTTTTGTATCTATTGCTGACATTTGAGTTTATTATTTATTTGCATTTTAAAAGTAGAAGTCTTAACTGGTTGCTAAATTGTAAACTATTTTAATTCGGTAATTGGTCTCTAAAGTAAGCATGATGATTTTTTTTTGTTTTTAAATGCAAAATTTTAAGTTTTTGTTCGGTTTTAGTATTTTACAGTAATTTTATAGTATATGTTTTTACAAGTAGTCCAACTTGCTTTAAAACTCACTATAAAATAACAATGCGCTCTCGCTTTGTAGGATCGAGTGATTATTAACCGAATAGACAACATTTGCCACTCGGTTCTGAAGGGGAAGTGGCCATCCTCGAGCCAGCAGTTTGAAGCACAGTGCATGGTACCGTCAGTGTTACACAGCAATCCACCAATAAGGAGCAGCTACAGCACTTCAGAAGCACAAAATTACAGCAATGGCTCCCCCAGCTCGCATGCACACAAGGCAAGTTTACTGTAAAAAGACTAAACACAACTAATAGGGGAGGCTTTTAATGGCTAGACGCAGTTTGAAGTGTTATGCAGTTAATGAAATCTGGTTGTGGCAGTTTGTTTGCTGCTCTATGGATGCCATTATATCTGGAGGAGAAAAAAAAAAGCGCCTCTAAGTGCAGACAGTAATGCTACTTTATTGGCAGATAAAAGACCAGGGACAACTTACATAAGTAGGTGAAGAAAACCGAGATGTCGGTAATTAGGGCTGTCCCGATACCGATACTAGTATCGGTATCGGGACCGATGCAGAGTATTTGCGCGAGTACTTGTACTCGCGCAAATACTCCCGATGCTTAAATAGAATACCCCCCCCCCCGCCGCCAATGCCGCCGCCGCCGCAAACCACAACGATAATCGCCGTTACAGCAGGCATTACAAGTGTTCGTTTGTATACTTGTAATGCCCGCCACGCCATCTATAGACACTCCCCTTCTCTGGATTGGACGGATCTGTCCAATCGCGAGCAAGGGGGAGTGTCTATGCACGGATCCGTGTGTATAGACACTCCCCCTTGCCCGCGATTGGACGGATCCATCCAATCCAGAGAAGGGGAGTGTCTATAGATGGCGTGGCTTGTAAAGCCCGCTGTATTTTGCACGGGGATTAACACCGGCAGCAGCGGCGGTGCCAGGTATGAGGGGCATGGCTGCAATATGTGGGGGCACAGGACATGGCTGCAGTATGTGGGGGACATGACATGGCTGCATTTATGGGGGACATGACATGGCTGCAATATGTGGGGGACATGACATGGCTGCAATATGTGGGGGACATGACATGGCTGCAATATGTGGGGGACATGACATGGCTGCAATATGTGGGGGACATGACATGGCTGCAATATGTGGGGGACATGACATGGCTGCAATATGTGGGGGGACATGACATGGCTGCAATATGTGGGGGGACATGACATGGCTGCAATATGTGGGGGACATGACATGGCTGCAATATGTGGGGGACATGACATGGCTGCAATATGTGGGGGGACATGACATGGCTGCAATATGTGGGGGACATGACATGGCTGCAATATGTGGGGGGACATGGCTGCATTTGGGGACACATTAAAAAAAGTATCGGTATTCGTTATCGGCGAGTACATGAAAAAAAGTATCGGTACTTGTACTCGGTCCTAAAAAAGAGGCATCGGGACAACCCTATCGGTAATGGATGTTTATTTTGGGGATCGCCAGGGTCCACTGCCGCATTGAGAAGACCACGTGGAAGTCATCCATGAGAAAGCCAAGATAGCACTGGAGTACGACGTAGTCCGCATCACGTATGTGATTACAACACCAGAATGAAGGATACGCATTTCGTACCAGTCTGATGAAAGGGTGCGCTTGCCCAGGTTCGGCCATGATCCCTCCCTCCCGGTGACATGATCACGTATGCGCTGAGGACCACGGCGCACTCCAACGCTATCTTGGCTTCTTCGTGGATGACTGCCACATGGACTTCCCAATTGCGGCAGTGGACCCTGGCGGTCCCCAGAATAAACATCCGGGGCTGACATCACAGTTTTCTACACACACGATGAGCCTTTTTAAATCCTACTCTGAGAGTTGCCCCTTGTCTTTTATCTGACAATCAAGTCTGCTTTTTCTTCTCCTCCTTGCCTGTTTTTTATAAATCCTGCTTCTGTTAGAGCATGGAGAATGGACAAATCCCTCCTGCATGATACCAAAACAGCCGATGATCTGTAAAAGGATATGTGTCTTTTCTTTAAAGAAAATAACATAGAAAATGTTGCGCCATCAACTTTATGGGAAACACACAAGGTTTATATGAGAGGAAGGATGATAGCAGAAAATGTTAAGAGGAGGAAAATTAGGGAAGCCCAGAGATATCAATTATTAGAAGAAATCCAAATAGTGGAACAGAAACATAAAGAAATACAGGAAGAGCAAACTTTGATATTATTAACTAGTCAAAGAGAAAAGCTCAGGGACCTAATGGAACAGGAGACTAAATGGGTATTTGATAATACAAATAAGAAATTCTATTCTATGGGCAATAAACCAGGAAATGTTTTAGCAAGAACTATAAAACCAAGAAATATGCAGAATTTTATTTCCAAAATGAAAGATAGTAAGGGGGTAATGAATCATTCTGCTAAAAATATAATTAATATTTTCCGAGAGTATTATCAAAACATATATAAAGTCAAGAAAGAACAAGGCCCAACAGATACCCAGACTAGAAGTAGAAAAATTAGACCATGGGCCAGATTCAGGTAGATGAGAGTATCTTTCCTCTGGAGTAACGCTTCTCATTTACGTTACTCTGAAGACCCTTTCAGCGCAAGTCCTGTAATTCACATAGCAGTTGCGCGTAAACTTGCGCCAGAGTAACGATAATGCGCTGGCGTAACCCGACGCAAGTGGAAGTGGGTGTGATCATATGTAAATGATGGGCGGAGCCCAGCGCAGAGGCTTACGTTCAGCGCATCAACCACGGAGCATGCGCAGTGAGTGAGGCTCCACTCGCCCCCTTTGTGCGCATGCTCACAACTTCCGTCGGCACCACTGCACGGGAAACGTCAGCGCAATGCCTTCCGTTGGGCGTTTAAATGCGCCCGTAGAAGCGCCATTCCGGCACTAAAGTATATCCTGCTCCCCCTCCCCGCAGTGATGTTACTTTTGTTCTGAGATGGCTGCTCCCGTTCCCCGCAAACACACAGGAGAAAGCTGAACTTTAATGGCCAGGAGCTGTCAGCCGTCATCTCGGCTATGGAGACCTATGATGTCTTCCTCCATGGCTGTAAAATTTGACAGACAAGCATGGACAGAGGTGTTGTCCTGCCCCTGGCATGTTGGCACACAGAGGTGTTGTCCTTGCAAGTGGGGGTGCTCAGCTAGCTCTTATCGTCGGTAACGCTGCTGTAGCTGCTCTCCTGCTGACCTGTGGCCATCTGGAGTAAAGATAAAGCAGCCTTTTGTAGAAATAACTTTGCGCCGGACGGACGAGATACGCGCGGCGCATGTAGCCAGCGTATGGTGCTAATCCGTTCGTGAATTGGGAAAAATCCCTCATTTGCATATTTGCAGGGGAAATCAATGGGCGCGACTGATGCGCCCAGCGAAAATAAGCGCTGACGATACTCTGGCGTCGGAACGTTCCGCCGGTCGCAAATGACCCGTTATTGGGCGCATCTAGTTTGGTGGGTACGGGCACATATAAACGACGGCGCATCATCACAGTTACGCGGCGCATATCCAAATACTCCAGCGCAAGTGTTCGTGAATCTGGCCCCATATCTTGAAAGAGCGAATACTCCGGAACTAGCAGAATAAATAATTAGTAATCTTGAGAAGGAAATATCAAGAGAGGAAATAAATCAAATAATTAAAAGTATTAAAATGGGGAAGAGCCTGGGCCCAGACGGGCATACCTCACTCTACTATAAAAGATATGGGAAAACCCTTATACCTTTTTTTTTCAGAGTTATATGAATTCCATAGGTAGAGGTATGGTAATGCGGGAGGAAGCATTAGGAGCCCATATAACCCTGATAGCGAAGGAAGATAAAGATCCGTCACTATGTGCCAGCTATAGGCCTATCTCCCTGATCAATGTCGACATAAAGATCTATTCGAAAATCCTAGCAGAGAGATTAAGACCGTATATGTCGGGGTTGAAGGATAATGACCAGATCCTGCTTCTGTTCCTATTAAAAGCTTACCCTAGTGCTTGGACAAAGCTCCTGTAGGATCCTCCTAGAGACTTAGTGAATGTTATGGTTCATGGACACTTAATTTATTAAGACTATTATATGGATGGACTTGATTTTTTTATACAAATTCTAAGACACCCAGTTGCACCTATGATTCCTGCTCTGTTCATTTGCTATTATATCTGAAACGCCATATTTTATCAACCCAATGTTTTAAACCACAGTGAGCAAAAAGTCCTGTTGCTTACAAGTGGCCTGTGAAGGGTAAACCCTCTTTTATTTTCAAATGGCTTTTATTTAGCTGGAGAACACGGTGATTTATGGTATTGTTTCCTTTTTATGAATATCTACTAGTGATTTATCTGTATAGATTATATAGTCGATAGACAGAGCCTTGTGAGATGCGGGGGATAAGGGGGTCTAAAAAAAAATCCTGATGACAGCCAATCAGGCTTTTTAAAGGGCTCCAGTATTCTTCTTTTAGTAGAACTTTGAAGAATTATCTGGATCATTACAGTATATATTTAGCAGTAAACTACAGTTTTTTTAAAGGGTTTGTAACATTTTACAACCACGTTAACCTACAGGTAACCCTAAATTAATTATATATGCGATCTATGTTCCCACTGACTAGGTTTTCCATCACTTCCTTTTTTGGTATATTAATGGATAGGAAGTCTCGACAGTGGGTACAAAGACTGCAACAAATGCTTTAGATAATTATTACTGTTTGTGACAACCTACCTTCTTTTTAAGTGCAGTTGTAAAAAATAGTGTTTACAATAAGGAAAGGAGTGGGGGATAGAGTAAGGGAGGGTTATAACCCCTGTAAGGTTTATTTTTTTTGCCATCTTTGTCGCATTGGGAAGATTTACCTTTTCTTCCTGTCCCATAGCCAAAATAGGTATTGAGAGGAAATCCCTGCAAACAAATGGAATCTCTTGGGAACCCCCAGATCACCAGAACTAGTTTCCCCATTGGAAGATTTCCCCTCTTTTAAAGACAACCCATACTTTGGGTATTTCTTGTACTTTCAATGATAATGGTAAACAGGACAAATGGAGAGGGTGAATCTTCCTAATGTTGGGGTACAGACAGCCATAAAAAATGACCGGTGTTCTAATCCCCCTTCACTCAATCCAAACTAACAAAAAAAGTTTTGCCTTTTAGTTATACTTTAAGTAACCCAGACTGCAAGCAGACAGCATGGGAATAATGGATGTCAAGTGTGTATACTTGTGAGTGCTAGAATCACAGCAGCAAAGGAGTGTTGTGCAGGTTTTATATTAAAGTTTTAAAATATTCTTTACCTTAATTCTTTACTTTTGCAGGATGCGATAACTGCTCCAACATTTTGCAACGAAGAACGTAAGCCTCGAAAACCATTTGAGTTTGACGGTGAGCGGTCAGACATTAAGCCCCGGGTTTCCCAGCATCTCAATTCACTGCATGGGAGGAGCTCAGCAGCTATTAATGGCTGGAGAGAGACTGCCATGGAGCTTTGCAGAGAACAATCTACAGCCAGCAGCTCAGCCTACTCCATCAACAGCAGTACGCCCAAGGTGGCAGGAATAGGCGGTCTGCAGAGCTCCCTGGGAATGGACTTGTCGGGAATCCTGCAGGCAGGTCTCATCCACCCTGTGACAGGGCAGATTGTAAATGGAAGCCTGCGCAGAGAGGAATCTGCCCTCCGGAGGAGACGAGGAAGGAGAAAAAATGTTGAAGGGATGGACCTTGTGTTCCTAAAGGACAGGGGAATGCACGCAGGAATTGTGGTAAGACGACAAGTTGGCATTATGACATCCAGCAGGCTGAGAATAGTTTGCCTGTGATTGTCAAATTGGAGTATAAAAGATCTGTGGTAGAAATTGGGTCTGATAATTTTTTACAAGGAATCAGATCTACATCGAATGAATAATTATCTTTAAAAGGATGTAATATTTATGTTTTAATATATTAAGTTTTCAGAATAAACATAACAAGCTAAAAATTTGCCCACGCAGGGGCGGAGCTAAACGGTCACATTGAAGAACAAGTACAAATAGGCAATGTATAATATTAAATCGCCAAAGGACTAGCCAAACCCAAAGAGGGCCAGTAGGAAAGTCAAAGCAAACATTGCTATTTTTTTGCCAAGCTGTCCCCTAAGGGGTAACAATCCCCAATGACAAGCCTCATCTGGTTAAAGAACAAAGAGTAAGGAAAGGAAGAGAGCGCAAAGCAAGAGGAGCAAGAGGAGAAAAAGGTATGACAGTTTCAGGACCGGCACGGACAACACCTATAATTTACCATAACTGGTCAGAGGTAAGGATGGGAAGCAGTGGCTTATCCAGGGTTCCTAGACTTTGAGAAACTTTGGGTGTGAATCCTAAAGAATACTGGACATCTGTTAAATGACCATGATAGCGGTCAAAAGGATGTAATAGTTCAATGCAAATTGTAATGGTGTTTGTCAGTTTTATTTAAATTATGTTTTATCTGTCTTTTTTTTTTTTCTCCTTCCCTTTTATGTATGAAATTACTAACAATTTAAAGGACCTCTTTCATGTACACCCAGGATGCGGGTGCATATAAAAAAATTGGACCTCACCACAACAAATCATGGGTATTGCCACACAAGCCAAAGAGGAATAATTCTAGGGCCATCATTTACAGTTAAAGGGGAGGTTCCCCTAAAAAGAAACTTTTAACATTGCCTGTCTTTTCTTAATAAGATGTAGAATCGGCTGGTAGTTTAAAAAAAAAAGTCCGTACATACCATTTTCGGCATGTAGTCTCACCGCCGCTTCCGGGTCTGGCGGCCGGGGATGGGCGTGCCTACTTAAATGACAGGCATCCGATCAACGCATACAGCGCGTCACGAGATGCCGAAAGAAGCCGAACGTTGGTGCGCATGCGCCGTATAGAGCCGCACCAACGTTCGGCTTCTTTCGGCATCTCGTGACGCGCTGTATGCGTCGATCGGATGCCTGTCCCCACACATCATACCCGGAAGCGGCGGTGAGACTACATGCCGAAAATGGTATGTACGGACTTTTTTTTTTTTAAACTACCAGCCGATTCTACATCTTAAGAAGAGACAGGCAATGTTAAAAGTTTCTTTTTAGGGGAACCACCCCTTTAATGCTAAATTAATAAAATGGGCACCTAGAGGACGCTAGTAATTGTAGCAAGTCGGTGTCATAAATTTTTTTTTTTTAAATGCACTCACTTTTAATAAGCTAAAAGAAGGCATATCTGTAAACCCAAGAGATGTCAGGGACCCAGACTGGACTGCAGTATTCCAGGGAGGTGTAGAGAGAAGCCGCCTGCAGCATATAAAGCTAAAACACCAGAGCCAGTTGGACAATGTGGAAATATTCCATGATGACGTCCGATGCCAGGGATGTGGCTATGCATTTCAAAGCTATAACACCGGTTTCTCAAGCCTCATGGCTCCTAAAGGTAGCAGTATAACCCTTTTGCAGGGATATGCAATTAGTGGACCTCAAGCTGTTGCAAAAAAGTCCCATCATGCCTCTGCCTCCTAGTGTCATGCTTGTGGCTGTCAGTCTTGCTATGCCTCATGGAACTTGTAGTTCTGCAACAGCTGGAGGTCTGCTAATTGCATATCCCTGCCCTATTGTAATGGATATCAGGATCCCTTTGATACTTGGATGACCTTGTGCTGAGGTAACAATCAGTACACGGCCCCGCTGCACAATGTATCTCTACCTGTCCAGATGTTCCAGAGGTTTGGGTGGACCCTGAACCTTTAGAAATAATTGTCGTTACTGACTCATTGCTTGGAGTTTTGTGGACAAATCCGTCCTGTTTTTGGACAGGCCGTTTCCGTTTTTACCAAGGGTGAGGATGTCCCTGGCTTGATGGCTCTGGAATCCAGCTCTGGAGTTTGGTAAGTGCTTTCATCCAGTCTTTTGGAAGATTTTCATGGCAGACACTAGTCTGTTGGACTGTGGAGAAGTCCTGGGCCGCATTGGACCAAATTATTTGGAGGGTCGTCCACCATCAACATTTGGCTCTCGGTACCATCAAACAGCAAATGTCTGCATTTTCCATTATGTTTCAAAGACCGTTGGCTTCATCCTCCTATAAGTAAGACCTTTTGTAGTTGGACTCCCATGTAGCTCCTCCTATTTGTTCCCCAGTGGCTACCTTGTGGGATCGCAATCAGTTTGTGTTTCAGGAGCTGCTGCTTGAACCCATTAGAGGCATTCCTTTCTATCGTCTTGCCTACAGGCCTATGTTCTTTGTATCGATCACCTCTGCAAGGTGAGTTTCTAAACTGGCAGTCTTATCTTGCAGACCCTTTTTTGGCATTGCATAGGGGCAAGGTAGTACTGAGGCCTGGGACTTCTTTCTTACCTAAGGTAGTCTCAGACTTTCACCTTAACCAGGACATTGTTCTTCTGTACATTTTGCCTGGCTGTGGTTCTATAAAAGGAAATTCTTGGATATGGTTCAGGCTATGCAGATTTACCTCTCAGACACAAATTCTTTCAGGAACACCGATTTCTCTTTCTGAAATTCTGGAATGACAAAAGGACCTCCTCCCCATTTCTAAATCTATGAGTGCCGCTTGGGCTTTTCGGCATAAGGCAATCGGGTTTCCAGATTTGTACGGCTGCTGCCTGCTTTCAGGTCACATATTCTCATAGTTCCACCTGGATTCTTGACCTTTCTGTATTATCGAATACCAGCTCCTTCCGCAAGGGCCTTCAGGTAGCTATTTCAGCTCCACGGGGACATCAGATTTCCTGTTTTTGTTGGGAAGGTTAGTAATTAATTGATTGCATTTACCTACCCCTCAATAGGCTTGATTTTGGACATCCCTAAGGCCGCGTACACACGATCGGTCAAAACCGATCATGTGGGCCCCATCGGTCAGTTATACTTCGGTCAAAAAAAACAGAACTCGCTTTAAAATTTAACCGCACGCATGCTCAGAATCAAGTCGACGCATGCTTGGAAACATTGAACTTCATTTTTTTCAGCACTTTGTTGTGTTTTATGTCACCGCATTCTGACACGATCGGTTTTTTAACTGATTGCGTGTAGGCACATCAGACCATCAATCCGCTTCATCGGTTAACCTTCGGGCCGTTCTTATCGGATGGACTGATCGTTTGTACACGGCCTTAGGCTAAAGACTCCTATATTCCCCAATAAACAAGAAAGAATATAGTATTTTTGTAGTATCCCCTTTTCTTGGAGTCCATTGTGAGACACAGGTCCCCCACCTCTGTGTTTGATCATGCTCTCACTGGTTATTTTTGACTAAACTGAGGTTATCCCTATGTGGATCTACAGTTTGTATGCCAGTGTACAATCTAGTGTACAACCCTCCTGTAGGTGGCAGTATAACCTGAATGTTTAGTACTTCTGTGCAACGCCAAGAAAAGTTTTTTATGGTGAGTAAAAAAAATGCTATTGTTATGGGGGTTGTAAATATGTTTTTAAGCCAATAATTCACACTTTTTAGCATGTGTGAAAAACAAACATTTGTCCAGCAGTGAAGGGGGTTATACAAGCCTTTTTTCCAGCAAAAGGGCAAACAAAAGCCTTTAAACATAAAAAAAAATGCTTAAAAAAGAAAAAAAAAACTTTCCTTTAAGGCCGCGTACACACGACTAAATAAATCCGATCAAATCGGTCTGACAGACCGATTTGATCGGATTTGTCTGCTGGGCTATTTTGGTTTGATCGTGTACACACAATCAAACCAAAATCCCTGCCGGCAGACAGCGCGGTGACGTGGCGGTGACGTTGACGCCGCCACGTCACCGCACCAGGAAGTAAAAAACTTCCACGCATGCGTCGAATCCATTCGACGCATGTGCGGGCAGATATGTCCGCTGGTTAGCGTACTAACCAGCAGACATGTCGGACGGACGGGTTCCCAGCAGACAGATTTTAAAGCATGCTTAAAAATTTGTCTGCTGGAAAAACCTGTCTGTCCACCCGTACACACGATCGAATTTGTCTGCTGAAACGGTCCGTAGGACCGTTTCCAGCAGATAAATTTGATTGTGTGTACGTGGCCTAACATGTTATTGAAGTTACTTTTATGCATAAATCTGGCAGTACGGTTACCTGAACCAGTTCCATTATAGCATGTCGGTGTTCTATTTGCTGTGTCAATTGTAATGTTTTTGTTCTTATTAAACCCGGTTTGCTTTCCCCACAGGGGATGCGGGAAGATTCCAGCCAGCTGGGCTCTACGCACACAGAAGGCTCATCTCCCATACAGTCTGTCAATACAGCTTCTAAAATGCACTCCGAGAAAGTGATGCCCAACAAGAGCCTCCTGGAATGGCTGCGTCAGCAGTCCGACTGCACAATAGACATACCAACCTATGGAGGTGTAAGTGCATGCTTTCCGATGTCTTGCTTCTTGAATTATCTGAACTTTGAGTAGAACTTCAAGGGCCCTTTTCACACCCTTTTTACACCCCTTCTGATTGTCTACATACAAGCTGACATTGCAAATGAATGGGACTTTACACATGCCGTGTCAAATTTAACTCAGCATGCAGAGTTTGACTGGCAGCACTCCGTCAAGTTTGTCCATTGAAGTCATTGGTGGCAAGACTGCCTCCTGTTTCCTGCTCTGCCACCCTCTAAAAAGCAAATCCATCATTGAGCGCTTCTCAGAGGGTGGTAAAAACTGTGTGCTTCCCAGCATGCATTACCAGTGACTAATGGTTTGTAAATGGTGACATGAGGTTGCAATTAAAAGAGCATGCCAAAGCATTTGGAAAACGAGGGAGGGGGGAGAAAATTATAAAAATTAGATTTTTCGTATGAACAAAGCATATATGTAACCAAAACATTTTTTTAATCGTACATCACAGGACACAAAAATTAACTTATCTCAAAACAACTGTTTCCAAGCAAGAGTTTGGACTTACCAGAGCCCACATCTTTTTTGTGGTAATTAATGAGTTGAGGACTGTAAATAGCTGGGCAGCCCCTTAATAAAGTAGTAATAAACCTCCAATATCTGCAGACATGGAGCGGGGGGATCAATAATATGCTATACAAAAACAAACCTGAATCAATGAAAAATAACTAGTTTGCGTGATCCTCCTGGTAGTATATGCAATATAGGGTAGCTGAACTTGGCTGCAGATTTAGAAGCGTAATTCGGTACTTCAGTGAATTAATTTGCGCACTTTGTCGCATTGCTATTGGAATCTTGCATGATTTCCAGGGTTATTTTACTTTTTTTGTATTGTGGAAAAATATAAAACTTGACGAAATAAAATTGTCAATTATAAAAAATAAAATGAAATTGTTTTACCAGGATCCACTTGCCATAATGTCACACAGATATGATGTACAGTATCTCAAAGATTTTTTATTTTTTTTTAATAAACATGTGACCGATCCATTGTATATCATATCTTGGGTATATATCCGTATATACCCAAAAACGTTTACACGTATCAAAAATCAGTAACACTAAAAATTTTATATCACAGAAGGGATTGTATGGGAAGGAATGGGGGGGAAAAAACTAACTATATAGGGCAGTTTAATTTTGTTTGTTTTTTTCCCCACACCTCTGCATATAGTCCCTTCTGTGATATTACATTATAGAGTTTTTGATATATGTAAATGTTTTTGGGTATATAAATATATATGATGGATCTGTCCTCTGTTATATAAAAAATATTGTACTGTACATCACCTCTTTTTGACATAATGGCAAGTGGATCCTGATGAAGCAAACTTATGTGCGAAACGCATTGATCCACCAAGTTTCTCCTATATGCTACTGTATGAAGTAGTTTTACATTATCATTCATGTTTGTTTTTGTAAGGCATTATATTGCTCCCCTTCTCCATTGCTGTAATACAGAGATTGAAGGTTTATTTTTACTTTCAGTGTTTGTATATGGGGGACATGACATTTTGACTATTGTAAAGGTTTTCCACTCATGTCTTTATTTAGATAGCTGGACACTCCCCAATAAGCAGAAAGACCTTAACCCTTTAATTTATGTTAAATAATTTTCTGCAACATTTTCTAGAGTTTATCAGATAAACCTAAGCCAAGGCGTCAGCGGTACAAGGAACCGGTGAAACTGGATTTCAGCATGCTAGCTGGTGAAGAGAGGACCTCAGCTGTAAATAAAGATGCAGGACGACGGGTAGGGTTTCGATTGAATCTATTTTGTATGTATATGCACTACATTTTTTTTTTTTTTAAAGCAAACCTGTCATAACAAAATGTAGTTAGGCTGCCGATTGTGAACTTTGTAAAAATGCTAGCCACTTATTAGAGCTGCACGATTAATCGTCAAGAACCGTTATTGCAATTTTTTCCCCTGTTGCGATCTTGACAAAGGGTTTCCCGATCTTCCCAATCTTTGGTATGCAGAGAATTTTCTCTCTGCTCTCAGCCATCACAAGTCAAAATCTGGGCAGTTTTCCAAGTTTTAAAACATTCTATCAGTGAAATGTTAAGTCTAAACATTGTATCAATTTGACTTTTACATCATAGGAATACACTTCTGTATATAAATTGGGAACGTTTAACCACTTAAACACCAAACCTTTTTCTGACAGTTGTTTTTTTTTTTTTTTTTTGCTAGAAAATTACTTGGAACTCCCAAAGCAGGTACTGAAAACTGGTCAGACACTCCACTGACTTGTGTTGATGGCTGATGCAATAGTAAAGATAATTCTCTGCTGAAGTCTCCTAAGAAAAAGACACTTTCAAGAATATGAAATGTCTGGTGCCCCGCTGCACTCGGTGGTTCCTCCTGTCAACCAATACATTGCTAGGGGACACAGTAATGACAGAGGTCGGTGGAAGGAACCATTGCTCGCAGCGTCGGCCAGGAATTCTACACGTTGGAAACCTGACGTTCATTTCTAAAGCCTATCTCTAGCTAAAAAAAATCGTAGTTTTCCTAGAGTTCTTATTTCGGTGACAGTCATATGAGAAATGCAGGGAGGATGGGGTGGGCTAGTGGTTATCAGTGAAAGGAAGCCTCATAAACAGGGACACTGTAAGAAAATGAAATAAAAAAAAAAAAGGTCTGGGTTTTAATATTTGACATTATTTACTGTGCATTAATCAATAAAATGTTTTATTTAACACAAAACATTTTTTTTTCTTTTTTGTCCTGTTTCTGAATTCAGGGATTTCTCCCGGAAGCAAAGTTTGGTAGAGTATTGTCTGAACCCCTACTTCATGACCCTGGTCCCAGGAGAAGAGGAAGGAGGCCTCGAACAGATCTACTAAAACCCCCCGGGTCTGATTCTTCTTCATCAGGATTGAATCCTCTTTTCATGAACGGCCTAATAGCTGGAATGGATATAGTGGGATTGCAGAACATGAGGAATATGCAGGGTATTCCTTTAACAGGACTCTTAGGCTTTCCTACAGGATTCACAGCTGTGTCTGCCAATGAGGATGTAAAGAACACGTTGAGTATGTTGCCCATGATGCTCCCAGGTATGACTGGCATGCCTCAGATGTTTGGCGTTGGCGGAATTATCAACTCTCCCATCTCTTCTTCTGTGCCAACGTCTTTAGGAAGCACAATAAAAGGTGGCGTCACCTCGACAGAGAATCCTGCTGAGGACAAGGACACATCTCAGGAGAGTCCAAACGATGCCACGCCTGTGGAGAAAACAGCAGGTGCTGCTTTTAAAGAGCAGACAGAACCCACAGTGACTACCAGTAGCCCTGTAGCTTTTAACCCATTCCTTATCCCTGGCATGTCCCCAAGTCTGCTTTACCCTTCCATGTTTCTGTCGCCGGGCATCGGCATGGCAATACCAGGGGTTCAGTCTAACCGCACATCAGAGGCAGGTGTCCATGACCCACAACGGAGGAGAAAGAAGAAGGTTAAGGGAGACCCCCCGACTTCTGAACCTGAATCGGTGTCCTTAAATGAAGCCACAGACCAGGAGCAGCCCTCTCCCAGTGGTCAGAACTTTGTAGATATAAGCGAGACCCCAGCATCTGAGAGAGAAGAGGACGATTCTGGTTTAAGAGAGACTCCGGACAATACCATTTAGAAATTTGGTCCTCTCAAATCTCCCTTCTCCCCAGAAAATTGTGACTTGTGAGTTCATTCTCTCATGACTATTTCTAGCTTTCTGGTGTGTCCATCAGTCAACTCTACCTAAACTGCTCCATGTTTTTTTCTCTCCTGGTATGCCTGTAACAGCTCTCTAATTTAAGGTAGACAAAACCACAGCACGCAGGTGTCGTGGGAAAGCCGAATCTTTTTCGAGGTTTTTTTTTCCCCCTCATTCCACTTCTTTTTTTTTTTGTTTGTTTGTTTTTGATTAATTTGAATCTTTTCCACACCAGACTCTTGGTTTCAAGGCACAGTGTAGCACAATGCCTTAAAGCAGCAAGCCCTTCATCCAAAGACAGGCGTTTTGCTAAAGCAATAGGATTGGTGCTGTCTGCAATCAGCTTAAAACAGAAAGGAGAAATGCATTATATTAGATTACTAAACTCTTGAAGTGGGTTCTGTGGTCGACACCTTTTCACAATCCTCATCTCCTGACAAAAGGTTACAAAAAGTTGAGCAAAAAAAAAAAGGTTTATCCCTTTTTGTTGAGGGATCAGTAGTGTTGTTCCATCGGCTTAAGAAGGGAAGCGATACCCACAACTGGGTTAAGGACATTTCAGCCAAAAAAATGATATAGTAGCTTAGAGGCCATTTATATTTCTTTGATGTCCATTTACCCCTTAACCACATTTAATTTCTAAGATTTGTAGGCACACTGTTCACTGGGGAAGAATGGCATGGACTGCTGCAGGTTGGCTATACCTTAACATGTAGGCACAATGGTGCAGGTGTTTGCTATAGAGGGCAGCTAGAGACTAACTGCATAGAGAAATGTCCGTTGGCTTTCTGTCACATGAACAGTGCTAGCTTACCTGGACTACTATAATTTCAGGCGTGCTCGGTTTTAAATTGCGCCACAATTCTTCCCCATAGAATGGTTGCTTAGGCTGTGTGGTACTGCCATAAACAGGAGATTGCTGTCTGGTTCATGAAAAAATGTGTCAACTGGTCAAAGATAATTTCCAGTCTGTAAGCCGCTTTAGTGTAGACTTGAGGTGCATTCAGATTGTATTTGGGGTCTCGCTGAACGTCTTCATAAGGTTTTCTTTTAACCTCTTTGCTGACTTGCAGTTAATCACCTCCTAAGTTGCTTCAAGCTGCTTTTGCATTCCCAGTGACTTTCATGGGATGAAAAGCTAACAAACTCGTGTTCACAAGCCCAAAGACGAATGTTTTGTTCTCCGGGGGAGGGCAGCCTGTTTAAGCAAGGATCTCAAGATATTTTTGGTTCTGCTCTACCCCACAAATCCAGCAAATGACATACTCTGCAAAATGGAGCATGAACATCAGGTCCCAATTTTTATTTTCATTAACGTAAGCTTCTAAACTCGTGTTAAAAAAGGGTTTCTTTAAACTGAACAATTTAAGCGGAGGCAATTAGGCTACTAGATCAATCATGTACTTTTCTCCTAAGCATTTGCTGTAAAAAAAGTGAATTGGAACTTTGCCGGTAGGGCTAATGTCTAGCACGACGGGGCAGAGCAGCAAGGGAAAGAGACTTGGCTTCAAGAGCAGCTTCTTTGGCCACACAAAGCATATTCGGGGCAGCTAATGGGATAAGGAGACTGATTACTGCACATTGTTCTTATTGAAAATGTTATTTTGGGTGCAGTTTTTACCCTCTTTACGGCCTCTTTACCTAACTTGCTCTACCACTTGTATTTTTCAGGCGCTTTGCGGTTAAAAAATAAGCATGTAAAGCGCCTGAAAGAAGCCTCATCTGCAGTCTTAATGTGAAAGCCTGAGTGCTTTCAGAGATCTTTCACACTGACCGTGCTCGTTAAACGCTGGTAAAGCGCCGCCACTGTGGCATTTTTCAGGCGCTTTGGCGTTAAAAAGCTCCCACAATGGGAAGGGGGCTTTAGGAGCGGTGTATTCAATGCTCCTAAAGCGATTTTTTTTTTGACGCCCTGCCAGCGCAGAGCCTCAGTATGAAAGCACTCAGGCTTTCACATTGGGATTGCAGATGCAGCTTCTTTCAGGCGCTTTTTTTTAACGCTAAAGCGCTTGAAAAACGCCCCAGCGTGGAAGGGATCTTAGGAAGGCCAAAGACGGTGCAAATTTGGTTGCAACAAAGACATTTGCATGATTTCCCCCATCAACTTTGACAGCGTTGACACGGGAATCATTCCTACCGAGATATTGTTTTCGCCCGACGATAGGAGAGAAGACAGTGATTATTGCTAGTGGCTATAGCAGACGCTATAGATGCAAGTAAAATAGGGCAAGCTGGTTGTACCCAAGTTGATCGATCAACTTGGTACATTTAGCCTGCCCATACACAGTTCGAAACCTCTGCTGGTGCCTGCTGAACCGGCCGAGATTTGAACCATCTATGGCCGGCTTAAGCATTGTTCATATGGAGAACAACAACCTACATAAAACATTTTTAGTACGCCTTGAACAGAAACCCCAATCACAACAGTGATTTTCCTATTTTAATAGAAATTATTACAAGAAATAATTGGGTAGAACAGTAATTTTAGCTCAGCGATATCTGTAGCATTAACCTTTTCTGATTCATTCAGAGCAATTTTAAAAAGCCTTAATATTAAGCACCCTTACACACATGAGGCACTTTTTACCTGTCCCATTTACCCTCCCAACTACCTGTTCTCCCTAAATGTAAGGAAAGGTGCACTTGATTTAAAATGTCACCTTAGTTTATTTTTTTAAAGCTATCGAAGGCCTGGCCTTTTTGATCACTTATTAGGTATAATTTTATATATACATTTTAAAGGTAGAAAGACACTGTAGAGTAGCATATGTGATTTTTGTTGTAGGATGGCTGCATTTGTGCAAGATTTAAGAAAGACTGCTGCTTTATTTTAACAACAACAAAAAAAGTTATTCAGTGATGCAGTGGCGGGATTATAAATTAAATACTTTTTAGCATTTGACAAAAGGGGTCTTCTGTCTTTAGTGCTTCTGGGCCCAGTATGCATGCTTAGGATTCCAGCTATTCTGGTGGAACAAAATTCCTGCTGGATATATGGATGACCTGGTATAGTTGGGACACTGTAGACTCAAGATCCAAATCCACTTCTTAGCCGTGCATTAAAGGATAAGTTCACCTTTGGGAACATGTTGCATGTTCCACCCGTTTTTAGGGTGAAACATTTGTAACCTGTTCCCAATGCTGCAGCCGCTGCCCGATCCCTGCACTCCCTGTGACAGCAGTACAGGGAGAAGTTAATCCGTAATAGCCATCAATTTTTGTTTTTTAAACTGCGCAACCGCTCAGGGCTCCGCCCACACGGTTGCGTCATTCATACACAGAGGTCTGTGTATGAATGAACTTTAGGTCCTGACATCCTTTGCGGATGTCGGCTTGAAATTCTCAATAAACTTGATTCTTCATTGATTCTTCCAGTGAGTGTATGGGCACACAGATACACTTAGGGCTCTGCGGGAGACCTGCATGACACCAAGGATCTGCTGATCATTAGTGCAATGTTTTACAGGCTTCCAAAAAAAAGAAAAAAAATTGCCAATTTTTATTATTGAATTTATTCTTTAAGTGTGATAAGGCAGGAGCTAGGGCAAATATAGCAAAGAAGTGGCCTCTTGGGCTTGGAGCCTGTACTCAAACATCTTGTATATGTTGATGGGGACAGCATATGAGTAACGGTGGGGCTTAGAAACTAGAGAAAAAATAATTGTTAATTTAATGAAGGAAACCTAGTGCCTACAGTTTGTCGACCATGGGAAGTGATTATGGCGATATGCTGCTGTGAATCATTCATATACATGTAGACTTGACTTAGTGGTCAGTCTGTTGAAGCTCTAGCCCAGGGATCTCCAAACTCTCTAAACAAAGGGCCAGTTTACTGTCCATCATCCCATCAATGTCGGTGGGAAGAATAGCACCCCATCATTGTCATCAGTGGGAGAAATAGTGTCCTATCATTGGTATCAGTGGAAGGAATAGTGTCCCATCATTGGTATCAGTGGAAGGAATAGTGTCCCATCATTGGTATCAGTGGAAGGAATAGTGTCCCATCATTGGCATCAGTGGGAGGAATAGTGTCCCATTATTGGTATCGGTGGAAGGCATAGTGTCCCATCATTGGCATCAGTGGGAGGAATAGTGTCCCATTATTGGTATCGGTGGAAGGCATAGTGTCCCATCATTGGTATCAGTGGAAGGAATAGTGTCCCATCATTGGCATCAGTGGGAGGAATAGTGTCCCATCTTTGGCATCAGTGGAAGGAATAGTGTCCCATCATTGGCATCAGTGGGAGGAATAGTGTCCCATCTTTGGCATCAGTGGAAGGAATAGTGTCCCATCATTGGCATCAGTGGGAGGAATAGTGTCCCATCAGTGGGAGGAATAGTGTCCCATCATTGGCATCAGTGGGAGGAATAGTGTCCCATCATTGGCATCAGTGGGAGGAATAGTGTCCCATCATTGGCACCAGTGGGAGGAATAGTGTCCCATCATTGGCACCAGTGGGAGGGATAGTGTCCCATCATTGGCACCAGTGGTAGGGATAGTGTCCCATCATTGGCACCAGTGGTAGGGATAGTGTCCCATCATTGGCACCAGTGGGAGGGATAGTGTCCCATCATTGGCACCAGTGGGAGGGATAGTGTCCCATCATTGGCACCAGTGGGAGGGATAGTGTCCCATCATTGGCACCAGTGGGAGGGATAGTGTCCCATCATTGGCACCAGTGGGAGGGATAGTGTCCCATCATTGGCACCAGTGGGAGGGATAGTGTCCCATCATTGGCACCAGTGGGAGGGATAGTGTCCCATCATTGGCACCAGTGGGAGGGATAGTGTCCCATCATTGGCACCAGTGGGAGGGATAGTGTCCCATCATTGGCACCAGTGGGAGGGATAGTGTCCCATCATTGGCACCAGTGGGAGGAATAGTGTCCCATCATTGGCACCAGTGGGAGGAATAGTGTCCCATCATTGGCACCAGTGGGAGAAATAGTGTCCCATCATTGGCACCAGTGGGAGGAATAGTGTCTCATCATTGGCATCAGTGGGAGGAATAGTGTCCCATCTTTGGCATCAGTGGAAGGAATAGTGTCCCATCAGTGGGAGGATTAGTGTCCCATCATTGGCATCAGTGGGAGGAATAGCGTCCCATCATTGGCATCAGTGGGAGGAATAGTGTCCCATCAGTGGGAGGAATAGTGTCCCATCATTGGCATCAGTGGGAGGAATAGTGTCCCATCATTGGCATCAGTGGGAGGAATAGTGTCCCATCATTGGCATCAGTGGGAGGAATAGTGTCCCATCATTGGCATCAGTGGGAGGAATAGTGTCCCATCATTGGCACCAGTGGGAGGGATAGTGTCCCATCATTGGCACCAGTGGGAGGGATAGTGTCCCATCATTGGCACCAGTGGGAGGGATAGTGTCCCATCATTGGCACCAGTGGGAGGAATAGTGTCCCATCATTGGCACCAGTGGGAGGAATAGTGTCTCATCATTGGCATCAGTGGGAGGAATAGTGTCCCATGATTGGGAGGAATAGTGTCCCATCATTGGCACCAGTGGGAGGAATAGTGTCCCATCATTGGCACCAGTGGGAGGAATAGTGTCCCATCATTGGCACCAGTGGGAGGAATAGTGTCCCATCATTGGCACCAGTGGGAGGAATAGTGTCCCATCATTGGCACCAGTGGGAGGAATAGTGTCCCATCATTGGCACCAGTGGGAGGAATAGTGTCCCATCATTGGCACCAGTGGGAGGAATAGTGTCCCATCATTGGCACCAGTGGGAGGAATAGTGTCCCATCATTGGCACCAGTGGGAGGAATAGTGTCCCATCATTGCCATCAGTGGGAGGAATAGTGTCCCATCGTTGGCCTCAGTGGGAGGAATAGTCTCCCATCATTTGTATCAGTGAGATGAATAGTGCCCTATAATTGGTGTCGGTAGGAGAAAAAGTGCGCTATCATTGGTATCAGTGGCAGGAATAGCGCCCCATTGGTGTCAATGGGAGAAATAGTGCCCAGTTGTTGTCGCCACCAAGAATACTGCCCCATTGTTGGTGTCAGTGGGAGAAATTTTGTCCTTTATCAGTGAGAGGAAAGGCATAAATGCGAGCAAAGGGCCGCATCCGGTCCCCTGGCCACAGTTTGGAGACCACCGCTCTAGCCCAAGCGCATATTAAGGAAACACTCTATTAACAGTTATGTGTTCAATAAAATAATTCAATCTTGTTTTAAATGCAACCAATGTACCTGAATGTTATTGGCCTGCTGAAATCCGCTGCATAGCAGCACTCAGACTGGGAGAGGGCGTGGCAACACTAGGAGCCAGGTTGGTTTGGGCTGACAAGGAACATGCTGGCAGGAGGAAAGATCACAGGGTAAACTACTACTGCGGCTTCACTGCCCATTCACAGGTTGGGGGCAGAGAAATAACCAAATGTTGTATTAAGCACAGTAGAGAAAATTCAGGTCGCCAACCTGTCTATGCTGTCTAGCCAACATTTTTTTTTTTTTAAATCGCAAAACTTAATGGACAGAAATACAAATCCTTTTGCGTGTAAAATCGCTCCCAACGTTGTCTTACATTTTGTTTGTGGTGCATTGTGGGAAAGTAAAGTGGTAAATTATTGTTGTGGACAACAAGAACGGCTCCTCCTTCGGACATGTTTATGCATGAGGTCTGCTCAGATTTCTCCTGATAGGTGCTTTCACATGCTGTGACCCAGAAGTACCAAGTTCAGAAGCACTTAAAGGAGACCTGTTATGAGAGAAGTACAGGAGCTCCGGTTACATCACCTTTTGAAAATGCTAGTTGCCTGGCTGTTATTGCGTCTCCTCATTTCAATACTTTCATTACTGTGAGTCAATGACCCAGAACAAATATGTGGATTTGGAAAGTTGGAGGAAAAGGCCAGCTTCCTTATATGCATACTTTTTCTGGGTCATTATAAGCAGTCAAGGGCAACAATGAGCCCAAAGAAAACTTCGGAAGTGGCTAATCCAGAAGATGAGAAAATTATTGGGCTTAAAGCGGAACTAAATCCTTCCATCCGTTACATCTGAAGATGTCATCTCTGCTTCTTTTTAGATCTTTTGTTGACCTGGTGCTGCACATGTGACCAGCTATGAGACCAGCCATTTGAGGTCTTGTAAGTTCTGCTGAGAGCTGACATAAGCATACTGGCAACTGTGAAAGCTATAAGGCTAGGATCCCACGTGTCCGGCTGCCATTTGAGGACTTGTAAGTTCTGCTGAGAGCTGACATAAGTACACATGGCAACTGAAAGCTATAAGACCCCTTTCACACTGGAAAGCCTGTAAAGCGCCTGAAAGAAGCCTCACCAGCAAACCCAATGTGAAAGTCAGAGTGCTTTCAGAGCCCTTTCACACTGCCAGCGCCCTAAAAACGCTGGTAAAGCGCCACTAAGACCCCTTTCACTCTGGGGTTTTTTTTCAGGCGCTTTGGCGTTAAAAGAAAATCTCCCTCAATGGGAAGGGGGTTTTAGGAGTGGTGTATTCAATGCTCCTAATGCGCTGCAAAGAAGCTGCTTGCAGCGCCTCAGTGTGAAAGCACTCATTGGTATTTCAGATGCAGCTTCTTTCAGGCGCTTTTTTTTAACGCTAAAGCGCCTGAAAAATGCCCCAGTGTGAAAGGGGCCTTAGGCTAGGATCCCACATGTCCGGCTGCCATTTGAGGATTTAAGTTCTGCTGAGAGCTGACACAAGCACACTGGCAACTGTGAAAGCTATAAGGCTAGGATCCCACTTGTCCGGCTGCAGTTTACAGTCCGAGTCAGTTGCGGGTTGTTTACCAGTTCAGGTGAAAATTTGTGCTTGAATTTGCACCTAAACCAGACCCAAAATCACCCAGGACCCTTGTGTATACCGGCTTCATTGAAAACCGACCCGATTCACATGTTCTGCAAATCGGACACGTTTTTAAAAACTCATTCGATTTGCATATATGTGAATTGAGCCTTAAAGTGGATGTAAACCCGAAAAATTTATTTTATTTTATTCATGTCACAATGTACAGTATAAGATTTCCTATCATCTGTGCCTAGTCTTGCCACACAAAGTTAATTTAGCTCTGAGCAATCCTCTTTTATTCAGTGAAATAAAACGGACTTACAGAGAAAAACCAAAGTTCGTTCCGCCCCCTTGCTGTGAGTGACAGGTTATTTACATATCTCATGCACTAGCCTGGGGACAGGCATTATGTTTTAATTCCCACCCCTTTTCTGAAGTTATTTGGTTACTTTTCTGGATTTTGACTGGATGTTAGTGATCATAGCAGAATTTAGTGTAAGGAATACACAGGACAAAATGCATGTTGACAAGGGGCGTGTAGAGGAGGGCGGGGAGTCTACTGACATTACAACTCCACCCACGAGCTCCAGACAAAAGATCCACCCACAGAATCTGCAGTTTTTCAGTTCTTATAACAGACAGAGGGGAGACATTTGACAGGTAAGGATACATGCAGGAGGCATCTATATCCTTATAGATCAGCTCTATGGCAGTAGTTTAGAAAAGATGAGTGGGTTTACATCCACTTTAAAAGAGGCATACCTTCAAATGTGACTTGTTTAAATCAGTTGGGTTTAGTTCCACTTTAATTTTCTACGCTGGTTTTGAACCTGTTTATTGTGCCACCTCCGTGTTCTGAAGCTATATCACTGCAGAATCAAGTGTTTTTTTTATTTAGAAGTACCCCCTATTTTTTATTATGGTTACTAGTTTGGTAGAATAGATGCAAATATATAAATATATATTAAATAATGACTGAAAAAAGCATATATTCATTTTTTCTAAAGAGAAAAAAAAAGTATATAGAATGATTTTGTCCTCTTAGTAGTTTAATGACAGAGCGGCAGACGTGCTGTCTTCTATTTTTTTATGCTGTTGCAGTTGTGTAACTTTTGCTGTTTTTGTGTCTTTGTCTCCCTTTTGTGCAGGCTGCTTTGTAAACTTTCTGTTTTTGGAGATGTTCTTATCGTTTCTTTTTGCACATAGTTGCTGTTTGGGTTTTCTCTGCACTTGTCTCCAAGAGTTTTAGCGTGCACACATTATCGTGGGTGTGAATCTTGCACTGGATTGGTCAAAATTAAATCTCCATCTGCTGTATGCACCTTGCTATTTATAGCGGAGTTCCACCCTAAAAGTGGAACTTCTGCTTTTCGGAAACCCCCCTCCGGTGCCACATTTGACACCTTACAGGGGGAGGGGGTGCTGATACCTGTATAAAACAGGTATTTGCACCACTCCGGGTCATCCTACCCCCCCCCCCTCTGCTGGTTAACACACTGTTCCCAGGAGAGAGCGGGAACCAGTCACGGCGCACCGTGCGCATGCGCAGTAGGGAACCAGGCAGTGAAGCCGCAAGGTTTCTTCACTTCCTGATTCCCTCACCGAGCATGGCAGCATCCGAGGACCGAGCGATTGCTCATCCTCGTCTGCTGGCTTTGCGGGCACGCTGGACAGTTTACATTAGGCTTATGTCACAAAACAAACACAAAACTGATTCATTTATGTCCATAGAACAATTAATCGATCAGAATTCAGTCATTACATGATAGCAAAATAGTTTGTTTTTACAGTGAGTGTTTGTGGAAAACGAGTTTGAACTATTTTTGTATAGTGTATGGCCAGCAATTTGTGTCACTCAGAAATACCCTAAACTAAAATACACAGACAGGAAGAATCAATGAACTGCCACAGTGCTCCACAGCGCCCTGGTAGTTTGTTTAGAATTACAAGCCAATGGCTGCTAAGGATGTCCGGGGTTGGAGTTAATTTACACACACAGCTGTGTGAATGAATGGCGCAGCCGTGTGGGCGGAGCCATGCAAGGGCATGCAGATTCCAAAAAGTGACAGCTAGTACGGGGAACTTCTCCCGGGGGGGGGGGGGCAGGGGGATCGGACAGCGGCCTACCAACGGTTGGAATGTGTTCCAAAAGGAGTTGGCATTGCATAGAAACTTAAAGCGGGGGTTCACCCTAAAAAAAAAAATATTCTAACATTACATTGAGCCGAGTTGTGCGAATGAAATTATGTTGACCTTTATTTTCTTGCCGTACATATACAGTTTTATCTATATTTTCACCTTGGCTTCCGGGTAGGTAATCCTGCGGGACTGGGCGTTCCTAGTCAAATGCTAATTGATTGACATGCTTCCCACCGGCGCATACAGGGCGTCACAAGTTGCCGAAAGAAGCCGAATGTCGGTGTGCAGACGCCGTATAAAGCCGACTCGCAGTCTGGCTTTTTTCGGCAACTCGTGACGCACCGTATGCGCCGGTGGGAAGCATGTCAATCAACTAGCATGTGAATAGGCATGCCCAGTCCCGCAGGATTACCTACCCGGAAGCCGCGGTGAAAATATAGATAAAACGGTATGTACGGCAAGAGAATAAAAAAGGTCAACATAATTTCATTCTCACAACTCTGCTCAATGTAATGTTAGAACTTTTTTTAGGGTGAATCTCGCTTTAAAGGGGTTGTAAATGTTCATGTTTTTTCACATTAATGCATCCTATGCATTCGGGTGAACAAAAAAAAAAACTGGCAGTCACCGACCCCCCTTCCCCGTCGTCCTCTTCTCCACAGAGTCCCAGCTTTGATTGGATAGATTGATAGCAGCGCAGCCCTTGGCTCCCGCTGCTGTCAATCAAATCCAATGATGCAGGGAGCGGGCCTGAGTCATATGGACGCCAAATTAATGACTCGGGAGCGCGCGCGCAAGCTAACCCCCTCGGGAGAGCGCTTCTCCTAGGGCAGTGATGGTGAACCTTGTCACCCCAGATGTTTTGGAACTACACATCCCATGATGCTCAACTACACTTCAGTGTGCATCATGGGAAACATAATCCCAAAACTTCTGGGATGCCAGGGTTCACCATCACTGTCCTAGGGGGTTATCTAATGCTGGAAGGAGCCGCAGAGGGACCCCAGAAGAGGATGTTCGGGGCCACTCTGCTAAACGATGCACAGTGGAGGCAAGTATGATATGTTTATTGAAAAAAAAAAAAAAAACTTTAGTGTCACTTTAAGTGAAAAGTCGACAGGATTATAGGATTAGTCCTGGCATCTTTAGAGTGGCCTTTTAGGTGATTGGTGAGATCGACAGCACGTTGGAGTTAAAAAAAAAAAAAAAAAAAACTTTTGTTTCCATTATAATTAATGCTCCCTTATTTTAATATCCGCTCTGTTGGTGTCTTAGAAACATAGAAAAGTGACAGGAGAAAAAGACTGAGTAGTCCATTGAGTCTGCCCTTTTTCTTTTCTTTTTTTTTTTTTTTTTTTTATCAACTATAACTAGTTCATGTTCACCCATGAATAATATTCAAACACTCCTCTACAGCTTGGAAAAGTGTGTAAAAAGGTCCTATTTTTCTAGGTCATTTTTTTTTTTTTTTTAACACTATTGCTTAGATACTTTATAAAAAAAAAAGACAAAATACAAATAATACAGAAGCCTCATCACTTAGCAGTTAAGGAACCCCCTGACATGGCCCTAGATATTCGAATTTCATCCCATGAAATCTTTGAACTTCATCAGATTGTGAAATAGACCAATTCCTGTGTTATATTATCTGGTTTATGCTAAAGATCGATTCACTCCTATATCTTAATTGTGGTTTGCAAGGGATGTATTCCTATATTGCCGTGACTTCAAATAATGTGGATTGTATCCTAAATTACACATTTCAGGTCATAATTTTTTTATACGTATACATTTGTGTAACAAACACATTAACTTATTGAAGTATTTCCTTCATTAGGTGGAATACTTCAGTAAGTACTGCCAACCAGAATTTGCAGCGGTGCCTTGCTGTCTAGCTGGTTACTTTTTTAGAAGCCAAGTCCATGTAAAGCTGATATTTCGGTTTTGTGTAGACCGTAGAGCAAGTGTGTCAAACTCCATTTCATCGTGGGCCACATCAGCATTATGATTGCCCTCAAAAGGGCCGGTTGTATCTGTAATATTAGATATTCAGCGCATCGCCTCCCCTCACATTAGAGGTCAAGAGCCACCCCACCATCAGAAGTTGAGTCCCCCACTCTCCCTTACATCACAGTGTACCCCCCTTTCCTTATGGCAGTTGGATGCATTGCTTGAAAGCAGAAAGTAAGGGTCCGGAGGAGGACCAGAGGAGGGCTGGAGCTCTCCGGCAGCTGCAGAAGAGGTGCGAGGGTCACATGAAATGGCCTGGAGGGCCGGATTCGGCCCCGCGGGCCTTGTGTTTGACACCTGTGCAGTAGAGAGTTGAATTCATCCACAGGCTGACCTCTGCATGCAGTTTTGTGTCTGCCCCGCAGGAGGTGTCTAATGATGCACCGTGGGTACACACCCCTACATCCACTTGCAAGCTTAAGAGAAATGGTCTGCCTTTGATGGCTGTTGCAGATGGCGGGTGCTAAGAACCTGTGTAGAATATTGGCCACTCCCATTGTGTATATGTGTGTGTATATATATATATATATATATGTATATTTTATATATAAAATATTTAAACTCTTCAATGCAATATTTTAATATAAGTGTGCGTGTGTGTGTGTATCAATTCAAATGTAAAATGCGTAGTGTACAAAGTAGATTAGGTTGAGAAAGTTTGCGTCGTTTAATATATTGTATATCTGACAAAGTATTTGGAATTTGTAGAAGAGTAGCGAGCCAAGGTTTTTGTAGATGAAATAGAAATGGTAACCAAAAATTAAAAAAAAGTGTTCTTTTTGATAACATTTTAGTTTTTTTTAAATATTTTAAAACCAACAGTGTGTACAATTTCCAATATAACACACAGCAGTCATACCTGTTGCTGCATCTGAATTATTCAGAAGATGTGTCAGAAATGGCACTTGATCTAAACAGGTCAGCATTCTTTAGCAGAGGCAATAGATGCCCCCTGCCAAATACCCGGGGGTTAGGTGGGCAATGTAGTGGTTTTCCCTTGAGGAAGGCGGACACCAGAGGTGCTTTCCTTTCCTGCTCCATAGCATATATGTGCTTGCCCTTGCAATCCAAGCATTCATTTATGTTCAGGACTGTAAAATTTCAGTAACCAATAATATCACCAGATGTTGGTGGAAATAGAAGTGGCATTTCTGTCAACCAGCAGCTTCTCTAAAAATGTTACCTGTTACCTCCATTTTTACAAATTCACGATAGTCAACGAGGTTTGGATATGTATATGTGTGTGTGTGTGTATATATATATACATATATATATATATATATATATATATATATATATATATATGTGTGTGTATATATGTGTGTGTGTGTGTGTGTGTGTATATATATATATATATATATATATATATATATATATATATATATATATATATATATATATATATATATATAAATAATTTTTATGTGGCAATGGGCAAAAAAATATGACTATTGGGTTGGCTTCAGAGTAAAGTGCATGAATGTTCAAATGGACACCATTCTATGCCCATGACAAATGGTTGCATATATCCATGTTACAAAACAGCATGTCACATTAACAGCTATTTAGTCAACTGCCAACTCGCGTTAAGGAAATGGAAAAGTTCTTCTATGCACTCTGACTATCCATTACAAATGGTTGATAGCTGGTGCACAATTGGGCTTTGAGAAAGGAGTGGGCAGCTCCGAAACACGTTGACCATTCCCCCCGCCCTTTCCCAGGCACTGGTGTCGCTTCTGGCTGCCAGTGTTTGGTGGCCCGGGAGGTTTCCTGGCTCCTATAAATGCAGAGATCCTTGGAGGTCCCTTACCCGAAATGAGCAGCCGATCCTCAGGACTCCTTACATCCTCGCTTGTGCAGGTCTGACAATCGCTTTTTCTTTTTCCTTAATGTGAGTTGCCATTTGTATAGAGAAACTGCACTTCAAGTAGTGCTCTTTGTTTTAATATTCCAGAGATTCCTTTACATCTCCTAGGAGCTGCCTTCCAAGTGCTGCTTTTATCTCAATGATTTAATTTTGATTTGACTCATAGACTCGTGATTACCCATTGTTTGTACCATCCACACATCTTATACATGGTCCCCATTTACCTAGGTTATGGCTAGTTGTAGTAATATCACACTTGTTCTTTAATATTGAAAATGTTTCACCACATGTTCAAGTAGCTTTCGTAGGGCTCTTTCACACTGGTGGTTGGGGAGGGCAGCAAAAGTAGGCGGCTGAGCCAAAGTATTACAGGGCTGTGCAATTGCTGTGGCTGCGATGCTTTGCATCGTGGCCACAGCATTTTTCATTTGGGCTGCAGAGTTTGCTAGGCGCCACCTCTTGTCAAACTTTCCCATTGAATTCAATGCTAGCGCACCACATTTAATTTTTTCCTTCTAAGGATTTAAAAAAAGAAAAAGCGGACATTCAGCAGGTGGCATGATTCAACTCCTGAACGCCTGTCCATGCCTCTGAAAATCGATCCACCATGGATCACTCTTCAGGGGGTGGTAAGCACTGCCACCAATGTGAAAGAGACCAAGTTCAATAATATAGACAAAGATGGCTACCTGGGTCAGTGGTTAAAGGTCTTCAGAATTGAAGAACAAGTCCCGTTGAGTGTGACCTGTACTAGTGAACAAATGAGAGGAATGTCTAGTAGTATTACATAAATATACAATTTACACACACATAACAAAATGATTTTTCAGGTAAAAATTTTGCATACATTTATTTTTTTCGGCGACGCATTGCATCCAGGAGAAGTGGATCATGGGTGCCATGTCAGGCTCCTGCAGACACTGCCTACAGCCTTCTTTTATTTTTTTTGTAATTTCTTTTTATTAGTAGTATTCAAAATTGACAAACATACAGTGCAGTAAACAAAAAATACAAAATAAAGAGTAATGCAACAGCATGCCTACAGCTTTCAGTCAATACCTCTGTACATTCAGACCATTTCTAAGCTGCAGGAAGTGTCAGTGGACTAGGTGGGCACTGATCAGCACACTTGTAATCCATTGAGAATTACAAGTCTGTCTGTCCTGGTGACAGATGAGACTTGTAGTTTATTTCCTTGCATCCAATTTGCATAACAGGCGAGTGTGACCAGCTCTCAATGGAGCCAGTTAACACATGTCCGGGGCGGCCGCGGTCTGCATTCAAAAAGGGTCCCGTGGGTCTTTGGGTCTGATTCAGGTGCAAATTCAGGCAAAAATTTGGACCCGATTTGCAGCTGAACCGGTGACCAGGAATGCATCAGACCCCAGACTCAAACCCGCAGCTGCACATATGTGAACCCGGCCTTATTGAAGGTTAACCTACCCTTTTAATAAGTTTCAATCAGAGAAAGGAAGCCTAAAGGCAAACAGCTTCTCGTGTGCCGTTTTGGCAGAGGGTGGTCGAGTGTCCTAAGCAATACAGCACCTCATCCCTGATTTCGTTTGAATAAAAAAAGGTTTCAATCAGAGAAAGGAAGCCTAAAGGCAAACAGCTTCTCTTGTGTTTAGAAAACCCCTAGCGTAAATTCTGTGTGATGGATACACCACAAATTAAATGTTTATTTTTAAAACCGTTGATATTAATGGTATCTAAATTTATTTTTAACATGGAAGTCTAAACTTAAAAAGTAAAACGATTATAGTTCCCCTTTTAAAAGTCTGTAAAGAGTTAATTGAACAATATTTGGAATAAATACTTGGTGATTATTTCAGGGTGGTTGTTTGTCAAAATGCAGAGAGAGGTAGATTTAGACTCCGAGACCCTTGCCATACTTCTCTGCATTGTATTTGTGTGTTAGACCTCTTTCACATTGAGGCGTGGAGCCGCGGTGACGGTATTTGTAGCGCCGCTATACCGTCGTATTTACCGCGATATTCGGGCGCTAGCGGTGAGGTTTTAACCCCCGCTAGCTGCCGAAAAAGGGTTAATACCGCACACGTTGTGGGCGGTATTACCGCGGTTTCCCATTGATTTCAATGGGAAGGCGCGGTATAGGAGCGGTGAACACACCGCTCCTATACCGCGGTAAAGATGCGGCTAGCAGGACTTTTGGAGCGTTCCTGCTAGCGCACCGCTTCAGTGTGAAAGCCTTCGGGCTTTCACATTGAACACTACAGGGCATGATTTTTCATGCGGTATAGCAGCGCTATTTTTAGCGCTGTACCGCATAAAAAACGCCTCAATGTGAAAAGGGGCCTTAAGCCAATTTTCCACATTGGGAGAGAGGGGTGGTAGGAGGGCTCTACCAGGGTGACCTTGGAGGGGCTTCAAAACATCAGCTAAATGCACAAAATAATAAAAAAAGCAAAGGTTTGCGGAAGACACTTGGCGATTGCTGTGTAATGTTAGGATTTGAATGCCCATGTTGGTGTATAAATTATACTTTTAAGATCTCTTTTATTTTGTCCTGAAGTTGCTGAGGAGTAAAATATCATTCTGCGCAAGTCCCAAAGCTGTAAAGGTAAAGAAAAGAGGTAAACTTAGTCATGCCACTATGAACTATGGTATTGCCTACAACATGGGTGCCCAACCTGTGGCCCTCCAGCTGCTGCAAAACTACAAGTCCCGTGATGCATTGCAAGGCTGATAGTTCCAAGCATAACTGCCAGAGGCATGAAGGGACTTGTAGTTCGGCAACAGCTAGAGGGCCACAGGTTGAGCCCCCATGGCCTACAATTTATGCCAGTATTGTTAAGATAACCTTATTCAACAAAATGAGTGCTAATTCTCAAGTGCAACCAATCGCAACTCCTTTTTACTGAAGCCAAATGAACATACCATGGTTCCTGCCTGGTTGCTTAGGCTTATGGCTCTTAAATTGGCATTCTTTATTGAATGAGGCCAAAAATCCACTAAGCTTTTCCACACATAATTTTAATACATAGATTTTTAGATTGTGTTAAGAACTAATTTCAGGGTTTGAGCTGATTATAAGACAGCCGGAAACGGATGAGCTGCGCCTTGATAAAATATCAGGAACCTAAAAAATATTTTTTCAATGAGACAAAAAAGCCTAATGTATTTTATCAAACCAAGCCATGAAATATAAGGCATTGTGAATAACTTGATAATTCAATTTTACCATTTGTTTTGTATGTTTTAAGCCTTTCTTTTTTTAAGAACAATCATAAAAGTAAGTCTTGGTTCTGTGTTTTAGGCTTGGTTCAGACTAGTCCGCACCCATCTCTAAATGGCACCCCACGCATCTCCGCCAGCAGCGTGATAGCAGGTGCCGGAACCGCAAGGAAATTGAATGGTTAATGCGGGCCGCGCCGCCTGCTCTAGTGTGAACTGAGCCTTGCACACAGGCGTTAATTTACTTTAACTGGGTAGTGCAAAACCTGGGGCAGCTGTGCATGGGAAGTCAATCGGCTTCTAACTTCAGCTTGTTCAATTAAGCTTTGACAAAAAAAAAAAAAATTGGAATCTGATTTCTATGCAGAGCTGCACCAGATTTTGCACACTGAGCCCTGGTTCACACTGGGCTGCGGGAGTGAAGCCGTGCGAGTTCAGCTGAACTCGCATGATTTCACTCCCGCTGGCAGTCCCGATTTCGGCCGCGATTTAAGAGATATCTGTGCATGTTTCTGCACAGATGTCAATGTAAATCGCGTCCTGAAATTGCAAAAAGTAGTACAGTAACTACGTTTTGAAATCGGTGCAGCGCCGCAGATGCGGCGTCGCACCGATTAGGACGGTGTCATTGCCGCCGATTTGAGATGCGATTTCACATGTGAAATCGCATCTCAAATCGAACTAAATCGTACCCAGTGTGAACCTGGGCTCCAGGTTTAGTAACCCCCACAGTGACGCTTTACCCTGTCAATTGCACTCTTCACTGCTCTTAAATAATAAGCAGCACAACCCAGATTATGTCTCTTAGCTGGGGACTGAAGCTGGCCATATTCTTTTATTTTTTATTTATTTTTTTCATTCAACCAGCGGATTGAAGGAAAAAAAAAATATTTGATTGCCCCCATCCACAAATTTAAGGTTGATGGGGGAATCTCTCCCGCTGTACTATTGTATTCTGACAGTGGGGAGACTACCTTGCTGGCAGAGTACAATGATCAGTGCTGCCAGCTTTAGTCGGCAGCACTGATCTTTGGGGGAAAACTCAAGAGGCTGGTTGTAAGTAGATCAATATATTGTACAGCCAGCCAGCCAGCCTGCCCATATATGGATGGAAATTTCGGCCAGTCCCTGCTCGAATTTCTTAAAGTGGTTGTAAATCCTCATATATACCTAGTGAAGTGAAGAGCCTCAGATGATACACAGAGATAAATCAAATATTCCTACAGACGTTTTACTTGTACATCTGCAGTTTTCTCTTGCCTACACCCTTTTAAATAGACAGCTCCTGTTAAAAAATCTTTCTTCATCTGTCAGCAGCACAGAGGGGGGCGGAGAGGCTACAGTTAGTGTGTGAGAGCTGATTGGTGGAAAGGCAGATGCACAGCAGAACTGTGTTCTGAATAGAGAAGTTGTCTGTTGAGCTCTCCCTCCCCCTCCGTTTTGACATAAATTTATCTCATGTGTCCGCACCAGAGAGAAACAGCATTTAGAGCTTTGGAGAGAGACAAGTAAACACTACAGATATACATATATATACACGAAAAGTAATGGGACGCCTGCCTTTACACGCACATGAACTTTAATGGCATCCCAGGCTTAGTCCGTAGGGTTCAATATTGAGTTGGCCCATCCTTTGCAGCTAGAACAGCTTCAACTCTGGGAAGGCTGTTCTTGAGGTTTAGAAGTGTCTATTAGGAATGTTTGCAATTCTTCCAGAAGTGCATTTGTGAAGTCAGGCGCTGATGTTGAACAAGAAGGCCTGGCTCGCAGTCTCCATTCTAATTCATCCCAAAGGTGCTCTATCGGGTTGAGGCCAGTACTCTTTGTGGGCCAGTTAAGTTCCTCCACCCCAAACTCGCTCATCCACACTATATTGCCAAATGTATTGGGCCACCCCTCCAAATCATTTCACCCCTCCAAACTTTCAGGGGTTGGGCTTGGCCCCTTAGTTCCAGTGAAGGAAACTCTTAAGGCGTCAGCACATCAAGACATTTTGGACAATTTCATGCTCACAACTTTGTGGGAACAGTTTTGGAATGTCCCCTTAACTCCAACATGACTTGCACCAGTGCACAAAGCAAAGCCCATAAAGACATGGATGAGTGAGTTTGGGGGTGGAAGAACTTGACTGGCCTTCAGAGACCTGATCTCAACCCGAAAGCACACCTTTGGGATGAATTAGAGTGGAGACTGTGAGCCAGGCCTTCTCGTCCAATATTGGTGCCTGACCTCACAAATGCTCTTCTGGAAGAATTGTCAAACATTCCCATAGACACACACCTAAACCTTGTGGACAGCCTTCCCAGAAGAGTTGAAGGTGTTATAGCTGCAAATATTTAACCATTCAGACTTGAGCCCTGTACGTACACACGATCGGATATCTGATGGAATCTAATCCGATTAATTTTTTCGTCGGATATCCGATTAAGCTGACTTTCATCAGTCTTGCCTACACACCATCAGTCAAAAATCCGACCGTGCCAAAACACGGTGACGTAAAACACTACGACGTGCAGAAAAAATGAAGTTCGATGCTTCCAAGCATGTGTTGACTTGATTCTGAGCATGCGTGGATTTTTCTCCCAAGGAGTTCCACACAGACGATCGGATTTTTCTGTTGGTTTTTTATCCATAGGAAAAATTTAAAACATGTTCTATTTTTTTTTTCACCGATGGGGAAAAAAGACCGATGATTGTTTTGGCCAATGAAAACAGTCCATCGGTCTGTTTTCATCGGACAAACCGATCGTGTGTACGGGGCTTAAGACTGGAAATGCCATTTGTGTATGTGTGTGTGTTTTTAAAGGCAGGTGTCCCAATATTTTTGGTAATCTAGTAGGTGCTTTGCTCAAATTCCATGACTGAGGTTTAAAACCACTTTAATAGCAGCCATGAGTGTCCAGGTAAAAAGCGATCATGTGCAAACACAGAACCATCATCTATAACTGCTTGATCTGATATTTAATTAAAACATTTTTTATTACAGAGGTGCCCTAAATCGATTATCTGTTGTGAATATTCTTTAAATACAATTGTGGAAATGTCCTTGATCCAACAGAATTGTGTTCCAATGAATGCATAGAATCCAGTTGTGCAAACCGTTGTCATTTTTATTAAAGAAAACTCATACAGTGATAGTAAGGAAAAAAAAACTACAAATGTTAAATTGTTTGTAACAGACTGGTAACACTTTGTAATTCCCAGCATCTCCGTTCATGGTGGGGTCCCCAGCTTTTTGTGTCTGTGGTTGTATTTTGCCATAAGAGACCCTGTAACCCAGTAATAGTGAACCTTGGCACCCCAGATGTTTTGGAACTACATTTCCCATGATGCTCATGCACTCTGCAGTGTAGCTGAGCATCATGGGAAATGTTGTTCCGAAACATCTAGGGGGGGGGGGGCAAGGTTCACTATCACTGCTGTAACCTTATTACTGGGATAAAGATGGATTTCTATCAGCACTTATAAACCACAAAAACTACCCAGCATACATCTCTGAAAAAATAACAAGTATAAACGGGCATATTGGCTACATTAAAAGCAGTGTTTTGTAAATCGTAGGGGCGTACGGAACTGTAACAGAATTGCTGCTTCATTTCATGGAGTCTGATTGCTGTGTAACAAGGGGCCATTAAAGCTGTCTAGGTTTTATTTTTTGGGAATCATCAGCAACAGTAAAGCAGGACTGCGCATCAGTGAAAACCACCCCAATGTTCACAAGCTTCAATCACATTCTTGTGATTACTCTTTCTCTCTCAACTCTTTATCTTGCTCTAAAAAAAAAAAAAAACGCACAATAGATCTTTGAAAAGATATATGTATATACATTCATGCACACACATATATACCATGATGTACAAAAAAAAAAAACATGGTTTGAAAAACTCCATTTGGTGACTTTAAAATAGACACTTTTGGTTTTGTACACTGCAAAAACTTAAAACACAAATGAATTGCCTTGAATGCATACAAGTGTTAAAACCCTGTTTTTGTTTTTCTGCTTTCATATCCGACTTTTACACTTTTTTTTGTTTTATGCTTTTTGTTCTGTTCATTTATTTTTTTCTTGTTGTAGTGTTACTAATTTATCAGAACAGTCCAGATTGTGTCAACAGACCTAACATTTCAGCCGCTGAGTTATTATTTATTTGATGCTTTTTATTTTGTTTTGTTTCTTTTTTCTTTTATGGTCACTTGTCTTTTATACACGTGGGACTATTAATGATGTAAATGTTGAAATTAAGACCTTGAAAGACTATGTTAACTGTGCAAGTAACTGATCTGTTTTCTTCATCCTGATGCTGACATCTGGGACTTTACTACATAAAAAAAAAAATTATGTTAATAATATTTGTGTTCTGTGACACTTTGAAATGTCTGGGGTGTACGTGTGGGTTTATTTGTGCGCCTGTTGAATTTTGAATGTGGATCATCCTGTGGTTACTGTGTCATAAGCCAGTTAATTGGGTAAGTGGGGAAAAACACCAGTAAGGGCCCATACACACGATCTGACTTTTTGACAACAAACTTCAAAATGACCAGATTTTTCTCGGACAAATGTTCGCTCTGCAAACAGACAAACTTTGCGGCAACAAAAGTCTGATCATGTGTACAGAAGCCCATCGGACTTAAAGGGGTTGTAAAGGTACATTGTTTTTTTTTCTAAATAGTAGAGCTGCACGATTAATCGCGAAAAGATCACGATCTCGATTCACTCCCCACGTGCGATCTCCAGGCTGGAGGACCCGTGATTTTCGGGTGCGGCCATAGGAAAGTCCCGGAGCGACGGCCAGCTGGGTACATCCGGTGGCGGCTGTCTTGTTAGGAAGTGACGTTTAGTCGCCGCCATCTTGCTCCACCCCACACTCCTGCACGGTAATGTTGGTGAGAAGGGGGCAAGCGGACATCTTGTTACACCCAACAGAGTTTTAAATTTCACAGTTATTTTCAACGCAAAACGGAGCTTCTGCCGGCCTAAGCTTCCTTCTGTGAAGGCCGCAAAGCCAAGGCCTCAATTACCGGCGGGTGCGCGCACGCCGCAATCGCACGGTGGGGGAGGTGTGGCGCACCGAGGCATAGGATTCTGTGTCTCCGTGCGCCGCTCCTCCCCCGCCGTGTGATCGCGGCGGGGCCAAACCGGCCTTGTAATTGAGGCCATGGCTTTGCAGCCTTCTGCAGGCCTAAGCTTCCCCGGGCGCCAGGTCACAATTTCTTGTTGCAATTGCGACCAGGTGCCCAGGTTTTGTCGAGCCCTGTGTTACATTTTAAAAGCAGCAGCAAACCATACTAAACCTTGCTAATGTGACAAAACACCTCTGATTTTCACATTTAGTTAAATGTCAAAATTAGAGCTGTTCTTTCACATGTAAGGTCAGCAGGTTTGCTGCAGCTTTAAAAATTTAACATGTAAACAGTCCGTCAGATTCACATATACTGTATTTAAAGCGGATCTCCACCCTCAATTCAACTGCAGCTCAATATTCCTACTGCTCCTAGATAATTAGGGATCGGCTATTTTCATTTTAATTTAGTGTTCGTGTACCTTATTAATAAGCCAGGCTTCTGGTCTGCCCCCCCCTCGGGTTTCCGACGGGTTTTCTCCAGCTTCCTGTCCTGCACTGTGTCTGCTGGGAGCCTGTGTCAGAGATCCCTAATTATAATATTCCGCTCTGTAAGCACAAACATCGCGCGACTTCGTTTTGCAGGAAGTGACGTGGATGTAAACAAAGGAAAGGGCGGGCGTTTGAAACTTCTACATTACAGCACAGACGCTCACGCCGCCGGTCACCTTTGCCAGTGCGCATGCGCGAGATCGAGCGGTGGATGCTGGGACAGCATCCACTGCAAATAGGAAGTACCTGCTTGTGGGAATCTAACGCCCAAAGCTAAGATGGCGACGGGAGGAAACCAAGAATATAACTATTTATTCGGGACATAATTACAGCGGAGCGGCGGTGGGACACCGGAACCGTGAGTTTAGCACAGCAGTGCTATAACACATTTAAATAGCCCATTTAAAAAAATACGATTTGGCGTGGGAGATCCGCTTTAAGCAAATAAGCTTTGTTTTGTGTTGAAAATAACTTTAAATACATTTTTGAGAATCGTGATCTTCATTTTAAGGTAAAGAATCGCGATTCTCATATTTCCCAGAATCGTGCAGCTCTGCCAAATAGCTTCCTTTACCTTAGTGCAGTCCTCCTTCACTTACCTCATCCTTCCATTTTGCTTTTAAATGTCCTTAATTCTTCTAAGAAATCCTCACTTCCTGTTCTTCTGTCTATAACTCCACACAGTAATGGGAGGCTTTCTCCCTGCTGTAGAGTGTCGTGCTGGCCCCCTCCCTTGAACTACAGGAGAGTCAGGACGCTCTCTACATTGCAGATAGAGAAACGAGTTGTGTGTTAGTGGGTGTCCTGACTCTCCTGTAGTCCAAGGGAGGGGGGCGAGCACGACAGACACTCCACACCAGGGATAAAGCCTTGAATTACTGTGTGGAGTTACAGACATAAGAACCGGAAGTGAGGATTTCTCAGAAGAAATTAGGACATTTTAAAAGCAGAATCAAAAGATGAGGTGAGTGAAGGACTGCACTAAGGAAAGGAAGCTATTTTGGAATCTTTTGTTTTACCTTTACAAGTCCAAACACGCATGGTCAGAACCAATGCAAAAGATCAACTAGCAATAGCAGAAGTTTCCCAAAGGGTGGCACTAAAGAAAAAACACATATTACGTTCATGTTTGTTTGTCCAAAAAAGTCCTGCCATGTGTATTCATACCAAGTTAACGGCCAACGCTCTTTGAACAAAAATCCTTGGAAAAGTTTGTTTGAAGTCCAATCGTGTGTATGAGGCTTTAATCAACTCGACCATTCCCAAACTTTAGTAGCATTGGTTCAAAAGGAGGCAATACAGAAGTACATATCCAACAGATGATTATATTTTCCTGACCTAAAATGTCAATGCAATTCATCCTTTGTCTTTTAAAATGTAGTAAATATGATGAGTCCACTGTAGTCTTTTAATTTCACCATATTGCTAAAGAAGTGTTTACACAGATGAAACCAAAGTAGAAGGTATTGAGGTCCTCAATGATTGCTCCACTGCTCTATGAAGGTCCTACTTTGATGATCTGGCACTATGATGTTCTCATAATGGTTTTCTCTCGAAAGGCCCATACACACGATCGGATATTCCAACAACAATTGTGTGATGGACGTGTTTTGTCGGATAATAGGACCGTCTGTATGCTCCATCGGACAATTGTTGTAGGAATTTGTGACTACAAATGTTGGATGGCCATGCTCTCAAATTGTCCGACAACAAATGTGTTCCGTCGGATTATTCGATCGTATGTACACAAATTAGTCGGACTAAAATGCAAAGTACAAACACGCATGATCCTAACCATCAGACAACATTAGCAGAAGTTGCCCAAAGGGTGGCGCTAAAGAGCTGAAAAAGTTCTGCCGTCTGTATTCAGAACAAGTTCACGGCCAATGCCCTTTGGACAAAAATCCACCGATTTGTCCGAGGAAAGTCGATTGTATGTACTAGACTTTAGTTGCACCTGTTTTAGTTTGCTGGAGGATTTACCTGTAGCGCCCCCTTGTTTTTTTTGCATGGGCGCTGTGTTAAAACGAGTTGAATTATAAGAGTTAAGTTGCTCCTAGTTGTGATTTGTTTAGGTTGTTGACCTATGTCACCTGGAAGGGTCCACTGGCTCGAACTCCATTCTGGGGATGTCCTTTCATCCTTGGCCGGCAGTGGGAGCAAGCGGGACTTCTGGCGGATGGGGTCTTCCTCACCAGCCAATTGGAGAGGGTTGTTCCTCACTGGGCATGCTGGGGAGGGGTATATCTGGGACCTAGGTCGGGTCTTCGGGGGTTCTTTTTCTTCACGTGTGCGGAGTCCTGGACTCGGGGTGCGGCATCCACCTAGATTAAGGCTTACCTGTAGGTGCAAAAAATATCTTCTTAATTTACACGGTTAACCACTTAGCAACCAGCCGCCGTCAAATAACAGCAGCAAGGTGGTTGCTTAACTCTGGGATCACGTTATATAACGTGATCCCAGAATCGCCCTCCCGGATCGCGGTAAATTGCCGCTGATAATGACGGAGCGATCACATGTAAACAAACCGGCGTCATTTGATGACGCCGGTTCCTCCCTCCTCTCTCTGTACCGATCGGTACAGTGTGAGAGGGGGAGTGCGGATGGCAGCAGCACTGTGGGATGGATCTGTGATGATTGCAGTCACAGATCCAGCCATCCCTGCATTAACCCCTTCCTTCCCTGTGCAATACTCTGCAATACCCCCTGTAATACTCTGCAATACCCCCTGCGCCATACTCTGCAATACCCCCTGCGCCATACTCTGCAATACCCCCTGCGCCATACTCTGCAATACCCCCTGCGCCATACTCTGCAATACCCCCTGCGCCATACTCTGCAGTACCCCCGGCGCCATACTCTGCAGTACCCCCGGCGCAATACCCCCGCACAATACTCTGCAATACCCCCGCTCAATACTTTGCAATACCCCCGGCACAATACTTTGCAATACCCCCGGCACAATACTCTGCAATACCCCCAGAACAATACTCTGCAATCGTTTTTTTTTTTTTTTCAGGCTTCCCAGCCTAGAGGTGAGATGTGGGGTCTTATTGACCACATATCTCACTGTAAAGAGGACCTGTCATGCTATATTCCTATTACAAGGGATGTTTACATTCATTGCAATAGGAATAAAAGTAATCAAACATTTATTTTCGGGGGAAAAACATGTCAAACTAAAATAAAGTAAAATGAACAATAAAAAAATAAAATTACAGCACCCCTGTCCCCGTGTGCTCGTATACAGACGCGACCGCACACGCAAGTCCTGCCCACATATGAAAACGGTGTTCAAACCACACATGTGAGGTATCGCTGCGAACGTTAGAGCGATAGCAATAATTTTGGCCCTAGACCTCTTCTCCAACTAAAAACATGTAACCAGTAAAAACATTTAAAGCGTCGCCTATGGGGATTTTTAAGTAGCGAAGTTTGGCACCATTCCACAAGCGTGTGCAATATTTAAGGGTGACATGTTGGGTATCTATTTACTCGGGGTGACTTCATCTTTCATATTATGCAAAAACATTGAGCTAACTTTACTGTTTTTTTTTTAAAGCACAAAACGGTTTTATTTCCAAAAAAACGCATTAGAAAATTGCTGTGCAAATACCGTGCGAGAGTTGTAATGACCTCCATTATATTCTCTAGGGTCTTAGCTAAAAAAGCATATATAATGTTTTGGGGTTCTATGTAATTTTCTAGCAAATAAATGATGATTTTTACATGTAGGAGAGAAATGTCAGAATTGGCCTGGGTGCTCCAGAACGCCTGATGGTGTTCCCTGCATGTTGGGCCTCTGTATGTGGCCACGCTGTGTAAAAGTCTCACACATGTGATATCGCCATACTCGGAAGGAATAGCAGAATGTGTTTTGGGGTGTAATTTGTGGTATGCATATGCTGTGTGTGAGAAATAACCTGCTAATATGAAAATTTTGTGGGAAAAAAAAGAATCTTGATTTTGCAAAGAATTGTGGGAAAACATGACAACTTCAAAAAACTCACAATGCCTCTTTCTAAATACCTTGGAATGTATTCTTTCAAAAAAGGGGTCATTTGGGGGTTATTTGTACTTTTCTGGCATGTTAGGGTCTCAAGAAATGAGAGATGCTGTCAGTACATCAGGTGTGATTAAATTGATAAATTTTCAGTAATTGGTACCATAGCTTGTAGACCCTATAACTTTCACCCAGACTAAATAATATCCACATTTTTTTTGTTGTGTTACCAAAGATATGTAGCAGTATACATTTTAGGCCAAGTTTATGAAGAAAAATTACTTTCTTGCAAAATGTTATAATAGAAATGAAGAAAAATTCTTTTTTTTTTACAACATTTTCGTTCTTTTTTCATTTATAGCGAAAAAAATAAAAACCGCAGAGGTGATCAAATACCACCAAAAGAAAGCTCTATTTGTGGGGAAAAAAGGACAAAAATTTAATTTGGTTACAGTGTTGTATGACTGAGTTATTGTCATTCAAACTGTGAGAGCACCGAAAGCTGAAAATTGGTCTGGTTATTAACCTCCCTGGCGGTATGATTCTTTCAGATTTTAGGTGCTGAAAGCGGTACCATTATTTGCAAGGGAATTTGGCGTTTTATACTGTAGGCTTGTAATTCTTAGGAATAACTCACTGAAATCTATCCAAACAAGAGTCTAATAGGCATCCCGGGTATGATTTTTTTTATTTTTTTATTAAAAATTATAATATAATAAATAATTATAAAAAATTATAACAAATAATAATATAATTATAGTAAAAATTATTCAATAATGTAATCAAATCAAAATCACTGAAATTTGCTCAGTTGCAGAATTTTTGCTGTCATTTTTTTTTTTTTATGACGAATTTCCCCATAAATCGCTATCGCTAAATTCTGCAAGTGATTCTGATTTATTATCGCTGTTTTTTAGCTGCTCTAAAACAATTTTTGCCATAAAGGGACACTTTTGGTTGCTATGGGCAATCTACAGTTTGCAGGGAGAAAGAACAGTTTTTATTATATAAAAGGACATGTAGTGAACAGGGCAGACCACTAGGGACATGGGGGTGTGTATTTTTTACATACAGTACTGTAATCTATAAGATTACAGTGTACTGTATGTATAGTGTTTGTTTACTTTTTTGAATTTGGCGCCGTTCCCCCCCCCCCCCCTACGTCGCGACGCTCGCAGGGAAGGGAATCGGAGGTACACACAGCATCAGGCGGACATCCGGCCGCCGTGTACTGCGGGGATTCATCGCTGGATCGCAGAGAAAAGGTAAGTAAACTTTTCTGCATCCAGGGAGGCAAGTCCGTGTGTGGCACGGGGTTACCGATCGTAGCTTAAAAATCTCACCCCGTGCCACACACGGGAAGACCGCCAGGGAGGTTAAGGGGGTTTAAGTGCCCAGTGGTCAAGTGGTTAAGGAGATATTTACCCAAAAACAGGCACCGATGTCTACGGGGCATGCGCGGTGTAGACAACGGTGCAGGCGCACTAGCGGGCCGGCTCCATGAATGGAGTCATGCTGGGATTAAGCCGGACCCCCGCGCATGCGCTGGAGTGACGTCATCGCTGCTCCGGCCAGTCACAGTGCCGGAGCGGCAATACACGGAAGGGACATCGAGGCAAGATGGTGGTAGAGGGGAACGAGAAACAATTGGGGGGGCTTCAATCTCAGGTAAGTCATTCATAATGAGCTAGTATGCTATACTAGCTCATTATGCCTTTCTCTTGCAGGTTTTTTTTTTTTTAAATACTAGGTTTATTTCCTCCTTAAAGGAGTTGTAAAGGTAAATGTTTTTCCACCTTAACTGCTTGCCGACCGCCCACCGCAGTTATACGGCGGGACAGTGGCACTGCTGGGCGAGAGCAGTGCGTGTGCCTGGCGGGCGCGATCGCCGCCGGGCACGCGCGCTTGTTCGTTACAGAGCGGGGAACGGGAACTGTGTGTGTAAACACATAGCTCTCGTTCCGGTCAGCGGGGGAAACGCTGATCTTCTGTTCATACAATGTATGAACAGAAGATCAGCGATTTCCCCTAGTGAGGCCACTCCCCCCATACAGTTAGAACACACCAGGAACACACTTAACCCCTTCCCTGCCCCCTAGTGTTAACCCCTTCACTGCCAATGGCATTTTTATAGTAATCCAATGCATTTTTATAGCATTGATCGCTATAAAAATGCCAATGGTCCCAAAAATGTGTCAAAATTGTCCGATGTGTCCGCCATAATGTCTAGGTGCTGAAAAAAAAACGCTGATCGCCACCATTACTAGAAAAAAAAAAATATTAATAAAAATGCCATAAATAATACCACCAAAAGAAAGCTCTATTTGTGGGAAAAAAAGGACGCCAATTTTGTTTGGGAGCGACGTCGCATGACCGCGCAATTGTCAGTTAAAGCAACGCAATGCCGAATCACAAAAAGTGCTCTGGTCAGGAAGGGGGTAAATCCTTCCGGGGCTGAGGTGGTTAAAGAGGATGTAAACCCACTCTCATCAATTCTAAACTACTGCCATGGTGCTGATCTATAAGGATGTACATGCCTCCTGCATGTATCCTTACCTGTCAAATGCCCCCCATTTTGCTGTTTAAACCCCCCAAAAAGTCCAGAATCGTGGGCAGGTCTGTTCGGTGGGCGGAGTCATGATGTCAGCAGACTCCCGCCCACCTCTACACTCCCCTTGGCCAGAGCGTGCACAAGACAGGAGAGCGTGTTCTGGGCAATAGCAGAGCGCGCTCACGGCCCCCCTGTCAGCTCACATTGATGTCCTACGACAATCGGGGATGATCGCTGCGACGGGACAGCTGTGAGCACCGACACCCTGCATGTCTTTTCATCACCTGCTTCTCCTCCTCCCTCTCGTGGCTTTCACCTAAGTCATGCAGGGGGGATCGGTGATCACAGCTGTCCCATCGCACCGATCATCCCCGAGTGTCTTCTGTGCTCCTCCACCCCCTTGTCATCCCCCTCCCCTGATGTTGTCCCTCTCCATGTGTCCACACACCCACCCCAACTCATCCTGCTCCATGTGTCACACTCCGCCCCCCCCCCCGCGCTGTGTCTTCAACCGCCGCCCCCCCGTCCTGATCCGTGTGTCTCCCTCGTCCCCCGCAGCCATCGCAGGCTCCTCTCTCCTCTCCTGCAGGCTGCGGGGGGGGGGGGGGGGGGTCTGTCAGGATGGAGAGCGGAAACAGGACACAGAGCGTTCGTTACCGAGCGTTGTGCGTCCTGTAATAACTGAGCAGAGTAACCTGTGTGTACTCTGCTCAGTTTATGAATGGAGGGGAGATGCTGTCTGTCCGTCCATTCATCTTCTGTGCAGAGAAGGGACTGGGGAATGAATGTCCTCTGTCCCTTTCTCTGTCTCAAATGGGAGATGTCAGGGGTCTCTGTTTAGACCCCTGACATGTCACCGAAGCCCCCAACAGGGCTGATAGTAAAAAAAAAAAAAAAATTAAAAAAAAAAATTAAAAATAAATAAATAATAAAATAAAATTGAAAAAAAAACTGACACAACAACCGCCCCCCCATACTGACACCAACCACTACCCCACTGACACCGACCCCTACCCCAAGACCACTGACACCGACCACTACCCCACTGACACCGAACACTACCCCTACCCCACTGACACCGACCCCTACCCCTCTGACACCGACCCCTACCCCTCTGACACCGACCCCTACCCCTCTGACACCGACCCCTACCCCAAGACCACTGACACCGACCACTACCCCTCTGACACTGACCACTACCCCCCACAGGACTGATAAAAAAAAATCAAAAATTGTAAAAAAATAAAATAAAAGATAATAAAATGAAATTGAAAAAAAAAACTGACACAACAACCACCCCCCCCCCATACTGACACGGTCCAGAGCCCCAAGACCACTGACACCGACCACTACCCCACTGACACCGTCCACTACCCCACTGACACCGTCCACTACCCCACTGACACCGTCCACTACCCCACTGAACACCGTCCACTACCCCACTTAAACCGTCCACTACCCCACTGACACCGTCCACTACCCCACTGACACCGTCCACTACCCCACTGACACCGTCCACTACCCCACTGACACCGTCCACTACCCCACTGACACCGTCCACTACCCCACTGACACTGACCGATAAAAAAAAATCTAAAATTGTAAAAAAAAATATATAAAAAAATAAGAGATAATAAAATTAAATCGAAAAAAAATAAAACTGACACAACAACCGCAACAATACTGACACGGTCCAGAGCCCCAAGACCACTGACACCGACCACTACCCCACTGACACCGACCACTACCCCACTGACACCGACCACTACCCCACTGACACCGACCACTACCCCACTGACACCGACCCCTACCCCATCCCCCCACCCCCTTTCCCAAAGCACTGTGAAAAAATATATTTAAAAAATAAAACCCCACCCTCTCATGAATAGTACAAAAATAAATTGTAAAAAATAATAAGTAAAAAAATTTAATTGTAAAAATTTATATAAATAAAAAAAATCCACTGGTCCTAAAAAAACTTCAAAAAAAAAAAAGATAAAATTGTAAAAAAAAAAAATTTATCTGACACTGTCCACTATCCTGGCACCTATCCTGCACGTACTACCCACCACTTTACTCTCTGCATTCCTGTGATTCGCACCGCACTGCTGTTCAGATCACATGCGATGTCTGTGCGATGCAATTTCAGTCATACAAACTGTATGGCTGAAATTGCATCTCATTTTGACCAAACACGCACAGGACCCTTTTTTGGTACACACCAGAATTGCATGGGTGTTCACACCTATGCGATCCGATTCATGTAATAACTGTCAGTTCGCCGTGTGATATGCAAGCTGAAATGGGGGTGTCATTACCATTGTATGACACTCCCCAGCAGTTTGCATATGGCAGTGTGAACTGCCGTGCGAGTCGGGGTGCGATTTGGGAATCCGCAGTGGATTTGCAGGGTTCCCGAATCGCACCAGTGTGAACCTAGTCTTGGTGGGAGCAGTCAGGTGACATTTGTAGGCTGTATGCTTTGAGGCTCGGTTCACACTGGTGCGATTCGGGAACCCTGCGAATCCACTGCGGTTTCCCAAATCGCACCCCGACTCGCACGGCAGTTCACACTGCCATATGCAAACTGCTGGAGAGTATCATACAATGGTAATGACACCCCCATTTCAGCTCGCATATCACACTGTGAACCGACAGTTTGGACATGAATCGGATCGCATAGGTGTGAACACCCATGCGATTCTGGTGTGGACCAAAAAAGGGGTCCTGTGCGTGTTTGGTCAAAATGAGATGCAATTTCAGCCATACAGTTTGTATGACTGAAATTGCATCGCACAGACATCGCATGTGATCTGAACAGCAGTGCGGTGCGAATCACTTGCGATCTCGCACTAATGTGAACCAGCCCTAAGTTCATTCAGCCTGGGTGCAAATATAAACCGTGAGAAATCCACCCCTCCCCCACATAACACATCCTGGTCACATAGGAATTTAGCATATGTGATCAGGTGACCTCAGACACACACACTTCAATATAATAATAAGAAGATCACTCAAGCTTGGACTAAATACATCTACCCTAATCACGTGTCTATGTATATTCTGATGGCTGTTCACTGGAGCATTTCATCATGACATTGAACTCTGGCTGGCCTCATGTTTTGAAACATTTAGTCAAAACACAGGACAAGCAGACAATTATGTTATAGCTAGAAGGCAGGGGAGAGGAGAGGAGAGGAGGGGAGGGGAGGGGAGGGGGGGGGGGGGTGATGTGCATTGTGCACTGTTTACAGAAACTGTGCATGGTCTGAAGGCTAGTGCACAAGATATGTAAATAACCTGTCACTCAAAGCATGGGGGCGGAACGGACTTTGCTTTTTACAGGGAAGTCCGTTTTATTCCACTGAACAATAAAAAGAGGATTGCTCAGCACTGGATTAACTTTGTGTGGCAAGACTGGGCACAGATGATAGGAAATCTTATTCTCTACATTGTGACATCAAAAGAAAAAAAAATTTGGGGGGTTTACATCCACTTTAATGCAATCAATGCATAAGACCCCTTTCACAATAAAGCGTTTTTACAGTGTTTTAGCGTTAAAAATAGCGATTTTAAAACGCTCTCAATGCATCTCAATGGACCTTTTCACACCGAGTTCTGCAAGCAGCATCTTTGGAGCAGCTTTTGAGGGCTGAAAAAAAATACTCCAAAAACACCCCTCTCCATTGAAATGAATTGAAAGTGCTGTAAAAATGCCTTACCCTTTCACACTGAGGCGTTAAACTGGCGGGGCATTGAGAAAAGTCCTGCAAGCAGCATCTTTGGAGCAGCTTTTGAGCACTGAAAAAAAACACCGAGGCACTGCAAAAGCGCCCTAAAACTTTAGGGTCTTATCGGTGCATTACCAACACATTGGGATTGCAGATAAGGCTTTGCTCGAATAACGCTGTAATAACGCTCGAATAACGCTGTAATAACGCTCGAATAACGCTGTAATAACGCTCGAATAACGGGCGGCCGCGGAGTGTAAAAAACTGATAGTGCAGGGAGAGACCCCTCCCATACTGGGAGCTCCTCAGTTTTTGTAGCAAAGCAATAAGTGTCCCAATATCCCCAAACAAGAGGGGCGGGAGCTCTGTGTCCCGTGATGTACACCAAGAAAAGGATTTTACAGGTAAGCTGTCATAAAAAATCCTATTTTCTTTATCGTACATCACGGGACACAGAGCGGCAATCCATTACTATGTGGGATGTCCGAAAGCAATGCTTACTGAGGGGAGGGAGACACAAACAACGCAGGCCGCCATCAGATGTAAGGATCTATAATGCTGCCAGATGCATACTGCGCCAAAAAGCTGCATCCTTTTGCCCTCCTATGTACATCTGACAAGAATCAGTGAACCTAAGCACAGACGCCAAGTTGCGGCCCTGAAAATCTGCGTCATAAAGGCCCGGTAAAGCATCGCGCATAAAGCGCTTACTATCCTGGTACGGAGCACCCCCCCCCCCCCCCCAAGAAACAGGGGGAGTCCCACTCTCCGAACCACAAGCCTGAATAATACCCTGATGAATCAATCTTGAAAACAGTTGATTTTAGACGCTGCCTGCCCCTTCCTGGGGCCTCCTGGTAGCGCAATAACATCAGCTTTCCGTATCCGAGCAGCCGCTTCAAATAGGCCTTGACCCTTCTACTCCAAAGGAGAGAGAGTGTAACCATTTTAATAGCTGAACTGAACACTGCCTGCCCACATCTAGGGTCTTCTGGCAGCACAATAAAAACTTCAGATTTCTATATCTGAACCTTCAGATAGATATTTAACTGCTGTCATCTCTACTGAGAGAAAGCAATAACCTTTCCTTCCGAAAACAAGGTTTTGAAAAAGGGGGAGGTAAGAATATCTAGATTCAAATGAACACTAGATCCTTCTAGTAAATAAGGCTGGGTGAGGATTAACATCACCCTACTAGTAAGAATAAGTATGGTTTTATACCAAGAGGTTGCCAATACTGAAACTCTCTTGGAGGCTACCACAACCAAGAACACCAATTCCCTTGTTGAAGGCTGAAGGGAAATATGGTGCATCGGCCCACAGAGCTGACCCTGTAAGCCGACAAAACTAGAGCCAATACTCCAAGCACAAGGGCGACTAAACTGGTGGACTTATGCGCGTCACCCCTTGTATAATGGCTCGGAACAAAGAGTGTGAAGCAAGCGACCTTTGGAGGCAAGGCCGAGATCGGATCCTTGATGATGAAGAAAAAGAGGGAAGGACGGCCGCACAAGGATTTTCAAACGAAAAAAGTTGTCTTTATTGTAAATCTAAAAACATGTACAGTCACAGCAATCACAGAAAACAGGACAGCCGACGCGTTTCGCACTCGATCAGTGCTTAGTCATGGCGCGTCGGCTGTCCTGTTTTCTGTGATTGCTGTGACTGTACATGTTTTTGGATTTACAATAAAGACAACTTTTTTCGTTTGAAAATCCTTGTGCGGCCGTCCTTCCCTCTTTTTCTTCATCATCATTGCTATTTGCATCGCCAGCACCTTGGTAATCTAATTATCCTTGATCGTCTACAGGTCTCACCTGGAGCGGTGATTTTTTTTCTTTTGTCTTTTTTGGATTTTGAGATCGGATCCTTGATGTAACTTAAGGCTGGCTCCGTCTCCTTTCCAAATGCAGGAAGGCAGGAATTTTATCTTTGACAAACTTCCAAGGATGGCACCATCTGTTTCATACCAGGAACATGGGCTCTCCCGATCCTGGGATATCTGGTCCTGGAGGCCAGCCTTCCTGTATGAATCAAGGAAGTGCCGTTGATTCTAAAAACCCTGATCCTGAAGAATGTGGGCTAAAATAGCCAGACCATTAATTCACCTGTTGCACAACAGGATGTAATACCCCCTTCGAAGTAGGCCTGGACAAGATGTAAGGGACCGTGGGTCCTCTACTACCACCCCTACTGTCCCTGCACAGAAAAGGTCGTTAGGGCTATGCCGGAGTAATCAGGCCAGCTTCCGCCATCCTCTAATGTTGCATGGAAGCCACAAACGCCGCGGCACTGGGGGGAGAGACATAACCAGTGACCACTGGTCCCACCAGATTACTAACACATCTGCCCCGCATGCGGGTGGATCCCTTGTCCTTGACCTCAAGCTGTTCAATTTCTTGTTGAGCCTGGACGCCAATACATCTTATGTACAGGGTACTATTTCTGTGGCCCTTGGTCAGGAAAACAGTCGGGGTGTAGAGGTCCTTCTCCTGGAGACACTTGTTGACGGCTACAGCGAATCGCCTGCCAATTCTGCATTTCATGAAATGACGAATGTCAATAGGCAAGGCACAAGCTCCTCCTTGGTAAATTAAGTAAATCACTTAATATGGTATAGTCTGATTGAACTCTGACCGAACCAACCAGCCCCTGAACGTTCAGGCCCCTAAGCCAGATGCTCCATCGGTAGCTCTAGCTGACAGATAAGGCTCCATTGGAGCTCGACTACTTCCCCTGGGCCAAGGTCTCTTCCTGACCTGGCAAACCCTTTAGGTAAGAACCACCAAGAGGAATTCCAGCCTATCTCTGGGACCGGTTCTTTGGATAATGCTAGATCAAGATCCACTCCTTCTAGGCCAACACAATACTGTTTATAACAGTCCTGAATAAAAGTATAGGGAACTGTCTTGAATGAAGCAGCATCTTCTCTAGTGCCTTAAGCAGAAGGCCAAAAGTAAGGAACTGTTCCTTGCCGTAACCACCTAGACCAGCTTTCTTATAGCGATGGTCTTGTCTTAGGCCAAAACTACTCTCCTGGTGCAAAACATACCCAGCTTCTTGTCAATGAAGAATGTATCTTTAGACTGGAATCCTAACCCAGGAGATCCAGATACCTGACCATGCTGGACACCCTTATGTCCAGCCATGCTGCTGACTGATCCATCAGCAGGAGTCTGCTTCCGTATGCCATTACTGCTATACCCTGGGCCTACAGACCTGCTAGAGGCGGGCCCTAGCACCCTGACAACCCAGACACGGAGGCTAACCCAAAAGGGCAAGAACACCAACTGGAGATAGTGCTGTTCCCCTGCACAACGCAGACAACCTCTGCAGTCCCAAGTAAATAAACACATATGCAACTGGCTCCCCATATGTGTATGTGGCAAGTGTTAAAGCCATATGCCTCAATGGAGGCGTGTGTACATGGCAGTGTGTGTTCATGGAAGCATGAAATCATATAAATATGTCTCACGCCAAACATGCATATAGCATGTGTGCTCTGGAACGAGCATCCTTGCAAGCATGTGCTATAAATGTGTTATGCAACAATGTGCAACATGAACCCATGCAGACACGTATCTCTATGCAAACACAAGGCATCCTGTATTGCTTAATTAAGCCACCATGTGCAACTTTAAAGTAACCATGCATGCGATTCAGCATCTTCCATGCGATCAACATCTTATGCATTTTAAGCACTACTGTGCGGACAAGAACCCTTGTGTGACCAAGCACCCCTGTGCGTTCCAACATCCTTATGCACACAAGCATCTTAATGCGACTTTAGGCATTTCTGTGAAACAAGCCTCTCTATGTGATCAAGTATCCCTGGGTAATCCAGGACTCTGTTGATCCAACAACCATGTGTGATCCAGCTTCTTTTTGCATTCAAGCATCTTTAAGCGATCCCTTTAGGCCTTGAGTAATCCAAGACTTGGGTGATCGGGTAATCCTGTGTGATTCAGCATTTTTATGCCTTCAGGCCTCTTTATGCGATTCTAGGCATTTCTGTGGGAACAAGCCTCTTTGCGTGACCAAATATCCTTGGGGAATCAAGGACTTGGGTGATCATGTAATCCTGTGTGATTCAGCATGTTTATACCTTCAGGCCTCTTTATGCGATTCTAGGCATTTCTGTGGGAACAAGCCTCTTTGCGTGACCAAATATCCTTGGGGAATCAAGGACTTGGGTGATCATGTAATCCTGTGTGATTCAACCTTTTTATGCATACAAGCATCCTTTATGCGATTCAGCATTTTTATGCGACTTTAGGTACCTTTGTGGAAACAAGCCTATTTGTGTGACCAAACATCCTTGGGTAATCCAGGACGCTGATGATCAGGTAACCATGTGTGATCCAGCATCTTTTTTGCATCCAAGCAACTTTATGCGATTTTAGGCCTTTCTGTGGAAACAAACCTCTTCTGTGTAACCAAACATCCTTGGGGGAAACAAGGACTTGGGTGATCAGGTAATCATGTGCGATTCAGCATTTTTATGCCTACAAACGTCTTTATGCGATTCAGCATTACAAGCATCTTTTATGCGACCTCTTTTGTGGAAACATGCAGCACCATATAGACAGAAACATGTATGTTTATGTGATCCACAATAGAATCTGCTCTGTTACTTGTTTTTATCCCACATGCATTCCAAACTCATGTATGTTATGCAACATGCGGACTGGTAAAGAGGAAATTATCCTCTGCAGATGTGTGTTTCCTCAATTAAGAGACATTAGCAATGTGTGCCCGCAACTGTGCATCCCTCCGATGCATTTGGTTAGCCTGAAGCCGACACCAGGCTGAGGATTATATGGAGGTCTTACTAGCCACCTATAGGAAAACCTCTCTTTACACTCTAAGGAGAAGATAGAGGTGTAATCAGAACCTGTAGGGCTTTTGATAGCTTCTCCTTGTTAGGCTGCAGCTCCTGTCTCCTGTCCTCTGACAGTGAAACTTTTATCCCCAAGCTTTCTAATCCCTTTGTTTCAGGATTAAAGCAGGAAAAGGGGGACACCCCCTTTTTTTTTTTTTTTTTTCTTGCAAAACACATGCAGAGTGATTGCAATGTTGGGGGAAGGCTGCATTGCCTGACAGGTCTGATGGCTCAATCTATGAGCTGTTTAAGTCTCTTCAGAGGAGAATAAGGGTCCACCAGGTTCAGGTGGCGATCCCTCTTTATATTCCTACCCCTGACCTTATTCAATGGGGAGACCAAGTCCTAAGCTAAAGCAGAGGCACTTAACCCAGGTGCATCAAATAGCTGAATTTAGTCTGACACAATGCCTGCTAATCTGCACAGCTAGATGCGAGTAGGCGTCTTAGATGAATCTGTATCCAACTCACACAAGGTGCTTACGTTTGTGTCCCCCTAGCTTTACAGAGCTCTGACGTCTGGGCCCTTTGAAGAGCCTTCTCTGCGACTGCACTGAGCCGATGAGCACGTGCAACATGGTAGAGCCTGAAGCGGAGGAAGTGGGACACAATAGATCAGCTAACACTTAAGCTTCCGTTTTCTGGAAAGCATGGTAAGCAAAAACATCAGGCATGTCTTCTACTGCCCATAGTAGTGGAAACACAGATAAGACTTGCAACTACTCACGGAAGACAATCCTTTGTATAGGATTAAGGGCATATATATTTTTTTTTTTTATTTATGTACCGGCCCCTTCAAGGGGAGATATATAGGTACTGCAGCCATCCTGTCTAACAGACATGGTGGGCCAGGCTGCATGCCGGCTAGGGGAGGTATATGGGTGCCCTGAGCCATCCTGTCTCAGAAGACATAGTGGTTTACATTGCCCATGCATAGAAGCATAATATAGGCGAGACCCAAGTCCCCCACGGAGGACCTACTGTCGAACCAAGTCCCGTAGGCCCTCCTCTTACCTTCTCCACGCTGCAGGGTATTGCCAAGCAAGAGGCCCAATCTTCCCCCTTCACCGTGGGTATTGTCCTAGACCTTCAGGGACCAGGGTCAATGGCAGGAACACCAACTCCCCTGGACCTATATAGCATCCTGGCAGCAGAAAAAACATTTGGTCCTTAGAAGGCACAAAGTTCTGGAACCCAGGAATCCAGCCCTCCGCAGAGAGGCATTATAGGCTAAACCTCGTTCTTCGTACCGAGGCCCGGGTACCGTCCACTTTGGCTATGAAGCACCTTGGACGGATCCGGATTTATGGAGGTTTTTTACATCCAGCATGGATCCCTCCAGTGGAGCTCCTAAGAGCACATGTTCACTCGTGACCAACACCTTAGACACTGATGAAAAAACTGAGGAGCTCCCAGTATGGGAGGGGTTATATAGGGAGGGAACTTCCTGTGTAGTTAATTACACCAGTGTCCACACCTGAAGGTAGACTCTATAACCCACATAGTAATGGATTGCCGCTCTGTGTCCCGTGATGTACGATAAAGAAATCTGTATTTGTATGTGGAATATCTCTGAAATGATGTGAGATCTAACGTTAAAACCACTTGATCTTACTGGATCAAACGAATATCTATCAGCCTGAATGATTTTCGGCCAGAAAATGTTATAAGGGGGGGCCAACCCGTCCATATGTCCATGCATATGTACCACCTAAAAATCAATTTTTTTATGTGGAATATCTCGGAAACAATGTGAGATCTAACGTTAAAACCACTTGATCTTACCGGATCTAACGAATATCTATCAGCCTGAATGATTTTTGGCCAGAAAATTTGATAGGGGGGGGGGGGGGGGCTAACCTGGCAGAGGTAATATTTTTCCTCCACTCCCCCTACAACTTTTTCTCCTCCAGTCATTAGGAAGCCAAACACCTGCCTCTACCAAGATGGTTGCCGCCACATACAGACTTCATGAATTAAGGCATGGTAAGACCATAATGGGGCAGAGATCAACTGCAATTAATTTAGAGGAAATGCAAGAGACAAGTCATCTGTAAAGCGGAAAAGATCGCTAGTACTCCCGACCAGCCCAGGTAAATAAATGATAAGGAGCCGCCTACATGTCTCCACCACCCACCCTAATGCCCTTCCCCTCACACACAGGGGCTTAGTCATGGGGGCTGATTTACAAATCCACTTTGCACTACAAGTGCACACGGAAGTGCATTCGCTGTACATCCGAGGGGGACATACACGGAACATAAAAAACAGCCTTTTAGCGCGCACATGATTGGATGATAAAATCAGCAGAGCCCCCCCCCCCCCCCATTTCAGATCTTCCCCTCAGATCTACAGCAACTGCACTTGCAGTGTAAAGTGGATTTGCCTTTAGTAAATCAACCCCCAAAGTGTCGCATCAAGGAGTGTGGTGGAGACATGTATTCGCATAAAATCCTGTGTTAAATAATAAAAAGATACCCAAATACTGGCAACTGCAGTTTGGAAGAGTTGATCTTAGTTCTGTCAAACCACCTCCTGCACCCCGTCAGCAGCCTCTGACCACCTCCTGCACCCCGTCAGCAGCCTCTGACCACCTCCTGCACCCCATCCGCATCCTCTGACCACGTATTGCACCCTGTCCGCATCCTCTGACCACGCACTGCACCCCGTCTGCATCCTCTGACCACGCACTGCACCCTGTCCGCATCCTCTGACCACGCACTGCACCCCGTCCGCATCCTCTGACCACTCACTGCACCCCGTCCGCATCCTCTGACCACGCACTGCACCCCGTCTGCATCCTCTGACCACATACTGCACCCCGTCTGCATCCTCTGACCACATACTGCACCCCGTCTGCATCCTCTGACCACGCACTGCACCCCGTCCGCATCCTCTGACCACGTACTGCACCCCGTCCGCATCCTCTGACCACGTACTGCACCCCGTCCGCATCCTCTGACCACGTACTGCACCCCGTCCGCATCCTCTGACCACGTACTGCACCCCGTCCGCATCCTCTGACCACGTATTGCACCCCATCCGCATCCTCTGACTAGGAACTGCACCCCATCCGCATCCTCTGACCACGTATTGCACACCGTCCGCATCCTCTGACCACATACTGCACCCCGTCCGCATCCTCTGACCACATACTGCACCCCGTCTGCATCCTCTGACCACATACTGCACCCCGTCTGCATCCTCTGACCACATACTGCACCCCGTCTGCATCCTCTGACCACATACGGCACCCCGTCTGCATCCTCTGACCACATACTGCACCCCGTCTGCATCCTCTGACCACATACTGCACCCCGTCTGCATCCTCTGACCACATACTGCACCCCGTCTGCATCCTCTGACCACATACTGCACCCCGTCTGCATCCTCTGACCACATACTGCACCCCGTCTGCATCCTCTGACCACATACTGCACCCCGTCTGCATCCTCTGACCACATACTGCACCCCGTCTGCATCCTCTGACCACGTACTGCACCCCGTCTGCATCCTCTGACCACGTACTGCACCCTGTCCACATACTCTGACCATTTCTGTTCTGTTCCACGTCCGCAGCCTCTGTCCACCTCCTGCACAGAGGGAGAGGAGGTGAGCGCTGGGGGAAGGGAGTGACAGAGGAGCGGCTGTCCACTGTCACTGAAGACGGCCCACTGAGACATCAGCCCACCGGGAAATTCCCTGTAGTCCCAATGGCCAGTCCATCCCTGACAGCAATGTTACACTGAGGCGGGGCACACAGCTAATTGCCTTGTGAGAATCTTCCAATGGGGACATCTTTGACTGTCCATGAGAGGAATTCCTTTCACTTTGAGGGATTTCCACCGACTTCTTGCTGCTTCTCTGTGACAGGAAGAGAAGGGAAATGTCAGCAAGAAATGATTGGAGTTGCACTTCTTCCATACTCAACTATAAAATAAATGCATGTTCTGGCCATTCATACACTTTAATTCTATTATTTTCTGAGGCCAGCACAGTGGCGCTGATTGCACGGAGCTCTGTGATTAGTACTGATCGGTGTCTGAGGAGGAACATTGAACACACTTTGGGGCTTTAACTCGCCTCACAGACTACAACTCCCACAATGCAGTGCGGCCCCTCGCTGGTATCCCTCCGCCGCTCCGGGACTATGGTCTAAAAAGTTATCTCTCCCCCTTCCCAGCCTCTGCAGCGGCCCCGGTATACAGCGTGGGGGTCGGTTGGGGAGGGAAGCCCCGGTCTGAGGGGATGTCCGGAAAAGTACGACCGGCGGAAGGATACGGCGGGGTGTGAGCCTGTCCGGTTTTCGCGCCTTTTTGGTGTCGCGGAGGATTGTGGGAAGGAGAAGTGCGAGGAGAGCAGGCGGAGGACTTATAATAATTATAATAGGAATAATAATGATGGAGAGGGACGAGTCCTCCAACTCCTCGGACGGGGGAGTCGGGGAGAGGGTCCGGGAGGAGCTGGAGAGTCTGTGCGGAGAACTGAACCTGGAGGAGGAGACGGCGGTCCGGACACTCAGCAACTTCACCCGGACACGGAGCACCTACAGCCTGGAGGTCAGAAGAGGAGAGAGGGGGGTCATATTATGGGGGGGACACAGGAGGAGAGAGGGGGGTTATATTATGGGGGGGACACAGGAGGTGAGGTGGGTCATATTATGGGGGGGGGGGACACAGGAGGCGAGAGGGGGGTCATATTATGGGGACACAGGAGGAGAGAGGGGGGTCATACTATGGGGGGGGGGGGACACAGGAGGGGAGAGGGGGGTCATATTATGGGGGGGGGACACAGGAGGAGAGGGGGGTCATATTATGGGGGGGGGCACAGGAGGAGAGGGAGGTCATATTATGAGGGGGGGCACAGGAGAGGGAGGTCATATTATGAGGGGGGGCACAGGAGGCGAGAGGGGGGTCATATTATGAGGGGGGGCACAGGAGGCGAGAGGGAGGTCATATTATGAGGGGGGGCACAGGAGGTGAGAGGGGGGTCATATTATGGGGGGGACACAGGAGGAGAGGGGGTCATATTATGAGGGGTGGCATAGGAGGCGAGAGGGGGGGTCATATTATGGGGGGGAGGGACGCAGGAGCCGAGAGGGGGGGTCATATTATGGGGGGGAGGGACGCAGGAGGCGAGAGGGGGGTCATATTATGGGGGGGAGGGACGCAGGAGGCGAGAGGGGGGGGTCATATTATGGGGGGGAGGGACGCAGGAGGCGAGAGGGGGGGTCATATTATGGGGGGGAGGGACGCAGGAGGCGAGAGGGGGGGTCATATTATGGGGGGGAGGGACGCAGGAGGCGAGAGGGGGGGTCATATTATGGGGGGGCAGGAGGCGAGAGGGGGGGGGGGTCATATTATGGGGGGGAGACAGGGGTTCATATTATGGGGGGGGGACACAGGAGGCGAGGGGGTCATATTATGGGGGGGGGCACAGGAGGCGAGAGGGGGGTCATATGGGGGGGCGAGAGGGGGGGACACAGGAGGAGAGGGGGGTCATATTATGGGGGGGACACAGAAGGCGAGAGGGGGGTCATATTATGGGGGGGGGGGACACAGGGGGAGAGAGGGGTCATATTATGGGGGGGGGACACAGGAGAGGGAGGTCATATTATGGGGGGGGACACTGGAAGAGGGGGGGTGCTCATGCTATGATTTGGGGGTAGACAGTGGAGAGGGGGTCCTCATGCAATGATTTGGGGGGAGGGGTAGACGCTGGAGAAGGGCGTCCTCATGCTATAATTGGGGGGGGGGGGGTAGACAGTGGAGGAGGGCGTCCTCATACTATGGGGGGGACACACACTGGAAGAGGAGGGGATCCTTCATACTGTGGGGGGGACACTGGAGGAGGGCATCCTCATACTATGGGGGGGGACACTGGAGGAGGAGGGGATCCCTCATACTGTGGGGGGGGACACTGGAGGAGGGGATCCCTCATACTGTGGGGGGGGGGGGGTCGGGACACTGGAGGAGGGCATCCTCATACTATGGGGGGGGGACACTGGAGGAGGGGATCCCTCATACTGTGGGGGGGGGGGGGGTCGGGACACTGGAGGAGGGCATCCTCATACTATGGGGGGGGGGGGCACTGGAGGAGGGGATCCCTCATACTGTGGGGGGGGGGGGGGTCGGGACACTGGAGGAGGGCATCCTCATACTATGGGGGGGGGGACACTGGAGGTGGAGGGGATCCCTCATACTGTGGGGGGGACACTGGAGGAGGGGATCCCTCATACTGTGGGGGGGGGCACTGGAGGAGGAGGATCCCTCATACTGTGTGGGGGGGATGCTGTAGGAGGGCATCCTCATACTATGGGGGGGACACTGGAGGAGGAGGGGATCCCTCATACTGTGGGGGGGGGGGGACACTGGAAGAGGTGATCTCTCATACTGTGGAGGTGGGGGGGGGACACTGGAGGAGGAGATCCCTCATACGGTGGGGGGGGGGGGGGACACTGGAGAAGGGCATCCTCATACTAGGGTTGTCCCGACACCACTTTTTTGAGAACGAGTACAAGTACCGATACTTTTTTTCAAGTACTTGCCGATACCGAATACCGATACTTTTTTTTTAATGTCATGTGACAGTGATGCATTGATGGTTGGCACTGACAAACGGCACTAAAATTAAAAGGATTATGTGGATTTCTGGTTGATCAATTAAGCCCTTAAACCTGTTGTCTCAGTTTAGAAGTCCTTTGATAAAAGATACCAGTCAGTCTGCAGGACAGAGAAAAAGGAAGTAATATTGTGGGCACTTGTTGACATACTTCATACAAGCAGTTTTTTGCACAAGATATTGTATGCCATTTGCAGTAATGTCACACAGCTGTGTGCACACATCTTATCCTCTACAAATGGCACTCCCCATCCCCTACACACCCCTCTGGTCTTCAATGGATGTACGAAAATACAGTTCACTGACATGCAGCTGATCCGATTATCTGAGGGAATGCTAATGAATTGCTTGGACTTGTAGTCCCCCCTCTCACCTCTCAGGCTGTATTCTAGCTTGCATGCTGAACACAGATAAGGTACCGGTACTGGTCCTCCTTGCGGTACCTCCTGTGGAGGATATGTCGGATCTGATCCAGATATTGCTCCTCGTCATGGGGGCCGTTCATGGTGAGGGGGGAACATGAGCAGAGAGATTAGGAACATGTACACAGCACACATGGCCTCATACAGCCCCCTCCGTCTGTATATACCTGCTCTGGGTGTACACACGCCATCTCCTCCGCTGCTACCGGCTCTGTATGTCCGAGAAATGCGGGACAAGTGTAAAAAAAGCCGCGCCTCCTCTTCGTCTATGATAGGGGAACACTCCCAGCAATGAGTTAGTTTCTGCCTATCACAGACATCCTCGTCCATGGGATGAGGATGAGAGGGTGTCGGTGATAGGCAGAACACTGACTCACTTGCTGGGAGTGTTCCCCTATCACAGACGAGGTGGCGCGGCTTTTATAAACTTGTCCCGCATTTCTCGGACATACAGAGCCGGTAGCAGCGGAGGAGATGGCGTGTGTAAACCCGGAGCAGATATATACACTGGATGCCGCCTGAGCATTATACAGAGACACAGGCATTACACTCTGCATCTCTCTCTCCCAGGTATCGGATCTGGCATCGGGAGCATTTGCGCGAGTACAAGTACTCGCGCAAATGCTCGTTATCGGTCCCGATACTAGTATCGGTATCGGGACAACCCTACCTCATACTATGCACTGGAGGAGGGTGTCCTCATACTATTGGGCGGGGGGACAATGGAGGAGGGGATCCCTCATACTGTGGGGGGGACACTGGAGGATGGCGTCATACTATGGGGATGAAGGGACAATGGAGGAGGGGGGGATCCCTCATACTGTGGGGGGGACACTGGATGAAGGGATCCCTCATACTGTGGGGGGGGGGGCACTGGAGGAGGGGATCCCACATACTGTGGGGGGGGGCACTGGGGGAGGGGATCCCACATACTGTGGGGGGGGGGGGCACTGGAGGAGGGGATCCCACATACTGTGGGGGGGGGGGGCACTGGAGGAGGGGATCCCACATACTGGGGGGGGGGACACTGGAGGAGGTCCTCATACACGGGGGGGGGGGACACTGGAGGAGGTCCTCATACTGGGGGGGGGGGGGGGGGGACACTGGAGGAGGTCCTCATACTGTGGGGGGGGGGGACACTGGAGGAGGTCCTCATACTGTGGGGGGGGGGGGACACTGGAGGAGGTCCTCATACTGTGGGGGGGGGGGGGACACTGGAGGAGGTCCTCATACTGTGGGGGGGGGGGGGGGGGGGACACTGGAGGAGGTCCTCATACTGTGGGGGGGGACACTGGAGGAGGTCCTCATACTGTGGGGGGGGACACTGGAGGATGTCCTCATACTGTGGGGGGGACACTGGAGGAGGTCCTCATACGGGGGGGGGGGGGACACTGGAGGAGGTCCTCATACGGTGGGGGGGGGACACTGGAGGAGGTCCTCATACGGTGGGGGGGGGACACTGGAGGAGGTCCTCATACGGTGGGGGGGGGACACTGGAGGAGGTCCTCATACGGTGGGGGGGGGACACTGGAGGAGGTCCTCATACGGTGGGGGGGGGACACTGGGAGGAGGTCACTGGGGGGGGGGACACTGGAGGTCCTCATACTGGGGGGGGGGGACACTGGGGGGTCCTCATACTGGGGGGGGGGGGACACTGGAGGAGGTCCTCATACTGTGGGGGGGGGGGACACTGGAGGAGGTCCTCATACTGTGGGGGGGGGGACACTGGAGGAGGTCCTCATACTGTGGGGGGGGGACACTGGAGGAGGTCCTCATACTGTGGGGGGGGGGACACTGGAGGAGGTCCTCATACTGTGGGGGGGGGGACACTGGGGGGTCCTCATACTGGGGGGGGGGACACTGGAGGAGGTCCTCATACTGTGGGGGGGGGGACACTGGAGGAGGTCCTCATACTGTGGGGGGGGGGGACACTGGAGGAGGTCCTCATACTGTGGGGGGGGGGGGACACTGGAGGAGGTCCTCATACTGTGGGGGGGGGGGACACTGGAGGAGGTCCTCATACTGTGGGGGGGGGACACTGGAGGAGGTCCTCATACTGTGGGGGGGACACTGGAGGAGGTCCTCATACTGTGGGGGGGGGGGGAGGAATGTGGGGGGGGGGGACACTGGAGGAGGTCCTCATACTGTGGGGGGGGGGAACGACACTGGAGGAGGTCCTCATACTGTGGGGGGGGGACGGACACTGGAGGAGGTCCTCATACTGTGGGGGGGGGAAACGACACTGGAGGAGGTCCTCATACTGTGGGGGGGGGGGACACTGGAGGAGGTCCTCATACTGTGGGGGGGACGGGACGACACTGGAGGAGGTCCTCATACTGTGGGGCGGGACGGACACTGGAGGAGGTCCTCATACTGTGGGGCGGGACGGACACTGGAGGAGGTCCTCATACTGTGGGGGGGGGCGGGACGGACACTGGAGGAGGTCCTCATACTGTGGGGGGGGGGGGACGACACTGGAGGAGGTCCTCATACTGTGGGGGGGGGGACGGACACTGGAGGAGGTCCTCATACTGTGGGGGGGGGGACGACACTGGAGGAGGTCCTCATACTGTGGGGGGGGGGACACTGGAGGAGGTCCTCATACTGTGGGGGGGGGGGACACTGGAGGAGGTCCTCATACTGTGGGGGGGGGGGACACTGGAGGAGGTCCTCATACTGTGGGGGGGGGGGACACTGGAGGAGGTCCTCACACTGTGGGGGGGGGGACACTGGAGGAGGTCCTCATACTGTGGGGGGGGGACACTGGAGGAGGTCCTCATACTGTGGGGGGGGGACACTGGAGGAGGTCCTCATACTGTGGGGGGGGGACACACTGGAGGAGGTCCTCATACTGTGAGGGGGGACCCTGGAGGAGGTCCTCATACTGTGGGGGGGGGGGGACACTGGTGGAGGTCCTCATACTGTGGGGGGGGGGACACACTGGTGGAGGTCCTCATACTGTGGGGGGGGGGGACCCTGGAGGAGGTCCTCATACTGTGGGGGGGGGACCCTGGAGGAGGTCCTCATACTGTGGGGGGGGGACCCTGGAGGAGGTCCTCATACTGTGAGGGGGGGACCCTGGAGGAGGTCCTCATACTGTGAGGGGGGGACCCTGGAGGAGGTCCCTGTGAGGGGGGGACCCTGGAGGAGGTCCTCATACTGTGGGGGGGCACTGGAGTAGGAGGGGGGGCACTGGAGGAGGTCCTCATACGGGGTGGGGGGGGCACTGGAGGAGGAGGAGGTCCTCATACTGTGGGGGGGGGGCACTGGAGGAGGAGGTCCTCATACTGTGGGGGGGGGGCACTTGAGGAGGAGGGGATCACTCATACTGTGGGAGGTCATTATACTATGGGGGTACACACTGCACAGAGGGGAGTAATACTATGGGGGTACACAGGAGAGGGGGTGGGGGTCCATATTCTGATTGTAAAATTTCACTAGTGTTGTATGAGGCTCCTTGATTGTTTAGAAATTGACGTGTTTTTAGGTGGGGGTAGGGAAAAGCACAAATGTAGTGATGTATGTTGGTTGTCATTGGTATGGAGCCTACATGGGGCGATTAGATCTGATTGGTAGCTAAGGCTCTTTTCACACGGGCGGACTGCCTGTCGGTTTTTTCGGCAGACCTGAACGGACACTCTGTGCACCTTAATGGAGCCAGGGATGTCAGCAGTGACATGCGATCCACCAAAGTGTGATGGATGCAAACCCCATTTTCCATCCGTCTGGCAGATTGGATCGGATGAAGGCGGACTCTGCAGTCTGTCTTCATCCTATCCCCAATAGAGAAGAGCGGCACATTGACAGGTCGGTCCCTGTACAGTGTGCAGAGACCGACCTGTCATCTGCCTGCTCAGTGGGGATTGACGGAGCGATCCTTGCTGAGCAAAGCAGAACCGTACACGTCTGTGTGAAAGGGTCCATTAGCAATGCAGATATGACATGGTCTGTTCTGAAGGGGGGGGGGGGGCGAGAGACAAGCAGTGCAGAGTGCATTGAGATGGAGTGTAGAGGCACTTAAAGCGGAGGTTCACCCTAAATGTCAAGTTTGTCTAAATCAAACCACTAGCCATCGTGTACATGCATAATCCATTGTTTTTTTTTATCCAATTGTTTACCTTGATAATGCCGCATTTAGTCTTGTTTACGGGATTCTTTCCCTGCAGGAGTGGGCTTGTATTCACTTTTCCCCGGCCGAGCGCGATGTCCCCTGGGAGTGAGTGATGAGACTCCCAGGAGATGCTCTGTACTGTAATCCCATGTTATCTCGCGGGTCACGTGATTCGGCAAGCGCGTCATGTGACGAGGGCGGCTACAAATTCGCCATTTTAAATATGGGAACACAGGAAGGATATGCTTGTGGGCTTCAGACTGCCCACAAGCAAGATGGGAACGTCCATCACAAATTTTTATAAAATATCTTGTAGTGCAGAATGACTATGCTGGCGGCTCTAGTATTAAGACACGCGCGTAGCGGATCAAGCAAGGTAAGACCGCCAAAAGCATGTTAAAAAAAAAAATACAAATACCAGCGGAACACCTGCTTTAATGCACAGGCATTGCAGAGGTGGCTGAGGCCCTGAACACGGGGTACTTAACCACTTAAGACCCGGACACATATGCTGCTAAATGACCCAAGGTGTTTTTACAATTCGGCACTGTCGCTTTAACGGACAATTGTGCGGTCGTGCGACGTGGCTCCCAAACAAAATTTGCGTCCTTTTCTTCCCACAAATAGAGCTTTATTTTGGTGGTATTTGATCGCCTCTGCGATTTTTATTGTTTGCGCTATAAACTAAAATAGAGCGTCAATTTTGAAAAAAATCACTTTTTTACTTTTTGTTATAAAAAAAAAATCAAACTAAATTTTAGTAAAACATTTAGGCCAAAATTAATTCAGCCACATGTCGCAATAAAAAAAAAAAAATAGCTACCTAGCGGGAACAGCGACACTAATACAGCGGTCAGAAAAATGATCGCTTAGTGACGCTGGCAATAGGGAGTGAAAGGGTTAACTAGGGCAGTGATCAGGGGGTTAAAACTTTATTGGGGGGAGGGGGGGTACGGGGGCTATCCTGAACCTAACACTAACTTTCACACTGCCTGTCACACTGACACTAAATGCAGTGATTAGATCACTGCATTCAGTGACAGGGGGGTGGGGGGGGTGATCACAAGGGGTTAATGTGCCTGTGTGTGTGTGTGTGTGTGTGTGTGTGTGTGTCAGTGTGTGTGTCAGTGTTGTGTTGGTGCACACTTACTGTGGATGTCTTCTCTCATCAGCAGCGCTGCGATGAGAGATGACATAATTTCCTCCTCCTGTGTAAACACAGGAGGAGGAAGTGACACAAAGGGGGAGCGCTCCCATTGGCTGGGAGCGATCGGGGGGGGGGCAAAAACGGACATCCGCCCGCTCGTCGGCGATCACTCCCAGAGCCAGGTGGACCGCTGCACGCCGCGGAGGGGGTCCCGATCGGAACCCCGAACCGCACAAAGGCGAGGACGTAAATTTACGCCCTTGTGCCTGTACGAGCCATGTTGTGGACGTACATAGGTGTGCGGCGGTCCTTAAGTGGTTAAAGGGTAACTCCACATTTGTGGGAAAATAAATTGGCTACAAAAATATATATATTTTAGTGTGTGTAAGGCATACAATTGTAAATGAACTGATATTGTAACTGTTAAAAATGACTTTTCTTTTCAATCGGCAGCTCTGTAATTTTCTGTAAAATGCAGTCTGGTTATCTGGAGGCCTTCTGTACACAGAATGTATAGAGAACGCCCCTGACAATGTCATTTCCTGCTTGTGTGATTGGCTCACTGGCTTTCCCAGAAGTCTATACTTGGATACAAATTAGATTTTGAGCATCCCCTGCAACAAAAATGTAGTTTTTGGTGAGATGCTCCCAAAGGGAAATCACATCTAAAGGGATGCAGACCCTGCCACTTTCCTTATTAGAGCCCTGTAAGTGCAGCAGCTGATAATTTATAAAACCACTCCCATACAGATTCACTGGATACAAACGGGCACACAGCAATTTCTTCAGAATAACAAAAAATAGGAATATAATGGGTAAAATCCTTGCAATGTACATCGATCACCCATTGTGTGTGTGTTTTTTTTTATTTATTTTTTCCTTCTTCAACATAAGTGGAGTTACTCTTTAAGCGTAGCCCCATGTGAGGGCCGTGTTATGCCTGCACCGGTGTTCCATTCAGAAGTCCCATGTCATGCCAATTGGGACTCAGCTGCAATATGACATCTGTGTGGGGGTCTGTGTTTTGGGGGTCCGGTGGATCCTGAAGAGCCAGTCTCCTTATCTGAGTGATCTGCCACTGTTATGAATGTACAATCCATACAGACACAACTCTTGAGCGATCGTTTATAGTAAGATTGAACAAACTATTTGAGAAAACATAGGATCCTTGGATTAAATAAAAAGGGACTGCAGTCTGCTCACATAATTTGCAATAGAAACATCTTTGTCATTCAGAAGCTTCCCTCCAACCATTTTGTATATTATTTTATAAATATATATTTCAAATATGCTGCAGAAATCTCCCTCCACTGAGTCTGGCTGCATCCATTTTAACTGTGGGCAGCTGAAGTTGCTGCCTGTTCATGTTTTGGATTTACTGAGGCACGCCTCCAGCTCTGCAGCTCTCATTGGCTCTCTTATAACTCATTCCCCCTCCCTTCCTGGTAAACGCTCACCAGAGTGAGAGTGAGAGAGAGCTGTGTATGTCCTAATCCTAGGCTAATGACCGGACAAGAAACAGGTAGTGTGCTGTATAGGGTGTTTACTGTCAGAATTTTTATTTTTTTTACTATCCAAAGTTAAAACAATAGATGGAAAGATGAGTGACTGAAGTTCAGTTTTAACAAGAGATATCTTATCTGCTGTGTTCCTGGATCAGATGGGGGATTTGTATTTCTTGATTTTTCTTCTGTGTCTTTCTCTTTCTATTCTTTGAAATATATTCTGTCACTTTATTGCCCAAAGGTGTATACAAGGGAGGAAAGTCTCAAATCTCGGAGCTGCAGTGCCTTAACACACACACTCTTAAGCCCCGTACACACGGTCGGACTTTTGCCCAACCAACATCAAAATCCGACACTTTTCGCATTTGTCCGACCATGTGTACGTTCCATCGGACAACTTTTTTGGCTTTCATCGGACAAAAAGTTGGGTCTGCGAACGGACCAACTTTCAGGCAACAAAAGTCCGATGGTGCAAAGTCCGATCGTGTGTACAGCAAACCATCGGACTTTTGGACAAATTACAAATGCGCATGCTCAGAACCAATGTTAAAATCAACCAACAATAGCAGAAGTTAACCAAAGGGTGGCAGTAAAGAGCAGAAAAGAGCAGAACAACCACGTGATGATGGGAAAGTTTTAGAAAAGTTTGCAGAAAAGTCAGAGCGTGTGTATGCTATGGGTGTGATCGGACAAATCAATTAGGACAAAAATCCAAGGGAAGTTTTGTTGGATGTCCGACCGTGTGTACGGGGCTTAAGTTTGGCACTATTCAGTTGGCCTTTTTGAAATTATTTTTTTCCCCTAAATAGCTTCCTTTACCTTAGTGCAGTCCTTCACTTACCTTTCTGTTCTTCTGTCTGTAACTCCACACAGTAATGCAAGGCTTTCTCCCTGGTGTGGAGAAAGCCCATGAGGGGGCGAGCAGAAGTGTCAGGACGCCCACTAACGCACAGCTCCTTTTATCTATCTGCAAAGTAGAGTGTCCTGACACTCCCGCTCGCCCCCCTCAAGAAGTGTTCTCCACGCCAGGAAGAAAGCCTCACATTTCTGCTTGTAGTTAGACAGAAAAACAGGAAGTGAGGATTTCTCAGAAGAAATAAGGACATTTAAAAGCAAAATCGATGAGGTAAAGGAAGCTATTTAGGGAAAACATTTTTTTCCTTTACAACCCCTTTACCAGTTGCTCCTATCAAAGCTCTTTGGGCATGTTATGAAAGTGTGTGAAGTACTTCTATTACTTGCCCCTTTCGATTGTGTATTACAAGTTTTGTATTCAGCTAACTAAAATGTCATGTGAATCTTTTGTATCTTTTTAAAAACTTTCAAGAAAAATTATTGCAAGAGAATGAACAAGCTACAAGTTGTAGACATACACAGCCCGGCCGATGGGGCACTGCACTGCAGCATGGTGTGAGCTCTTCACCATTTGTCAATAAGCGGTCAATGATGTCTGGCTGATATCTTATCATTGAATGCTCATTCCTAAAAGTGAAAGCTCAATTATAGTAGCATTTCAGCACTGTCATCTATTGGCCGCCGTCGCTGATAGTCACGTGACGCTGCAATTCTACTGTGTACTCTTTTTGTGACTGACCGCACTGGTCTCAAGAATGGCCCTTGCTACCAAAGACTAGAGCTGTCAAATTCTAATCTGTCTCCTTTCCAGCAGTGTTGTCCCTGTAACTAACACAAGTTTAAATATCATTAGCTAAAAAATAGAAAAACGCTAAAAATGGAGGAAGAAGGGGGAGGAGCTGATAAAGTAAAGCCTGGTATGCACTATATTTATCTGTTCAACCCAGCAGGTTGAAGGGAAAATAAAACTTTCAGCTCTAGCTCATGTACGAATGATCCAATGTTGGTATGGCGATTTATTTATTTTTTTTTTTAATTTTTAATTTTTAAGATGTAATTTTTTCCCCACAATTCTTTGCAAAGACAAGATTTTGTGAAGGGGAAAGAAAAAGTTTTATTGGCACTTTATTTCTCACACACAGCATATACATACCACAAATTACACCTCAAACACATTCTACTACTCATCCAGAGTATGGGGATACCATGTGTGAGACTTTTACAGTGTGGCCACATACAGAGGCCCAACATTGAGGGAGCACCATAAGGCATTCTAGGAGAATAAATTGCACATATATCATTTCTCGACTACCTCTTGCACTTTTGAAGGCCTCAGAGCACCAGGACAATGGAAATGACCCAAAAATTACCCCATTTTAGAAAGACGTATAATCTATGAGGCATAATGCGTGTTTTGTACATGTCATATTTTTTTTTTTTTTTTAATGCGTTTTGTAAAGAAAAGGAAAACTTTTTTTTTTAAATAAATACACACACACACACACACACACACACACACCCCCCCCCCCCCCCCCCCCCGTTGTCCAGTCATACAATATTTTATAACACGTAGCATGTACAAAAATTACATATATTCATAGGATTTGCCCTGGGACTTTGAGTGAGGTGAGTATGGTTAGCCAAAAAACGTAGATATGTTGCGCATTTAAAACACAACAGAAATAAAATATGCATACAATGTGAGGACGAAACAATCCACATACGTGGTAAACGGTATATAACCATTGTACAGACATCAGAAAGATGTGCAAGCGTCGGTCGTACCCGACGATTTTGCGAGTTCACAAGGTACATGCTTTACTATATCTGTAATACATGTAGTAAATCAAATGAATGTATGTTGTATAAGATTGGCAGCGAGGTGAGTAATCATCGGAGTCAGAGTGTAGGAGCCCTTACTCGCCAATGGGCTGGGCCAGGTCATTAGTCACTGATTCCACAGGCGGCAGCGACAAACATCTAGGACCTGAGGAGGTGGAGCATTGACATGCCTTTAGTGGGTGCAAGTGTCCCTAGAGCAGTGTTTTTCAACTCCAGTCCTCAAGGCACACCACCAGGTCAAGTTTTCAGGATTTCCCTCAGATGAAATGGCTGTGGTGATTACTAAGGCAGTGAAACTGATCAAATCGCCTGTGCAAAATAATGGAAAGCCTGAAAACATGACCTGTTGGTGTGCCTTGAGGACTGGAGTTGAAAAACACTGCTTTAGAGGTATCACCTTGTCCATAATATTTAACTGCAAAAAATAGTAAGAGTGTATATATATGTATATCTGAAGGGCCCAGCAACTGCAGATAAACTTCCTGTAGTAATTAATATGCATGTGACTATACAAGGACCAGCATGAAGTAAGTGTGTTTATTACAGAGTATGAAAAAAGTATTAGCAAGTAGTGTGTGGAGTGCACTGTAAGTGAGATAAAGTGGGTTGAAGGAAAAAGCAAACAAATGTGCTGAAGTATCAACTATGCAACATAAATAACCTAAGTATAATTGTGAGACCTTCCCCCTCATGGAGTTACAGCTGGTGTGTGCATAGTCATGATGTGAATGAGAACAGCTGCCATGTCGGGCTCCAATTATACCTCCGGAGGGGGGGAGGGACCAGATGCTCCGCCCCCCCCAATGTCATATACGAGTGCAGGAGACGCTGGGTCTGTGAGTGCGCAGTATCCTCCATTGTTTGAGATGTTCCACAAAGCCCAGGTGTGGCAATGCCAAATTTGGCGCCACCTGATGGGCATGGAAAACATGATGTCGATATGTGTGTGGCCCTGCCTGACCTAAAGGGCAGGAGGGGACAGCAGGAGATCTAGGAGACCCCCCCCCGACACATCACAGCTCCCGAGCTGGACGACAGGAACTGCCACCGACAGGGAGCAGCAAGGGGGAACAGGGTCAACGCAAAAACAACCTACCTATTTATACACCACAAGTTGTAGGTGTGTACCGATATAAATGAATGATGGCTGATGGTGGCAACAGACCAGGTTTAGGGGGGGGACCTGGTTTAGTGGGACTTTGAGAGTGACCTGAAAACTACATGAGTATTCTAAAATAATTTTATTCATACATTTACAAAAGATGGTCCAATTCAAAAATTAGATCAAATATAACAACAAATTTTACAGTTGCCTAAAAAGGGTATGATACATATACAGACACATGTGGACTCTTGGATGAACTCAACGTTTCCGGCTAGATTCCCTTCAGTAGTTTTAAACGTACAGAGCCAGGTGTCTATTAAAAAGGATATATGTCAATATAGCGGTACATTTTCAATAATAAAAGCAACAGTTGAATGGCATAATAAACCACATACCAAAGAGTATCGGTAACCCATGTACAGGATAAAGGACCTGTGTAAGTCCCATGCATCAAAGAGACGGGTAAAGATCCCAGTTGTGTCCTTACTAACCAAAATGGATATCTCAGCGAAGGTCCGGAAGAATTCTACAGACATCAGATCAGAATGATCTGCAATAGAGAAACAATACTGTTCTCCTAATTGTAAGGATGCTGTCAGACATGAATATAAATAAAGTAGGTGTGCCAGTCATCAGAGCCGTCACAGCTGTGTTTGCATGCCGCAAACGACTCTGATAAACTCCTACGTGACGTCCGGACATGTGCACTAACCAGTGCTGCGTCACAACATGACACAGGAAAGTCGCTGCGTGTGTGCGTCAGAGGGGAGAAGTCCGGACCAGCTGTTCAGAGGGCGCAGGATGTTGCCCATTGAGGGCCATGGCGATGCCCTGCGTTTAACGAACAGCAATGCCATACGCAAGCTGCAGCACCCACCAAAGAGGGCCTGCTTACACCGAGGCTGTGAAATATGAGGGGGACACCCGACGCCAAAGATCAATGGCACCGCATGCCCACCTGTGCGCCAGGTGAGAGACCCAGGAAGGAGGAAAACGGATGGCACATGGATGGAAAAGATAACCGTCAGGTGTAGCTAAAAGGAAGAAAGGTTAATTAAGGGGAAACAATTGAAAACTGATAAATATATCAAAACTAGAGGATTTAAGAAAGGTAAATCCACTTTGCACTTGGAAGTGCAGTCGCTGAAGATCTGAAATGAGGGGAAGCTCTGCTGATTTTTATCATCCAATAATGTGCAAGCTAAAATGCTGTTTTTTATTTTCCTTGCATGTCCCCCTCGGATCTACAGCGACTGTACTTTTGAGTGCACTTGCAGTGCAAAGTGAATTTGCTTTTCCTAAATAACCCCCCTATGTGTTAAGAAAATTGTAAATTAGGTTTAGGACGTTTTTGCCAAAAAGAATGCATGCGCTGTAGACGCAGGCGCACATAGTGCTGGGTCTTGAATGGAATTTGCCGGTCCCGCGCGCATGCGCGGGAGTTACGTCATCACCTCTCTGGCCAGTCACAACTCCGGAGCGGTGATACCCGGAATGCTCTTGGAGGAGACGTGGCCGAAGAGGGGAACGAGGAGTGCTTTGCGTGCTTTTCGATCTCGGGTAAATCATTCATAATGAGCTAGTATACTATGCATACTGGCTCATTATGCCTTTCTCTTGCAGGTTTTTTTTAAGGAACATTTCTAGAGGGTTTACTTCCTCTTGAAGTTAGAAGCTGATTGGCTTCCATGCACAGCTGCACCAGATTTTGAGTGCATCAGTTTTAGTAAATCCCCTCAGTGTGTCCTGTGTCTGGACTTCCTCCTCTCATGATCTAGGTCAGCACTTTCCCCTTACTGTTTGAACATGTGATTTGATACATTTGCAAGGGATCCATTTCATGGACCAAAAGGGGGGGGTCCCTTGTAAATGTATCACGCTACATGTCCAAACAGTAGAGCCAGCATTAACATACATTATAAAGGGAGGATTTGTCCTTTAAGGTCTTAACAGTGGGTAATGGGATTGGCAATACTCAAATTATTGCAGTGTGTGTGTGTGTGTGTGTAATAAATATTTGGTTTTTCAAATATAAAATAAGCTTTTTTTTTTTCTTCTTCTTCTTCTATTGAAAAGCCTATGGCGTGCAAAACACACCCAAAAAACCTCCACCCGTTGCATAAAAAATGTGCACACGCATAAAAAGGTGCGACAAAAAAGTGCAAACGGGTTCTTGCGTCAATTGGTCCTCCGTAACAAGTACTCAACCCTGATCCCCCGGGGCGTTAGGCTCCTGACACGGACTGAGGTACTTGCATTGTCTGCGCAACCAAAGCCGACACAGACCCCATTCCTTAGAGGATCTGCTGAAACAGAACCCTCCCAGTACTAGGTGGGGCTCCCCCGAAGGGAGACCCCATGAGAGCAGGCGAACTAAGCCAGAAGGCCATGTCCACCCATATTAAAAGGGAAGGGGGGAAGAAACAATAGGGTAGGACAAGGGAAAGGGGAGGGGGGAAAAGGAAAACCGGGAAAGCACTTGCATTAGCCACATCTGTTTGTAGTAGAAAAAAGAAACAATCGCTAAAAGTAGTAATTGATGGTCGGATTTTGAGGCAGGACGGAAGAAAATTGTACATCGATAATGAAAAATATATAAAAACCATATAAATTGGTAAGTGAATATGGACAAAATCTTTTGACGTCGCCTACACGTTTTGCCGTTGGGCTTCCTCAGGACGCGACGAGGGATTTTTGACAATGTACAAATATTTCATAGTCTGAAACTATATATATTACATTAGCACAACATTACAACATCTTTAAGGTTTTCAAAATAAAAAGGATAAAACATTTTGCGCTAAAATCCCTCGTCTCGTCCTGAGGAAGCCCAACAGCGAAACGTGTAGGCGACTTCAAAGGATTTTGTCCATATTCATTTACCAATTTATATGGTTTTTATATTTTTTTTTTTTATTATCGTTGTACAATTTTCTATCATGTAATAAATTATTTTTTATATGCTTCCGTCCTGCCTCAAAGTCCGACCATCAATTACTTCTTTTAGCGATCGTTTCTTTTTTCTGCCATGTCCACCCACTCCCAAGACATTCAGGGCTGGCCCAAAGACCCACACCCTACTGATGAAACGTGAACACCAAACAAAAAAAAACATAAAAGTGACAAACAAAGGGGAAACAAAAAAGAAAGTGGGGGAGAAGGAAGATGAGGAGAGTGGAAAAAGTGACCCTTGTGCAGTTAAATGGCCGGCCCTCTGGCCAGCAATCAAAAATTCCTCTGGTCCTGACCAAAAGGCCCGGCCCTAGAGGCAGGTGGTTAAAAAGTGTGATATGGTGGTGTGATCAAGGTGGCAAAAAGCAAATGTGCCGGTAGAAACACAAGTGCAATTACGACATCCCTGGACTGCCACTCCAGGGGCATATCACCATAGGCTTTTCAATGGACCCTGGCCCGGACCGATGCAGCCCACCCCCGTCAGGAAGGTATCAGAACAAGTAGGAATCAATGGAGAGGGTAAACTGGCAAACCTCAACCACAGCTCCTATTGCTCCCACCTAATTATATTCGGTGGTACCGGCCAATTCCCCTCCATAACATTGAAAAGGAGCAGGCTTTCCCAACCGAAAAACTGAAAGGGGCGTATACCACACCAATCCAGGCCAGGGGCCCAGCCCTCCAGCTTCGACCGCATGCCTCTCCGTCCAAATCAGAAGGCCTCCGCCTCCACGCCAGCAGGCTTAGCATCTGCCGACCGCCATCCTTTTCCACCTCGCCGTGTACTCGGAACAGTCAGCAGAGCACCACCTACTGGCAACTGATAAGGACAGGTACTACACTTGGTCTTGGCCAAAAGGCCGAGAAGATTTCTTTAATTCTGAAGAGAATATAAAAGAAGCTCTACCATCGTGTAGTGTGGGTGGTTTCTTTTTTTTTTCTTCCTCTTTATACTGACCACTTCACATGTCAAAATTAGGGCTGAAAGGTTGGATCTGTTTGAGCTTCTTGTGGAGATCCATCTTATAACTTGAATATTTTTTTTTTTTTTTAATGTAATTTTGTCTTGCATCCCAGTTCATAAATATTTGTTGACTTTGTCTTTTTTTAGTTATTACCGCGCAGCAAACCTATCATTCTGATCTTACTGACAAAGAGTGCATATCTGGTTTAGCCCATTACTTTTGATGCATTGAAATAAAATTGATTAGGATGTTAAACAGTCAATTGTGTGGTTGTGTGTCCCCCCCACAATACTGTAAAACATTGCCTTGTTGTTCATGATGGTTTAGAAATGACTGGGTGTTTAGTGCCATATAATATGGTTACCCAGCATTTCAGGGGTTGTAGTAAATGCACATGTAACACATAGCTTTGACATTCCTTGATTTCAAGGAGTGTGAATGTGTATTTTATATGCTTTTGCACCTATGTTCCATTTCCCTTGCTGGAGCTTAATTTTTTTTAATTTTTTTTTTTCATAGGGCGAAGTGAAACACTGGCTTGCATGCGCATTGTACGCAGAGTGCCGGAAAGTCGTCATTCCAACTGTTGGAAGAGGTATTATGGAGGGAAATGGAGTGTCCCTCACTCGTATACTCCGTTCAGCCAAACTTAGGTATGAATTTTTATGTTTAAAAAAAATAAATAAAATGCTCAAAATTAATAAAATACATAGTGGTCTATTTGTAAAGGTTCTCGCAGAATTTTCACCCAAGATTCAACTATTTTTCTAATTGGATTCAGTTGGTAAACATCTGTGAAATCATAACTAGACCCCCTAGTATATGCAGCTCGTAAGGACATTAGCTTCAGGTTTTAGCCCCCTTTCACACTTATACGACTTGTCCCGCGATTTTGGACTGCAAAATCGCATGACAAGTCATTTTCCATAATTTTCAATGACTACCATTCATATTGGCACGACTTTAAGTCGTGCCGTCTTCAAAGTAGTCCCTGCACTACTTTGGTCCGATTTTGATGGCACTTACACAGGCGTACCCTGAAATCTCCGCCACGAATCGGGGCAAAATCGCACGACTTTGAAGACTCACAAGTGTGGGCCTTAATCATACTCTTATATTGTGAAATGTGATATATAAGAGCATTTATTTTTTATTTTATCATGCTTTTTTTCTCCAATAGCCTAATTCAGTTCTTTAATAAAATGAAGAAGTGGATGGACATGTCAAACCTTCCCCAGGAATTCAGAGAGCGAGTAGAACGGCTGGAAAGGAACTTTGAGGTATCTACAGTAATCTTCAAAAAATTTGAACCAATATTCATGGACATGTTTCAAAATCGCCATGAAGAGCCTCCTAGGCTTCCTAGAAGTAGGAAACAAAGGTAAATTGCTTTTCTTCCACTGATAAACAGATGTGCTGATGGTAAAGTTTGATGTTGCCTAGTTATGTGCATCAAATATAAATAAATCCCTGATTTTTCTTTCTTGTCCTTGCATTGTACATCTTATTTGTTGCCTCTGTATCATACACTTCCAATTCTGCACAGGCAAGGGACACTTTTAATGCTTGGGTACTTTAACCTCTTGACCTCCTGAAGGTTTAGGACCACATGCAGTCCAGTGTGTGTGTGTGTGTGTGTGTGTGTGTGTGTGTGTGTGTGTGTGTGTGTTGTGTTTTTTGCATCAAAAATGCATTGATAGTGGGTCATGGTTTTCAATGGCATGGTTCACACCAGTGCGGTCAGTTCCAGGAAAAAAAGTAGAACGTGCTGCATTTTTTCTGCACTGTACTGGAACATGGTAAAACTCCTCAAATGCACTGGAACATGCACATTCTTTAGGGACATTAAAGAGGAACTGCAGTCTGTTTGCATCATTTGTAATAAAAACATCTTTGCCATTCTGAAGCTTCCCTCCAACCACTTTGCATATTTTATATATACTGTAATTCTGTACTTGCCAAATATGCTGCAGAAATCTCCCTCCACCAAGTCTGGCTGCAGCCATTTTAACTGTGGGCAGATGAAGCTGTTCACTTCCTGGATTTACACACACACACCTGCAGCTCACATTGGCCCTCTTATGACTCCCCCCCCCCCTTCCTGGCAAAGATTTACCAAAACCATATAATATATGAAGTCAAACTTTAATCTTCAAAAAAAAAAAACATTGAATTAAAAAGAGTTTCAATTTGTATGCAATCGGACAGGCCCTTGTACTACATGGTTTTGGTAAATCTGAAGACAAAAATCTGCAGAAAATTGAATAGTATGTATGGTGTCTGAAGGCCTGCTTTTAAGGTTAAGAAAAAAGCACCAAAAAACGCATGCAAAAAAGCACCTGGAATGCATCCGGACTTCATTTCTATGGTGTGAACTGGCTCTAGGCCCCCTTCCTGACCAGGCAATTTTTTTGCTATACGACACTGCGTTTCTTTAACTGACATTTGCGCAGTCTTGCGACGCTGTACCCAAATATAAAATTGTAGCCCTCCTGTAGCTTTTATTTTTAACAAAAAAAAAATCTGTAAGTGTATAGTGATTTTGAGCAAAAGTTATAGCATCTACAAACTATGGAATTTTTTCTTGGTAATGGCAGCACTTATAACAGGAGTGCGATCTTGCGACGGACAAATTGGACACCTAACTGACACTTTAGAGACTTTTTTGGGGACCAGTGATTAGTGCCAAAAATATTCCGCTGTACAAATGACAGACTAGGAAGGGGGATAAAGCGGAGTTTTACCCAAAATATGTAACTCACGACTTTTTTGACTCCTCCCTCCCGTGTCACATTTTGGCACCTTTCAGGGGGGAGCAGATACCGTCTAATCCAGGTAGTTGCTCCCACTTTCGGGGATAGATTGCCGCAGGCCCAGCGGAGATCTATGCCATGTCCAGCCCCTCCTCTTTCCCCCCAGGTCCCAGAAGGCAGCAGGGACCAGTGAGGATGTGCAGCGCGACTCGCGCATATACAATAGGGAACCAGGCTGTGAAGCCACCCGATACCCAGAAGTGCAGGATCGCATATATATGCACAGCACGGATGCTCTATAGCAGTAAATCTTCTGTGGAGTGGTCCGCAAATGGTTAAATTCAAATGGTAGCTTAATTCTTTATTAAAAGTAATAGGGTGCCTAGCCGTATGCTTAGTGTCTACTGAAAGGCGGGTCAGCATTGAGATTAACTTTTTATGTGTCTAGGGATTATCTTGTAAGCTGTGTATGTGTGGTGTAATAATGCAAGAAATTATTTGTTTGGGCTTTTCCCGTTTTTTATTTATTTATTTTTAAATAACCCCCTTCCTGCCTTTAGTAAGATTTACATTCTCCCAGAACGCGCCTCTCTCGGGGTTGCGCAATGGCGGGAATCTGTCAACACCATTTCGCATGGATTGCTTGTTTGTGTGTCCTGCTAAATTTATTGCGAGAGGAATAACATTTTACACAATGCTTAATCACTAAATCTTTTTTACTTCTGTTTTTAAGGAAGTTGCAGTGCAATGTTAAAGATCTCTTCAACTTCTGCTGGACTCTATTTGTATATGCAAAGGGTAAGTGCGAGTTGTATTTACAATTTTTTTATTATTTCTCTCTTTTTTTTTTTTTTTTTTCTGTATTGAGAGTGGAATTTATTCTATTTAATGACTTTGATTTTGATACAACTTGTTCAGTTTTGTTACCAGATAACTTGGAACAATAAAAAGCTAAGATTGTGTTATGTAGCTCAGTGAACAGCGTGTGTTTATTATATAATATATATTTTTTTTTTATGAAACCATCAAGGTGCTTTACCTGCTAAGTCCTTACAGATTGTACATGATTTTGTGTCCTTTTTCTTTCTTAGGAAATTTTAGTCTGATTGGCGATGATTTGGTTAACTCTTATCACTTGCTTTTGTGCTGCCTGGATTTGGTTTATGTTCATACTTTGCAGTGTCCTCATAAAGATGACCTTCTGAATCCATCATTTACAGGTAGGTCTTCTAAATGTAGACCATTTATCAGCTAGTTGGACCAACTTTTTGATTGTGAACCAGTCAGTCTTGTACATTTTGTGTGGGAAAATGTTTTGGGTAATGTCTTGGGCTGCTTTCACATGCGGGGTGGCGTTGATGGTAAAACACTGCTAGTTATAGCGGCGCCAGTGGGGAATTTTTTTATTTATTTTTTCAATTGTGGCACCTGGAATCGGCCACTAGAGATGCCTTTGCACAGGTCTGAGATAGCTTAGCACTGAAGAGGACTCTGAACATATACTCAATAAGGAAGTGGTCAGGGACAGGTTTTTATTGCGCAGTGCTACTTTTGGAGCTGCTGAGGTAAGAATTGATAAATGTTCCACTCTTTGTGCAAAGTTGTTAGAGTAGCTAAAAATAAAGATTTATACTCCAGAAATCTGCCTCGAAGTGTGTGTGATAAAATAAATATAGATGGATATAGATTTGGTGTGCAGCTTAGTAAATGTTTACAAGATATGCCAGAGCCATTTATTCCCTGCTGGGGTGATTTGTTTCTATTGAGAACAATGGGAGATTATGGGAAATATGTTGAGGTACATTGTATTTCCTGCCTGGCTTCATTTGTTTTTTCTTGGAGGCAAAAATCATCTTCCCAAATAGTGAGATTGCAGTCTCTTTAGTGCCAACACCACCCACTTAGAATGGAAATACATATGTGTTACTTTAGAATAAACAATCTTTCTTCTTGTGTAAACAGCAAAGTTGCCAGTTCCTGATATGGATAGCATTGGTGATGATGATCCTCCCTGTATTATCAATGCACTGTGTGAATACTACGATGGGCTTGCAGTGGAAGCCAAAGGGATAAAAGAGCATTACTTCAAGCCTTACATCTCAAAACTCTACGACAGAAAGGTACATCTGTCTTAGTTGTATAGCGTTTTCTGTCTAGGTTTTGTGAAAAATGTTGCTTAACTTGCATATTTGTATTGGTTCTCTAAAATTGTATTTTGGGATACAGTAAACCTCCTCCTTTTTTTTTTTTTTACTTTGCACCAGTGCGCATGAAATCATGATTGCTTAACCTTTTTAGAATGAAACCTTTACTTCAGGTGTGATGACTTTTCAACAGAGACATTCATATAAATCTGGGATCTCCAAACTTTATAAACAAAGGGCCAGTGTACTGTTCTTTCATACTTTGGAGGTGGGGGGCAGACTTTGGGCAGTGGGAGTAAACAATGCTCCATCATTGATATCAGTGGGAGGAATGGTGTCCCCATCGTTGGCATCAGCAGGAGGAATTGTGTCCCAGTGTCAGTTACAATGCTCCACTGTTGCTGACTGTGGGAGAAATTGTGCCATGGGGCTGGATAAAAACAAACAAGGGGATAAGAGAAAAGGTGTGTATAAAATATTGTACAAATTAGGGTTGTCCCGATACCAGTATCGGTATCGGGACCGATACTGAGCATTTGCGGGAGTACTTGTACTCCCGCAAATGCCCCCGATGCCTGACCGAATACTCAGCCCCCCCCCCCCCACCTCCCCGCAACGCCGCCGCCGCATTGTTAATATGCGCGGGGAACATTACAGCTTTCATTTGAATAGCTGTAGTGTTCCCCGCTGCGCCGCGTATAGACACTCCCCCTTGCTCGGGATTGGACGCGTGATCTGTCCAATCCCGAGCAAGAGGGTGTGTCTATATGCGGTGCGGTGGGGGAACACTACAGTTATTCAAATGAAAGCTGTAATGTTCCCCACGCGTATTAACAATGCGGCGTTGCGGTATGTGGGGACATGGCTGAATCTGTGGGACACATTTAAAAAAAGTATCGGTATTCGGTATCGGCGAGTACTCGGTCCTAAAAAAGTGGTATCGTGACAACCCTAATACAAATACACAACTCAAGAATAAAAACTAAAGCCATTGAGTGACACAGGAACAATCTGCAAAATCCCTGACAGGTTTTTACAGACCGGTTTGTATTTCTGGGAAGCTAAGTGTGACAATTGGCAAATTTCAAAGACTCACAAAATAAGCAAGTGATCAGTGTCCGGTTTGATGCAGTCACAAGTGCAGGACTTTAGAGCAGCCAAAGGAGGAATTTATGACTCGGGCCCTCTAACCTTCTAATAAATCTGCCCAGCAGTGCTTCATACTGCTGCTTTTTAGCATTGCTTTTCCTTGCGATGGGATAGTGTACGTCTGTTAGGATCTGCTGTATGTTGCATATAAATTCACAGGTAACACCTAGGAATGCATTCCTTATATCACAGGAGATTTCATTTCAGCTCTAAGTATATTGGTTGAGCTCTTCATCATGTATACCTAAAGTAGATATCTAGGGAACTAACATCCTCTGTTTTGATTTTCATTCTTCTGTTTTCCTATTCCATTTTAGATTCTTAAAAGGGACTGCTTGCTGGACCTCTCTAGCTTCCCGGATAACAAGTAAGCACATCAAATTTTGGCGTTTTTTTTTTTAAAAGGGAGTGTATAAATTGTCCATTAGAAGCAATTGGTACAGGTTCCAAAAGAGGCAGCTATTATTGCTGTGTATGTAGTTTACTTGACGGGAATGAAAGTAGACATGGACTGTGAGTTTCTATATCTCAGCTTATCTGTTTCAAAACCACAAGTGTGTGTATGTATGTGTGTATGTATATATATATATATATATATATATATATATATATATATATATATATATATATATATATATATATATATATATATATATACAGGTGGTTCTCAAAAAATTAGCATATTGTGATAAAGTTCATTATTTTCTGTAATGTACTGATAAACATTAGAATTTCATATATTTTAGATTCATTACACACAACTGAAGTAGTTCAAGCCTTTTCTTGTTTTAATATTGATGATTTTGGCATACAGCTCATGAAAACCCAAAATTCATATCTCAAAAAATTAGCATATTTTATCCGACCAATAAAAGAAAAGTGTTTTTAATTAAAAAGTCAACCTTCAAATAATTCTGTTCAGTTATGCACTCAATACTTGGTTGGGAATCCTTTTGCAGAAATGACTGCTTCAATGCGGCGTGGCATGGAGGCAATCAGCCTGTGGCACTGCTGAGGTGTTATGGAGGCCCAGGATGCTTTGGTAGCGGCCTTAAGCTCATCCAGAGTGTTGGGTCTTGCGTCTCTCAACTTTCTCTTCCCAATATCCCACAGATTCTCTTTCGACCCTTTCAAAAGGACTCCGTATGAAAGGGTCGAAACACGTCAAACTATACTAACAAACAATTTTTGAACATTTTGTCTTGGTTTTAAAGGGTTATATTTGGGGTTGATGTTGGGTTTTGTGCCTGGAGCTTTAAAACCTATTTTTAGATTAATCGATATCCAGAGGACAAAAATCTGTGAATACATGAACTGTTGTAAAATCAAATGCCATGGTGTTTTACATGTAGAAATGTTTTATTTTAGTTCTCATGTGTACTTTTTTTAATTTTTTTTATTTATAGCAAAGCTTTGAACAGAGAATATGAGGAATATGTGCTAACTGTCGGGGACTTTGATGAGCGTGTGTTTTTGGGAGATGATGCAGAAGAAGAGATTGGAACACCAAGGAAGTTTATTGCAGATCTCCATATTGGCAACTGCACACCAAGGAAACAAGTGGAGTCAAACCTCCAACAGCATTTTGAGAGGGTATTTTTGTCTTTTGATTGTTTGAGAAAAAAAAAATGTGTAACTGCAGTTTTAGTATAGTTACATTTTAACAGGTACAAGTACCTATGTTTCTTCAAATCAGTTCCTTTGTCCCTGGAGAGCTCAAACAACAAATACATTGCAGCGCTAGAGCCTCATTAGATAAAGTAATTTTATTCCAAAAAAAAATTACACTTGCATGTTAAGTTCTTGGTAATCGGCATGGATGAAGCAATACATTAGCAATATTTTGTTTGTGTGATTCTCTCAACAGAGGAGATTTGCTCCTTCCACTCCACTGACTGGTAGAAGATACCTGACAGACGAACCTGTTACAATTACACCTGTATCATCAGCAACACAATGTGTGAGCAAACTGCAGAGCATGGTGACCGGACTCAGGAATTCCCCCAGTGAGCAGCTTCTTAATGTCTTTAGGTAGGTTCACTGTACTATTCAATTCAACAGTGGCAATCAAACTCTTGGCTAACTTGTTTTCAAAGGGGATGTGTAGGCAAAGGTACGATTTCTGAATTGCTAAGGGTTAACAGCAATTATTTAAGGTTTGCTTTAGTAGATGCCAGTTGGTAGGTATTGTAGTCTGTGGGCAAAATTGAGCCGTGCAGAGACCACCCAGTACTGTTTGTGTTATAGTGGGGTCAGGTTAAAAAACATAATGTTCCATATATTTGCTTTTGTTATTACAGGCATTTATATAGCGTCAATTTTATGCAGCACTTTACATATTGTACATTCACATCAGTTCCTACCCTTACAGTGGAAGATTAATCAAAACGAACGCTAAACCTACTCTCTGCTGCATTCTACGCCTAGTCTATCTAGTCCTGTAAGTTTAAAATAACTATACTTGCCTGATCTTCAGCTGCTCCTATCCCACGCTGAGCTGTCAGTGGTGGCTTCAGTGTGCAGGAGAGGTAGTCTACAACGGATCCCCCATAGTAAGTCAGAACAGGTATAGCGACAAGTATAGTGACGACCTTTGATATTGAGTTAAATGTAGCACTACCCCACCTCCCCCCTCAAAGGGGCTGTTGTAGTTTAACAGGTTCTTTCCCAAAACATTTCAGTTACAGCCAGACACACAGCAACAGTCCAGTCATCCAGCTCATTAAACAATCTAGGGATTGTCTTTTTGAAGTTTACTTGCTTGTAGACAAGTTTGGGGTGGTATGGGATACTCCAAAACATGAGGTATTGCTAGAAAAGGGCATGTCCGCTTTTTCATCCATCCAAAAAAGAGACATGCATTGGTCCTTATGAGATTGCGGGTGTCAGCGGATGAACATCCGCTGACACCCGATCTCGTCCGCCTCTGCACCACTCTGATTCTGCAGATGGAGGAAATTTTTATTTTTTTCCCGTCATCGGATCGGGTAAACACGGACAGACTGTCCGTGTACATTCGATCCCCCCATAGGGGAGAGCGGAGGAAAGACAGGGCAGTCACTGCACAGTGTGCAGGAACTGCCCTGTCATCCGCCGGCTCAGCAGGGATAAACGGAGCAATCCCCGCTAAGCATACAGAGGTTCACGGGCGGATCATTGCTGATCTGCCCCTTGTGAAAGGTGCCTTACTCGATAACGGTGGCAACAGTAGCACCAGTGTAGGCAGACTGAGAACAGTCTACAGGTCACAGCTGGGGGACCATGAACATCCGCTGACACCCGATCTCGTCCGCCTCCGCACCACTCTGATTCTGCAGATGGAGGAAAAGACTATTTTTTTTTGCATCATCGAATCGGGTGAACACAGACAGACGGAGGAAAGACAGGGCGGTCCCTGGCTAGGCCCTGCTTAATAATCAGGCTGGACATTTGAATTCTCCCTCCTAAGCTCTAGAAACCTCTATTGGAAGCGGAGGGAAATTAAACTCTCAGCCTGTTAAGCCCTGAACCAGGCCACACGACTACTGCTCTGATTTTAGAGCCAAAAATGCTAAATGTAACAGCTGAACTAGGAGGGTGCTATATAAACGTATATACGTCTTCTCCTCCTTTCTCTTTCGTTCATGGACGGACACAGCATTCTTTGACAGTAGGGTATTACGCATCCTTCCTCTAGGAGAGTTAGGCAGAAACAGCACACAAAGTGTTAACAACACCTTGCTCCTTACAGCTCCTCCCAGGGGGCGTGGTCCCCCGGGTATATATCCCCCACTCTGCCACAGCAGCCCCAGTTTTTTCTGCCTAACTCAGGAGAGTATGGCTTGCTGGAGTCCATGTACTCTGGCTTTTTTTCTCACGATTTTTGCGTTTTATTGTTTTTTTGTTCCTGCTTTTTTGATCCTGTGATCTACTAGCAACAGCCGACTGGGCGACAGGCTGGATCCTTTATCCTTGTAGTCTTCCCATGTCTGGCCATCGAGTGTGTCCGGCCTCAGCTTGGCTAGTGGTCGTCCACGACATGCCCCATCACTCCAAGGGGTGGCCGGGGGACTTCGGTCCTAGGGCACACATATGACCGGTCTCTATGGCCTGGTCACAGTGTGTCTGGCCGACTGCCATGCCGTTCACGAATTTTGGTTCAGTCGGGAAGGTCGCCAGCCTGGTAATCGCAGGATGGGTAAGTAGTCACCTTGTCTGACAAGGTAGGTATGGCTGGTACTTCCCTGGGGAGGTCGACTGAGGGTTCGCCCTACTTACCTCCTTCCCTATGCTGGGCAGCTGCGAGGGGGGGGGGGGTCACTACTGGGGCCCCATTCTCCTGGGGCTGCGGCTGTGTGGGGACTGCCTGATATAGGGGGCTGTGCTGATGGTGTGCGCTGGTGCTGGGTGACAAGAGCTGTCATTTTGGCTATCTTGTCTTCTTTTTTTGCTTTTAAACTGCGCCTTTTTGGCGCCAAAACGGCAGCGCTGTCGGCGCCATTTTACTGTAGACCGCGTGTGAGTATTCCAGTCACACGGCGGCCATCTTGGCATGGTCTGTGCGTCTAGTGCTGGAGCAGACACAGGAAAAGACCGCAAATCGTTCTGAGGGCTCAGCACAGCACGGCGGTGGCACTTCACAGCGCTTCTCGGGCACCGCGGTTTCGGGTGGGGTGGTGAGTTCCCCGGGGGTCCCCTACTCTGTCCTCGGCCAGGAGGTGTCCGGTGGGGTCTTTGTCTGCATTGCAGTGTCTGGGGGTGATAGCGGTGGGGCACAATGGAGAGTGAACCTGGCGTTTCCTCCCCTGCAATGCCACAGTTAACCCCTCAGGCCCCGACCTCTGCTGCCTCCTTAGAGGCTATGACATCAGTCCTTGAGGCTTTTCTTGCCCGCATCGAAAGGGCAAGTGGCCAGAAGGGGGGTAAAAAGCACCTTCTCCCTGAGCCTAACTTTGGAGATGTCTCTGACACTGACTCTGACTCAGACCTTATGGCAGCCTCTGCATCAGGCTCTGTCATGTCAGCAGAGGGGGGTCTTACCCACGCGGACAGTGAGGATGACTCTGATACAGGGTCAGGGCATCATAAAGCCTTTGTTGGAGCTCTTATTGCTGCAGTGCGTGACACTCTAAAAATGGAGGATCCGGCTGAGGACTCAGATGTCCCGGTCCCTTTTGGGTTCCGTAAACCGCCCCGCACCGCAAAGGTTTTTCCTTGTGTTCCATTTTTGGACAATATGCTATACAAGGAATGGGAGACACCTCAAAAGGTTTTTTACTGTGCCTAGATGTTTTTCTATCCGTTATCCCTTTCAGGAGGATTTCGTGAAAAAATGGGCTTCTCCCCCCTCAGTGGACCCTTCGGTGTCCAGACTGAGCAAGGCCACGACGTTGCCGGTGGAAGTGGCTCCTGCATTTAAGGACCCCGTTGATAGGAAGGTGGAGGCTGTGACCCGTTACCTATTCACGGTCGTTGGTTCGGCTGTTAGACCGGCACTGGCCGGGGTCCTGGTGTCAGACACTCACTGTACCAGGAGCTGGAGGCTCAGGGGGCCTCCGAGACCTGTATGGACCTGGCTGTACAACTGGTGCAGTGTCTAAAATTTCTTTGCGAGTCCTCTATGGACACGATCCCCTTACTTTCCAGAGCCTCCACCTACGCGGTAGTGATTCGCCGCATGGTCTGGCTCAAGTGTTGGACTGCGGACCAGGCCTCTAAGAAGGCCTTGATAGATCTACCTTTTAAGGGTGACCGCCTGTTTTGGGAGTCTCTGGATGAGATCATTAAAGCCGCCACAGGGGGTAAGAGTACTCCCGCAGGCGGGCAAGGTGAAGGAACCTCGCCGTAAGCCAGGTCCTTCTTTTACTGCCCCTAAGCGTTTTTTTTTGTGCGCCCGGGCAACAGGAAGGGGCTTTCAGGGCCCCAAGGCGCCCGCTGGTGGACAGAAGCGTCCCTGGACCCGCAAGCCTGCGGACAAGCCTGCCTCTGCATGAAGGGTTGCCCCCACCCGGGACTCGGGTGGGGGGACGTCTTCGCAAATTTGCGGATCGGTGGGGGTCTTTTCTCTCCGATCGATGGGTTTGCGAGGTTGTTTCCTCGGGGTACAGAATAGAATTTCGTTCTTACCCGCCACACAGATTTCTTCCCTTCCAACCTTTGGCTCCCTCCGAAGCGTCGGGAAGCTCTCTCGGACGCAGTCCAGGGCCTGCTGCTGAGAGGGGTGGTGGTACCGGTTCCCCTGGGGAACGTTTCAAGGGGTTTTACTCCAACCTGTTTGTGGTACCCAAGTAGGATGGGGTCCGCCCAATTCTGGACCTCAAGGCCCTCAATTGCTTTGTCAAGGTGCAACACTTCCGGATGGAGTCGATTCGCGCGGTGATAGCTGCTCTCCGGCAGGGGGATTTTATGGCGTCCTTGTGCCCATATGTTCAAGGCACCAAAAGTTTCTACGCTTTGCGATAGGGGAGGACCACTTCCAATTTGTGGCCCTCCCATTCGGCCTAGCTTCGGCGCCTCGGGTCTTCACCAAGGTGCTTGCCCCAATTTTGGCTCTCCTGAGACAACGCGGGATTGCTATAATGGGGTACCTGGACGATCTCCTTCTGAGCGCTTCCTCAAGCTCAGAGTTAGAGGAGGACGTGTCTATCACGTGTCAGACTCTCCGAGAGTTCGGATGGCTTCTAAATCTCCAGAAGTCAGTACTGGTTCCGTCTCTGCGCCTGGAATATCTGGGGTTTCTCCTGGATTCCGCGGAGGCGAATGTTTTTCTCCCTTCGGACACTGGAAGTTGCAGTACAGCTGCTGTGGACCCGGAGAGGTCTTCCCTTCGGTTCTGCATGAGGGTTCTGGGGCTGATGGTGGCCTCCTTCGAGGCGGTGCTGTTTGCTCAATTTCACACCCGGACGTTGCAGAACGAGATTTTGGCACGCTGGGACAAGCTCTCTTCATCTCTGGATGTCCAGATTCAGCTGAGTTCTCTAGTCAAGGCCTCCCTGGTGTGGTGGCTGACTTCTCCGGGGCTTCGGACCGGAAAATCTTTCCTTCCCTGTCACTGGACAGTGATTACGACGGACACCAGCCTTTCCGGATGGGGGGGTGTCTGGGGCTCCCAGTCGGTCCAGGGACGTTGGACTCAGGAGGAGTCCCATCTCCCGATCAATGTTCTGGAGCTCTGTGCGATCAAGCTGTCCCTTGCCAGGTGGTCCCTGGATCTGCAGGGTCAATCGGTCAGGGTTCAATCGGACAACGCCATCAATCATCAGGGAGGCACAAGAAGCCCGTCCGTGGCGACGGAGGTCGCTCACATTTTCGGTGGGCCGAAAGGACCGTTCCGGCTCTCTCGGCGGTGTACATGCCGGGAGTGCTGAATTGGCAAGCCGACTACCTGAGCCGCCAAACGCTCGACCAGGGGCAGTGGTCGTTGCACCCGGAGGTGTTTCAAACTCTGTGCAAAATGTGGGGCACGCCAGACGTAGATCTGCTGGCATCCTGTCTCAATCGGAAAGTGCCGCGGTTCGTGGCCAGGTCAAGGGACCCGTGGGCGGACGCGTCAGACGCGCTGGTGGCCCCCCTAGGTTACTATCGTCTACTCTACGCCTTTCCTCCGCTGCAACTTCTGCCTCGTCTGCTACGCAGATTGGAAGCCGGAGGGGTTCTGACGCGGATCTGGTGCGTCTGGTGGCAGATGCCCCCCTAGCGTCTGCCCCTGAGGGAAGATCTCCTGTCACAAGGGCCTGTCTTTCACCCTGCTTTACAGTCGCTGGCTTTGAAGGACCGGGGCTTGTCGGGCCTGGTGATCTCTACCATGCTCCGTACACGGAAGGCCACTTCACGAAGGATTTACCATCGGACGTGGAAGGCCTATATCTTGCTGTGTGAGGAGATGGACTGGCATCCCCGTGCATACGTGATGTCTCGGATACTGCTGTTTCTGCAGAGGGGGGTGGATCAGGCCCTAGCCCTGGGTACGGTTAAGTGTCAGATCTCGGCCTTGGCTGTTTACTTTTAGCGGCCCTTGGCAGCGCATTCTCTGGTGCGCACTTTTGTGCAAGGGGTCCGGCACATGGCCCCCCCTGTGCGGCCACCACTGCCTCCGTGGGACTTGAATTTAGTTCTCTCGGTGCTCCAGGATGCTCCCTTTGAGGACATCCGGAAGATACCGTTATTGACCTTGTCCCAGAAGGTAGTCTTTCTGGTAGCGATTACTTTGGTCAGACGGGTGTCTGAACTGGCGGCCTTGTCCTGCAAGGCCCCTTACTTGGTCATTCACAAGGATAAGGTGGTGCTGCGGCCGCAGCCCTCTTTTCTTCCGAAGGTGGTTTCGGCCTTCCACATCAATGAGGACATTGTACTGCCATCCTTATCTCCTCGTCCTAAGAACCAGAAGGAGGCCTCTCTCCATTCCCTGGATGTGGTTCGGCCCTTCGAGTGTATTTGTCTGCTACGGCTCCGTTTCGGAAGTCGGACTCACTGTTCGTGTCGGTGGCCGGCCCCAAGAAGGGTCTGGCGGTTCCGGCGGCCACCATTTCTCGGTGGATCAGGCAAGTTGTCATTCAGGCCTATGCTCTGAAGGGAAAGGCGCCCCCCCTTCCGGGTTACAGCGCATTCGACCAGGGCAATTGGAGCCTCTTGGGCTTTCCGTCATCAATCCTCTGTGTTACAGGTGTGCAAGGCTGCGACCTGGTCGTCGGTTCACACCTTTTCAAAATTCTACAAGGTAGATGTGGGTGCATCTTCGGATGCTTCCTTTGGCCGCAAGGTGTTACAGGCGGCAGTTTGAGGTTGGGTTTCCCCTGTTGGGAATCCCTGTTTTTCTGTTGGGGTGAAGCTTGGTTTGCTGTGTTGTGTTTTTCCCACCCCTCAAATCTTTTGGCACTGCTTTGGGACGTCCCTACTGTCAAAGAATGCTGTGTCCGTCCATGAACGAAAGAGAAAAGAGGATTTTTGTACTTACCGTAAAATCCGTTTCTCTGAGTTCATGGGTGGACTCGGCACCCACCCCTCCTTTTGTTTGTACTGCTTGTTACGAACTGGGGCTGCTGTGGCAGAGTGGGGGATATATACCCGGGGGACCACGCCCCCTGGGAGGAGCTGTAAGGAGCAAGGTGTTAACACTTTGTGTGCTGTTTCTGCCTAACTCCTAGAGGAAGGATGCGTAATACCCTACTGTCAAAGAATGCTGTGTCCGTCCATGAACTCAGAGAAACGGATTTTACGGTAAGTACAAAAATCCTCTTTTTTCCTCTTTCTCCTCCTCCCCAATGTGAGAATTCATATCTTGGTTTTGGAAGCTCTGAATGTTACTCAAAGTGCTTCCCCCAGTATAAGCCCCACTGTGCTTATGGCAATCCCTATTGTGGCATACTGGGATGGTCTCTTGTTAAGAAAACAGTTGACACGTGCTATTGGACAGCATGTATTTAGCTGCCCAGGTACAGCAGTTCAGATGGATCCTAAACCTTCAGCTCAGTCCTGAATGTTTCTTCCACAGTGTAGACTTCAGACACACTCTCATCCCACAAGATTTCAGTCTAACCGTTGTCCAACTCTCAGCTTTTGCATGGGAGTCTTGGGCCTGATAGTAGCCTTTTTTTTTCAAGGCAGTCATATTTACCTAGTTTCACTCTGGACCTGTACACAGTAACATTCTGTTAGTGGACACGTCCCCATACAGACAAATTCAAGTCTCACAAAGAGTGGTGACTGATATGGGACTCCAAGTAAAGCACTTAATGGTGAGTACAATATCCTGTTTTCCCAGAGCATGAGAGATGGTCACTATGGGTAATGGCTTAATCCTCTTCTTTTTCAGCTTTTATCAGTATCATGCGCCCCCCCCCCCCCCCCCTTTTTTTTTGTGTGCAGCAACTGGTTTAATTAATTATACAGGACACAGTTAAGGATTATGACAAGGTTTTACCCAGGTAGCATATTTGTGGTTTTGAAATGGGGAAATAATTGAGAACTGCTCTTAAAGCTTTCAGTGGTCTTTTTCTGCAGAGGGCTTTCTCTATGTGGGCATGAACTGTCAGATAAAGCATATTCTAAATATGTTCCTGTCACAACCCCTTCTTCTGGGTAATTTATAGATACTTTAAAAACCTCTTGCTGTCTGATCTCACCACAGGGTATGTGCTCGAAACCCCATGGAGAATATTCAGAATATTGTGAAGGACATTGGTCAGAGGTTTTGCCACCATTACACGCAACCATCTGGGGATCAGGCTGGTTCTCATATGGGTAAGCATTGCGTTGTGTTTTTTTTTACAAACCCAAGTATTGTAATTATTCATATTCATATTGTCTTGATTTTCATTTTATAAATATACTTTTTCTGTCCTTTTAATCCATTTCATGTTGGCTAACACAAAGGTGTCCCCTTGGTTGACTAGACTAGATTGTGCCACGTTTTTAGCCATAGTTTTTGCTTTATCTTGAACAATATCAATCTCTCACTGCACTGTGCACCCTTGCTAAAATAGGATCGCTATAAAATTATTTGCTTTAAGTCCATTGAGGGCTTAAGGAAGTCTCTAACATTTTGGTCTGCCACCTACAGAAGGATTTAACACTAACCAACCAGAATAACCCGTTGCTCTGAGCATGCCTCCATTTTTTTGTGCCAAAGCATTGCCAAGAGCATGATCATAAACAGATGGGTTGAACCTGTGTCACTCAGTGGACCCCAAGAAAATGATTTTATAGTGAATAATAAAAAAAAAAAAAATAATCCTATTTTCTTTGTCAGTTGAGGGACAGACACATTGACGATTCATGTATGCATTTATCGTACATTTATATTAATTTTAAAAATTCAGATGGCTTATTCAGAATTTTGTGTCTTTTAGATTTTGCAGTTAACCGTTGGAAATTGGCAGAAATTTTGTATTACAAAGTTTTGGAGTCGATAGTTCTCCAAGAAACAAGGCGCCTTCATGGAAAAGACCTAACTGTAAGATGCTTTTTTTTTTTTTTTTTTTTTTTTTTTTTTTTTTTTTAATAAAATGTATATCTAAAGTTGAATTTTTCTATTATCACTACATGATGTAGCACAGAGGTGCCCTGTTAGGTAGCTTAAAAAGGTATAGGCTTCTTCAGGTAGAATACCATAAGCTCTTGCATTACTCTGGAGGAATGGCAGTGCTAAATTTTTCCAGCAGGTGGTAGTAGTGTTCAAATTTGAAATCCCCCTCCTAACCACATTAGGGCTGCAATTGTTTACGAGAATTCAGCTATGTGCCTGCTGATTTAAGATGCCTTTGTCATTGCTTAAAATGCTGAAGTGATAACTGAGGAATAAATTATAGTGAATACACAAGTGACATGGGGCCAGTAGGACTACTATGGGGGACCCAGAGATTAAGCCATAAGTGTCGGCTTATGCAGTAGTCTTTGGGGGACTATTTCTCTTGAATGGAGTGATGTTTTGTGATGCAGGAGTGCTAAGTATTTACTAGCTTGTTTCATATTTCTTTTATGGCAGTGCTGCTTTTGCCCTTTGACTGCTCAAATAAAGGGTGTGTGTGTGTGTTTCTTTTTTTTTTGTTGCAGTGTTACAAGAGGACAAGATACAATGGTGATTAAAATAAAATTAAATAAAAGAACAGTTATATTTGTGTATGTGTGCTTTGGGGAGAGATCTACAGAAGATGGTTTTTAATGCGGCTCTATCACATAATCTTTATTTAAGACAAAATAATACATCTCAGCGAACATTTCCAGTAGCATAAAACCAGAAGCTTGAAAGGATATGTATAAAAATGTGGAATACAGATAATAAAGGAAATTCTAAAGGAACTGTCACCTAATAGGGTGATACCAAAGCTCCCCCCAACAAGAAGTTGGGGGGAGGGGGAGCCTCTCTCACCTTCACCAACTTGTATATTTCACAGGGAGAATAATCTTGACAAAGCCCAGTAGCTAGCACTAGGGCAGCATATATTAACTAAGTGTCAAAATAACTAAAAGGTAGCCCGACCAGCCAAAGCAGCGGGGGGCATAAAGTAGCCTCCAACTAACCTCCTCCCGGCACTCCGCCGAGGCCACCCTGCGGCATATTGTGCACACCAAAGGAGAGAAACCGCGCTAGCCTCAGGAGAGGTGGCCATCCCCACAGTGGCAAACCGCTAAAACTGCCCATCAAGCTAGCACATTATTTAGTACAAAAACCAAATTCCATATTTAAGAATGCTTGGACATTGTCCAAAAGGAAAAAGAATAGAAAAAACGCTAACGAACCTTGATTTTTGCAGTTGTTACCCTTACTCACACCAAGCCCGTAACCCTATAGTAGGGAAAGAATCGCATCCCTCACCTTGCCATGGGCCTAGTCTCACTACTGCCTAGGCTGACTAAAGCCCTGTACACACGATCGGTCCATCCGATGAGAACGGTCTGACGGACCGTTTTCATCAGTTCACCGATGAAGCTGACTGATGGACTGATGTGCCTAATCACCATCGGTTCATGAACCGATCGTGTCAGAATGCGGTGACGTAAAACGCAACGACGTGATGGAAAAAAACTAAGTTGAATGCTTCCAAGCATGTGTCGACTTGATTCTGAGCATGCATGGATTTTTAACCGATGCTCGTGCGTACTAACGTTCGATTTGAAAGCAAGCCATCTGTTTTTGGACCGAAGGATAACGGACCGATGGGGCCTACATACGATCGGTTTGGACCAATGAAAACTAACTTCAGTCCGGCTTAAGAGATGGTTCTGCCAATTCCAACAGAACCAGATCTAGACTGGAAGACATTTGCCCTGGATCAGAAATGTGGTCTGTTCAGGATGACCAAATGCTGGTGAAGTGATCACGGGTACCTTTGCAAGTCGCTATCCAGTCCTCGGCTTCCCTTATTTCACTCACCCTGCAAATCCACCCCTTCTTGCAAGGAACGTGTGCTTCCTTCCAGTATTTTGGGAGCAAACGCTTAGCTGCGTTCAATAAGTAAGGCAATGTGCTTTTCTTATACTGGCATATGAGGAATGTGCAAGAGGAAGTGAATTGGGGAGAGAGGGACATCCATGCCCAGGATATCCTTAATCTGCGCCTTGCTGTCCACCCAAAAGGACCTTATTACAGGGCATTCCCACCACAAATGCAAAAGCGTACCGCAGTGAACACTGCCCCTCCAGCATTGCTCATAGGTAGAGGGCAAGCAAAATCCCTACTCTGGAATTTACTATGCAACTCAAAAAGGACAAACAAATTACACACTCGCTAGTGGGAACTTTATTTTGTGTCGCAACCTTTTTCATTTAATGCAAATGGCAAAGCAGAAATATTGGAGAACTTGCACAATGCTTTTTTTTATTTGTCTGCATCTTTAGCCCTGCATTTTTCTGTTTTGCTACATAAGATATGGTGAAGCTATACAAATCGCTGATGAACTAGTAGTACTGATTTGCTGATGGCGTACCAGAGGACCTGATCAATGAGTTGTTGCTGTATGCCAGAAGGAATAATAATTTTTCATTACCAGCAATGTTTTTTTGTCTTTTAGGCTCTGCTGGAGCAGGATATATTCCACCAGTCGTTGGCAGCTTGCTGTCTGGAAATTGTGCTTTTTGCATACAGCTCTCCCCGTATTTTTCCATGGACAATTGAGGCTCTCAATATAAGTCCTTTTTATTTCTACAAGGTAAGAGATTAAAATATGTAAAGACAAGCTGTAGAGTAAATGGGGTTCTTTTTTTTTTTTTTTTGGTGTAATCTTTTTGAGTCACTGTGGAAAGTAAGGAGAGAACATGCTTTCAATGTCTAAAATGTTTGCTTTGCCTAGGTTATTGAGGTGTTTATCCGCTCGGAGGATGGATTGTCTCGGGATATGGTAAAGCACCTGAACACCATTGAGGAGCAAATCCTTGAGAATCGCGCCTGGACGAGGGATTCCAACTTGTGGGAGTTGCTTCAGGCAGCTGGGTCTGTTCCAACATGTGAAGAGGTAGATGAATCTCAATGTTTTCAAATATATTTTTTGTTTAGTCGGTTGGTGAACAGTTTATTTTTTTTTCTACTTGCTGGTGAATCCAGAGGTGAGAATAGCTTTGTACCAGTCTCAAATTATAAGTGTTGAAATGTCAAGACTTCTGCAGTTTTCATCTGTTTGTTGAATCCAAGATGGTGCTTCTATGAATGAATGAATGAATGAATGAATGAATGAAAACTTGTATAGCGCGGCACATGCGAACTGAATCGCCTCTGGGCGCTTGTTGTTCCTGTCTCCTTTGATATCAAAAGAGAAAAGTCTTGACCTTTTTCCTAAATGCTAGGTGGCTCTCCTCCAACCGAATGCTGGTTGGTAAAGCGTTCCATAGTCTTGGACCTTGGACCGCGAATCTTCTTTCTCCTTTGGACTTGAAGTTGGCTTTCGGAACCTGGAGCAGGTTCTGATTCGTGGATCGCAGAGCGCGATTGGGATTATGCGTTTTTATTATTTCGCATAAATAAAGGGGGGCATTCCCATGGACACATCTATGCGTAAGACAGAGAGCTTTGAAAGCAATTCTGTCTTTGACTGGCAGCCAATGAAGGGCTCTCAGTGAAGGTGAGATGGATTCCCAGGGTTTTTTCCCAGTCACAAGTCTGGCGGCCGTATTCTGAACGACTTGCAGACGAGCGATTTGGTACTTGGGGAGGCCGAGGTAAAGGGCATTTGCATAATCCAGTCTGGAGTTAACAATAGCTCCTACCACGACCGCTAAATCTTCTTTAGGGATGAACGGAGTGAGTCTGCGTAGTAGGCGTAGTAGATGGTGAGATCCACTGACTACTGACCCTATTTGTGCGTCCATTGTCATAAAGGAGTCAAAAATGACCCCTAGGCTTTTGACTTTGGCGCTAGGGGTGATGAACTTGCCCAGAATGGGCGAGGGGGTCCACGCTGTTGAAGGTTGATTCCTACGCTTGGCGTGAAACAGGAGAAGTTCTGTTTTCGCTCCATTGAGTTTAAGATGACTCTTTGTCATCCAATCCTCTATCAAGAAGAGGCAAGTCTCTAGATTGAGATGGTGATCCTGTCTATTGCAGATGCGGAAATACAATTGTGTGTCGTCTGCGTATGAGTGATAGAGCAGTTTTTTGCTGCTGATAATCTCAAAAAGAGGACGAAGATAGATGTTAAACAGCACTGGTGACAGAGGCGATCCTTGAGGGACTCCGCATGTTACTGTGCGTTTTTCTGACGTAAAAGGTCCTAACTTTACTGTTTGCGATCGGTTTTCCAGAAAAGAGGAGAACCAAGATAAATCGCCTTCTGCGACTCTGGCTACTTCAGCAAGCCGAGTCAGTAACAGTTTGTGGTCTACAGTGTCAAAAGCTGCACTTAGGTCCAACAGAACTAGAAGACAAGATTCTCCTTCGTCTGCGGCCTTGAGAACATCGTCCCATACTTTCAGCAATGCTGTTTCCGTCCCGTGTCCGGGGCGGAAGCCTGATTGTAATGGGTCAAGTAGCTTGTAGGTATCTAGATGCTGTTGCAGCTGTTGTACCACTACTTTCTCCATTATCTTGGAAAGTACGTTGAGGGTTGTTATGGGACGGCGGTGGAGTGGGTTCTTGGGGTCCAGGGAGGGTTTCTTCAGGATGGGTTGGATTATACCCTCTTTCAACTGTGTGGGCACTTTGCCCTCCAGAAAAGACTGGTTGATAAACTGCGTGATGGGAGGAGCCAGGATGTCGGCGCATTCCTTCAGCAGTTTTGTGGGGATAATGTCATTCGGCGCTGTGCTATTTCGCAGAGTACAAATGACATTCTTAGTGGTCTCGATGGAGATGGGTTCTAGGGTAAACTTACCTGATATAGGAGAATTACTATGGGTGCTGTGTGAGAGGCTGCAGGGGGGGCTGAGGGGGGAATTGTTTTGCTGAATGCTTTCACGGATTGCCTCGATTTTATTAATGAAGTAATCCGATAGTTCATTGCAAAATTCTTGTGTATCCGAACTGGGGGCTTTGATGCATTCTGGATCCATGGTCTGGGTGACCATCTTGAAGAGTTCGCGGGGGCGGTTAATGGCACCGTTGATAGCCTCCGAAAAATAATTTTTCTTGGCTTGGAAAATTCCTTTGTGGTATTTTCTTGTCGCTGCCTTGTAGATGGATAGGTTTAGGTCTGAGGAACATCTTTTCCAGGCAGATTCTGCCCTTCTGCGTTCTTGCTTCAGTAACGACAGCTGGTTGTTAAACCAACTGCGGTTGTTTTTCCGGATGCGGGTACTTCGTTTCTACAATTTAGTTACTAGTCCTAACATAGTGATGATGATCCTTGTGCCAGTAGCCACTTTAAATGATTTTAACCAAGCCGCTCCAAGGCAGCTACCTAGTTCAGAGCTGCGTTTTTACCTTCTGGGACATGTCCTTGGAAACTGTTGGTTTTCAAGGCAGGCCTGCATCTGGCTGGAAGTAGCCAAGCCATAGTAACCCTGGATTTTTGCATTAACTCTTCTCCAACAAAAAACTGATATGGGAATAAGCAGCACATGAATTGTAAATTACCCATCGGCTTTTAAATTGGGGAAAAACGTTGCATTAGATGTTTTTATTATTTTATTTTCATTTTTCTCTCTAGGTTATCATACCTAGCAACTTTGAAACTGGTAATGAAGCTGGTTTAGGACACCTTCCTATGATGCCAGCTTCCCCTATCATTCATCCACGTTTAAAAGAAGTCCGCACAGATTTTGGAGGCTCATGTAGGCGAGGTAATCTTGGTATTGACTAAAATGTATTTCTGTTTGCATTGAATGGTCTTATAAACATGTTCTCTACATTGTGCATGCACTAGCATTTTAATATTTTAGATGCCTTAAACGATGTTCTTGTTTTATTAGATTTACAGCCATTGTCTCCTTTGTCCGTTCATGAACGGTATAACTCTCCTGCTGCTGGTAGTGCCAAAAGGAGGCTATTTGGAGATGATGGACCTAAAGAGTCACCAGTTGAGAGACTTCATACAACCCCAGAAATCACTAGAATAAGAATTATTCCTAGCCAGCCACCCGAGCAGCTGTGTATGTCGCCAGACAAAATTCTATCTGGACAGAGGCTAAGCATACCTTTAGCAGGTAAATATTGAAGACTATGCTATATGGCCTTTTCATGTTTCCTTGTGAAAAGCTTTGGTGTTACATAAATTCTTTTGTTCTTTTTAAAGTAACTCTTAATGGTGGCGGGCATCCCTCTTCTCCAGAAAATGAGAATGGAGTTCAAATCCCCCTTACTGCCCAAGCTCTGATCAGTCCATCCACAAAACGGCAGGTCTTCCGAGCCCAAGACGGATGTCCTACATCTGCTATCAAGCCTAAGAGAACCGGTTCTCTTGCTCTATTCTTTAGGAAGGTGTGTATTAATGGGACTGAGTGACTCTAGTTGCAGTGAAGGTTTGTGATCATCTTCAGTAATGGATTATCTGCCTTGCCTACTCTTAGGTTTATCACTTGGCAAGTGTTCGCCTGAGAGACCTGTGCTTAAAGCTCGATTTGTCCAATGATCTGAGACGTAAAATCTGGACGGTGTTTGAATACTCATTGGTTCATTGTACAGACCTAATGAAAGACCGACATCTTGATCAGCTGTTACTATGTGCCATTTACATTATGGCAAAGGTTAGATCTTTTACTTTGTATTTGTTTGCTTTTATTTATTTTTTCTGCTGGTTCTCTAGAATGCCCCAATCTTAGCGAACAGATTCCAAGATGTCTTGTGACATGGGACTCTGTTCTAAACTAGGATCTTGGGCAGTCCACAATAACAGGAATAATGCTTGTCTGTTTTAGATTAGTTCTGTCCTCCCCATGTTTTTTATTTTTCTTCCCTTATAGAAGTTCCTTATAGGCTCCCCAAAAGTAGTAAGTGCTATATGTTTTTTTTTTTAATCAGACCTATAGCACTAGGGTTAAGTTGTATTACTACTCCGGAATTAGTATGCAGCCTAAGAGAACATAAATGGCAGCTTTTAGGCTGCATTCACACCTGAGCGTTTTGTCGCCTGAAACGCGACGCTCAGACACGCTAGAGGGGAAAAATAACATTATTCTCTATGGAAAGTGTTCACATCTCCACTGCAAAACGCCGAACACCGAACGAACGCCTGAATTTCAAACCAGTCCCGGACCCTTTTTTGTCGTGCGAATCGGGCGGCTTGAGCGTTTTCCATTGGTGCCAGCGACCTGTACAAAACCGCGGTAAAAAACGCCACGTTTTGTCGCGGCTAATCGCGGTAACAAAACGCCGCAAATCGCCTACGCTTAGGTGTGAATGCAGCCTTAGGCTCTGAAACCTATCCCACTTTAATTAAATGAGTAAACCAAGATAAAATGAAATGCTTTAGGAATTGTAATTACATTTTTTTTGTCCTATAACTTTGAAGCTGCTAGTCATCATTTTCCAGCACTAGATTTAATTTTTGTTTTTAAATCGGTTTTCTGCATTATTTGGTCTTGTCTGGCTTTTTTTTAAGGTTTCATTTATTTCTACCATATTTAACTTGCATTCATCATCTATGACCTCACAGATCACAAAAGAAGAGCGACTATTTCAAGATATTATGAAATGTTACAGAAATCAGCCTCAAGCTCAAAGTCATGTAAGTTTATGAACTCCTCCTCCTTACAGCAGCGCTTTGCTGATTGGTCAGGTTGTAAATGCAGTGTTTAAGTTCAGTATGTGCATTTTAACATAGATGGGAAATGATTTTGTCTTTAGGTGTATAGAAATGTATTATTGAAGAAGGTTCCTCAAGTGGAAAACGAAGTTGAAACCATCCAAGATGTGGAAATGATTGATTGTGGTAAGGAATTAAAAATTGAATAAGCTGACCATTTATGGTTCAGAATTTTGGCTGGTTCTATCGACCTGACTTTTCATGAATGGCTTGTTTAAAAATTTCTGCTCAATCAGGGCATGCAGCTAATGAGCCAGTGTATTCTGATTGCCACTGTCTGAATACAGCGACCCAGCATGGAGGATTTCCATATTCACCTCGAATGTGTGAAATGGGGAAATCTGCTCAGCTTTGTGTGGCCAGCTGTGTGTGCGTGTATATAATATATGTATGTATGTGTTTTACTTTTGTTTATGTGGCCTGTCACTATGAAATAAAAATATAATTTGAAAGAATATAGATGGGAAAATATAGAAATGGATACATTTAAATGTTCTATGGTGCATTGGAGCTCTCAGCTCCTTTTTTAGTTCTCCAGGCTTTTCTAATTTTCGCTCATTTGCTCTTCTTTTTTTTTTTTTAACTGAACTTGGTAGCTCAAATTCTAAACAAGCACAAATGAAAGGCAAACTCTATACAAGACATGGGGAATCATAAAGTAAGTAGGCTCTTGAAAACCCTGTGTCATGGGTTTACACAGTAAAATTTTAAATTGTGTCAGTTTCTAGCAAGAAAAATGGACCCAAAACTATCATAGGTTTGCTAAAAGTTAATCGACACAGAAAAGTAGAGTTTAAGCCCCTTCCCCAGGAGGACAGACCCTAAGCAGAGGGGCATTGCCCCTCCCCTTTTGTTTTACTGTACGCTGCTTCACTGGACTATTATCATTTCCTTTCAATTTTGCCTGTCATGGTAACAGGTAAGGGATTGAAGAATTATTTTGTGAATTTTCTTTGGGATTTGACTGGCTAGACCTTTTCTACTAGTTGTTTTTTGTAAGTTTTTAAAAAGATTTGTCAGCCTTCTACTCTGATACCGGATACTGATACTGTGGCAAACCTAGCCACTTCTGGAACGCTGGACGTTACATGTCAAAAGGTTGTCTGTATTATATGCTATGTATTCTGCTGGGTCTTATGTGGGCATAGTAATTCATATGCTGGCAGCCGTAAGCCACTAGCATTCAGTACTTAGTTTTATGTTGCCCAATCAGTGTTCGGCAGTTTTAAACCGAACTCCCACAACACATAACCCCAGACCCCAGCTATCAACCGACTTTTCCCTTGTGCAGCAATGCCTGATGGGAGAATTATCCAAACTGTTAAGTTCCCCATCTGGTCCTCCCTGTATTACCCCTGTTAAATCTATTTGGCTGTTTGGAAACCCCTTGCATGGGGAATTATATAAATATGGAAGCCTGTGAATAAAGTCTGTTGACTCTCAGAGCTGTGTGTCGTCTGGTTACTGAGGGAGATTTGGGACATTGCCTTACTTGTCAATGCTGACTGTGGATTTACCCTAGTTACCAGCGGAGATCGTGGAGTTTAATATTGCTCTCCGCTACATTTGGTGGCAAGCGACGGGATCCAACCTTACAGCCGATAAGCGCAATTCGTGCAATGTGAACTACCGATGTAAATGGAGACGGATTATTCTAGGCTAAAGCGGCAGACATTAAAGGAACTGCTAGAAGCCAGGGGTAAGGTAGCCAGCAACAAATCCAAAGCTGTACTAACTGCCGAGCTGATGGAGGGAGACAGAGCCCGCAGCGCTACACCACCAGCAGCCATGGAAGAAACCCTCTACCAGAGAGAAATGAGGACCAGGCTGGAATTTCTTGATCGTACATCACGGGACACAGAGCGCATAGCCATTACATATGGGTTATATGGAGTACCTTCAGGTGTGGACACTGGTGTAATCAACTTCACAGGAAGTTCCTCCCTATATAACCCCCTCCCACTGAGAGTGCTTTAGTTTTTCCGCCAGTGTCTTAGGTGTTGGTCACGTCTAGCTGTCCCTCGGAGGTCTCGGGACCCAGGATAGCTAGCCGGATCCGTCCGAAGTGCTTCAGAGCCAAGATGTACGGTACCCGGGCCCTGCTGGAGTGGGGTTTTGCCTATAATGCCTCTCCTTGGAGGGCTGGATTCTGGGCTCCAGTGCTTTAGTCTCTTCCAAGAACTAAAAGTTACTGATGCCAGGATGCTATATAGGTCCAGGGGTGTGGGTTCCTTAACACAGGACCCCGGTCCCTGAAGGTCCAAGACAATACCCACGGAGATGGGGGAAGGCTGGGCCTCTTGCATTTTGCAATACCCTGCGGCGTGGAGCAGGTAAGAGGGAACCTGCGGGACTTGGTTCGACAGTAGGTATCCCCCTGGGGGTTCTGGGTTGGCTAATGGTATGCTTGTGCATCAGCCACTATCTCCACTATGTCTGTTGAGGCAGGATGGGATTCTAATGTTTACCCAGATAACATGTAGATATATGTATACTTGTGTAAGTTATATATTTGCTACTCACCCCAGGTCTGCCTGTTAACACTGATACTGCAACCCCACATGTTTTAAAGAGGAAATTGCTGGTTAAAACTCCTGTTTCTTAGGAAGCCCATGGGGACAGCTTCCTCGCTGTGTGTGCACTACAATAAGATTAGTGCTTACCTGGTGTCTGTTGGTGCTGCATAACGCTGGTCCATGTTGTTCCTCTGCTCTGCTTCCTCCATGTGGGTTCGGCGTGGTGCGCGCGATCGTGCGCGCGATCGTGCGCGCGATCATGCGCGCGTGTGTGTGCGCGCGCATACGCGCGCGCGTGCACGCCGCCTTTTATAGCGTCGGCGTGCGTCGGGGGGGCGGGCCAGCAGCGTCAGGGTCTGTATAAAGGAAAAACTTTTCTCTGGCTGGTCTTTCCCTCCTGGAGGCAGAGGAAGAAAGGATACAGAGCGTGCAGCTGGGTCTTTTGGCCACACAGGGACACCTAGTGGCGGTTTAGTGGATCTTCAGGTCTAGGACTTAGGTCCACTATAGACCAGAAAAAAAAAAAAAAAAAAAAAAAAAAAAAAAAAAAAAAAAGGGTTTTTTTGCTTAAAGGGACTCAGCCTTAGATCCAGCAGTATCTGAGTCTACCTTGGACTCCGGCTAACGGGCATTGGTGTGTCAATACTCACAGGCTTCCTCGGTATTGCCACCTCCCAGGCGGGTAAAAAAGATTTTTTTGGAAAAAAAAAAAAAAAAAAAAGAGAAATATAAAAGAAAAAGAGAGAAATTAGTTCTTTTTCATTTTCTCTCATACCTGCCCTCATATTGGTTATTCCTAGCTACAACAGTCAGGTGTTGGCTATAGGGGTGACCCAAGGTTGTACAATGGCTCCAAAGGGATCTGGACCAGCCAAGGCTGCTAAAGGTACCAAAAAGCAAAAGGGGTCTCCATCGGGGTCAGAGGATTTGGGCCAGGCTTCTACGGCCCCACCCTCGCCAGTCAGGACACCGAGTGGCATAGTACAAGAGCCATTGGGGGTGCTGGGGGCAGAGGCGGCCCCGATCCACCCATTCCCGTTTACGTGACGGAAGAAATGCTAGCAGCCACCATGTGTGGGCTAGAGAAAAGGTTAACTGCGTTGTTTTCCCGTCCTTGCCCAAGTAGCAAGCGGGCTAGATCCCCTTCACCCAGTGTGGGGTTTTCAGATGCGGAGGTCTCCTCTTCAGAGGAACGGGACCCACAAGGGGATCAGGCAGACCCAAGTCCCGACGGTTCAGACAGGGAAAATTCCACTATAGATGAATATTTTTCGGCCTCTCAAGCGGAGGGCCTGTGGATCCAGTCTTTGACAGATATGGTTCGCACTGCCTTTAAACTTCCAGTGCCAGAACTAGTAGCCCCGGAGGTATCCTCATTGGGTTCTTTAAAGGCCCCATTAACTGGTGCATCCTTTCCAATGCACCCCCTTCTGCGGAACGTGATTTACCAAGATTGGGCTCGACCTGATAGAATCTTTGTCCCTCCTAAAAGATTCTCTATTCTCTACCCTATGGAAGAGGAATATGTAAAGAAATGGGCTCTCCCTACAGTGGACGCAGCCATTTCCTGCGTGAATAAATCCCTGACTTGTCCGGTTGAAAATGTCCATATGTTCAAGGATCCGGTCGACAAGAAATTCGAGACCCTACTGAAAGCAGCTTTTACCTCAGTAGGTGCCATGGTTCAGCCAGCAGTAGCAGCCATTGGTGTTTGTCAGGCCTTGAAGGATCAGGCAAAGCATATATTGAAGGACATGCCGGCTCAGCATACTCATGAATTAGCAGAATTCCCTAGGGCTCTCTGCTTTGCAGTAGATGCTATTAAGGACTCCATCCAACAGGCATCCCGTTTATCTCTACTGATGGTTCACATGCGTCGTCTTTTGTGGCTAAAGAACTGGTCAGCAGAGGCACCCTGCAAAAAGCTTCTAGCAGGGTTTCCCTTTCATGGGGGAAGACTATTCGGGGAAGACCTAGATAAATATATCCACACCATATCAAGTGGAAAAAGTACTTCCTTACCGGTCAAGAAAAGACCGCGTGGGCCCACGTTTAAACGACAGGCCATTGCAGGCTCGGCCCCTTCGACTTCCCGTCAGTATCGACGGCCTCCCGGGCGTTCAACAGTTAATAGCCGCCCACAGGGACAAGCCGCGGCAAACAAGAGGCCCTGGTCTCGCAAGCCGGCTAAACCAGTCATCAAATCAGATTCATGAAGGGGCGCCCCCACTCTCTTGGGTGGGGGGAAGACTTCAGTTTTTCTCCGAAGTCTGGAAGGCCAGAATTCCCGACTCTTGGGTTCGGTCCGTAGTAGCCTCAGGCTACAAACTAGAGTTTCGAGAAATCCCCCCTCCTCATTTTCAGGGGTCAAGTCTTCCAAGCGACCCGTTAAAGAGGGCCTCTCTCGTAAAGGCGTTGGATCGCCTCTTGCTCCAAGGAGTAATTGTAGAAGTACCAACCCAAGAAAGGGGTCTGGGATTCTACTCCAACCTTTTTGTTATACCAAAACCCAATGGCGACGTCAGGCCTATATTAGACCTCAAACGCCTAAATCGCTTTCTAAGGATTCAGACCTTCCGTATGGACTCCATACGTTCAGTGACAACCAGCCTGCATCAGGGCGACTTCCTAGCATCTATAGACATAAAGGATGCATATCTGCATGTGCCAATTTACCCAGCACATCACAAGTTTCTTCGTTTTACGATAAACCAAAGTCATTATCAGTTCGTAGCCCTCCCTTTCGGGTTGGCAACAGCTCCACGGGTATTCACAAAGGTGTTAGCCCCGGTACTAGCCGTCCTAAGGACAGAAGGCTTCTTGGTCCTAGCATACCTGGACGATCTCCTGGTTATCGACAGTTCAGCTTCCAACCTCAATCATGCAGTAGTCCGCACAGTGCGGCATCTAGAAGAGTTCGGGTGGATTGTGAACCAAGAAAAATCAAGGTTACATCCCACAAGACAGTTGGAATATCTAGGCTTTCGGTTAGATACAGAATGCCAGAAGGTATTTTTACCTCAAGAGAAGATCAGGTCGTTGATTCAAACGATTCAAATAGTCTTAGGCAAAAAGAAGCCGACTATTCGCCTATGCATGCGACTGCTGGGGAAGATGGTGGCCGCCTTCGAAGCAGCGCCCTACGCCCAGATCCATACCAGAATTCTGCAAGCAGCTATTCTCTCTGCTTGGAACAAGTCCATACAGGCATTAGACCGTCCATTAGTTCTTTCTCCAGAAGTCAGGCACAGCCTGTACTGGTGGCTGATCCCTCAAAAATTATCAAAAGGGAAAACCTTTTGCCCCATCTCGTGGAAAATAGTAACCACAGATGCCAGCCTAACAGGTTGGGGGGCAATCTTAGGAAAACGGACCCAGCAGGGACAGTGGTCAGAGGCAGAAAGTCTGCTTCCCATCAATGTCCTAGAGATCAGAGCTGTTCGGTTGGCCCTGGTCGCCTGGACTCTCCCCTGCAGGGTCTGCCAGTAAGGATACAGTCCGACAATGCCACGGCGGTGGCATACATAAACCACCAGGGGGGCACAAAGAGCCTGGCGGCTCAAAGGGAAGTAAACCTAATTTTTGCATGGGCCGAAGCCCATGTACCCTGCATCTCAGCAGTGTTCATCCCAGGGATAGACAATTCTCAAGCAGATTTTTTGAGTCGTCAACAGTTGCTCCCGGGAGAGTGGTCTCTTCACCCCCAGGTATTCCAAGAGATTTGCCAAAGATTCGGAGTTCCCGATGTGGACATCATGGCAACAAGATTCAACAAGAAATTGGACAAATTTGTATCCCGAGCCAGGGACCCCTCGGCCTACGGGACCGATGCGTTGGTTTGCCCCTGGCACCAGTTTTCTCTCCTGTATGCGTTCCCTCCACTACAGATGATTCCCCGCCTTCTACGAAGGATCAGGGTGGAGCGCAGGCCGGTGATCCTGGTGGCCCCAGCCTGGCCCAGAAGGGCTTGGTACGCACTCATCGTGAGGATGTCAGTAAGGGCACCGTGGCCACTCCCCCTGCGCCCAGATCTGCTGTCTCAGGGCCCGATCTACCACCCTGCTTCACAGCAGCTAAATTTGATGGCTTGGCGGCTGAATCTCTAATTCTTAAGGGCAGAGGCCTCTCGGCCCAAGTCATATCTACGTTAATTCAAGCTAGAAAGCCAGTCTCTAGAAATATCTATTACAGAGTCTGGAGAACCTATGTGGAGTGGTGCGAGTCTCAAGGAGGGCATCCTCGCAAGTTTTTTATTGACAGGATCTTGCGATTCCTCCAGGTTGGCGTTGACAAGGGGTTGGCTCTTAGTACTCTAAAGGGGCAGGTGTCTGCCTTATCGATATGGTTTCAAAGGCCTTTGGCCACACATTCGCTTGTAAAAACCTTTTTGCAGGGGGTCTTGCATGTAAATCCCCCTATTAGAGCTCCCCTCTGCCCCTGGAATTTAAATCTGGTCTTGTCAGCTTTACAAAAGCAGCCGTTTGAACCTCTGACAGAAATCCCTCTTGTGCTGCTAACCCGAAAGTTGGTTTTCTTGGTGGCTATGGCTTCGGCCAGAAGGGTCTCCGAGCTGGCAGCCTTGTCTTGCAGGGAACCGTACCTTATTCTGCATAAGGACAGAGTGGTTCTGCGGCCTCAGCCTTCTTTCCTTCCTAAGGTCATATCCAGTTTTCACTTGAATCAGGACCTAGTCCTACCATCCTTCTTTCCTACTCCCCAGTCCAGAGAGGAAAGATTGCTTCATACTTTGGATGTGGTCCGAGCCATGAGGGTTTATCTCAAGGCTACAGAAAAGATTAGGAAAACAGATGTGCTTTTCATTCTTCCGGATGGCCCCAAGAAGGGTCAGCCGGCTGCCAAGTCTTCCTTGGCTAGGTGGATTAAGCAGCTGATTTTTCAGGCCTATGGTCTGAAGCGCGTTCCACCTCCCTTATCAGTTAAAGCCCATTCTACGAGGGCCATGAGTGCCTCTTGGGCGGCACACCATCAGATCTCTATGGCACAGGTTTGCAAAGCGGCAACCTGGTCTTCCGTACATACGTTTACTAAATTTTATAAGTTGGACGTCACAAAGGCTGCGGACGCAGCATTTGGGCAGGCGGTCCTACGGGCAGCAGTATAGAATCCTCTGGCCCGGTTCACGCCCCCTTTTTCTGTTGGTGGAGCTATTTTACCTCCTGATATAGTTTCTGTTTGGCTATTTTTTGCCTTACGGTCTCCCTCCCTTCATAGAGCATTGCTTTGGGACATCCCATATGTAATGGCTATGCGCTCTGTGTCCCGTGATGTACGATCAAGAAAAAGGGATTTTTAATAACAGCTTACCTGTAAAATCCTTTTCTTGGAGTACATCACGGGACACAGAGCTCCCACCCCTCTTTGTGGGAACATTGTGTAACCTCAGAGAAATTGCTTGCTACAAAACTAAAGCACTCTCAGTGGGAGGGGGTTATATAGGGAGGAACTTCCTGTGAAGTTGATTACACCAGTGTCCACACCTGAAGGTACTCCATATAACCCATATGTAATGGCTATGCGCTCTGTGTCCCGTGATGTACTCCAAGAAAAGGATTTTACAGGTAAGCTGTTATTAAAAATCCCTTTTTTTGCCACAGCCTATATCAGATGCCATGCTGCATATGGTAATGGCGAATGTGCAGGAGTACGTGATGGCACACAGTCCGCAGTATACACAGTCTCGAGCAGAATCCACTACTGGGTCACTCTACAACCAGGTAAAACCCAAAATTCCCTATCATGCCTTTAAAATGTTTTGCGAGGAGAAGGATGAGATTGATGGGTATTTACAGGATTTTGAGAGACTGTGTGATTTACATGACTTGGAACGGACAGTATGGGTCCCATTGCTAGCAGGCAAGCTGGCAGGTCGGGCAGCAGAAGCATATCGCGCTGTACCCAGTGAGGACAGCAAGGATTATGATAAAGTGAAGCAAGCGATATTAGAGAGATACGCCATTACTCCAGAGGCATACCGGCGCAAGTTTAGAAACCTGCGCAAACCAGAGAAGGATTCACATGCTGAATGGGCACACAAGCTGGACCAAGCTTCCCAAGGGTGGATACAAGCCAGCCAAGCCACTACTATGGAGGAATTGAGACAGTTAATGCTGTTGGAGCAATTCTTCAACGGTTTGTCCCCAGAGGCACAAGAATGGGTGCGAGACAGGAAACCTCTCACCCTAACCGAAGCGGCTCGATTAGCGGATCAGCATTTTGATGCAAGGAGACATCATGGGCCCCTAACCAAGAGTTATCCTCGACCCGCGGGACCACCCAGTACTCTACCACCCCCCGGTCTCACAGCCTCCCCTTTTCGTCAATCCCAAGGGACTTTACCACCACCCTCCAGATATAACGGACGTGCCAACATCCAATGCCACACCTGCAAACAGTGGGGACATATGGCACGCGAGTGCACCCAAAACCGGGGCAGACCCGCCTGGAACCAAGGCCAACCAAACCCGGCACCAAGGGCTGCTGCCCATCATTATCAATGGGAGCCGGCCACTCAAGAGATGTTGAGCATTCCAGCAGAAGAACCCCTGGGAATCTTGCATGAGGTGATGACAGTCCGAGCCACGGATAACCGGCAGCATCATCGACAGCCAGTGACCTTGGAGGGGAAAGAAGTCCAGGGACTTCGGGATTCAGGAGCTACTTTAACCTTGATAGCACCCCATTTGGTCCCTGACTCGGCACACACTGGCGGATCAGTGGCAGTACGAGTGGCAGGGGGAGCAGTGTACCGACTACTTATTGCCAAAGTACATTTGGATTGGGGTGTGGGAGGGGGGACGGTAGAAGTGGGCCTCATGCAAAATTTACCAGCAGATGTTATGCTGGGAAATGACTTGGGCCAGATGACCTCTGCTTTTGTACCCCAGGCCCCATACCAGGAAGCCCATCCAGTGACCACACTGCAACAGGCTCGCACCACGGTTCCACCGACACACTCTGAGGCTCCGGTAAGAGACCATGACCCCCACACGACACGTATGTCCTGGGATACCCCGACTAAGTTTGAGGCCGAGGTGAGGTCAGACCCCACGCTACAGGTATACAGGGACAGGGTACACGCTGACCAGGCTGGGCTAGAGGGGGAGCGGTACACCTGGGAGAAAGGGCTACTTTACCGCATTGCTGAAAGAGGAGTGGGAGGGTCGGCCACAGTAACGACTAAACAGTTAGTGGTTCCCCAGAAGTATAGGCGAGAACTGCTTCGGATTGCCCATGACATTCCCCTGTCTGGGCATCTGGGGATGACACGTACCCGATACAGGTTGACCCACGCTTTCTTCTGGCCAGGGATCTCCAAGGATGTGAGGCAATACTGCACCTCCTGTGACATTTGCCAGCGAGTAGGCAAGCGAGGTGACCGCCACAAAGCCAAGTTATGTCCTCTTCCCATTATTGAAGAACCCTTCAGTAGGGTGGCCGTAGATATAGTGGGGCCCTTACCAAAACCCAGTCCCTCCGGGAAAAGATATATTTTAACTGTAGTGGACTATGCCACCCGGTACCCCGAGGCTATAGCCCTCACAAACATTCATGCCGAAACTGTGGCAGAGGCCTTAATGAAAATATTTTCCAGGGTGGGGTTTCCCCAAGAAATCATATCCGATAGAGGCACCCAGTTCACCGCCGAGGTAACCCAACAACTATGGAAGATATGTGGCATTAAGCCAATAGTAAATTCGGCGTACCACCCCCAGTCCAATGGTCTATGCGAAAGGTTTAATGGTACGCTGAAGCAGATGCTCCGTACATTTGGAGAGGCTCATAAAGACTGGGAGCGCTTTCTACCCCATCTGCTCTTCGCTTATAGAGAGGTACCCCAAGAGTCAACAGGGTTTTCCCCTTTTGAATTACTGTTTGGGAGAAGGGTGCGAGGGCCACTAGACCTAATTAGAGAGCATTGGGAGGGGGAGAGTAGCCCAGACGGAACCCCTATTGTATCCTACGTACTGGAGTTCAGGGACCGTCTGGAGGCGCTAACCCAGGCTGTGCGCACCAACCTCCGTGCGGCCCAACAACGTCAGCGCCGCTGGTACGATAGGGGAGCCAGAGACCGCAGCTTTCAGGTGGGACAAAAGGTTTTGATTTTAAAACCGGTCCGCACAGACAAGCTGCAGGCCATCTGGCAAGGCCCATACCAGGTGGTGGAACAGAGATGTGATACCACCTATGTGATTGGCCCCTGCTCAGGGGTAGGGGAGAGACGCATGTTCCACGTGAATATGCTCAAACCATACCATGAGAGGATAGAGGACGTGGCCGCCATATGCGCTTCCGCCTCGGAGGATCAGGAGAATCTGCCACTACCTGACCTCTTAGAACAGGAGGGACAGACAGAGCCCTCCAAGGGGGTTCAGCTGGGGGAGCGGCTAAGCCCTCAGGAGCGTGCCCAGGTACAAGAGCTGATTGTAGCTAAAGGGGCTACCTTCTCCAATTTACCTGGGTACACTCCGCTGGCCACTCACCGAGTCGAGACCCCGGGACAGCTACCTATGCGGCAAACCCCATATCGTGTCCCTGAAGCAGTCAGGACGCATATGAAGACTGAGATTGACGAGATGTTGCAGCTAGGGGTTATCGAACCTTCCGATAGCCCCTGGGCATCGCCAGTAGTGCTGGTACCAAAGAAAGATGGCACGACACGTTTCTGTGTCGACTACCGGAGGCTAAATGACAAAACGGTGTCTGATGCCTATCCGATGCCCCGGATAGACGAGCTGCTGGATAAGATGGCACGGGGCCGGTATCTCACTACCATAGACTTATGTAAGGGATACTGGCAGATTCCACTGGCCGAGGAGGCCATCCCCAAGTCGGCGTTTGTCACCCCGTTTGGCCTGTATCAATTTCGGGTCATGCCATTCGGGATGAAGAACGCTCCGGCAACTTTTCAGCGGATGGTCGATCGGTTATTGGACGGATTCCAGGAATACGCATGTGCCTATTTAGACGACATCGCCATATTTAGCCAGACCTGGGCAGAGCACCTACAACACATAGGGGCCATTCTAGATCGTATTGGAGAGGCAGGGTTAACACTGAAACCCAGCAAGTGTCATATAGGGATGGCTGAAGTGCAGTACTTGGGCCACCGGGTGGGGAGCGGGCGACAGAAACCCGAACCAGCTAAAGTTGAAGCCATAGCTAAATGGCCCACCCCCAGGACGAAAACCCAAGTGCTAGCGTTTCTAGGTACTGCGGGGTACTATAGAAAATTCGTACCCAATTATAGTGCCCTGGCCAAACCCTTGACTGACTTGACACGCAAGAACCTGCCCCGACAGGTTGTCTGGGCCCCAGAGTGTGATCAGGCATTCCAACAACTAAAGACTGCTCTAACTAATGCCCCTGTACTTGCTGCTCCTGATCCAACTAAAAGATTCCTTGTCCATACGGACGCTTCAATGTTTGGATTGGGAGCAGTGCTGAGCCAAGTGGGAGCCGATGGCGGAGAACACCCCGTAGCTTACCTGAGCCGAAAGTTATTGCCACGAGAAGTAAGCTACGCCGCCATTGAGAAGGAATGCCTGGCCGTGGTGTGGGCCCTCAAAAAGTTGCAGCCGTATTTGTATGGACAACCTTTTTCGCTACTCACAGATCACAACCCGTTGGTGTGGCTAAACCGTGTGGCGGGAGACAATGCCCGGCTGCTGCGCTGGAGTTTGGCGCTGCAGCCGTTTGACTTTACAATCCACTACCGACCAGGGAAGCAAAACGGTAACGCCGACGGGTTATCTAGACAAACTGAACTTGAAAAGTGATCTGTGAAATTACACCCCCGGACATCCCCAAGCCGATCCGTTGGGATCAGACTGTGTATGCCGGCTTGGTTCTGGGGGAGCATTGTGGCAAACCTAGCCACTTCTGGAACGCTGGACGTTACATGTCAAAAGGTTGTCTGTATTATATGCTATGTATTCTGCTGGGTCTTATGTGGGCATAGTAATTCATATGCTGGCAGCCGTAAGCCACTAGCATTCAGTACTTAGTTTTATGTTGCCCAATCAGTGTTCGGCAGTTTTAAACCGAACTCCCACAACACATAACCCCAGACCCCAGCTATCAACCGACTTTTCCCTTGTGCAGCAATGCCTGATGGGAGAATTATCCAAACTGTTAAGTTCCCCATCTGGTCCTCCCTGTATTACCCCTGTTAAATCTATTTGGCTGTTTGGAAACCCCTTGCATGGGGAATTATATAAATATGGAAGCCTGTGAATAAAGTCTGTTGACTCTCAGAGCTGTGTGTCGTCTGGTTACTGAGGGAGATTTGGGACATTGCCTTACTTGTCAATGCTGACTGTGGATTTACCCTAGTTACCAGCGGAGATCGTGGAGTTTAATATTGCTCTCCCCTTTTGTTTTACTGTACGCTGCTTCACTGGACTATTATCATTTCCTTTCAATTTTGCCTGTCATGGTAACAGGTAAGGGATTGAAGAATTATTTTGTGAATTTTCTTTGGGATTTGACTGGCTAGACCTTTTCTACTAGTTGTTTTTTGTAAGTTTTTAAAAAGATTTGTCAGCCTTCTACTCTGATACCGGATACTGATACCTTTCCCATTTTATGACATTGTACAACATCATTGCTTATGTATTTTCTTTGCAATAAATTCTGTGTGTCTCCTTTCTTTAGACTCTGATGACTCTCCGAACTTAAACAATGTTGGTGATGGTACTGACAACCAAGCAGTGAGAGGAGATCTCATTACGTTTTATAACAACGTCTACGTGGAACGAGTTAAAATGTTTGCACTCAAATATGCAGCCATCAACGGTGAACATCTGGTATGAGCTTTAATGTTGCACCAAAAAAAATTACTTGAATGTCAGACATGTTAAAATATGCACCTGATCCATGTATCCAGTTACTGATTGTTATTTTATAAAGTGACATGAAATTATCTGTAAACATTCTTTTAGTTTTGAGATGAACTCCTGGAATTCAACCTCTTTGATAAATGTGCAGGCACACTATGAGTTAAGTCCGATGAGGTGCATGCCACCTTGTGGACTTATTTTTTTAATTCTGTTTTTACACAGCATCTTTGCCCGCTCCTCCCTTCTCCTGCTCTATTTAAAGAAGCCTTTGCATTTTGTGAATGAGTTCACAAAATGCAAAGGGGAGGGGTGAGCACAGCAGCTGCATGCGACTTTGTAGTAGCTGAGAATTCAAGATCCAGCTTCAGAGCTTAGGGAACTATAGTGATGGCTATGCTGGAGTTCCATAAAACCGTCGGAATCCATGAGGTAACATGCACCTTGTTGCACTTAAAGTGGTAGTAAATGCTGTTACACCACTTATACCAACATGTTACGGCTTGCCTGTAGGTACCGTGAATATCTCCTAAACTTACACCGTTTAGGAGCTATTCAGAGTGCATGAAGCCGGTGACATCACTGGTGCATGTGCTCTGAATTGTCCGGCATACATTGCTGTACCTTGAGCCCATGCTGTAAACGTGACTTCATCGCACCCCCGGCCATTTATGTACCGGGAGGCAGTGAATCCGGAAGGAAGACCGGGGGAAGATGTCATCCCTCTCTGCAGTGACAGCGCAGCACTGGAGGGCTTTGTTCTAAGGCAAGTTTTTCAAAATGTGCTAGTCTGCGATGCAAACCAATATGACATTGCCTTGCAGGGGACTTTTCTTTTTTTTTTTTAACCAACTGCAGTTTACTACTGCTTTAACTCATAGTATGCCTGCACATTTATCAACGTGTCTGAATTCCTGGAGTTCGGCTTTAACTTATCCTGTGAACTCCAAGTGAAATTTCACACCAAGTTGAATGCTGAGTTCCAGCACTGGCTGCTGAGTATAGAGCGACAAGGCAGGGGCGACCAGTTGTTTCTAACTACGGTTTCCATCTGAAGCTCTAACCATTTTGATACTCTAGGCTGTAACTTGGTCATGATGATTTGTTCTCTTTTGGGTTCTGACATACCGTATTTTTCGCACTATAAGACGCAGTTTTCCTCCCAGAAAAAACGGGGTGAAATGTCCCTGCGTCTTATAGTGTGAATACTGACCAGCCACTGCTCCCTCCCCCGTCGCCGCCGTGTCAGAAGAATCCCTCTCTCCTTCACAGAAAGGACAGGACGTAAGACGCATTCCTAGCAGGGGCATACCAAGAGGGAGTGGGGGGGGACGTTTTTCTCAAAACAGGGGGGATGTCAGTAGCAGTGCTATGGGGGTGCGCTCCGCACCCAGATTGGGCATCACCCGCCAGAGGTGACACCATCCCGAAGGCAGTGAGAGCCTTTGCTGGGGTTTTTTTTCAGCCAAAACCCCCCACCCTTTCGACGCCGTGGTCTAGTCCTGTCTGACTTCCTGCTCCTTCCCCCGCAGCTGCTGCTGTAAAATGTCCCCACAACTAATTTCTAGCTGCTTCCTGGGTACATCTGAGAGCCAGCCAGCCAGCCAGCCAGCCAGCCAGAGAGCATTATAAAGGCAGTGTCCTCCACTGCCTCAGGTGAGCTGTTGATAAGGGGGTGGGAGGTGTGAGCTGGCATGGTATCCATTGCTCATCACCTGAGCTAATGTGGATGTTTGTGTCTGCCCTGCCACCCTGAGCAGGTTTGGGAAGGGGGGAGGTTGCTGTGTCCGCCACCACCACCAGATATAGTGTAGCTAAGCTGATTTGATAGGTGGGGGTGGTATTGCTGTGTGTCCACCACCCACCTATAGTAGTAGTATAATATAAAATATTTTAATACATCATTTGGTTCAGAATATTTTTTTTTCTTGCTTTTCTCCTCTAAAACCTAGGTGCGTCTTATGGTCAGGTGCGTCTTATAGTGCAAAAAATACGGTATATAAGCTAAGACTTCGTATGCATTTGTTTCATGCAAAAACCCAGCCAATACATCCAAATTGGCATTTTGATGCTATCCGGCGCTATGTTGGACAGATTTTTCCAATCACTTCTTGTTTTGGTGAAAATTGTTTCAGCAAACAGGAGGTGAAAGAAATTTTCCAGCGGCAACAAAACTGAAAGATGGTCGACTATTTATTGCTGTGCCCCCCTTTCTTTTGTCTGAAACCATTGTCACTACCACAGTAAGAGGGCAACTCTCTACTGTAGCCTTGGATAGCACTAAAACCCAATTAGGGTTTCTAATCCTTCATTGTTAAGGTAGTTGGTGGCAATATTTACAGTTCTCAGGCTTTTGCAGTTGCTAGTCTGAGTCCCCCTCTTCACCAGGCTTTTAGTACATTACTGGGGAAGCAACCTGGAAAACAAAATCTACTCTGACAACATGTGAGGAGAGCAGATCGGCGGCATTTCCTCACAGGGGAGATCTGCACAGACAATCAGGGCTCTGATTATCGGTGCAGCCCCAGCAGTGATGCCTGTCAGTGCTGCCTAATCGGTGAAGGAGAAAGGTGTGAAAGCTGAAAATTGGCCTGGGCAGATGGGGGGGGGGGGGGTAAAAAGTGCTCAGTAGGCAAGTGGGTAAATTTGTAGAGCAGGCAATAGGCTTTCTTGTGGAAGTATTCCTGCTGTGGGTTGTGGTATTATTTAAGCTTTCATCGATGAGTAAGCCATTATGTTTATTTCAGTATCCTCTCAGATTAAGTATACAGATTGGTGTGTGTCAAGATATAAAATTGATTTAACCACTTGCGGCCCCGCATATGGTCAATTGACGGCAGCCTAGTGGATCTGAATATCCAAGCTGCCGTCAATTGACGGCATAGTTTTTTCCGGCCACTGGGGGGCGTGCGCGCGTCCCCCCGATGCGCGTGCGTGCGCGTCCGCCGGGTACCCGCTGATCGCCAGTTTTAGAGCAGGGACGTGAAGCTCTGTGTGTAAACACAGAGCTCCACGTCCTGTCAGGGAGAGGTGACAGATGCTGTTTCTCTTGTACATAGGGAGACAGCATCGGTCACCTCCCCCAGTCACCCCCCTCCCCCCACACAGTTAGAACACACCCAGGACTCACATTTAACCCCTTCCTCACCCCCTAGTTTTAACCCCTTCACTGCCAGTCACATTTATACAGTAATTAGTGCGTTTTTATAGCACTGATCGCTGTATAAATGTGAATGGTCCCAAAAATGTGTCAAAAGTATCCGATGTGTCCGTCACAATATCGCAGTCCTGACAAAATTCGCAGATCGCTGTATTACTAGTTAAAAAAAAAAAAATTGTCAGAATTCTATCCCTTATTTCCTAGCCACTATAATCTTTGCGCAAACCAATTACTATACGCTTATTGCGATTGTTTTTTTGTTTTTTTTACCAAAAATATGTGGATTTTTATTATAGCAAAAAGTAAAAAATATTCTGTGTTTTTTTCCAAAATTGTCGCTCTTTTTTGTTTATAGCGCAAAAAAAAACCGCAGAGGCGATCAAATACCACCAAAAGAAAGCTCTATTTGTGGGGAAAAAAAAGGACGTCAATTTTGTTTGTAAGGCACGTCGCACGACCACGCAATTTTAATTTAAAGCGACGCAGTGCTGAAAGCTGAAATTTCGCCTGGGCAGAAAGGGGGTATATGTGCCCAGTAAGCAAGTGGTTAAAGAGTAATATAATTACAAAAAGGATAGCCCTAATTGTCTTGTAATAGTTTTATCAAATGGTTATAATAAACAGATGACTGAATTCCAGGAACCTGCAGGTTCTTCAAACATAAATCATAAGTTTCAGTCAGTCATCAGAATTTAAATGTGCAAAATGCCAAGTGTACATGTGAAGCAAGAAACAAGCTCAGTTATTTTATATTATTCTATATTCTTAAGACATTTTGTTCATAAACTGCCATCTTATTTGCTACCTAATATATGTATATATTATATATTTTTTTTTTTAGGTTGTGGCTCCTCCTCTGTCTCCATTCCCGAGCATCAAACAGCGACCTCTCTCTCCTCGCCGTGTCTCCCAGCAGCACTCCATTTATGTGTCCCCGCATAAGATCACTGGTTGCCTGACTCCCCGCACTGCTCTGCTCTACAAGTTCAATGGAAGTCCATCTAAAGTAAGTTCTTCTGCAAAGTAAGATTCTAAAAGGGAAGGTCATTTTTGTAACTTTACAAATGTTTAAATACAACATTTTAAAAGACCGTTTTATATACCTCCACCTCAATGTACACTCTTCATACAGGAAACCGTTATTATAAATCGTCACAGTTACAAAATATTCCAATTGCACACCTTCCTGGACAGTAGCCAAAAAGAAGGAAAGGGTGCTGAAGTGATCACCAGCAGGGAACTGGAAAGGCAATCATGTAAGAAGACCTAGCGGTCGTGGTGGGAGCTATTGTAAACTCCAGGCTGGATTATGCAAATGCCCTTTACCTCGGCCTCCCCAAGTACCAAATCGCTCGTCTGCAAGGCGTTCAGAATACGGCCGCCAGACTTGTGACTGGGAAAAAACCCTGGGAATCCATCTCACCTTCACTGAGATCCCTTCATTGGCTGCCAGTCAAAGACAGAATTGCTTTTAAAGCTCTCTGTCTTACCCATAGATGTGTCCATGAGAGTGCCCCCCTTTACTTATGCGAATTAATAAAAGCGCATAATCCAAATCGCGTTTTGCGATCCACGAATCAGAACCTGCTCCAGGTTCCGAAAGCCAACTTCAAGTCCAAAGGAGAGAGAAGATTTGCGATCCAAGGTCCCAGACTATGGAACGCTTTACCAACCAGCATTCGGTTGGAGGAGAACCACCTAGCATTTAGGAAAAAGGTCAAGACTTTTCTCTTTTGATATCAAAGGAGACAGGAACAACGAGCGCCCAGAGGCGATTCAGTTCGCATGTGCCGCGCTATATAAGTTTTCATTCATTCATTCATTCATTCATTCACCAAGGATCGTTTAAAAAAAAATTTTAATGCAAAGAAACGATCACAAAAAAAGCAACGTTTCGAGGCCACACAGGGTCTCTTCGTCAGGCAAGTCACTTGCCTGACGAAGAGACCCTGCGTGGCCTCGAAACAATGCTTTTTTTTGTGATCGTTTCTTTGCATTAAATTTTTTTTCGAACGTTCTTTTAAAACGATTCTTGGTGTGCTGGCAAATATGTTTACATTATAAATCGTCAGGAATCATGGTTCTAGATTCAAAATTCTATACAAAATTAATATAGTTTGCAAAACATCACTCTCTATTAAAAGAAATGAAAAAGGTACATTTATCCTTGTTATGAATGCGATCATGAAAGTCCATGTAGTGAATATCTCAGTCTAAACTGTGTGCGATCAAATAAAAAAAATTGTGATTTAAATGAAAAACAAATATCATGCACAGTGGTGATATTTGGAGACAAGATTGGTGATTGTAGCTCAGGGCAGAGTTGCGAAAGGTTTTGTATTTTGTTAGTATTTAGAATTTTAATTCCCTGGGCGATTGGAAACCAGTGTAGGAATGGGTGGTGAGGGGTAGCAGACACTGAGAGGTTGGTTAGGCAGATGAGTTTGACAGCAACATTCATTATAGACTGGAGAGGTAGGCCTATGAGAAGGGAGTTGCAATAGTCAAGGCGAGAGACCCTGGATTACAATTGGGATGATATTTGATGTTGGTATTGAAACTGGCATTATGTACTAATGTGCATGGGACCATCCAATGCTTAATGTGGAGCAGCAGATGTAAACTGATGCGTGTACGCCCGCCGACATCCTATCCATAAAAAATCTGACGGTCGCATGTAAACAGACCCTGCAGTCTGTTTACATTAGATCACCCTTAGAGGAGAGCGGGCTCGGTCATCCACCTGCTCAGCAGGTATCCGTAGACAGACCTACTGTTGAGCAGGCGGATCTGCCGGTGGAGTTTGCCTGTGTGAAAGACCCCATAGAACAGTTGATGAAAGCATAATGTGTATGATGGTCATAAGCATCTTTTGTGTAGCCGCATCTCCCTTTTCTGTCCTGATGCAATTATCATTTTAGCCTTTTATTTAGGAGCAGTAAATGGTTGTATGTAGAATGCACTATAAAAAGCCATGTTGTGTGTTTTATTTTTGTCCCTTGACTGACAGTTACCTTCTCATTCAATTTAGAGCCTGATGGATATAAACTGCATGATTAAACAGGACCAGAGAAGCCGTAAGCGAGCGATAACAATTGACAGTGATTCTGATTCCCCGGCTAAACGCCTGTGCCAGGAAAACGATGACGCCTTGCTAAAACGTCTTCAGGATGTTGTTAGCGAAAGAGCTAACCACTAATGGTTATGAGCCTGTCTGTGCGTCCTTTTACCTGCACATTGCACTATATTACAGCTCTAAATTCTACACTGGGACTTATTTATTAAAAAAAAAAAGAAAGAGCTCCACATAGCAGCCAAATGTTTAAGAGCTTATTTTAGGAACAGTAGCGAGTATTTTGGTGGCCATGACCAGTGTTTTTTTTAATTCTGTTCTCCTAAACATTTTTATAAAGGAGCTCCACAGTGTTGATCATTTATTATCTTTTGTCGATGGCATTAATTCCTTGCATATAAAAATGTCAAAAGATGGGACTCACAGAAATTGAGTATTAATATATGAATTTGGGTGCTATAACGCAAGCAAGTGCTCTCTTTAAGCATTATGACAAAACGTGTACTACCTTAGTGCCTTGCATTTTTATCGGGTGAACCCTGCCTAAGAAGCCCAGCAGTTACTACTGGGAATTTTTATTCTACTTTGCACAATCTACAAAACTTGGCTTTTTTACTTTTAAGGGCCAGTCTACCTGTTTCAGTTACATAATATTTTTATACCCAGAATGGAATTCTGGGTAAATAAACAAATTGATCAGTTTTAAGTGGATTTAAGGAAGGTCTGTCTTGTAAAGTTTTAAGTGTATGTCTGGGGGGGGGGGGTATGCATTACAAGTACATAATCCATATGTTAACATCACTGCAGGTACAGGAAAATGTTAATCTGCCACAAAATTTGTTTTTTAAATTTCCTGTTTGCACTGACAAATGGGAACTGTAATGTTACAGTACATAGGATACACATCGCTACATTATCTAAGTAGTGTTGTCAGCTGTTGCAGAGTTTTCCAGTCCGCAGGGAGAATGTTGAAGGGCTGATACCACTACATGGGATTTCAGTGCAGCAGAGGCATTGCTACTTCAGATCATTACCTGATGGTAGAAACTCATTGGCTTTCTGGCAGGATCGAGAACTATATTTGGTACTTGCAACCTCTCTATAATGAAACAAAAAGAGAATATATGTGCGCATTGCAAAGATGTACTAAATGTGTTCTTTACTACCCCCCAGGCATTACGTTTTAAAATATGAAGTTATGCAATGTTGCATAAAATGAGACAAGTAGCATACTGCATTGCAATATGTCTATAATTGTATGTAAGCTTTTTATATGTGTATACATGGTTTTAGCAATCTGTAGTATGGTTTTATAACGCTCTTGTTTGAAAATGCACTGTTCTCAAGACTGTAGCTTTGGCAAGTGCATCCATTCACTATAGATGTCCTGTTTTTTATTTTTATGGAACTAATTATATTTTTAATAAAACAAAGTATTTTAGTCCTTCTGCAGCAAACACTTTGCCCAGTTTATATTCTGCTTTTGTAATAGTGAATCTCATCCTCTCGACAGGCTCATTTTATTGCGCATCTTAAGCTAGACATTGTTGTGTAGTATCTACACATTCGTTATATTTGTAATATCTTTATATGAATTGTACATAATGAATTTCTTGGTCTGATTCTTATGTGGAGTGATATCCTAAAGACTCCCCTAAGGGTCTCAGGTTTCTTGTGTTATTTGCACATGTGTATAAATGTACAATAAAGGCTCCTTTCTTTACCTTCTGCTGGTGTCTTTTTTATGAATACTTGTTTTGCATGTAATGAGGGATCAAGGTTGTATACATTTATAAGTAATGAGTACGCTTCACTGATGGTGCATATGTAGGGATGGGGGGAGGTGTGGAGCTGTTTGATTGGCTTTGAATTCTGTGAAATGTGGAAGTCACATGCTTAGGAGGCAATTTAGCAGGAATTTTGTTATGTTGTGTTTATGTACACTATTACTGATTTTAGTGTATTTTTTGCGAAAATATTGATTTGATAAACATTTCATATTTTTATTCTATTGGCCATATGCTTTCAGAAAATGGAGGTTTTCATTTGTCACTGAACCATACAGATTGATATAGAAATTTTGGGGTATATTTTTTTTTTTTTTTTCACCATTTTGCAAAATAGTGAATTTAAAGGATCAGTAAAGTGATTTGTAAAGGCTAACATTATACACCTAAAATTACTAGTTGCGCTTTCAGTGTCATTAATTATTAATGGCACACCAAACACAAAAACAAACTTATTTTGCCTGTGAAAAAACGAGGGGCAAAATGCACAGTAAAAAATATGCATCCACAAAATGTCCCATTTTACCACATGTAGTGCAGTAAATTAAAATCAACAGGCTGACCTGTGCGTGTCGCAGGGAAAATAAGCCACAAAATGTTGACTCCCATAATGTTCGATATGAATCGGGCCTGAGAGTGAAATTGGTGCATTTAACACAAGAACAATGAGGCTCCATTCACATCTGTGTGTTTCTTTGCATTTCAGAAATGCACTGCACCATAAATCACAGTAAAAAAAACGCACCAAGCCCTGCTCTAAAAAAAAAAAACATTCTGAAGCTTCTTTGGAGGGGGATTGCTTTGTGTAGGGTAGCCCATTCAGATGGATGGGCTGCCCTATGCTAGGTGAGTTGCAATGCTCAAACACCTCCCTAAAAAAAAAAAAAAACGCATGTGGGAGTTCCAGCTAGGCAGAAATGTGAACGTGACTTGACAGCTAAGTGCTGTCCGCTCGCTCCGATGTACTAGTATGTATTTAGTGAGAAGGGTGATCACTGATTGCATTTCATAAAAAAAAAAAAAAAAAGTGCAGCTGGGAGTGGGTGGGTGGATGAGATCAGCTGGTGTCATAACCTATAGTCTGATTAGGAAGAAAGACTAATGGATACATCTGGAAATATGGATAAGGACAAGTAAAGCAAGCATATAGAATTAATGGAGAGCATTGATATTTGTGCCCAAAAAAAGTACATGAATGCTCTATTGGTACATACAGTGGGGTTCGAAAGTTTGGGCACCGTGCATAACGAAGCCAAGGAAAGATGGAAAAATCTCCAAAAGGCATCAAATTACAGATTAGACATTCTTATAATATGTCAAAAAAAGTTAGTTTTAATTTCATTATTTACACTTTCAAAATTACAGAAAACAAAAAAATGGTGTCTACAAAAGTTTGGGCACCCTGCAGAGTTAATATCCTGTACTGCCCCCTTTGGCAAGTATCGCAGCTTGTAAACTCTTTTTGTAGCCAGCCAAGAGTCTTTCAATTCTTGTTTGAGGTATCTTTGCCCATTCTTCCTTACACAAGTCTTCCAGTCCTGTCTGTCACACACTGCTCTTTTAAGGTCTATCCGTAGATTTTAAATTATGTTGAGGTCAGGAGATTGTGAAGGCCATGGCAAAAACTTCAGTTTACGCCTCTTGATGTAATCCCCCGTGGATTTTGAGGTGTGTTTAGGATCATTATCCATTTGTAGAAGCCATCCTCTCCTTAAAGAGGAGGTTCACCCTAAATATTATCTCTCCAATGCGATCCAGCATACTGGCGTCAGCGCCAGTATGCTGTTTTTTTTTTTTTTTTTTAATCCCCCACTTACTGTGAAATCTTTTAATTTTTATTTCTTTCCCCCCGTGGTGGATGGCGCCTGTATAGCGCGTCACAGCTTCCGAAAATACCCGATTTAGGACTCGGGTATTACCGGCGCAATGCGGCGCCTGCGCACAGACCTAGGAGCTGACTGCGCAGGTGCCGTATTTCTCCTATGTCCCACAGTCCTATGGCACGTCACGTCCTCCGAAAAAAGCCGAAATAGGACTCGGAGAAATACGGCGCCTGTGCAGTCAGCTCCTAGGTCTGTGCGCAGGCGCCGCATTGCGCCGGAAATACCCGAGTCCTAAATCGGGTATTTTCGGAAGCTTTGACAAGCTGTATCGGCACCAGCCACCGCGGGGGAAAGAAATAAAGATTTCACAGAAAGTGGGAGATAAAAAAAAAAAAAAAACAGCATACTGGCGCTGACGCCAGTATGCTGGATCACATGGGAGAGGGTATATTTTAGGGTGAACCTCCGCTTTAACTTCAGCTTTTTCACAGATGGCATCAAGTTACCATCCAAAATTTGCTGACATTTTATTGAATCCATGTTTTCCTTCTACTCATGAAATGTTCCCTGTGCCACTGGCTGCAATACAACCCCAAAGCATGATTGATCCTCCCCCATGGTTAACAGTTGGACAGAGGTTCTTTTCATTAAATTCTGTGCCCTTTCTTCTCCAAACGTACCTTTACTCATTCCGGCCAAAAAGTTATATTTTAACCTCTTCGGCCCACAGGACTTGTTTCCGAAATGCATCAGGCTTGTCTATATGTTCATTTGCAAAGTTCAAATGCTGATTCTTGTGGTGAGGACGTAGAAGAGGTTTTCTTCTGAGGACTCTTCCATGAAGACCATATTTGTACAAGTATCTTTTTATAGTGTACCACAACTCCCTCTTTCTGGAGGGATCGTGCAGTCAAATGTGGGTTTTGAATTGCTTTTCTCACAATCCTGCAAGCTGTTCTGTCTGATATTTTTCTTGGTCTTCCAGGTCTTGATTTAAATTCCACTGTTCCTGATGACTGCCATTTCTTAATTACATTCCAAACAGAGGATATTGACATCTGAAAACGCTTTGCTATCTTCTTATAGCCTTCTTCAGCTTTGTGAGCGTCAACTGTTTTCAGTTTCAGTTTTCTAGACAACTGCTTAGAAGAACCAATGGTGCTGATTGTTGGGGCAAGGTCAGATGAGTCTGGGCATTTGAAACCTTTGAAATTAACATCACCTGGTCTTTCCAGACGATGATTGAGAACAATCCATGACACTGGAAGGGCTTAGCTTTGCAAAGGGGGCAGTGCATGCTATAGATTCTGCGGGGTGCCCAGACGCCATTTTTTTTCTGTAATTTTGAAAGTGTAAATGATGGAAATAAAATCTAACTTTTTTTTTTTTTTTTTTTTTACATATTATAAGCAGGGGCGTTGTTAGGGGTGGGCTGAGGAGGCTGGAGCCCCGAATGGGTCGATGAAAAGCCCCGAGTCTCGGCGATCAGGCATTTAACTACTAGCCCCGAGTGCCGCCGAGCAGGGACCATTTCATTTACAAGCGCCGTCGAGTGACAGCAGGTCCCGCCTTCTGGAACCTGCAGCGCCTATGAGGGACGTCCCACTTGTCCAATCCGGGGACGTGTGACGTCCATTATAGGCGTCGCAAGCTTAGAAGGCGGGAAATACAATGCCGCCCGGTGCGGCATCCGCTCGGTTCGGAGGCTCTGCAGTGTCTCCACGGCTCCTGAGTTGCGGCGCCGCACCACGGCTGAGGTAGGTGACATCAGGCAGTCCTGTTCATTGACTGATGCAGTGAACAAAAGCCAGAGCTTCTGATGCTGTGGACAGGATCTTGGCAATTTAATCCAGGCTTTGATGCTGTTCTCACTCAGACTTTATTCCTTGAAAGTACAAGGGTATGCTGAACTTCCCACTGACTTTCTCCGCTCCCCCCTGCTGAGGTGTATGTGTGATCAGCATCCCTGGCAGCTGAGCTCTGGACAAAGCGATCACAGCACTGCACTGACGTCTGGAATGGATGTTTACTTCTTGACATCCTTAGCTTTCCTCCTCCCTTCCTACCTCTTCCAAAGACACCTCTGACAGCAAGGACAACCGACAAGTGCATCAGCTCTTGGATTGACAGCCGTTAAAAGGAATTGTCGGGACTGCTGCTGCTGCTGGAAAGGATCCTGTAACAGCCAGGCCAAAGGGCTTTTTTTTTATTATTATTTAATAAGGGATTGCTGCTGAAAGAAGATGCTGCATGTCAGCGGTGTCAAATCTGCTGCTGCTGGACTGTCCTGGATTCATAGTGGGGTGGATTTGGAACTCATTTAACCATTTTGGATATGGCTGATCACCAGCACCTACTCCAAGACCATCGCTGGCCCAAGCAATGAAGGTGAGCTCTATTATTTATCATCCTTATTTAGGTGTGTACATTAACCCTAAACACATTAGGCAGCAACGCTGACAATCAAAGTGCAGGATCTCTGTGACACCATCATTTATCACAGGAAAAAGCAAGAAAACTATTATATGCATAGGTTTACATGTGTGCTGCATTCATACTGGGTCTAGGGTGCTGGCAATCACTAATAATAGGTATTGGGTAGCATGTACAAATTAAAGGGGTAGTTCACCCAAAAACCTTTTTTTTTAACATTGATTGAGGCTCGTTTTGTCAAGGGGAATCGGGTGTTTTTGTTTTGTTTTTAGAATCGAAGCAATACTTACCGTTTTGGAGATGCATCGTCTCCTTTGCTTCCGCATATGGTCTTCGGGAAAGGGCGTTCCTATTTGATTGACAGGCTTCCGACGGTCGGATACATCGCGTCACGATTTTCCGAAAGTAGCCGAACGACAGTGCGCATGCGCAGTATAGAGCCGCACCGGCACTCGGCTTCTTACGGCTACTCGTGACGCGATGTATGCGACCGTCGGAAGCCTGTCAATCAAATAGGAACACCCAGACCAGAAGACCATACCCGGAAGCGACGGAGACGATGCATCTCTAAAACGGTAAGTATTGCTTCGATTCTAAAAAAACAAAAACACCCGATTCCCCTTGACAAAACGAGCCTCAATCAATGTTAAAAAAAAAAAAGGTTTTTGGGTGAACCACCCCTTTAAGTAAAATGGCAAGAGCCAAGCATGTCACTTCTATGTATTTAGCGGTAGAGTTGTTTACAAATAATTTGTATATGTTTACAAATACCTTGTATGGGTCTATAAATAACTTGTATGGGTTATGGTTGCAGCAAAAATTTAACAGACTGGAAGTCTGTAAAGATATCTACCGGTATATAAGTTCCACGCACCGTATAAAATATATATATTGCCATCAATGTTATTCTGCTTCCCTATAATATATGATCAATCTCTAAACAATGTGGGAAAATCATACTGGGTCTAGGGTGCTGGCAATCACTATTAAATAACAATAGTACAAATGTACAAATGAGGTAAAATGGCAAGAGCCAAGCTTGTCACTTATATGTCTTTGTTTAGTAAAGCTGTATAGAGTAGTTTACAAATAACTTTTATGTGTCTACTAATTACGTGTATGGGTCTACAAATAACTTGTATGGTTTATAGTTGATTGTGTATGTATGTAGGTCAGGTCAGTGTATGTAGTAGGTTTGTCCCGATACCAGCATTGATATCGGGACCGATACTGAGCATTTCCGGGAGTACTTGTACTCCCGCAAATGCCCCCGATGCCAGATCCGATACTACCCCCGTCCGTCCCCCAGCCGCCACCGCATACCGCAACGCCGCCTAGTTAATCAGCGTGCGGGGAACATTACAGCTTTCATTTGAATAGCTGTGTGTTCCCCGCCGCACCGCGTATAGACACTCCCCCTTGCTCGGGATTGGACGGGTGATCTGTCTATCAAAGTGCCCGAGCAAGGGGAGTGTCTATACGCGGCGCAGCGGGAAACACACAGCTATTCAAATTAAAGCTGTAGTGTTCCCCGCACGCTGATTAACTAGGCGGCGGCATCTGCATCTAGGTATGGGGAGACATGGCTGCATATGTGGGGGGACATGGCTGCATTTGTGGGGGGGCATTTAAAATATAGTATCGGTATTCGGTATCAGCGAGTACTTGGAAAAAAAGTATCGGTCCTAAAAAAGTGGTATCGGGACAACCCTAGTATGTAGGGACAGGTCAGTGGGTCAGGTCAGTGTATGTTGGACAGGTCAGTGGGTCAGGTCAGTGTGTGTAGGGACAGGTCAGTGTGTGTGTGTGTGTGTGTACACACACACACGTAGAACAGGGTATGTGTGTCAGGTAGGTCACCCCGCGCCACTCCACTGACCGCGTCTGAACCCCCCTCCCCCCGGTGACGGCTCGGCTCGAAGCCCCTGGTCTTTTTGGCACCCAGCAACGCCCCTGATTATAAGAATGTCTAATCTGTAATTTGATGCCTTTTGGAGATTTTTCTATCTTTCTTGGCTTCATTATGCATATTAAAGGGGTTGTAAAGGTTCATTTTTTATTTTCTAAATAGGTTCCTCTAAGCTAGTGCATTGTTGGTTCACTTACCCTTTCCTTCGATTTCCCTTCTAAATGTTGTTTTTCTTTGCTTTCTTTGTCTGAATTTCTCACTTCCTGTTCCTCCTCAGTAAGCTGTTCAGATAGCTGTTCTGACTGACTTTCCACTGCTTGGATGATGATGGTGGAAAGCTTACAGAGGAGAAACAGGAAGTGAGAAATTCAGGCAAAGAAAAAAAATATTTAGAATGGAAATCGAAGGAAAAGGTAAACCAACAATGCACTAGCTTAAAGGAACCTATTTTGAAAATAAAAAACAAACCTTTACAACCCCTTTAATACAAATTTTTACCTGGGGTTTCCAAACTTTCGATCCCCACTGCAGGGGAGCTGGAATTTAGAAAAAAAGGGTGAACTTATCCTTTAAGGCAGGGGTAGGCAGGGCCGGATTAACAGAGGGGCTGATGGAGCTGCAGTTCCAGGCCCCTTTCTCAATTTTTTTAGATCGACCTCGGGGGTTGTAGCTCGATGACCAGAGGTCACAGAAACCCCACATTAGTCAGTTGAAGACCTACCCCACAACCGGTCAAAATATGGGACGGCTGTCATTTATGGTTCCGGAGATACGGGCCTGCTTGCACAGCCTGTCAGAAGCTACATACAGAGCAGCCATTATAAATAAAAGCTGACACACTGCAGCAGACTGAGAAAAAAAAATCATTTGTTTTTTGCTAAAAAATGACTCTTTTTATGTTGCACGGTATAGAGCTGCACGATTCTGGCTAAAATGACAACTGCGGTTTTTTTGCTTAGAAGATAGATCACGATTCTCTCACGATTCGTGCGGCATAACATCATCTTTCACATAAAAAAAAAAAAAAATGGACTAACTTTACTGTTTTGTTTTTATGGTTTTTATTATTCAATGAAGTGGGCAAATGCAGTGTGACATAAAATATTGCAGCAATTGCCATTTTTGTCTCTGCTAAAATATATATAATGTTTGGCGGTTCCAAGTAATTTTCTAGCAAAAAATATTGCTTTTTAACTTAAACAAGTGTTGGACTTTAAGTGGTTACATTTCTTGCATTTACACACAGAAGTTTGATCTAAAAAGAAAGTTGGTTACAATGTTTCATGTTGTTTTTTACAAACTTGGCAGACTGCCCGCATATTTTCTTTACACACATAATTTTATCCCTTTGATATAAGAAGAAAGCGTTAGTTACAATGGCCCAGATTCACAGAGCGATTACGCCTGCGCAACAGGAGATGCACGTGCGTAAGTCTAAATGTGCGCGTGCGTTTCGTTGCGCGGCATCCCCAGAACGAGATACGCAAAAAAATCGACTTTTTTTTGTCCCGCGTAATTTCGTTAGACTGGCGCATCCGTCCGCGCAAAAGTGCGATAGACACACCATTGATTTGCTAGTCAAATATGCTAATGAGGGACTTACGGGGATCCACAAAACAACGTTGGGGCAGCGCAGGCGACGCAGTGTGCGCAACAGCAAAATGTCCTGTCTAAAATTAGAGCTGATAAAAGCTGGTCTAAAAAAAGAAAAAAAGTCTACTTGTTAGATAAAGCAACACTGTTAGTGAGCAGCTCAGCAGTCACACGTGTTGCTCAACAATCTGTATGCCAACATGCCAGGGGCATCGTCGCGCATAGCTATACTACTGACTTTAGATGAACAAAGAAGGAGGAGGGCACGGAGGATGGCACCGGAGAGGATATACCGCACCCGCATAGACCTGTTTGGCATGAGTGATTCTGAGGTGTATCGCATCTTCAGATTCACCCCTCATGCCATCCTGGAATTAACCACAACCCTGCAGGATGACATCACCAGCCCAACACAACGCTCACATGCAGTGCAGCCACTGGTCAAGGTCCTGGCAACACTACATTTCCTTGCCAGTGGCTCTTTTCAGCGTACAAGTGGAGTGGTGGCTGGGATGTCACAATCCTCCATAAGCAGATGTGTGCACCAGGTTGTGCCTGCAATACTCAGACGCATGGCTAACCAAATCATCAAACCCACCACTGAGGACCTGCGGCTGAAGGCAATGACAGATTTCTACAGAATTGCCAGATTCCCACGCACTGCGGGGGCCATTGATTGCACACATGTGGCACTCCAGCCCCCCCAGGAGACAGAGCACATGTACCGCAATCGGAAGCATTGGCATTCCATCAATGTACAGGTGATAGTCGATGCCCAAGGCCTCATATTGCACGTCCGTGCCAAGCACCCAGGGTCCAGCCATGACAGCTACATATACAATCAATGCCACATCCGAATGGAATTCGATCAGAACCTGTATGGGGACACCTGGCTGGTTGGTGAGTGACATGGGAGTCAGGCATGACTATCCCCTCCCATGATGCACATCACAAGGGGCACATGCATGACTAACATCCTCCTGTCTTTTCCCTTCCAGGTGACTCTGCATATCCACTGGGACCCCATCTCATGACTCCTATCCGGAACCCCCAAACTCCAGGAGAGGAAAGATACAATCAAGCACATGCTCAAACACGAGCAGTGGTGGAGCGCACCTTTGGCATCCTAAAGTCACGTTTCCGATGCCTGGATAAGTCTGGGGGTACCCTCTTGTACTCCCCAAACTTCGTGTGCCAGATCATCGGCAGCTGACAGCTGAAAGTCTCTCCACTTGTTATATGAAAGAATCAGCAAACTCTGCATTGTAGATGTCAGGGGGGTTGAATCAAGATCACAATTTTAACGATTAATTGTGCAGCTCTAGCACGGTACTGTATTTGCGCAGGAATTTTTCAAACATGTTTTTTTTTTTTTAAATAAACTGTTTCATACATTAAAAAAACACTAAAGTTAGCACGATTTTTTATTTTTTTTTGGTTTCCTAAGCGATGCTTAAACATTTTTTAGGTTAGATGTTTAGAGTTACAGAGGAAGTCTAGTGCTAGAATTATTGCTCTTGCTCTAACTAAAACGACGTATGTAACCTGTGTGTATCTGGCTCTGATACTAGCCAGTGCCTACCCAGCCACTGACTGGTATCTCTCCCCAGCCTGCCCCCACACATCCTCTCACTTGCTGACCTGTAGATGGGGGAATCACTCCTGTAGTGTTATTGTGTTCTGCCAGTGAGTACAATAATCAGTGTTGCTATCTATAGCTGGCAGCACTGATTGTTTTTGGAAAAACAGGCTGGTTGTACTCAAGTCGATTAATAGATTGACTTGTGTAAAACCAGCTAGCCCATACATAGATCGACTATGGCTGGTCTCTGCATAATTGGTGTAATTTCAATTTATGTATGACCCGCTTAACCACTACACAGTCCCTAAACATCCTTCCACTCCTATACATTGTGCCCACTGTCATACCCTCCTCTCCTGTACATAGTGCCCACTGTCATACCCTCCACACTCCTCTCCTATATATAGTGCCCACTGTCATACTCTCCACACTCCTCTCCTGTACATAGTGACCACTGTCATACTCTCCACACTCCTCTCCTGTACATAGTGCCCACTATCATACCCTCCACACTCCTTTCCTATACATAGTGCCTGCTGTCATAGACTCCTCTTCTCTACATACTTCCCACTGTCGCACCCTCCACACTCCTCTCCTATACATAGTGCCCACTATCATACCATCCCCATTCCTCTCTTGTACATACTGCCCACTGTCATACCCTCCACACTTCTCTCCTGTACATACTGCCCCATCATACCCTCCACACTTCTCTCTGGTACATACTACCCTCTGTCATACCCCCACACTCCTCCTGTACATACTGCCCACTGTCATACTCTTCACACTCCTCTCCTGTACAAACTGCCCACTGTCATACTCTTCACACTCCTCTCCTGTACATACTGCCCACTGTCATACCCTCCACATTCCTCTCCTGTACATACTGCCCACTGTTATACCCTCCACACTCCTCTCCTATACATAGTGCCCACTATCATACCGTCCACACTCCTCTCCTGTAGATACTGCCCACTGTCATACCCTCCACACTCCTCTCCTATACATAGTGCCCACTATCATACCATCCACACTCCACTCCTATACATAGTGCCCACTGTCATACCCTCCACACTCCTCTCCTGTACATGGTGCCTGCTGTCATACACTTCTCTCCTGTACATACTGCCCACTGTCGTACCCTCCATGCTTCTCTCCTGTACATGATGCCCACTGTCATGCCCTCCACACTTCTCTCCTGTACATTGTGCCTTTTGCCGTACCATTTGCACTCTTCTCCTGTACATAGTGCCCAATGTTAGACCCTCCACATTCCTCTCACTCACCTGCACATACTTCCCACTTATATACCATCTGTACTCCTCCCCTATGTCGCTTACCCACAAAAACAGTTCTTTAAAATGATACTGAATACCCTCAATGTTACCAGCTCTAGAATGGACACACCTTTGTTAGTTCAACTAAAGGAAATCTCAGTTCTCATATTTGTTCTGTTACTAGAACTTATTTAATTTTGTGATTAATACTGTGATGTACAGAGGAACATAGGGGATCTCAGCTACTCTAAATATAGCACTTGTGAAAAAGTGTCCCTGAAAATATTTTTTAAATGTTGGCAACTATGCACTTATGCACTGCCCAAGGGCCACTGGGTCATTAGTGGGCCCCATGAGAGGTTTCTGGGATCCTGTGATATTAAAGTGGTAGTAAACGTTCCTGACATTACTACTTTTTAGAGGCCCTGGGGTAGGTTATGCCACAATGTACAAGTATGCACAGCATATTAGCACATTAGGGTACACTTACATTTTCAGACTGGGCCCTCCATTGCTGCGCTGTGATTCTTACATATTTATTTTTTATTTATAAAAGGCCCCACCAAAATCCTCAGCACCAGGCCCATGATGTTCTTAATCTGGCCCTGGGGGTAGGCAACCTTGGCCCTCAATCTGTTTTGAAACTACAAGTCCCATGAGACATTGCAAGACCCTAACAATCACAGCCATGACTCCTAGAGGCAGAAGCATGATGGGATTTGTAGTTTCACCACAGCTGGAGGGCCGAAGTTGCCCACCCCTGCTTTAAGGTAAAAAAAAGGTTTAACTTCAGAACCACTTTAATGCATTTAGGTGGAACGAGTGACATTTCAGAATTACAATCTTTTTGTTTGCCCCAAGCTCCGTCACCCTCAACCGTCCTATGATACTACGGATTAGACTGTTACACTGTTATACAAGCTGTACACTCACTACTTTACATTGTAGCAAAGTGTCATTTCTTCAGTGTTGTTACATGAAAAGATATAATAAAATATTTACAACAAGGCGAGGGGTGTACTCACTTTTGTGGGATACTGTATGTGTTCACCACTGTGCGTGCATGGGGGTGCTTACAGTTTTTGTTTTTTACACTGTCTCTTAAATGGTTTTACAATTTTTTTGATCACTTTTATTCCTATCACAAAAAATTAAGCATCCCATGTGATAGAAATACAGCATGATAGGTCTTCTTTATGACGACTATTAGACCTGGAAAGCATGAGATAAAACAAAAACAAAAAAAAAACATGATCTCTGCCTTCCAAGAAAAAAAATGTCCAGAACCAGAAGTGACCTCACAATGTCCCTTCTGGCCTCCCAGAACCATAGGCATGGCACTGCCAGAATACTGGGCTCCCTGATTGCAGTGAAGAGCTTGGAAAGACACTGGTGCCTGTAAAAGTAATTCAGCGGCTAACCCGCCACTAGGATGCCTTTTACATGACAGGGAATCACTGGCTGAAAAAATAGATAGCTGCAGGCATTATCCTGCTACATAACTTTAAGTCCAGGCAGGGCCGCCATCAGGGGGGTACAGGCAGTACACCTGTAAGGGGCCCGGGGGTCCCCAGTGGTTTTTTTTTTTTTGTTTGTTTTTTTAGGGGTCCGGAGGTGCCCAGGTGCCTGGAGGCCCACAGGGCCCCAGATGGTAACCCCCCTCTTTTTTTCTTTTTTTTTTATAAAAAAAATATATTTTTTAATATTTTATTTATTTTATTTTTTATTAAAGGGGCAATTTTTTTTCTTTTATTTTTTTAGCAGTCCGGAGGTCACCAGGGGCCCAGAGGCCCCCAGGGCTCCAGATGACAACCCCCCCCCTTTTTTTTATAAAAAAATAAAATAATTTATATATTTTTTTTTATTTCTTTTATTTTTTATATACATATAATCATACATACATTTATTATTATTATGAAAAGGCCCAGAGGTCCCCAGGGCCCCAGATGAGAACCTTTTTTCTTATAAAAATGTTTTATATATATATATATATATATATATATATATATATATATATATATATAGAGAGATAGATAGATAGATAGATTTTTATTAAACGGCTCAGAGGTCCCCAGGCCCCTATGTTATTTTTGTTTATATTTTTTTTATTTATTTTTTATTAAAGAGCCCAGAGGTCCCAGGGCCCTGGAAGGCAATCCCCCTTTTTTTTTTTTTTTAAATATATATTTAATATATATATTTTTTAGGGGTCTGGAGGTCCCCAGGTGCCTGGAGGCCCCCAGGGCCCCAGATGACAACCCTCCCCCCTCTTTTCCCCAAAAAATGTTTTTATATATTTTTTTATTTTTTTTATTTTATATATATATATATATATATATATATATATATATATATATATATATATATATATATATAAAGGGCCCAGAGGGCCCCAGGTGACAACCTTTTTTCTTATAAAAATGTTTTAAATGTTTTATATTTTATTTTATTTTTTTTATATATAGATATATTTTTTATTAAAAGGCTCAGAGGTCCCCAGGGCCCCATGTTATTTTTGTTTATATATTTTTTTATTTATTTTTTATTAAAGGGCCCAGAGGTCCCCAGGCAACCCCCTTGTTTTTTTTTTATAAATGTTTATTTCTTTTTATATATATATATATATATATATATATATATATATTTTTTTTTTTATTATTAAAGGGCCCAGAGGTTTCTTTTTATTAAAGGACCCAGAGGTCCCCAGGGCCCCCGGATGGCTACCACCCTTTTTTTAATATATATATTTCTTTATTTCCTTTTTTGTAAAGGAACCCCCCCGCTTCTCAAATCGCGCCAGGCCCCCCCCTCCCCGCTTCCCAATTTCAGGCGGCAGCACCCCCCCCCCCCCCCGGTTCTCTGCTCCAGGGGGCCCATGCCTGAAGCTGTGTAAGGGGCCCCATAATTCCTGATTGCAGCCCTGAGTCCAGGACATCATATGATGTCCAGCGGGTGGGAAGCGATTAGTGGTGTTATACTGGAATGCAGCGCTTCCTGGTTGCTCTGCGCTGTGCCCACAAAGACTCACGCCAATGAGTGCAAAGCCACTGTTCTTGTAAACGAAGTGGTGATTTTAGGTTACAAAATGCATCTTTGGTATACTAAATAAACCTGATTTTCATTTTAAGATACAATGACTTCATCTCTAAACAATAGTACTTATTACAATGAGTGCCACTGCCATTCATGTTTTCGATTGGCCTTTTTCTTCTTGAATTAAAGTTGAGCTTACTTACACTTTGCTTACCTGAAGCTACCATTATGCTTGCAGTAATTGAAATAAACAGCAGCCTATCATTTGCAATGGATTGTGCTATAGGACATTGGTTTCCATTAATAAGCACCGGTCACCACTGCTCTCTCCTAGAGCAAAGCAATTGGCCTTGTTATAACCCCTCCATAAATTAGCTCCGCCTCCGCTGTCCTTACAGAGGCACTACCTGGGTTGGATCTGTCATTCAACATGGTGGCCCTTTAAGAGTGGCATCACTAGGCTCGGTGTCACCTGGTGTGGTAAAACATTTAGTCACCCCCCTCCCCCCAATAATTTTGATTTGATTTCAAAACTAACCTGCTGACACACTGTGTTGCTTGCTGGACGGGATCTAAAGGCCATAGGAAAGATGGCAAGATGCTCTGACCTGCGACAACAAGTCGTGTTGCTACAATGCCCTGTATTCAGCAAACAGAAGACAGTAGCTGAAAAGGCGAAACACTCTGCAGGGGGTGGGAACACATGACATAATTGGTTGCTAGCATGCTAGCGGTCGTAGCAACCAGTGACGGCTCTGAGCAGAGATGTGCCGCATCAAATGCAGCCATTGTGCACCCCCCGCGACGCCACTGCCCTTTAACCCAATTGTTGGAGATTGCAGGCAACTAATTAGAATGTGATGATGTGAATTTTCGATTATCAGGCCACGGAAGGTATTATAACAAAACATTTTGGCAGTGTTGCTGTATATAAAGAGAAATGTTCAGTTGGAAGAGAGTTGATCCTGGATGTCAGCAGTAAAGAATTATTTTTGTGTTGAAAAATGACTCGCTACATTCAATAAGGTGCAAACAGTTTATTCAATTACATAGATATCTATTATAATAACATTCACAATAATCTTAATGGATGTTTCCCATCACCTGTACTCAAGGGCCAGTAACAGATGATGTTTTCTACACTTGCAGGCACAGCTATGTTGTTAGTCACAGTTTAAAATAATCCTTTGAACTGATCCTTGTGAACTGAAGGGCTGGAAACTGTTAGAAGGTTTACTGATGTAACCTATGGATTGTCCTACAGTACAACTGAGGTAGAAGATCCTTCTATGAAAAGCAGCACAACCATGAAAAAGAGCATAAAGCTATTTCAAGATTACAATAACTGAAGGATAGAGTTAGATTTGTTGAGAACCAATCATTAAAGTGGTTGTAATGTAAACCCTCTCTGACTCCTTTTACCTACAGGTAAGCCTAGATCAAGGCTTACCTGTAGATGTTTGCAATATCTCCTAAACCTACACGGTTTAGGAGATATTTGCCAAAAAGAATGCACCGCTGTCTACGGCTTATGCACACCATAGACAATGGCGCAGGCGCACTGAGCGTGTCGGGTCTTGAATGGAATCTGCCAGTCCCGTGCACATGCGAGTGAGTGACGTCATCGCCGCTTTCGCCAGTCACAGCGCCGGAGCGGTGATACCTGGAAGGGCTTTGATCTCAGGTAAGTGATTAATAATGAGCTAGTATGTTATGCATACAAGCTCATTATGCCTTTCTCTTGCAGGTTTTTTTTTCCCCCTCTAATTTTATTTCCTCTTTAATGACTAGACTTATACAATATTATTCCAATTGGGCTATTTATAAAACATTTCTTGGACGAATGTCAAACAGATTTGTACGTGCCCAGGTGTAATTTCTCCAACATTAATTCCTATATCATCAGCTTCAAAATTTAGTATAGTTTTCTGAAATACCTCAATGAGAAAATATACTGTATTTTGGCCACCAGGTGGCGCAGATGATCATAGAAATTAGCCACTTGCCGACTATATACGGCGGCAAGGCTGCTCTTCTTCTCAGCATCATCTAGTACGTGATCCTGCACTTTACGGTCTGGAGTGCACACATGCGCCGCCAGCGAGCTGTTCCCTCTGTGATTAGACAGAGCAGGAGCTGATCAGTGGGTATGGCAGACTCGATGTCCACTGGCACCCGCCGATGCTTTGGTACACAGGCAGAACAGCAGTCTGCCTATGTAAACAAGGCGGTTCACTGTTCTGTCAATACAGGAGGCATGGATCCTGTATCTCTGCTAAGCAGGGGCACCGATCCATGCCTTCTCCTAGTACAATAACCTCCCCCACAGTAGTAAAGCACTGGTCAGGCACACATTTAACCCTTTGATCATCCCTGATATTAACCCCTTTCCTCCCGGTGTCATTAGTACAGTGACAGTGCACATTTTTAGCACTGATTACTTTTATTGTCACTGGTCCTCAAAAAGTGTCAGTTAGTGTCTTGAATGTTTGTCGCAATATTGCAGTCCCACTATAAGTCGCTGATCGCCGCCATTAGTAATAAAAACATATAAATAAAAATAGAAATTTTATAAGAATATCCCATAGTTTGTAGACTCTGTAACTTTTGCGCAAACCAATCTATATACGCTTATTTGGGATTTGTTACCAAAAATATGTAGCAGAATACATATTGACCTAAACTGATGAAGAAATTCGATTCTTTTTCAATTTTTTTATAGCTGAAAGTAAAAAATATTGTTTCTTATTCAAAATTGTTGGTCTTTTTTTGTTTATAGCGCTAAAACATAAAAACCACCAAAAGAAAGCTCTATTTGTGAAGAAAATGTATTTGGGTGCAGCATCGCACAGCCGCGCAATTGTCAGTTAAAGTAACGCAGCGCCGTATCGCAAAAAAATGCTCCTGTCATGAAGGGGGCTAAATCTTCCAGAGGTCAAGTGGTTAAAATTGTTAAGAAATAACAGCCACAATTCCTAAAGCATGCACAAATGTGTGTGGCATTCGACCAATGAATCATAAATAGACCCCTAAGTGTATTGGCTTACTTATGAAAGTTTTATATTTTCTCTATGAGTTAGCACTACTTTAAGGGAATCTAATGCCACGTACACGACCGTTTTTTGGGTTGTAATAAATGAAATTTTTAATATTCTAGAAAAAACATTTTTTTCAACCCGATCGTTAAAACGGCAATGCCCACACACGATCGTGAAAAAAAATGCAGTAGCAAAGCGCGGTGACGTACAACAAGTATGACAGCAACTATAAAGGGGAAGTTCCATTCGGATGGCGCCACCCTTGGGGCTGCTTTTGCTGATTTTGTGTTATTAACCACTTCCCGACGGCCGTACGAATATATGCGGCCGTCGGGCTGTCCTGAATCTCTGACAGGGCGTATATATGCGCCCTGTGCTTTTAATGGCCACTAGAGGGCGCGCGCGTGCCCGCTGCATTCCTGAGATGCTGATGCGCGTGCCTGGTGGCCGCGATGTCCGCCAGGTACTCGCAATCGGCGGTTACAGGGACAAGACATGGATCTCTGTGTGTAAACACAGAGATCCACGTCCTGTCAGGGAGTGAGGTGACCGATCTGTGTCTCTTGTACATAGGGACACAGCATCGGTCACCTCCCCCAGTCACCCCCCCTCCACCCACACAGTTAGAACACACCCAGAATACATTTAACCCCTTCCATGCCCCCCTAGTGTTAACCCCTTCACTGCCAGTCACATTTATACAGTAATCGGTGGATTTTTATAGCACTGATCGCAGTATAAATGTGAATGGCGCCAAAAATGTGTCAAAAGTGTCCGATGAGTCCACCATAACGTCGCAGTCCCAATAAAAATCGCAGATCGCCGCCATTACTAGTAAAAAAAAAAAATTATAAAAATTAATAATAATTCTGTCCCCTATTTTGTATGCGCTATAACTTTTGCGCAAACCAGTCGCTTATTGCGATTTTTTTTTTTTACCAAAAATATGTAGAATAATACGTATCGGCCTAAACTGAGAAAACATTTTTTATTATTTTTTTTTTAAATGGGCTATTTATTATAGTAACAAGTAAAAAATATTGACTTTTTTTTCAAAATTGTCGCTCTTTTTTTGTTTATAGCGCAAAAAATTAAAACCGCAGAGATGATCAAATACCACCAAAAGAAAGCTCTATTTGTGGGGGAAAAAAGGACGCCAATTTTGTTTGGGAGCCACGTCGCACGACCGCGCAATTGTCAGTTAAAGCGACGCAGTGCCAAAAGCTGAAATTTCACCTGGTTAGGAAGGGTTATAAGTGCCCAAGTGGTTAAAAGACGATTCGCGCTTTTCAGTATGTTACAGCGTGATAATTGTGCTTACTCCATTACGAGCGCTAGTTTTACCAGAACGAGCGCTCCCCTCTCATAACTTGCTTCTGAGCATGCACGTTTTTTTCACGTCGTTAAAGCCCAAACACAATCATTTTTTACAACGTTAAAAAGGGCGTAAAAAATTAGAGCATTTTCTAAAGTTTTAATGCCCATTTTTTACATTGTGAAAAACGCTCTGGAGCCCACACACGATCGTTTTTAATGACAAAAAAAAACTTCATTTTTTACAACCCAAAAAACGGTCGTGTCAGATTTAGTGTTAGCAGTCAGAAATCACAGCTTCAAAACAAATTTTAGTTTATATTATTAATAGTAGTAAAAGCAGCCTCATCCTAGACTCGATCCAGGCCATGCCCCCAATGCATTTTGTCCCGCCCACAGGGCTTAGTCATGGAGGTATGACCTTCATAATTAAGCCTTGTCGGTGGGGAAAAAAAACACATAGGGGGCGTGGCCTAGATGGAGTCAATCAGGGGCTACATTTTCCTCTGCCAGGCATTCTCTCAAAGTTCTGAAATAGGGAATTCTGTCTGTTTTCCTAAAAACATTTACTGATAATAAAGACAATTCTTATAAACTAGATAGAGCAAATATAAATCTTTCATGAGTACTAACTATTTAAAAAATGTAAAGATGACTTAAAAAAAAATAAAACTTGAAGTGGGGCCACTCGGGGTCAAATGTTCATTAGGTTTTTAGGTCCTCATTATCGCCACGTACAATGCTGGACTATTGATCCCACATTGTATATAATGGTGTCAGGGACTTGGTACAGTGTGGAAGAACCCTTCCATGGATAGGAGTAAAATAAGTATTACAACTTATTCCTCTAATCTTAAGCCTCGTACACACGCTCGGTTTACTCGGCAAGAAACAGCAAGAAAACTGCTGGCAGAGCTAAACCCAGCGTGTGTACAAGGCTTTCAGGTTTCTCGACAATAAAACTGCCCAGAATCTAGACAAGAAAAATAGAGAACATGTTCTCTATTTTTCTTGTTGTGAGATTCTCTGCGGTTTTCCTGACGAGAAACCTTAACTGTCGCCGTGGAAAACCGTGCATGCTCGAAATGACTGACGAATGCGCAATAGCTTCCTAGGCATAGGTAGGGTGCAGCAAGATGGCGGCGACGGCTTTGAATGTGATGAGCGCATGCTCATCATATGCGATGACGTCACCGCGTTCTTGCCTTTCAAGAGATCCGCGGTTCTTTTGAAAGGAGAGTCTGTACACTCGGGCGACAAGAGATTCTTGCCAAGAATCTCGTCAGGGAAAACTAATTTTTTTCCCTGACGAGACTCTTGCCTGTGTGTACAGGGCTTCAGACTTGTTAAGAATTTAACCACTAGTACCGGTTGAGCTCCACTGCAAGGGTACTTTTTTTTTTAGGAGCCAGAAGCAGGGCTTTAGTTCTGAATATTCAGATTTTTGCAAGAGCCCACTTGTGGCCATTTTTTCAATTAATACTAGTGTTAGCAAGAATAAGGGTGCTACATTAATATTACTTAAAGTCTTCCTGTCATATTAAAATTTTCGTGGCACAGGCAGTGCTAAATCAGTGCTAAAAAAATAAATATGTCAGTTAGGTCTATGGAATCAGGGAGCCCCAGTCACGAAGACCTGATAGGAGCTTTTAACATTTTTTATCTTGTCAGAATTGAGGGTCACTGTCAATGTCCTGTTGCCGATCCTGGAAGGACTGAGTGTAAAACTGACTTGAGTCTTTTCACCAGGATTTAAAGCTGGCAGCCTGAAAACAACAATTGCATAGATTATTTTGGATCCAGAAATCAAATCATAATTGTTATTTATTACCCAACAACAGTTTTTTTTCCAGAAAGTTCCTCAAAATAAAGCTCTAGCTACAATACTCACTTCCTTCTTGTGATCTCCGGGGTGGTCATGCCTCCATGACATCACGCGGAGACCCCATGCATGATGGCATAGGGGACGTGTTTAATTAGCGGTGGGGTCGAAACATTCCCCATTATTCGACGAGTGTCCCTAGATGAGTTGTGCTCAGTGGGCAGCAGGGTTTTTCTATTTTTGTGTGGGTCAGTGGCCGTCGTTCATCATGATTGATGTTGAATTTACATCGGGGGACATCTATTTATCAATTTTTTTTGTAATAAAGAACTTTTCAAAAACAGTCTTTGTGTTTTTATTTTCTTTTAAAAAAAATTGGGAGAATGAGTAGGGGTACTATGTACCCAATGCTCATTCACATCGGGGGCTAAGCTAGTCTCGAACCCCCACAACCACCAGGCCAAGGATGTGGGGAAGAGGCCCCCTATTCTCATCAACATAAGGACAAGGTGCCCTCCCAATGTATCCCCCAATGTTGAGGGCATGTGGTATAGTTCAGGAGGGGGGTGCTTGTCTTCCCCTTCTTTCTTGGCCTGCTGGGCTGCATGCTTGCCCCATGCCATAGTTTCCCTTAAAACCCATACCAGACCTAAGGGCCTAAAATGGAATTGGGGGGCACACATTTTTGTTTTTTTGGCATGGGGTCCCCCTTATATATCATACCAGACCCAAGGAGGTTGGTATTGATTGGGGGCAGACCCCCACACAGTTTTTATTTACATTTTCTTATGCTGGCTATTCATAGTAAGTCTGGTTAAAAAAAAGGTTGAAACTAAAATTTTATCTGAATTTAAATCTGAATTTCTCCTAACAAAACAAACTGCACGTTTCTACTGTTCAAGGTAATCTATATACACTTTTATGGAGATTCATATCTTCATATATTCCTCTAATTTGTGAATGGGTGATTCTGCCTTCAATATAAATCACCTAAACAATCTAAGCTGGCTACATACATAGGTTGGATTCAGAAAGAATTATTTTCTTTTGAAAATCATAACTAAGGACTTTCGTTCGAATTTCGCACCATTAGTGGAAAGCAGCAACGGCTGAATTTGAGTGATTGGGCATGATGGAATTTTTTGGAAAAAACTAAAGATTTTTCAATCAATGATACAAGAATCATGTGTGAAGTATAGATCAAAAAATAAGAGGAACAAGAAAAGAATATGTAGTTGAAATCTAATGCCGCGTACACACGGTCGTTTTTTGCGATGAAAAAAAAAAAACAAAGTTTTTTAAAACGTCACTTAAATTGATCGTGTGTGGGCAAAACGTCGTTTTTTGTCTTCAACATGCTTGAATTTTTTGTGTCGTTTTTCAAAACGTCGTTTTTTTGTTTCACAAAAAGTCACCGTGTGTAGCAAAAACGTTGTTTAAAACGACGTTTTTCAACCCGCGCATGCCCAGAAGCTAGTTATGAAGCGAGCTTCAATGGAAAAGAGTGGTGAACGTAACCTCGCTTTTTGTGAAAAAAACGATGGTGTGTATGCAACATTGTCTTTGAAAAGTGACGTTTCAAAAACTTTGTTTTTTACTTCACAGAAAACGTCGTTTTTTTTCATCACAAAAAATGATCGTGTGTACGCGGCATAAGGCTTGCTTGGTCAAACTTTGAAACCAATGGTGGCGCCATCGGATCACAAAATGTACAAACTTCTGATTTTCGAAAGAAAATTTGTTCGGAATTCGACCCATATTAGTGTTGTAATAAAAACAAAAACATGACTTACTCTTTCTGAAGAACTCCATTAACAAGTCCACTTCCTTCAAGGAGCAATGAGCAGACGTTCAGTTTTTCAGGTAAGGTGTTGATGATTATAACATTTGCTCTGACCTCTCTGTTTAGAACAATATGTTTTGGAACCTGTAAATCATTAAATTCATCCATTAGGAACCAGAAAAGAGGGGCAATAATACTAGTTGTGTTTTGCCATTGGGTATTCATTTTTCTCTGCATCTGCCTGTATACTGTATATCAGTGGTCATCAACCTTGTCCTCAGGGCCCACTAACAGGCCAGGTTTGCAAGATACCTGAAATACATCACAGGTGATATCATTTGCTGCTCAGTGATTGCAGTATTCTAGTCTGCATCTCCCCAAAGTAATACTTAAAACCTGGCCTGTTAGTGGGCCCCGAGGACAGGGTTGATGACCACTGCTCTATATGACCATTTCTGCTTTCTCCCCCGTAATTTCAGATCTACCTGTACAAATAGTCCATATCCTAAAGATCAGGCTGTCATGAACATGCCAAGGTCAAGTTTGGATGATAAAACCAACTTTAAGCTGTGTGGCCAGTGAAAAAATCTTCATCAAAGCTTCGCTGGAAGCGCGGGCATAACGAGGAGTTTGGGCTACCACGATAAGGGCACCGAGGATCAGGGGCGTTGCTAGGTGGCAAAAAGACCAGGGGCTTCAGCCCGAAGCCAAGCCGGCACCGGGGGGGTTCGGGCGCGATCGGTGGAGTGGCACGGGGTGACCTACCTGACACACATACCCTGACCTACGTGTGTGTGTCTACATACACTGACCTGTCCTGCATACACTGACCTGTCCTGCATACACTGACCTGACCCACTGACCTGACTCACTGACCTGACTCACTGACCTGACCCACTGACCTGACCCACTGACCTCACCCACTGACCTCACCCACTGACCTCACCCACTGACCTCACCCGACTCACTGACCTGACCTGAATATGAATTTTCCAAGAACAGACAGGTGATCTTTTATTAAAAGATATTACTTGTAAAAGCTCTTCATATAGGCTCACAGTGTGTCGTACCGTACTCGGCGCTGGCGGTACTCGGCCGCACTCGGCCACCTTCGGCATCAGGTCCTGACTCCCAGACACTCGGCTCAGGGCTAACAATGTGATCGGATGCGGCATAGACTCGGGGCTTTTCGGGGACCCATTCGGGGCTCCAGCCCCCCAAGCCACGCCCTAACGACGCCCCTGCCGAGGATCATCTCCTGCTTGCCAGTCCATCCAGTGAAGCTTTGATCATGAAGACACTCCTCTGTGTTCCTGTTCATCCTAGCAGTGATCCATAAACTTTCCATCTACCCAGGACTTTTTTCTCAAATAATAGGTGCTGAAACTTAACCACGGCCCCCCAAAACCCCTCCCCCTACACACACACGCTCCAAATCACATCAAATAGTGGGTGTAGTCAGTCAAATTTCACGAACAGTAGGATGGTCTTAAAGGGGCATTAAATACCAGGATTGCATTACATACAGACTGCAGAGCTGTCACTTGTAAACACAGAAACCAGACTTCTGTGTTTACAAGTAATTGTGGTGAGCAGATACCAAAGGGTCTGAGCCAGAGGTGGTGGAACTGAGTTCCACCAAGTTCCCCCTGAAAAAAAGCCCTGCATCTACCTCTTCTGGACCTTTGCCTGCTGTTACCGCCATCCCAAGGAGACAGAAAATTTGCCCATATTCATTTACCTTTATGAGTACAATCTTTTTAATTACCGTATTTATTGGCGTATAACACACACTTTTTTCCCCTTAAAATCAGGTAAAAATTGCGTGTGCGTGTTTGTCTGAGGCAAGAGGAGCGAGCGCCGCTAAATTACATAGAGCCGTGATCTCCTTCTTGTGTATCCGGCGCTCCGTCACGCACAGCCACGCCTCCTTGGACCACTGTACTGTCTATCATATGAGCAGGAGCAGGAGTGATGGAGCGCCGGGTACACAGGAAGGAGATCGCGGCTCTATGTAATTCAGTAGCGCTTGATCCCCCTCTTCCCTCGGAGACAGCAGGGATGATCTGACACTAAAGGTGAGACTGTAGATGGGCACTGAACAGGCAGGGCATTTTGGTAAATTTATAAGCTGCAGATGGGCACTAATCAGGCTGCAGTGAGGAGCAATGCTGCAGATGGGCACAGATCAGGCTGCACTGAAGCTGCAGATAGACACATATCAGGCCGCATTGATGCTCAGATTCCATTATTGTGCTTTAAAGTGGTTTATTAAAAAAAAAAAAACATTATTTTCCGTAAACTTCCCTCTTAAATTGGGGTGCGTGTTATACGCCGACGCGTGTTATACGCCGACGCGTGTTATACGCCAACGCGTGTTATACACCGATAAATACGGTAATTGAGTGATTTTTCAGTTAAATTTAAACACTTAAATGGCAGCGCCTTCTTTTTTCTTTTTATTCTAAGTGATATATGTAGTAAGTAACCTGGGGGATGAAATAAAACTTTAACTTTTTTTTAAGTATTTCTTGATATCATTGGTGTCCTTTGCTTACTTCTGTCACTCATCAAAATGACTAGAGGTTCATAGCCAATCAGCCATTAGCCAACATAAATGCTTACACATACAATGCGTTTCCACTGCAGGATTTGCAATCATGTTACCTGGACGCTCATTGAAGGCTTCGCAAAGTTTACATCCATTTCCAGTAAAATACGTTCCTCTGTCCCTTCAACCTCACACAAAGCTGTCATACGAATCACGTTGTCTTCACTCACATATTTCTCATACATGGCATATGTCAGGGTGATGGATATGAGTTTTTCTGTTACAATTAAAAAAATGTAAACAATGGCAATTTTTCACAGATTCCACAGTGCTAGTGTGGCATAGCTAGAAATCTATATTTTAGGGATACTTAATATATATATATATATATATATATATATATATATATATATATATATATATATATATAGCAGGTACCCTAAGGAATAAAATGGCGGCTGTTGCAATTTTTTATGTCACACAATATTTATACAGCAATTTTTCAAACTTGATTTTTTTTTGGAATAAATTACTTTCACGAATAAAAAAAAAACACATACACACAATATTTACCCTAATTTCTTTGTATAATGTGAAATATGATGTTAAGCAGAGTTACATGTCCTGCTTTAAAATTGCACACACTCATGGAATGGCACCAAACTTCTGTACTGAAATATCTCCATAGGCTACGCTTGTTTACAGGTTACCACTTTAGAGTTACAGAGGAGGTCCAGTGATAGCAATATCTCACAGGTGTGGTTTGAACAACATATGTATGTGTTCACTTTTGCATGCGAGCACGAGGGGACTGGGGCGCTTTACATTTTTTTAACCTTTCCCTTTACTTTTTTATGTTTTGATCACTCTTATTCCTATTACAAGGAATGTAAACATCCTTAGTAATAGAAATAGGGCATGACAGGTCCTCTTTACAGAGAGATCTGTGGTCTATAATTCCCCAGATCTCTCCTCTATGCTGGAAAGCCTGAGATAAAAAATAAAAATAAAAAATGATTTCAGGCTTTCCAGTAAAAAAAACAAGAACACGTCAGTGTTTACATCTGGCCTCTGAGAGTCATAGAAATGGCCAGGGACCATCTGGTCCATGGCTAGCTTTATGGTAGACTGCCAACGCTGGTGGATTCGTTTTCTGGCTCCCTGATTGCAAGGGAGAGACCGGAGAAGCACCGGAGGGTGGTGAGAGGCGGGAGGAGACGCCCACCCGTAAAAGCAATCGATCGGCGATCAGCGATTTTTTGCGTGACTGCGACATTATGGAGGACACTTTGGACAATTTTGACACATGTTTGGGACCATTGTCATTTTTACAGCAAAAAATGCATTAAAAATGCATTGTTTACTGTGAAAATGACAATTGCAGTTTGGGAGTTAACCACAAGGGGGCGCTGAAGGGGTTAAGTGTGACCTCATTTGTGTTTCTAACTGTAGAGGGGTGTGGCTGTAGGTGCGACGTCATTGATTGTGCTTCCCTATATTAGGGAACACACGATCGATGACGGCGCCACAGTGAAGAACGGGGAAGCTGTTATACACACAGCTCTCCCCATTCTTCAGCTCTGGGGACCGATCGCGGGACTCCAGCGGCGATCGGGTCCCCGGGTCCCGCGGCCTAGGTCACAGAGCTTTGGACCAGGTCGCGGGTGTGTGGCACGGGTGCGTGCCTGCGACCCATTGCTGGGCACTTCTGCCGACGTATATGTGCAGGAGGCGGTCCTTAAGTGGTTAAACTCTGAAAGTGCTATTCTTTTCTTTTCCTTTGTTTATTCTATTCTTTTCTATTCAAATTTAAATGTATTCTATTTGAAATTCTTTTTTTTTCTATTCTAATCTTTTCAAGTATTTGTTTCTATTCTATTATTTTCTATTGTATTTGAATTCAAATTTATTCTATCTGAAATTTGAATTTCAGAAGATGGTAATATTCTATTTTATGTTATATTTTATTTTATTCTATCCCTTTATTTTCTATTCTGTTTTACTCTATTCTTTTCTATTTTTTCTTTTATTTTCTATTCTACCCCTTTATTTTCTATTCTGTTCGGTTTTACCCTATTCTGTTCGATTTTATCCTATTCTATTATTTTCTATTCTATTCCTTTATTTTCTATCCTATTTTATTCTCGAATTTGAAAACTATTTTGAATTAGAAAACTATTTGAATTCCAAATTTCATCTGAAATTGTGTTTCATTATTTCAGATTTGTTTAAATTTGTTACTATTGTACACTATAAAAACGTATTTCACTGCAAGATCTTGTACCGTGTGATGGTTTACTATTTTACTTAAAAATTGATGGTTGCTTGTTGACAAAAAATGTTCATCATAACATACTTACTGTAACTAAGAATGTTCACACTCCTTGGATTGCTCTTTATACAGCTAATAAAGTTAATAAGTTAATCATTTGTTATTATTGTAATTAGAAAGTTCATCCGAATTTCTAAATAATGAAAATTTTGTCCGAATTTCAATTCGGAATGAAACAAGCCGCACATGTCTTATGACAATCACTACCATATTGATTCTTAACTCTTGCAGCCACATTCATACCATCATTAGGATGAAGAGGAAGAACCTTTGCATCTGCCCAGATCTCATGCTTGTGTTTCCCAGTATACAGAATGCTGGATGCGGTCATGTTCACAATCACTTTGATACTCCCCGATGTCGTGTTTTTTAGGCTCAGTATCATATTTATGTCTTGTCCAAGCATTGGTTTCTGGAACAAAGAAAATGCTCCACGCAGTCCCGTTCCTTGATCTGGTTTATGTTCCTCTTTTCTTCTAAAAAGTTGCAATTTTTTCTCAAAATCCACAGAAGGACTCTGTAACAACTTGTCAATTGCCTTGTTAAATTTCGCCCGTTCCTCAAAGGACCCTATAAAGAGAATGAGACTGATTCTTAGCATGACTCTAAAGAAGTTTAAATATTACAACAATTCATTTTTTTTTTACTTTAATAGATTTTTATTAATTTTTCAATTCAAAAATGAAAGTCATGCATTACAATATAAGATGAAAATACATTGTGGTACATTAACAAGAAACAATATAATATTGATCACTATTACATAAACAAAATACTAGGTAAGTATACAAGAATAATAGCCATTTGTAAGAAAAAAAAAAAAAAGAACACAAAAAAAAATTTTTTTTTTTTGATAACTGATTTAAAGTGCCCGGGAAAAGGATTAGGCGTGTTCAGAACAATATTTAGCATCTAAAAAGAAGAAAGGCCTTGTTCGCATTAGTGTGATTTTTCCAGTTTCTGCCATCACACTGTATTGGAAATTACATAATTCCCTATGGGGCCTGTTCACATCAATGGAACATGGTGTTGTGTGATTTATGAAATGGCAGGGCTTTTTTTCTCAAAAAAATAGGTGCAGGAACTCCCGTCTTCCAATCAACTCTTGTGTCCACCCCTACCCACCTCCGAGCACCATTCCTTGGTCCCATCCCCTACCCACCTCCGAGACCCATTCCTTGGTTGCACCCATTACACACCTCTGAGCACCATTCCTTGGATACATCTATTACCCTCCTCTGAGCACCATTCCTTGGTTCCACCCATTACCCACCTCTGAGCACCATTCCTTGGTTCCATCCATTACCCTCCTTCAAGCACCATTCCTTGGTTCCAAACTCTACCCACCTCAGAGCACCATTCCTTGGTTCCATCTATTACCCACCTCTGAGCACCATTCCTTGGTTCCACCCATTACGCACCTCTAAGCACCATTCCTACGTTCCACCCATTAGCCAACTCTGAGTGCCATTCCCTGGTTCCATCCATTACCCACCTCTGAGCACCATTCCTTGGTTCCATCCATTACCCTCTTTTGAGCACCATTCCTTGGTTCCACCCATTACCCACCTCTGAGCACCATTCCTTGGTTCCACCCATTACCCACCTCCAAGCACCATTCCTTGGTTCCACCCATTACCCACCTCCAAGCACCGTTCCTTGGTTCCACCCCCTACCCACCTCTCAGCAATGGATACAGAACCAAGTATCAATTAATGGTGCTAAGTAATTTGTATGTAATTTGTTAATGATAGGAAGTAAAACGGATCCCCTGTAACCAGCAACAATGGAGCACCCCCAGCAGCAATAGACTCTGAACAGCTAGCAACAATAGACCCCTCCCTCAACAGTTGTCTCCCAGCAACGATTGTCTCCCCCTCCTGTAAAAAGAGATCCCCTCGGGCAACAATAGATCAATAGACAATAGATCCCTCAGCAGTAGGGATGAGCTTTGCGTTCGATACGAACGTATGTTCGACTCGAACATTGTCTGTTCGGACGAAATTCAAACAAAAGCGGTCGTTCGTGCCAAATTCGAGTGACGCAAAATGGCCCATAATTCACTGCGGCATTGCGCGCTGATGATTGTCCAAGCATGCTGTATGTCCCGCATGCTTGGCCAATCACAGCGCGCAAAAAACGAAGAGCCATAATTGGCCAAAGCCTGGGTGGCTTTGGCCAATTATGGCTCAGGGCTTTAGCACACGCCCCACACTATATAAGGCCGCCTGCTGGGCGGCCTTGTGTAGTGTGTTCCGGCTTGTTAATGAAAGCAGTCAGAGAGACAGAGAGATTGTCTTTTTATATAGCTAGATAGAGCAGGCGGGCAGGCAGGCTAGTCAGTTTAGCTTAATTTACAGTGTGTAGAGAATATATATATATCCCTAGGAGTTGTACATATATTTATACACTGTATAGCTTAGATAGATCAGTTCTTCCTAATTTACTGGCAGGCAGGTGATTGTGCTATTTAAAGATGTTATCACAGGTATAGACACACAGCAGGTACAATATTTAAAAGGATTTTTTTTATTTTTTTTATTTAAGCATCAATAAAATCACTGCTCCTGGAGCAGTGATTTTAATGATGCTTAACTTAAAAAAATAAAAATAAAAAAATCCTTTAAATATTGTACCTGTTGGGTGTCTATTGTTTGCCTGTGAAAACGTCTTTGAGAACCCGGGTCTTGCCCCAGGGAACATGTATCAATGGGAAAAAAAGTTTTAAAAACGGTTATTTTTTCAGGAGTCCTGCTCCTGAAAAAAACGACCGTTTTTTAAATGTTTTTCCATTGATACATGTTCCCTGGGGCAAGACCCAGGTTCTCAAAGACGTTTTCCAACAATAACTTGAAAGATCGTTTTTGAATTTGAACGTTCAAGTCCCATAGACTTCAATGGGGCTCTAAATGTTCGCGCGAACGGTCGGTCTGTTCGACGGTTCTGGTGCGAACCGAACGCGGGGGTGTTCGGCTCATCCCTACTCAGCAGCCAGCATCAATAGACCCTCCAATATAACCCCAGCACTCAGGGGCGGACTGACCATTGAGTCACTCGGGCACTGCCTGAGGGCCCCATTCCACTAGGGGGCCCCATCAGGGTTGCCAGGCTCAGTAGAACCAGGGACAGTATGTAAAAATCTGTGTTTTTTTTACATCTGTCTGAAACTGACATGCTTTTGATGTGAAAATGCAGAGATTTTAGCTGCCCCGCCTCTGCACTGCCTCCTGGCATGGTGGCCATCTATTGCCCGGGGGCCCCATGAGTTGTCAGTCCGCCCCTGCCAGCACTCCTTGCCATTACATATATTTAGAGCTGGAGTTCCCGGAACTGCATTCTCCCACGTTCCTGCTGAAAAAAATCCCTGTGAAAAGGTATATGTACTTCTTATGGTGCAGCATACTGCATTTTTGGCCCTATAGACTTCAATGGGAGTGAATGAAGTACAGTATTGGCTGATTTTTGTGCTTAACCAATTCAATACCATGCATAACGAAAAAGGGGAAAAGCACTTGCAATGCCACATCCGTAAAATTGTGCACATTACAGGCTGTCTCCCGGGGGCCATCACTGAAACGTTCAGCCGCTATATTTTGCTGGCTATACCTGCCCAGCGGGCTGTTGTCATGTTGGGATCCATTTGATTTGAGACTGAATCTTCTATCTGGACTGTATGGGGAGCCTACAAGCCTCCTCTTTCCTTATTTTGGATTGTTCCCCCGTTAATGTACCAGTGCTTCTGAGCAAAACCGTGAATCACAAGCCAATTGTGTGACATTTCCTCACAGTGAATCTTCTCTATGGAGGGGGCTTTGTGCTCCAATTTATTCTCTTCCTGAGCTTTTGGAGATATTAATTTAGGTCACCTTTTTATTCTACTATGGAACTTTTCTACTTATAAAGTCTTTAATTTATGGATATATACTCACATATGTGGCTTGGATCACCTTAAGATAGTGAGATCTACCAGTGTCTTCTCTTGTTCGTCCTGAAGAAGCCTCATGACGAAACGCGTAGACACACAGGGGACACTACTCATACTTTACATTCTGTATGGTTTTTTTTCTTTGTATATAGTGCTGCTTTGTCTATATGTAATTTTTGTAATAAAATATTTTTTTTTTGCTATTCCTGTCTGTCTTGCCTGCAAAGTCCGACCCTTTCAATACTAGGCACTTTAACCCTTTCCTGCCCAAGACAATTTTCAGCTTTCAGCGCTGTCACACTATGAATGGCAATTTCACGGTCATATGACATTTGTTAAAAGGGCTGCTGGGTCCGCTTTAAAGATTCTCAAAGATCATAACAAAGACTTTAAGACTGAGAACCGAGCAATCACATGACCCCTGATCACTCAGTTAACGGAGCGGAGAGCAGTGACTGTCAGTTCCTGCTAAGCTGCAACATATATAATTTTTGCTATTTGAGTTTGGATATGATTTAATCTTGACCATAAAAACTCGAATCTATCAGACTTCTCCTACCTTCTGGGTACTTGTACATGTGTGTGACATCCATACGGTCTTCACTCCCCACGGCCTTTGTGCTGATATATTTTCCAATGTATTTGGTGTCATTAGAGACTCTCTTTTTAGTGCCATCACTAGATGTTATCCATTGAGTTAGGTCAGCATTAACTGAAGCAAACATAAAGCCAACGTCATACTTGAGGTCAACATCTCCTTCCCGAATGGCCACCAGTGGTGCAGGCCCGCAGCGATATAATCCTACAATAAGATAGCATTACGAATACAGAAACATTTGCAACATCATTTGAAAACTCTATACTTAGAGTGTCACTAAACCCACATCATAAAAAATAAATGCTGTATTACAGTAAATACTGTTCATACTCACTCACGATAAGATTTGTTTTTTTTAGAGCTGTGGTGGCTCAACGTGATTGGCACTGCGCTGACAAGCCGTTCACCTCTGCAGCCAAGGGTTCGGATCCCAGTCTCGGCTACATGTGAATTGAGTTTGGTGGTCTCAGCCCGGCTCCCGGTGGGTGTGCTATGCAAGGTACGCCTGTGCTTAGTACGCCCCCCCCCCCACAAAAACCACCACACTTGCACGCACACGAAATTGGTTTACCACGCACGCACATTGGCCATGCGGTCTCCTAAAAATGAGAGGCGAAGGACCTACGGGGCTGGCTGGGTGGGCTAGACCCCCTCACTCCCTCATAGGGGGAGTCCCTCTGCCCCGTTGGGGTCCCATTGGGCCCCAGTCGGGCTCCCAAGTGGAGCAGGTAGGGTGGGGTGAGTGGGAGGCCCCCCCTCACACCCGCCATTGCCACCGGGGGCATGGAGAAGGATGGCGATTGCCTCCGGGGGGAGGGTCTGCCTACTGCCAACTCCTGCAGTCCGGCTCCTCTCTCTCGAGTTCACGCACAAAAATACACTTTAAAAAAAAAAAAAAAAGATTTGTTTTTTGTATTTTGTAAAAATCCTGGTGGATCCTGCTGCTCTCTATATCCACCTTCTGTTCATGTCCCCCAATTTAGCTAGGGATTTTACAGCTGTAGTGGCAACTCTGCATATGCTCAGTTTTCAGTGAGTTTCTATGCTGAACATTTCCTCCCTATCACATCTGAGCAGCAAATGTGACTATAGAGTCACACATGTGGGCGAATACACAGTGGTAAATGACAGCCCACTCCCTTTCTTCTCCTCCATGCCCACCAACCTACTAAACACAATGGGGGTGGGATATTACATGTAGATTAATGGAGGCTTCACCCTAAACTTGCTCATCCATGACTTTAGGGACCTTGTTTTGTGCACGGGTGCGCAATCATGTTGGAGCAGAAAGGGGTCATCCCCAAACTGCTCCCACAAGGTAGGGAGCATGAAATTGTCCAAACTGTCTTGGCATGCTGATGGCTTAAGAGTTACCTTAACTGGAACCAAGGGGCCAAGCCCAACTCCTGAAAAACAACCCCGCACCATAACCCCCCCCCCTCCACCAAATTATTTGGACCAGTGCACAAAGCAAGGTCCACTGTTGTGGGAACAGTTTTGGGAATGTCCCCTTAACTCCAACATGACTTGCACCAGTGCACAAAGCAAAGCCCATAAAGACATGAATGAGTGAGTTTGGGGTGGAAGAACTTGACTGGCCTTCAGAGTCCTGACCTCTACCCGATAGAACACCTTTGGGATGAATTAGAGCAGAGACTGTGAGCCAGGCCTTCTCGTCCACCGTCAGTGCCTGACTTCCCAAATGCGCTTTTGGAAGAATGGTCAAAAATTTCCATAGACACACTCCTAAACCTTGTGGACAGCCTTTCCAGAAGAGTTAAAGCTGTTTGAGCTGCAAAGGGTGGGCCAACTCAATATTGAACCCTATGGACTAAGATTGGGATGCCATTAAAGTTCATGTGCGTGTAAAGGCAGGTGTCAAAATACTTTTGGTACTGTAGTGTATTTGTGCTTGGGATTGAACATAACGGTATGGTCCTTCAATTCTTGATTACTCATCCTTACCACAACCCAAGGTGGTTTTTGAAGCCCTACAGTGTGTAGAGATTGCCATGCCAATATTCAGACCCTAAACATGGCTATACATGGACCACACAGCGTGCAGAGCCGCCAGTCATCTGCTAGGTGTTGTAAAAAGCACACACACAAGTACAGGCTAATGCTCTGAATGCAGAAAATACACTCAAGTATAAACCGAGTTTTTCAGCACATTTATTTGTGCTGAAAAAGCCTCCCTCGGCTTATACTCGAGTCCTCCAGGTGATGTGGCCATCTGCAGCCTTATGATCTTCCGGCGCTGTGATATATGTAGTCTAGTCAGTGGCCGTGCAGTGTACCAAACCCCCGACTCCTTCTCGTCCGTGATAGGCGGAACACTGACTGCTGGGAAACTGAATCAGTGTTCTGGCACGGACGAGTACAAGGAGGAGGCGAGGGGGAGGCGGCGGACGGCCAGCGACTATGTCACAGCTGGAGATCATCTACATGAGGCTGCATATGGGCACAGTGAGGCATGCATATGGGCACAGTGAGGCATGCATATGGGCACAGTGAAGCTGCAAATGGGCACGTAAGGCTGCAAATGGGCACGTGAGGCTGCAGATGGGCACGTAAGGCTGCAGATGGGCACGTGAGGCTGCATATGGGCACGTGAGGCTGCATATGGGCACAGTGAAGCTGCAAATGGGCACAGTGAGGCTGCAAATGGGCACAGTGAGGCTGCAGATAGGCATTGTTGATCCTCTTTTCCACTTATAGTAGCTGCTGTATTTCTCACCCTAGGCTTATACTCGAGTCAATACGTTTTCTCATTTTTTGTGGTAAAATTAGGTGCCTCTGCTTATATTCGGGTCGGCTTATACTCGAGTATATACAGTAACTAAAAATAACGAGCAGTAAAACTGTAAAATAAACATGGGTTTGCAGAAAATCTGTTTGCAGTCTCAATCTGAATATTTATACCTTCACTTAACTCCAGTGGTGTTGCATCCATAACCTGCCAACCATTATAGGCTGGGCCTAGATCCTTACGGGTGAACCAGGATTCATTCCAGACATGGAAATTCCTGCAAGGATATTTATAAGAATATTATATAATGCTGAACGTAAAGTGTATGTAAATCAATTGAATCAATTTTCACTATGCATAGCATCATGCCTTTCTGCATACACTTTTTTTAAGAAAAAACTTTTTTGTAAATCTGTTAAAAAGATTCTAATGCTTAGATTTTAGCAGTGCCAGCACCTCCTGTTGCAGGCTGATAACACTAAACCACTGCTTCCCATTAGCAGCAGTGTTGTGCGATTTGGCTGTGCTACACTGCACTGTAGAGAAATACAAGGTATTATGTGAGTCAGTGGCAGTGCGTCCATAGAGGGCGCAGGAGCGCCGCCCTCTCTCGCTCCTGCACCGCCACTGAAAAACAATACATAGATTCATGCATTGCACAAATCTATGTATTGTCGCCGCTGCCGCCTACTATTCAGATGGCCGGCCCCCTGGCAGTCGCCGGCCATCTAAATAATGACAGCTGGTTGGCTGTGGAAGTGTCTATCAGAGCCAGCGGCTCTAATAGGCTTTGCGATTACAGCATGAGGGCTGTATTCTGCTTCCAGGGGACGCACGGGGGGGGGGGGGGGGGGTGCGTTCCTTGGTTAACACTGACACACATCTCAGCCAATCAGGTTCACCGGATCTGGTTACCGGTAACCTGACCTGATTGGCTGAAGCGACATCGAGGGCGGGACTACATCGAGAGATCGTGGAGGAAGATCTGAGGATGGCTGACCGAGAAAGGTAAGTGCCAGGCGGGGGGGGGGGGGCAATCTGACGGTAATTGATGGGCACAGTGGCAACAATGGCATGGCACAGTGGCTGCGTTTTGGCATGTCACAGTGGTGACAATGGCATGCCACAGTGGCGACAATTGATGGGCACAGTTTCGACAATGGCATGGCACAGTGGCTGCGTTTGGCATGGCACAGTGGCGACAATTGATGGGCACAGTGGCTGCATTTGGCATGGCACAGTGGCGACAATTGATGGCACAGTGGCTGCGTTTGGCATGGCACAGTGGTGACAATTGATGGGCACAGTGGCGACAATGGCATGGCACAGTGGCAACAATCGATGGCATGACACAGTGGCGACAATTGATGGGCACAGTGGTGACAATTGATGGCACAGTGGCTGTGTTTAATGGCATGGCACAGTGGCGACAATTGATGGGCACAGTGGCTGCGTTTGAAGGCATGGCACAGTGGCTGCATTTGATGGCATGGCACACTGGCGACATGTTTATGGCACAGTGGCTGCGTTTGATGGGCACAGTGGCGGCAATTGATGGGCACAGTGGTGACAATTGATGGCACAGTGGCTGCGTTTAATGGCATGGCACAGTGGCGACAATTGATGGGCACAGTGGCTGCGTTTGAAGGCATGGCACAGTGGCTGCATTTGATGGCATGGCACACTGGCGACATGTTTATGGCACAGTGGCTGCGTTTGATGGGCACAGTGGCGGCAATTGATGGGCACAGTGGTGACAATTGATGGGCACAGTGAGGCTGCAATTGATGCTTTTTTTTTCCATTTGCTTGCACCCCCCAAAAAATTTTGAGCACCAGCCACCACTGATGTGGGTTGCAATGGCAATGGGTAACGATTCTGCAGGACCCTGTTTTTCTGCGATTTTTCTGCAATCAGTGTCAGTACCCTTTATGGGCTACGGTACCGCAGTACATTTCAATGCACACTTAAGCTTTTGCAATGCATGTATTACCCCAGAGCCGTATGGTATGAATGGACCTTTAGACAAATGCAGGTTATGAAAGTTATTTTATCTACAGTGAAACATATTTTTACCAGTCATTACTAATTCATCTAGTTTCCATTTCATATTCCCTTGTGCTTACCATATCATATCCTGCTCATTGCTTGTTCCATGGCTGTTATAAGACATATCTAGAAACAGGTTTGCATTCTTGTCATGGGCAGAGTTGAAGTTGGTGATTACCCTTGTTGGAATGCCTAAGCATCTGAATACTGCAAATATAAAACAACTGGTATAAAAAATAAAAAAGTAATGGCACCTAAAAAACACTATGTTCCCTTGATACAAAAGTATAAATCTAAAAGCTAGTGGAAATATGTTGCATTCATTTGGACTTTTTTTTGTAATATTGAACACCTTTCATCACTCATTCAAGTGCCTTCTTTCATATAGGAAAATGCAGAATATTTATAAATGACCAGGCAGGCAAGTTATAGACATAAGGCCAATAATAATAACAAGGAAGTCTTCTCCTTTGACTTGACATTCTCATGCACTAAGCATATGTTTTATTGGAGTCAGCCCCTTGAACAGTGGTCAGAGGATTTAAGAATTTTTATGGTATTTAAAGCTGCGCACAATACAGAACTTTATAGAGAGGGGCAACCAGGGGTCAAGTCCTGGGGAAAAAAGTGTGGGAACTCCCACTCAAGATCCACTCCCCCACCAAAAAAAATAAAAAATTATTCGCTCATATGTATAATTACTAAACCGCATGTTTTTTTTCTTTTCGATCCTTAGTAATCCTTTATGTTCTTTCTAAATCCCGCGATAACTTGCAGCAGACCTCCGCAATGTCTCCTGCAGAGGTGTATTTAGGTTTTGTGCTGCCCTAGGCCTGACTAAACTTGCGCACCCCCTAATTTAAATATGACCCACCCCTTCCTGTCAAAGCCACACCCCTGTCATATTCATGGGAAGAGGACAGAGGGATGCCCTGGGAGAAGGACAGAGGGTTGCCATGGGTGACAGACAGAGGGACGCCGTGGGAAGAGGACAGAGGGACGCCGTGGGAAGAGGACAGAGGGACGCCATGGGAAGAGGACAGAGGGACGCCATGGGAAGAGGACAGAGGGACGCCATGGGAAGAGGACAGAGGGACGCCATGGGAAGAGGACAGAGGGACGCCATGGGAAGAGGACCGGCCGGCCGCCCCCCCAAAAAGTGCCGCCCTAGGCCTGGGCCTTGTCGGCCTAGGCCAGAATACATCCCTTGGTCTCCTGGGAACAATGACAAAAGCTCCCAGGAGACATTGCGGCATCGAGGAAGTGACGGAATACCCGTACACTACCCGATGAATCCATATACAGGAAGCAGCCAGTAAAAAATTCTTTGGTAGCACATATTTCCTAAAGAATTGATTGTCTCTTTAAAATTTGATTACTTTACATAGAGCAACAGAACCCAAATCTCATTCATCAGTTAAAAAAAAAAAAAATATTCCAGGCAGTTGTAGCAGAGACACATGCTTTTTCATTAAACAGTAAGGCCGTATACACACGATTAGTCCATCCGATGAGAACGGTCCAACGGACCGTTTCCATTGGTTCACCGATGAAGCTAACTGATGGACTGATGTGCCTACACACCATCGGTTAAAAAAATGATCGTATCAGAATGCGGTGATGTAAAACACACGGTGACGCTGAAAAAAACTAAGTTCAATGCTTCCAAGCATGCATCGACTTGATTCTGAGCATGCGCGGCCTTTTGACCGATGCCTTTGCATACTAACAATCGGTTTTGACCTATTGGTTAGCCATCCATCGGTTAAATTTTAAAGCAAGCCCTCTGTTTTTTGACCGAAGGATAACTGACCGATGGGGCCTACACACGATCGGTTTGGACCGATGAAAACAAACCTCATTCCGTTTTCATCGGTTTGAACCGATCGTGTGAACGAGGCCTAAGTGGTCTGCTTTAATCAGCAGATAGACGTTGGCAAGCGGTTCTCTAATGCCCCGTACACACGATCTGAACTTCCGCCAGACTGACTTTTTCCATCGGAAATTCCGACCGGGTGTGTGTGCCCCATCAGAAATTCCGATGAGTTCCATCGCAGTTTACATAGAGAACATGTTCTCTTTTGCTCCGATGGAATTCCTTTGGAGTTTGGTCGGCCTAAAGCCTGATCGTGTGTACGGGACATAAGCCTGTCCCAGTTCTCACTGATGCAAAACTGTCCTGCCAATGTCTCTAAGAATTAAGAAACCTTTGATGAAACAGCAGTATAAAAATTGGCCAGTGGTAGAACAGTTGTAGTAAGAGAAAATAAGGTGAAATATCAAGACATAAGGTACAGGCAGGTCTTTCTCAAGATTGTACCATTCATGCAACTGTCTAGCCTCTGTACCGGGACTCAATGTCAAGGCCTATTAAAGATAATTTATTTTGTCTTAAAAGGTCACCATAGGATTTTTTTTTTAGCTTAATAGCTTCCTTTACCCTAATGCAGTCCTGGTTTCATGTCTTCATCGTTCATTTTTGCTGTAATCCTTCTGTTTCTACACACTTCCTGGTTGTCTGTTTCCTTATGAAAAAAAGTACTGGGAGCTTCTCTCTGTGGTCTCTAATCAAGGAGGTGTGATTACTGTGTGTCTAAAACCCCTCAGAACCAATCAGTTTCATTTTAAAAACAAACACTGCCCTGTATTGGCTCTGTGTCTGTCCTTTACAGAAGAATAAAACTAGATGAAAAAATGAAACTGAAACTGCAGGCACAATATATGATTGATTTGTATCTATTTTTAATAATTTTTAAAGGAATCAGTTAACTATTATGGGCCAGATTCAGGTAGATTGGAGCATCTTTGCTCTGGAGTAACGTTTCTCATTTACGTTACGCTGGCGAAATTTTAGGAGCAAGTGCTGTTATTCATGAAGCACTTGCTCCTAAAGTTGCGGCAGCGTATCGCAAATGAGCCGGCGGAATTCAAATTGGGCGGGTACGGGGCGTGTATTATTTAAACTAAGCGCGATCCCGCGGCGAACGTACTGCGCATTCGTCGACTGTCAATGCATCCCAGTGCGCATGCTCCAAATTCTGTCAGTGAACGTCAATGACGTCAAATCCCCATTCATGGACGTTTTACGCAAGCAACGCGATTTTTTTTTTTTCGACGCGATGACGACGGCTATACTTAACATAGGATACTCCACTAGGGGGCTGCTTTATCTTTACGCCGCGTATCGCTTACGGAAACGTCGGAAAGTCACTGCGTCGCGCCCGAATACGATCGTGAATTGCCGATTCCCGCTGATTAACATTTTTTCAGCGTAAATCAGCGGGAACGCCCCCGGCGCCATTTTTAAATTAAAGTTGCGATGCGATGGCGAAATTCAATTGCGCCGATCGCATCGGAAACTCCAACCCAGCGTTTCTTGTTTTCTGGTTACAGAAAACAGAAACGCCGGCTTAAAGTGACAGTTAGGCTGGAGTATCACTGATACTCCAGCCTAACTCTACCTGAATCTGGCCCTATGTCTCTATACCCTGTAAACAGTCATTTCAGCAAAAAAAATGTTTTCCTTTACAACTCCTTTAAGCTGTATTTATTAGAATAAAGAAAGTGTGCTGCAATAAAAACTGTATGTAGATGTCTTCTTACCTGTGCAGAGTAATCCACCATATACCCAGCATTGTCCATATTTCACAGGCTTAAAACCCTTATAATACCAATCTTTTAGGATGACAGAGCTTCCATTCCAGCTGGTGGGACAGATCCCATCATCATAGAACCCGCTCCAGTTTTCCACAAGAACACCATTTTCATCTTTACTGTTCAACTTGCAGATACAGTATGTGAAAAACATAAAGAGGCCAGTTAGATAAACTCTCAAGTTATTTAGAAAAAATAGTTTTTCATAGTTAATGTTAAGATGTATTTAGACATTAGCTAAACAATCGGGCAAGTAGCAAGAAGAGCTTCCAGTTTTATTTTTTACAAGGCTTAATTGAACAAGATGAAGTTAGAAGCAGATTGGCCACCATGCAGAGCAGCCCCAGATTTTGCACCCTCCAGTTTTAGTAAATCAACCTGCTAGAGTCTTAGGCCGCGTACACACGATCAGTCCATCCGATGAGAGCGGTTAACCGATGAAGCTGACTGATGCTCTGATGTGCCTACACACCATTGGTTAAAAAAACGATTGTGTCTGAACACGGTGACGTAAAACACAACGACGTGCTAAAAAAACGAAGTTCAATACTTCCATGCATGCGTCGACTTGATTCTGAGCATGCGCAGCTTTTTAACCGATGCTTTTGCATACTAACGATCGGTTTTGACCTATCGGTGAGGCGTCCATCGGTTACATTTTAAAGCAAGTTCTTTTTTTTTTTTGACTGAAGGATAACTGACCGATGGGGCCCACACACAATCGGTTTGGACCGATGAAACGGTCCTTCAGTCTGTTTTTTTTTTTTTAAGTGTATTTTGTGCGTGAGAGAAGTGCCGGACTGCTTCTAACTTCATCGCCATCCTTCTCCATGCCCCCGATGGCAATGGCGGGTGTGAGGGGGGCCTCCCACTCACCCCGCCCTACCTGCTCCACTTGGGAGCCCGACTGGGGCCCAACAGGACCCCAATGGGGCAGTAGGACTCCCCCTATGAGGGAGTGAGGGGGTCTAGCCCACCCAGCCAGCCCCGTAGGTCCTTTGCCTCTCTTTATTTTAGGAGACCTCATGGCCAAAGTGCGTGTGTGTTAAACCAATTTTGTGTGCGTGCAAGTGTGGTGTTTTTTTTGGGGGGGGGGGGGGATGGGCATACTAAGCACAGGCGTACCTTGCATAGCACACCCACCGGGAGCCGGGCTGAGACCACCAAACTCAATTCACATGTAGTCGAGACCGGGATCCGAACCCTTGGCTGCAGAGGCGAATGGCTTGTCAGTGCAGTGCCAATCACGTTGAGCCACCACAGCTCCCACCCCTTCAGTCCGTTTTCATCGGTTTTGACTGATCGTGTGTATGCGGCCTTACAGGGTATTTCCACTTTAACCACTAGCTGACTGCTCTATAGCAGTTTTACTGCCACAAAGTGGCAGCTATGCACTAGATCACATATAGATAGGTGATTTGGCATTTCTGCCTGCAGGGGGTGCGTGCATGCCACACAGCAGTAGTCAATCTGCCAGGCATCAGAGCTCTGACTCAGGTCGGAGCTCTGCCTATGAAAACAAGGCAGAGTTCTATTCTGACAGGGGGGGGGATTCTGTGTTTCTGCAGTAGGGAGTAGGGATTCAAATCCAACTCTTCCCCTAGTAAAAGCAGCACACATAGTAAACACAAACACAGGCTAGGCTTACATTAACTCTTTGCTCACCACAATTTTAACCCCTTCCCAGTGTCATTAGTACAGTGACAGTGCATAGTTTTAGTACTGATCACTGGTGTCGCTGGTTCCCACAAAGTGCCAAAAGTATTCGTTAATTTTCGATTGTCCACTGCAATATCGCTGCATGACCGCGTAATTGTCAGTTAAATAGGGTGGGTCATGGGGGGGGGGTACATTTTCAGGAGGTCAAGTGGTTTAACTTGCTTTTAAAAGTTACTACAACTAGATGCTATAATAGTGTCCTGTTATTTACTGTAAATCAGCACGCACATCAACACAAAGCCTTCTGATAGGTTGAATTAGCACAAAATTGACCAGGCATTTCCTGGCACTTTTTGTTTACATGTGAAAATCCAGAAAATTAGTAAGGACATCCAAAGATTTTATACTTTTTAAAGCAGAGGCCCTAAATGGTGGGTTTTGCAATTTTTTATGTCACACGATATTTGCGCAGCAGTTTTCAAATGGATTTTCTGGGAAAAAAATATACTCTTTAAAATTTGAAGGCATAAAAACACAATACATAACCCAATTTTTTTGGAAAAGATGATACGCCGAGTAAATAGATACCAAACATGTCACGCTTTAAAATTGCGTATTCTTGCACAATGGCGACAAATTACATACATTTTACTTATCAATAGGCAATGCTTTTAGAGCCTTTACAGGTTACCACTTTGGATTTACAGAGATGGTCTACTGCTAGAATTACTTCCCATGATTCGACATTCGCGGCGATACCTAAAATGTGTGGGGTGATCGTGGTTTGCGCGCAGGCAGGACCAACGCACACGTTCGCCTTTGCGCCCTAGAACTGGGGGGATGGGGAAACAAACATTTTTTTTGTTGGTTATTGGTTTATTTGTATTTGTTATATTTTGACACTGTTGCTTAATTTTTTTACCACTTTTATTGCTGTCACAAGGATGTTTACAAAATAAAAGTGATAAAAAAAATGAAAGCAACAGTGTAAAAATATAACAAATTAAATAGGCATGTGACAGGTAATCTTTGTGGAGGGATCTGGAGTCTATAGAGACCCCAAATCCTTCCTTTGCACTTGAAAGCATTTGAAAACGTCAAGATCGCTGTTTTTGAATACTTGTGATTTTCAAAAAATGGCACCAATGAGATTGTCATGTCATCACTTCCAGGTTACCACAGCGGCAACCTAATCAAAGCCGATCCTGGCTTTCTTCGGTCTCCCACTAGCCGATGCACGTGCCAGCTAGTAGCTCAGGCCCCCTGGTGCGAGCTGCGGAAGGTAGTGTAATAACAACCCAACGGCTGGTTAGCTGCTCCCGTTCTTATAACAAGATAGCCGACCGTTGGCTCTAGAAAACGTTACAGGGGTACAACCACTTGAAGCCAAATGACGTACTAGGTACGTGATTTGGCAGCAAGAGGCTAAACTGTATCTTAGCCCCCGAGACTGAAAGTGCCATTTAAATAATTTTTCATATTTAACCAGTTGGTGCAAAGCGCATGAAAATGTGGCTTCTCAGCGGCCAGGCACCGAGCATAGTGCCAACAGTAGACATGTGCAATTTGTTTTGTTTTTAATGAAAATTCGGAAATTCATTAATTACAAATTTTTATTTCCGAAATTTTTTCCGAAATTTTTATTTCCGAATTTTCGTATTTCTAAATTGACGTATTTCCGATTTTTTTTAATTTTCGTTATTCCGAATTTCGGAAATTCGAATTTTAGATTTTCGAATTTTTTAATTTTTCAATTTTTTAATTTTCGAATTGTTCAATTTTCGAATTTCGAATTTTTTAAATTTCGAATTTTCAATTTTCAAATTTCAAAATTCGAATTTTCAATTTTCAAATTTCAAAATTCGAATTTTCGTATTTCCGAATTTTCGAAATTTCGTATTTCCGAATTTTCGAAATTTCGAATTTTCGAAATATCGAATTTTTCAAATTCGGTAATACGAAAACTCGAAATTTTCGTATTTCCGATTTCGAAAATTCAAAATTTCGATTTTTTTAATTTTCGAATTTTCGAATTTTTCAAATTTCGAATTTTCGAATTTTTTAAGTACGGAAATACAAAAATTCGGAAATACGAAAATTGCAAAATTCAATATTCGAAAATTTTTCAATTTTTGACATTTCGAATTTTTCAATTCGAAAACTGAAAAATTCGAAATTTGACATTTCGAAAATTAGAAATTTCGAAAATTGAAAAATTTCGAAAATTGAAAAATTTCGAAAATTGAAAAATTTGTAATTTCGAAAATTGAAAAATCAGAAAATGTAGAAAATTTGTAAATTTCCGAATTTTTTGAATTTCCGAAAAAAAATTGTTTTCGTTTCATTCGTTTTTTAATTTTCGTATTTCCGATCTTATCTAATTTTCGTATTTCCGAATTTCGATTTTTAGATTTTCGAATTTTAGAAAATCCGAAATTTTCGAATTTGTTATTTTTTAATTTTAGAATTTTTTAATTTTAGAATTTAGTAATTTTCGAATTTTTCTATTTTTCAAATTTCGAATTTTCAAATTTCCAAATTTTGAAAAATCGAAATTTCGAAAATTTAAAAATGTGAAATTCGAAATTTCGGAAAAAAATTTAAAATTCGAAATTTCGAAAATAAAAAAAATCGAAATTGGTAAATTTCTGCATTTTCTTAATTTTTGAAAATTAAATTCTTTTTTTTGTTTTCGTTTCATTCGTTTTTTTTCGGAAATTCTGAAAATTCTTTTTTTCTGGTTTATACGTTTTTTTTGCTTTTTCGGAATTTACAAATTTACGAATCTCCGAAAAAAGCAAAAAAAAAAAACGAATAAAACGGGAAAAACGAATTTTTCGAATTTCCCGAATTTCCGAAAAGATAAAAAAAAAGAATGAAACAAAAAACAAAAAAAAAAGAAATTTTTTGAATTTCCGAAAAAAAAATTGTTTTCGTTTCATTCGTTTTTTCATTTTCGTATTTCCGATCTTATCTAATTTTCGTATTTCCGAATTTCGATTTTTAGATTTTCGAATTTTAGAAAATCCGAAATTTTAGAATTTGTTATTTTTTTAATTTTAGAATTTTGTAATTTTAGAATTTTTCTATTTTAGAATTTTTCAAATTTCGAATTTTCAAATTTCCAAATTTTGAAAAATCGAAATTTCGAAAATTTAAAAATGTGAAATTCGAAATTTCGGAAAAAATTAAAAAATTCGAAATTTCGAAAATAAAAAAAATCGAAATTGGTAAATTTCTGAATTTTTTTAATTTTTGAAAATTAAATTATTTTTTTTTTGTTTTCGTTTCATTTGTTTTTTTTCGGAAATTCGGAAAATTCGTTTTATTCCGGTTTATTCGTTTTTTTTGCTTTTTCGGAATTTACGAATTTACGAATCTCCGAAAAAAGCAAAAAAAAAAAACGAATAAAACGGGAAAAACTAATTTTTCGAATTTCCCGAATTTCCGAAAAGATAAAAAAAAAGAATGAAACAAAAAACAAAAAAAAAAAAAGAAATTTTTGGAATTTCCGAATTACCGAATTTGCGAAAAAACTAAAATAACATAAACAAAAAAAACTAATTTTTTGACAGTGCACATGTCTAGCTAACAGTGCTGTTCTGAGAGCGTGCGCCTTGTGCACAGTGACCGGCAGCTCATAGTTTATGATTGCCACTTGTGATCGGGAGTTTTCCGACTCTGTGACTGCTGTGACAAACTAATCACAGCGATCACCGCCCCGCCCCACTTCTCGGCATAGCAAACCCCTTAAAGGGCGCCAAGGGTTGAAAGTAAACTCACCCATCTAGCCAAGTCTCCATACTATATTTTGTTGAGAAATAACTAACCCCCCTAGTATTTCTAGCCACAGCCATCTTCGCCAACCCTACTTGTTTAGTTACGTCATGTGATGTGAAAATGATGTGTAATGTAGGTTATAACTCACCGTTCCATGGACTACCCTGCATACATAGAGCGGATCATTTCTTTGGGAAACATCCAAAACGGGGTCTTTTTTGTAGTTAACGCTCTTGTCCAATACAGTAAGACAAATCTCAATCATGCTCCTGTCAAACTAACATAGTACAGTTACCAGCTATCTTTTCAGTTTTACACCATTGTAAGCCATGAAGATTTATATTATACTCCAAATACCTGATTATAGCTCCAAGACATTGGTGAGATGCTATGTTCACTTCCCACAAATATCACTCCTTTTTCATTCAGAACATATTCTTGTCTCTCACTCTCATCGGGTAAAAATACGTCATCCCCTGGAAATTAGGAAAAAACATAAACACCAACTATTCATTGACATACTGATAAAATGGTTTAAAAACGTACTGCGTGCTTTGTACCTTGAATCCAAGGGTTAAATAGGAGATACAGTCCACAAATGGGCTGTGGCCTGCCAGAGTTTCCAGTAATACTCATAATGTAATGTCCAATCACAGCATCTGAAGGGCTGTTTATAGTCACACTAATGGTATTATTGCTGTTGGATAGCAAGACCACACTCCACAAGCTCTTATTTCCAGCCCCAAACAGAGGAATCACTGCTTTTGTTCTGTAGCTCTCTGATGGAGAAGGACCTAGAGGAGAGGGAACAACCGACATTTTAGTTAAATACAGTATATTAAGCGGTACCCCAGTAAGGGCTGCTGGTAGTTGTGGTCTGTCTGTCACGCTGTCCAGCCAGGCACACAATTTTCAGTCACTCCCAGACAGAAAACAGTCCATGCACATCTATGTGTTAAGCTGCTATTTATTTAAAGTTAAGAATTTTGTATGTGATATATGATCTAAAATCAACTGTTGATGTAATTATCATGTGTGTGTTTTTTTTCAATAGAAGGCTTGTACCTCTAATTGGACAGCATCCCCTGAAGAAGTCCGACATATGGCCGAAACATGTTGGGAACTCCATTCTATAGTGCTATATACATAAAACTTTGTTGATTTGTACTTGCCAATTGTTATGTTTTAACAATTTTTTATTTTATTCTTTAAAATAAAAAAAAGGTCTAATATGTTATGGTTGATACCATTTCAATTTATTTTTCACCTTAAAAATCCCAATGCCTCCTTCTATATCTATTTTAATTTATTTTTCACCTTAAAAATCCCAATCCCTCCTTCTATATCTAACTAATTAAGGAATGTGATTCTGATATTAAAGGGGTTGTAAAGGTTTGTTTTTTATTTTCTAAATAGGTTCCTTTAAGCTAGTGCATTGTTGGTTCACTTACCTTTTCCTTCAATTTCCCTTCTAAATGTTTATTTTTCTTTGTCTGAATTTCTCACTTCCTGTTTCTCCTCAGTAAGCTGTTCTGGCTGACTAATCCCCAGCCAGAACGGCTCAGATGATGGTGGCAAGTTTACTGAGAAGAAACAGGAAGTGAGAAATTCAGATAAAGAAAAAAAACATTTAGAAGGGAAATCGAAAGAAAAGGTAAGTGAACCAACAGTGCACTAGCTTAAAGGAACCTATTTAGAAAATAAAAAAACAAACCTTTACAACCCCTTTTAAGTTGATTTTGCTCAAAAGCCATGAAAGCCTTGCACTCCATCTCCAGCTTCCACCCGAACTCCTCCTCCCCAGCTGGGCTGACCCTGAGGTCGGGTTCACACCTATGCGAATTGGTTGTGGCTTAAACCGCATCCAATACGCAGAACATTTCTAAATACAATGGCCCAGATTCAGAGAGAATTAGATTCTCGTAGAGTATCAGAAATACACTACGCCGCCGTTTTTTACCTGGCTCTACGTGGAATCCAGGTAGATTTTGTCTAGTAAACGACGGCGGCGTAGTGTATTTCTCCCGTCGCAATCCATCTACGCGAGTAGGGGGCGTGAAGCATTTAAAATAGGCGCGTTCCCGCGGCGATCGAACTGCGCATGCTCCGTTCGCAAATTTCCCGCCGTGCATTGCGCAAAATCACGTCGTTACGTCATTCGTTGTTTGAGTAGCGTCGTTTACGGACATTTCTATTCCCGAACGACTTACGTAAAAAAAAATTAAAAAAAAATTAAATTTGACGCGGGAACGACGGCCATACTTAACATGGGCTACGCACAGTTAGACCAGCAAAAAGCTGGTCTAACAGTACGTAAAAAAAAATAGACGTAAGCGATTGCGAAGACCGCTCGTATCTTCGTGGATCGCCGTAAAAACTCATTTGCATATCCCGACGCATCAAAACTACGCGAACTCCTCCCAGCAGCCGCAAAAAATTTGCAGCGTAGATCCGAAGGCTTACGAAGACGTAAGCCTCTCGGCTCGAAGCCCGAAGCCGCCGTATCATGGTTTGAGGATTCAAACTAGTGATACGGCGCGCGAAATTTGAAATTACTCCTGTCTAACACCAGTTAGACAGGCGTAATTGCTCTATGAATCTGGGCCATTGTTTTCAATGAGGCTGGTTCACAATGTGCGATGCATTCGCACTGCGCATTGCAGTAAGAACGTGTGCGGATTTTATGCCTTTCGGTGCGGCTCAGGTGCGAATTCAGTCCCATTATCTTCTATGGGTACGCAGCTGATTCGCAGATGTGTTGATTTCTCTTCAGGAATTTCTCTCATTCAGCTCAATACATTTCTCCCCCACTCTCCTCTCACCCGGAACTTCTCCCAAGTCTCCAAATCCACAGCTAAAACGCAATGGATCTGCTGAACACTTCTCTTATCTATCTGCAGAGATTACAGTGAACCCAGCCTGAGTGTTTGTGAAGGCCTGCCCCCTGCCAATCCAGATTGGAGATTGGTCAGCGCTCCTCAGAACTCTCCAGGGAGCTCCATCTCTCCTCTCCCCTTTCCTTTACAAAAGATTGCAGGATGTTATGAAAATAAGTGGGAGATCTCAGTGATGCTTCCTGTGAGTCACCCAGCTCTGCCTGAGTCACTCCCAACCCAGACCAAACAGACAGGCTTGGCTGCCACGTAGTCCAATCCAATAGAAGAGCTACTGATGCTCACATTGCTGATAAAATTATTGCTGGTTCCGATAGAAAGGAGTCAGAAATTTGCATTGCAGTTTGTTGCATGTGGGGCTGTGTAGGCACAAACGGGTCAAGGTGCTCATGCCGACCGTGTCCACAGCCAAAAGCAGCTACAAATGTGAGCATCAGAACTGGACATAGGAGCGATGGAAGTTGTTCAGGGTGGTAAAAAAGAGAGGATGAATCTGCGCTACGGACAATTAAAATTGGTGATGTGTGAACAAATTAAAATTGAGGTATATATAGCAAAAAAGGAAAATATTTATATTAATAAAAATATTAAAGTGGTGGTGACTTGGCCTCCAAGTTTTCCAGACCTAAATCCAAACAAACATCTGCTGGATATACTGGAAAAGCAAGTCTGATCCATGGAGGCCAACTTGTAGGACTTAAAGGATCTTCTACTGGTGCCAGATACCACAGCATATCTTCCGAGGCCTAGTGGAATCCATGCCTCAACAGGCAAGGACTGTTTTAATGGCAAAGGGGGCACCTACTCACTCAATATAAGGTGGGTGCTCATAACGGTATGGTGGGTGCTCATAATGTTATGGCTGATCGGTGTAAAGATTTTAATTTGGACCAACTCTTAAAAGTGAAGTATGTTTTTTTTTTTTTTTTGCTATTCATACTTACCTAGGTGGATGCAGCATCCGACCAATGCTGCATCTGATCCTGGTGACGTCAGCGGAGAGAGAGGACTTCAAACCGCTCCCCACCGAAACTGGGTCACAGGAGTGCAAAATGAATTGCATTCCTGTGACCCTTAGGCCATGTACACACGATCGAATATATCTGCAGACCAGTTTCAGCGGACAGATCCGATCGTGTGTACGGGCTAGCAGACAGGTTCCAGCAGACAAAAGTTTTAAAGGATGCTTTAAAACTTGTCTGCTGGAAAGCCATCTGTCGCATATGTCCGCTGGTTAGTACACCTAACCAGCGGACCAAAATCTCCCGCATGCGTCGAATGGATTCGCCGCATGCGTGGAAGTATTTTACTTCCTGGTTCGGTGACGTGGCGGCGTCAACGTCACCGCCACGTCACCGCACGGATTTTGGTTTGATCGTGTGGACCATTTTCATCGGATATATCTCCTCGTGTGTACGGGGCCTTAGGAGAAGCCCAGCCTAAAAAGCTCAGGCTGGACTTCTCATTTAAGGGCTTGGCTGGTTTACTGCCTACCTTATGTGGCATGCGCTGATTTTGCAGTTTCAGGGTTGGGGGGAGAAATTGTTGCCAACCTACAAGATTTAAATTTACTGACACAACACCCAAAATTTACTGGCACAGCCAAGTTTTTACTGCCATTTCCAAAAGTTACAAAATCACAGTTTTAAGTGCAAATTTGGGGCTATAAACAAATACAATATGCAATTAGCAATATGATTTAAGGTAGCTAATAAGGCAAAAAACATATTTCTTATTTTATTTTCGATATAGTAAGTAAGTAGCTCAGGGACAGGACTCAGGAGGACAAGAAATTTGAATGGGCGGCACACACACATAAAATTGACTCTTATAGTGACACTGACAGCAGTGTACAGCAGAACAGATGATGAGACCTTCCCGACACAACACGTCCCAGTGACAGTCTCTCTCCAAGCCAAGTGGCCCCTCCAGTCTAAACAGCACTGATGGTCCCGGTCCCAGCCTGCCTTGATCCCATACCGCAGGCCCACAAACGAGGCTCTGCCCGCTACGGCTCGGCTCCATTGCAACATGACATCACACGATATGCTTAGGCACCGCCTCCTCCAGAGCTGCCCGATCACACTGTAGCAGGCACTCGGAAGGTCTCAGTCAGCTCCGGACCAAGCCGAGTGTCAGCCATATTTTTTAGTGGCAACCTTTCACTTTTAGGCCGCGTACACACGAGGAGACATGTCCGATGAAAACGATCCGCGGACCGTTTTCATCGGACATGTCTCCTGGGATAATTTGGTCTGATGTGTGTACACACCATCAGACCAAAATCCCCGCAGACTGAGAACGCGGTGAAGTGGTGGTGACATGGCGGTGACGCTGCGACGTGCGCAAACAAGGAAGTACAATGCTTCCACGCATGCGTCGAATCAATTCGATGCATGCGGGGGATTTCGGTCCGCTAGTTAGGCGTACTAACCAGCGGACATGTCCGACAAACAGGTTTCCAGCGGACAAGTTTCTAAGCATGCTTAGAAACTTTTGTCCGCTGGAAACCTGTCCGCTAGGCCGTACACATGATCGGACATCTGTGGACCAGTTTCAGCGAACATGTCTCCTCGTGTGTATGTGGCCTTACTGGCAGGAGAAAATAGCATGTTTTTTACTGGCTGCCAGTAAAAATACTGACAGTTGGCAACACTGGGGGGAGTGAAGGTTAGGGATGCTAAAGACGCAACTCAAAAGTAATTCTAAACAAACATGACCCATTCAAGTATACAATGCATGCGGCAATTACAGGTAAAACAGGTGCCTGTTAAAGTGGAGTTTCCATCCCAAAAAAAACATTTTTTTTTTTTTTACTCATCTGGAAATGCCTGTTGCTATGCGGTCCCACAAAATCTGCCCTTGGAATCACCTAGGATTCTGACATCATCTCCCTCTAATGCTCCTGGGAAATGTGTGTCATAATTTCCCAGGATGCAGTGCGCTGTTCAATTATCACTCCCCATCCAAGACTTCCAGGAAGTAAGTGCTTGTGGGCTTCACAATGCCCACAAGCAAAATGACAATGGTGTGGACATAGTTTTATAAACTATCTTTTTTGAATAACTATGCAGAGCGGTGGCTGATTGTAAAATAGTAAGTGACCGGATTTATATGATAAAAACGCAGGATGAAAGGACATACATTTAAAAAATGCTAATGGTGGTTGGAACCCCGCTTTAAATGTCTCTGAAAATAGAATGCAGATCGCACAGTGGTTTTGCACAAGTGTTAAGGGTGCCTTAGGGTAAGTACATACAGGAAGAGCATTGAGAAATCTTGCACAGGGAAACATTGAGATATGAGCATATTTGGTCAAGGTGACCCTTTTTCTTGTGTCAAACACTTTGGAATAAGAATTTGGAGGACGTACCTTATGTCTCTGTATTTTGCTCATTGACTGAATCCTATGATGGGTAAACCCCTGTTTCTGGTCTCTAGAGAAAGGAACTATGTGGAGCTTGTTAGAACTACTACCACTTCTAGTCCATCAAAGGGATTGGTACGTAGAGCTAGACACCTGTAATGTCTAGAGCAAGGGGTCTCCAAACTTCTCAATATATAGGCCACATTGTAATATTTGTGGACCAAAAAAAAAAACCTACATTTTACTTGACCTTCAAATCAGGGTTTCCATTAGAGTTCCCCTTAGGTTAATGTCCCCAGCTCAGTCCTCATTACATCAGAGTCAATTCCCCTACAAATGAACAGTCCTTTTGCCTTTAGTCAATCAACCACATTATCTATATAAATGGTTGTTGGGATTGTTGGTATTTTATAGCATGATAGTATTGACTTACCAATATCAAAGGTAAATATTACATTTTCTGCTGACTGAAGAGGGCGGTTAAAGTTGAAGGTCATGGTGAATGGTTGTCCTCGTCTCAAGATTGGGTCACCAGAGTCATAAGCATTGGTGCGATGATTTGATTTATTAGCAGTGAGATGAAAGTCATAGCTGATGACCTGTAAGTCTAAAAGATAAGGATGATAAAAACAATTAAATAAAAACTTTATTTAATAAGGAAAACTTGTACAGTGCAATGATATTAATCAGAATTCATATTTTATGTTTGTGTCCAGTGTGCACAGTCTAAAGGTAGAATCTTTTTAACCCCTTTGTGCCGACTGTATGCAAATATGCGGCCTCTTGGCACAGACAGAGGGGCCGCATATTTGCGTGAATTGCTGCCAATACACATGTGGAGGGAGCACGCGCACTGTGCACTCCCTGCACAGTTACCGTTGCCTAACCAAAAGGAGCATTTGGGAGTTTTCGGATCAGAAGGCCACCGTGACAGCCAATCACATGATATTAAGCCCTGCCCCCGGCATCATAAACCTCTTTAAGGGGTAGGAGGCGCCGGCGCTAAGAATTTAAAGTAATTCATTGCTTAACAATTGCCACTAAGGAAGACCTGAATTTCGAACGTGAATATCTGCCATGTTCTAGGGAAAATTTTGCTTTGGCTGGTGTGTGGTGTGCGCCGATTTATATAGGCCTCTTATGACGTCACAGTCCCAGCATGCTCCGTGTGGTGACGACATAATTACCCCGCCCCCTTATGTCGTCACCACCTAGAGCAGGGGTCCCCAAACTTTTCAAACAAAGGGCCACTTTATTGACCTTCAGACTTTAGGAAGTCCGGATTGTGGCCAGCAGGGGAAGAAAATGTCACGGGCCCGGCAACAGTGAGAACAAATATGGCCCCAGGGTTGGTGGTCAATAGTAAGAGGAGTATTCCCCCTATTAGTAGGAGGAATAGTATCCCATCATTGGTATCGGTGGATGACATAGCGCCCCATTGTTGGTGTCAGTGGGAGGAATTGTGCCCCAAGGGCCGGATAAAGGCTGGCAAAGAGCCACATCTGGCCCTCGGGCCACAGTTTGGAGACTCCTGACCTAGAGCATGCTGGGACTGTGACGTCATAAAAAGCCTATATAAATCGCCGCGTACCGCACACCCCGGCATTACAGCGGGAGGGAGCGTCGAGTCAACATCGAAGGAGAAGAAGGCGATGCAGAAGACCATGCCCCCACTGGTGAAAGAGCTAAAAGTCAGCGGTGGTGCCCCGGCAGAAGGGAAAATGAACCGGAGAGCGGGAGAAGAGAGCAGAGAAGTCGGAAAAGACCACCCCGAAGTCAGAGGAAGACCCCCCGAAGTCGGAAGAAGGGAGAAAACCGGGCCCCCGCTGGTAAAAGACCTGAAAGAAGACATCGGTGGTGCCCGGCAGATAGAAGAAGTCGGGAGACCCCCGAAGTCGGAAGTAGACCCTCGGAGCTGCCTAATAAACTACTTTAAATACCTGTGTAGTGTTTTTTTTATTGACATGTTTCTTCCACCAGGTGAATGGGTAAGGGAAAGATGTACCCCATACTCATTCACATAGGGTGTGGTGCCGGGAAAGGGGGCTCCCAAATTCCGATAAGCCCACCGACCGCAGAGCCCGACAACCAACGGCCAGGGTTGTCGGGAAGAGGCCCTTGTCCCTATCAACATGGGGCAAGGTGCTTTGGGGTGGGGGCGCCCCCCTGCCCCAAAGCAACCACCCCTCCATGTTGAGGGCATGCCGCCTGGTACGGCTCAGGAGAGGGGGGGCGCTTGTTCATCCCCACCCCTTTTCCTGACCGGCCAGTCTGCGTGCTCGGATAAGGGTCTGGTATGGATTTGGGGGGACCCCCACTCAGTTTTTTCGGCGTAGGGGGTTCCCCTTGAAATCCATACCAGACCTAAGGGCCTGGTATGCTCTTGGAGGTTTTTTATTTAAAATTTGGCGCGGAGTTCCCCTGTGGGAGGGAGGGGCTTGCCTTAGAACAGGTTTACGCGGGGGCGACTTCATGTATAGTTGCCTCCCTGTGAACGGGGATCTGACTTGGAGGCGTCTTCCATTGAAATCAATTGGTACAAGTCGGCTACAAGTTGGATTGAAGTAGTACAGGAACCTTTTTTCAAGTCGGAGCGACTGCAGTAGTGTACATTAAGACTTCACTTACATTCATTTCTTCATGCAGTGCAACTTAAGGGGACAAGGGGCGACCTGAAGTCGGATCCCAGGTCGCCCCTGTGTGAACCGGCTCTAAATGAATATTGATAAGTTTCACAAAACATATACAAGGTAGAACACATACCAGCAGCAGTGCACATTATAGATGAGTTGGAAACTTTGTTTTAGGAAAACCAGCTATACCACTTATAATTTGGATGCTGATTCATCACTAAAGTAATACGTCACGATCTGATCTGATGTAATTTATATATGTATATTATGTGGAATAATGGCATGCCTCATGTTCCATCATGTATGTTTAGACTCTGGTATAACAACCACAATAATAATCTTCAATAATAATATTTAGCGGTAATAATAATAATAAAGTTCTATTTTCAAGTTTTAGCATGACAGGGTGTTCAGAGTTCACACTAGCAATAATAACACACTGTATAATGAGCCTGAATAAATAAACGCTTGGATTAGTTGAGGTTAGATCAATAACATGCACAAAATTGCGTGATTTCTTGGTATGCAGAAATATGCGCTGCTTAGCAGACAGGCGGTGGGTACCCCAATTAAAGTTTTTGGGCTTAAAAATGCATTTTTGGGATTTTTATTTTTATTAAAACAAACCTTGTGATAAAGAGCAAGATCTGCTTGATACAACAGGGCCCCACTTCATAGAAGAAGCTAGGGGTAAGTACAGTGCTGTGAAGACGTTTTAGGTGCAGGTGTGAAGGAATGCTGTAAAGTAAGACTGATTTCAAAAATATATATTTTAACTGTTTATTTTTTTATCAATTTACAAAATGCAAAGTGATAGAACAGAAGAAAAATCGAAATCAAACCAATCTTTGGTGTGACTACCGTTTGACTTCGAACCAGCATACTTTGTACACTTGCATAACCACTTAAGCCCCGGACCATTATGCAGCTAAAGGACCAGGCTCCTTTTTGCAATTCGGCACTGCATCGCTTTAACTGACAATTGCCCCGTCATACGATGTGACTCCCAAACAAAATAGAGCTTTCTTTTGGTGGTATTTGATCACCTCTGCGGTTTTTATTTTTCACACCCCAGTACTGTATATTTTTATTAATAATTTGTTGTATTATAAATGGCGGTGATCTGCGATTTTTATTGTGACTGTTACAGTATGGCTATTTTGGGACCAGTGTCATTTATACAGCGACCAGTGCTATAAAAATGCACTGGTTACTGTGTAACTGACACTGGCTGTGAAGGGGTTAACCAGTAGGGGGCAAGGAAGGGGTTAAGTGTGTCCTAGGGAGTGATTCTAACTGTGTGGGGGCTGTGCTACCAACATTGATCACTGCTCCCGATCACAGGGAGTAGTAGATCAATGTCCTGTCAGGGTAGCTCGTTCGTCCCCACCCCCTTTCCTGACCGGTCAGGCTGCGTGCTCGGATAAGGGTCTGGTATGTTTTTTCGGCATAGGGGTTCCCCTTAAAATCTGTATTTGTCATTTAATGTGTAGCACCATACATTGATGGACCTTAGGACCATGACCCCCTGAACCAACAGGATGGTCAAACAAGCATTCCCATGAAGGGATCTAATAGTTTCTCAATGGAAAGTAGATTGGAGGCAGCCAATTCCTCTGTGGGATCGTGGATATCAAAATTAAAGTAAAAAGAAAAAAATTGGTGTTCTCTGTTATATAATCATTTATTCAATAAATGTAAAACTGCTTACCACAAGTCATGCTGATGAAGTCCTGCCCAGGACGTAACGCGTATGGGGAAGGAGCCACGCAGAACGTCACCCGCTGCCATCTTACTGGATTGTATGTGTATACACAGAGCTCCTGTTTCTGTACTTGTGACAAGTGCCAGAATTGTAAGTGGTTTTACATTTATTGAATAAATGATTATATAACAGAGAGATTCTTTCTATTTGCTTTTATATTGATATCCGGGACCCCACAGAGAAATTGGCTGCCTCGGATCCACTCAGACCATTGGGAGACTATTAGATCCCTTCATGGGAATGCTTGTTTGACCATCCTGTTGGTTCAGATGAGCGGCCATCTGTGTGGTGGAGGTGCTGCATATTATATGACTCCTGCATGTACAATCTAGAGACACCACCTCTTTTTTATTAACTTTTTATGGAAATGTATTTGGACTTCCTCTTACATATTTTAGAAGATTTATATGTTTCTTAATATATGAATATTTCTTGCGCTGAGCTATTTTAATTTATTCGCTTATTTGAAGGTGTTATGTGATTGGCCTTGAGTGTTCAGCTGCAATTATTAGTATTTACTGAAGATTGTTTGGGCTAATTACTTTTAGTTTACATTTTTACTGGCACACTAAATTTGTATCCATTGGTAATAGGTCTGAATTGACCAACGCAAGTGGCAGCCACAACACATCTAGAAGCTACAGAAAAGTTTATTCTTGATTGGCTAGCTTTACTATAATACCCTTTACTTTCTCCTCCTCAAGGGCACATAGCAACCTCTGTAAGAGAAGCTCAGTTGGAACCATAAGGCCATTACTGTACATGTTTATGCTTATAATTATGAGCAAAGGCCAATACAGAATGGGCATTAGCACTCACACGTAACTGTATTGTGTGCACAGAAGGAATGTACTTACACATACGCGTACTGGCACCAAATTGCCTATTTAAACTGGACTATGACATAAACAGGTTGCTGAGTGGTCTTCAGCTAGTTCCTGTTTAATCTGCGCCTTGACCTGCTATCTCTGCCTACTCGTGCTTGACCTGGTTTGCCCTTGACTAATCTCTGGATTCCTGCTTGCCTATTGTGAGAGGCAAGAAACAAGGTAGAATGGACAGAAAAATGATTGAGAGCCCTAAACTTGTCCAGACCCGGCCATTTTGCCACCGGTCAACACAATTTTTTAAAAGTTTTTATTATTTTTTATCTATGGACTACAGGGTTTCAAGGATGTACTACTGGCTGGAGTGGCCCATTATGAGCTTGAGGTACTAGCCTACCCTGCTGCATGTGTCATCCCAGAGAAAGCCTTCACTGCAGCAAGTGACCAAGAACCTAAACATTAATTTTATTTTTTGAGGAAAGGGCTTTGTATGTATGTATGTATGTAAACGTATCGCTACCCCCGCAGGAGCCGCTGGTTAGATTTGGGATCGGTGTGTCACCTCTGTAGTATGTCTAGGGGTATGATGATGATAAGATGATGTGAGCAGTAACGGAATGTCCAAACAGCAAGGTGTAGTTTCTGTGCTTTTATTTTCTTGCCCAACACAGCAAACAGGTAACTTCAGGTGAATAGAGATGGATGGTGAAGAAGAGAGAAGTTGCAGATTCAGGCCTTAACTATTTGTGGAAGCAGTCCTGCTTCAATGGTACCTTTTCTTCGTTGCCACTCCAGCCAGAGTGGGTGTAGTGTACCCGGACAGTCTCTCTCACAGAACTGGCAGCCGGAATTTCACTAAGAACTTTGAGAAGGAAAACAAGCCTCTGCCACAGACTTGGCTCAGTGGAAATTAGGAGTGGTGCCTCTGCCACATGCCCTTGCTCTGGAATGTAGTTCAATGGAGCAATTCCTTCTCAATAATTAAAGTTGCCTGAATTAACCTCAGGTAGTATCTTTGATTTTGGAGTCACCGACTGACGAGTTACAACATATAATTCGTCAGTGTCCGGCAACTCGGATCCCCGGTGGATTGTCTAAACCCTATTGGATCACCTGCCTCCGGGCTCACCCCAGACCGTCATCCCCACCGAACAGCACAACTCGCTTGGGATCTTCTCATGGAAGTGAGAACCCAGTAAGTCACAGGGGCCCCTTTGCAGCTTTAGTTGCTCCGGGCCATGAGGGCCCAGAGTCAGGAACTCCACGTAGCACGTGCGCCCCGGCCTGGTAGGCCATATCGCTGGGGCCCGTGATGTGCGCACACCGTAAAGGTGGGTGCCGCACCCGGAACCAGGAACGGGTAGAAGACCCCACTAAATGGCCTCTGCGCAAGAAATTCCCTCCCCCAGCATGCCCCGCGAGGGAAACACTACTCTAATTAGCTGCTGGAGAAAGGCATCTCTGCCTGGACCCCTCTGGCGCAACCTGTCACCCAGAGATGGAAAGGCATCTCTGGAACACAGAATAAAACCACAGGCAGCCCAGCCTGGCAGAAACCTAATTTTTAAAATCAACATGGATGAGAGCAAAGTAACTCTCTCACCCCCCTCTAAATTTAACATAGCACCTGGACTGAAAGTACACAGGCGCTACACAAATGCTTGGATGTGCATGACGATTGGTACTACCACTCCTGTCATTGATTTTTAACAGGCTGCCAGCAGTAGTTGCACATAACCTCCGTCAATCTTGGCCATATGAACACATGCAAAACACATGCTGTACAGACCTTTGCACATTTTTAATTAGGGAGGATTGTTGGCGTACAGCCAGGAATTCTAATACAAATTAAGGATAAGGATGCCACAGATGACAAAGCAGTGTAACAAAGGTGTGTAATGCTCTCCTCGGAAGGGACCGCTGCATATGACCCAGGTCTCCCCACATGTTCAGAGACTGCCAGGACCAATCAAAGTTTCACGCATGGTCGGTCTAGACCCAACAGGTGAGTGGGATAGTGTGCACTCCAAAAAGAAAAAAAAACGATACAGCCTCTAAGGCCTCGTACACACGAGGCAATCGATTTGTTCAAAACGGTCTGTCCGACCGATTTGAACAAATCTGTCTGCTGGCATTTTGGTTTGCTCGCGTCTACACACGAGCAAACCAAAATCCCCGCCAGCAGACAGTGCGCTGACGTGTCGGTGACGTGGGGGTGACGTTGACGCCGCCACGTCACCGCACCAGGAAGTAAAACACTTCCGCGCATGCGTCGAAATCATTTGGCGCGTGTGCGAGAAGACATGTCTGCTGGTTAGCGTACTAACCAGCAGACATGTCGGGCGGACGGGTTCCCAGCCGACAGATTTCAAAGCATGCTTTGAAATCTGTTGGGTGGCCAAATCTGTCGGCTTGCCCGTACACACGGTCGAATCTGTTTGCTGGGACGGTCGGGCCGACCGTTTCCAGCAGACAGATTTGATCGTGTGTATGCGGCCTTAGGCCGCGTACACACGAGCAGACAGATTTGTTCAAATCGGTCGGGCCGACCGATTTGAACAAATCTGTCTGCTGGGGACATATTGGTTTGATCGTGTACACTGTCGGGTGGCCAAATCCGTCGGCTCGCCCGTACACACGGTCAAATCTGTCTGCTGGGACGGTCGGGCCGACCGTTTCCAGCAGATAGATTTGATCGTGTGTACGCGGCCTTAATCACAATTCTGCAAGAAGCAGCCTTTGTTGGAGAAAGAAGGGATAGACAGTTAATTCTGAGACTCTTTAGGAACAGTCCCAGTTTATGCAGCAAACTATATGTTACATAGTCTGGTTAAAAAAAGACATCTATTTCAACCAATAAAAAAAAAAAAAAAAAAAATGTATAATCCCATATACACAATCCCAAATCCAGAGTTGATCCAGAGGAAGGCAAAAAAAACAGCAAACCATTATCCAATTTGCTCCAGCAGGGTAAAACAATTCATTTTTGTTCCCCCAAGAGGCAATTTCCTGCTATTCCCCAAGAGGCAAATGGGATATCCCCTGGGTCAACTTTACCTATAAATATTAGTATCCAGTTATATTATGTACATTTAGGAAATAATGCAGGCCTTTAAAGCAACCTACTGAGCTGGACAGAACCAGCCCTTGAGGGAATCTATTCCAAATGTTCACAGCTCTTACTGTGAAGTAGCCTTTACGTATTTGGAGATTAAATCTCTTTTTCTACAGATGTAAAGAGTGCCCCCTTGTCCTCTGTGATGACCTTAAAGTGAATAAGTCAACATCAAGTTCACTATATGGACCACTTATGTATTTATACGGGCATTCAACCCCTAAACTACATGCACACATGGACCTTTAAGCAAGGGTCCTACTCACAATGTCCAAGGACACCTGTCACCCACCAACTTATATGCAACAGTTTTCTGTGATGAAAGCATCCTTCTTTAGGTTGGCTTCCTTAGGTGACGCCATCTAGCAGATATCTTTAAATTCTTCCTTCAGGCCCTCAGCCAAGCAGCTGCATAGGCCTAAAATCAGCTCTCCAGTACACAGGCTGCCCCCAAGGGCAGCAGTCCCAGGACAAGAGCACCCTGAGCAAGCCTCCCAAACATTTATCTTCTTAGAAGGTGGTTGAGGGTACCTTCTGGTTGCCCCCTTCGGGAACTGGCCAAGAGCAAATAAATATTCCTAACTTTAGTGGCTGGTCTTTCTGCTCTATTCTCTGGAAGCTTCTTCAAGAGGCAGGCAGGAGTACTGTAATCAACCACTAAGCTTAGGCAAAATGGACCAGACCTAAAAAACACAACACTACTCCACTGAGTACAGTAGATCCAAAAACTAAACTTAGCCTAACTAGGGCAGGGCACTACAAATTTACTACAGACAAACAACACAGCCTGGGTGTTACTAAGAACAGAATACAATCAGCAACAATTTTGTGATGCACTTTTATCACCCCAAGCTCAAAATTATCATTAAAAAAACGAAATAAAGGGAAAATACCCAATTTAATAGAGAAATACCACATTACAATAGACTAAAAGTAGGTAAGGTGTTGACAAGCTAGCTAGCAATCAGTTGGTATGTTTGAATATCGTTTTGTTTTTTTTAACGTATTTTGGATGTGCATATTTGTGCACACAACCAGGGCACATAAGAACCTGTACCCCTGCACTGAAATTTAAAGAACTAATGCAGGGGTGCCCAACCTTTTGAACAGCAAGGGCCACTTAAGCAACTTGGTAACCTGTCGGGGGCCACAATGAGCAAAGCGGACGGATGACAGGTCACAGCTACTCTATAGGCTTTCAGATCTGCTCAGATGGAAGGGGACAAATTCCCTGTTATGTTTTTCGGATTGGAGGTACCGTGTTTCCCCGAAAATAAGACGTACTCCGAAAATAAGCCGTAGCGGGATTTCGACACAAGATCGAAATATAAGACACCCCTCCGAAAATAAGACGTAGCGATGTAGTGTCGAATCTCCGAAAATAAGACGTGGCGAATCTCCGATAATAAGACGTAGTGTCGTATGCGTAACGGCGCGGCGCGGAGCGGGAAACAACACGTGATAGGCGTACAGTACTGTACTGGAACTGAAGTGAGGAGAAGAACGCTGTGTAAAGCTGTAAAGCTTCTCCCAGCACTGACCAGCAAACCCCTCTCTCACCCCACACAAACACCAGGGGATAGGGGGAAAAGCTGCTACTGAGCCCAAAGAGATCACCCCAGCTCCACTTTGCTCCACATCAGCTTTGCTGGCCTATCTTTCTGTACAGCCAGACAAGATGAGTGCAAAGAGAAGAAGTTGGATATCCGAATGGTCCAAAAATGGCGTGCAGAATACGATAATCTCAGTCTACAGGTGGACAGAGGAAATGCTAAGAAGCGCAAGTGTGGTTCAGGTAGGCAACCTTTATTTTCTGTAATAAAAATAAGACACCCCCCGAAAATAAGCCATAGTGTGATTTCTTGAGGAAAAAAAAATATAAGACGGTGTCTTATTTTCGGGGAAACACGGTAGGTGGGCGTAAACGGACATCTGTCGCTCTATAGAGGTGAATTGAGGGTCCAATTTGGTCGGGCTGATTGTGTAAAAAAGGGCCTAAGACTGCTTTCACACTGATGTGCTGTGGTTTACCCACACCATGGGTGCAGTGAAGGGCACCTGTGTCTATCCTGGGGGTTAGCTGAACTTTGCCATAGACTCCACCTGTGGCAAAAGCCAGCCCTGTAGAGAAAGCATCGGCTGATGGGGCTCTGTTCCGTAGCCGATTTCTTCCTCTACCATCAGCTTCATTCACAACACTGATGCTGTGGTATGGCATTTCGGCAACCAGCGATCTGGGCTTGCCAACCCGCCATTCCAGAGCAGGAGGTCGTGGGCCACATGTGTCTGAGGGCTCTGCGGGCCACTGGTTGGCCACACCTGAACTAATGCATAGGTTGTTAAAGTAGATGTATACTCAACCACTAAAGGCTCATATATGCTTTATTAGCTGGTAGTACTTGTTTGGGAACTTTCTGTTGCAGGGAGTCAACTCTCTGCCCCTATCTTCCACTATATCCTGTTTGTAAAAAACATTGCCCTTCCCAAGGAAAAAAAAAAGCTTCTGTTACTGATGCAAATTTCGTAGGAGCTTCAATGACTTTCAAGAGCCATTTAAAGTCCATTTCATCTTGGAAACCACCATGAATTTGCCTTTCCATTGACAGCAACGTGTATTGCGAAAATATGAAATATTGTTGAAATTCCTTGATTTTTCCAGAAATTTACTGTAAATGAAAATGCTCAGCTTTGCTAATCCCTAGCAACAGGTAACAAGAACGTAATTTAGAATACAGTAGTTTACATTTGCTGCGTGATTCTTCCGGCCTATTCACAACAGAACAATCCACTTTGGGAGGAGTTGTAACGTGTTAGACTTTACGTTTAATACATATAATTTGTTTAAGTGTACTGATGTGGTGCTTTAAAAGTTTTATTTTCAGGTGTTCAGTCTATTTAATTGTTCTAGGATATTATTGTTCCCACCCATAATTGTGATTCTCCTGCCTAACAAGTGGAACACTCAGCCAGCTTGTTGAATGATAATCGTGCAATTCAAAGAGATTTTATGCAATCAGTTATTATGCAATCCTTTAATCCTTTGTTCAATAATATGGTTATAAATCATGTATGACAACTGATCCAAAATGTGTTTGGCTAAAATACTACCTTCTTTATACCTTTTATGAATGTAAGACATTTGTTAAGATATTGGGGCAATTAAAACTCTACCTCCGTGTAGCGCCCCTCTACTTTCTGTAAAGGACGCTATCGTAAATTTAGTGTGGTGAGAGACTTATTTGCTCTCACCAATGTTGAATTATTTAAATTCGCCTGCTGCCAGCCCTGAACTTTCCTGTGGGTCATTCTGTGCCCCAGAGATGTAGTTCCATCTCTGGGCAGCGGGTGGTGCCAGAGGGGTCCAGGCAGAGCCGCTTTTCACCAGCAGCCAATTGGAGGAGTTTCCCCTCGCGGGGCATGCTGGGGAAGGGTATATCTGTGGCAGACGCCATTTTTCAGGGTCTTTGCGGGTTCCTGGTTCCAGGTGCGGCACCCACCTTCAGGGTGTGCGCACATCACAGGCCCCACCACTATGGCCTACCTGGCCGGGGCCCGTGCAACGCGGAGTTCCTGGCTCTGGACCCATATGGCTCAGAGCAACTAAAGCAACCAAAAGGGGATCCCAGTGACTTACTGGGACCCCACACTTCAAGAGAGATCCCAAGCTGGGTGCTGTTCGGTGGGGAGTCGATCTGAGGTGAACCTGGAGGCAGGTGATCCAATAGGATTTAGACGGAACCATCGGGGATCTAGGTGACCGGTCACTGACAGGTTGTGAGTTGCAAACTGTCAGTCGGTGACCCCAACTATTGACTGAGAGGATTCGCTTTAATTCTTGTCCTTGAGTATTGGACCTGTGGCAGAGGCCCTTTACTAATTTACTAAAGCCAAGTCAGTGGCAGAGACTTGTTCCTTCTCAGAGCTCACACTGACACTCCGGCTGCCAGGTCTGTGAGGGAGGCCTGTCCGGGTGCACTGCACCCATCTGGCTGGGGTGACGACGAAAGCGAGAATACTATTTGGAGGCAGGATTGCTTCTTTCTATCCAAAGCCTGAATCTGTAAGGTTGCTCTTTTTACCAATCTGTCCTATCTACTCCAAGTTGACTGTTGGTCGTGTTGACCGAGAATAAAGCATTTTAAAACGTCAACCAACTGCCTGGACATTCCCTCATTGCTATCACCCCTAGACATATTACAGAGGTAACTTAAATTATGCCGATCCCAAATCAAACCAGCAGATCCTGCGGGAGTGAGCGCTACATCCGTAAAAGCTGGTCATTGACTTTTTATGGACTTCTGCAGTCCTGGATTGGTATATCTGGTAGATGCTATAACAGCTACCCACACACTGGAGAGTTTACTCTGCCATGTAGGCAAAGTCTGATTACTATCAGAGGAAAACACACAACCGACAGTTGCCTAAACACCCTTGTTGACTCGGCAGAGTCTGTATGATGCGCCCCCGCTGGTGAGGGAGCGCACCGCTCCCTGTTCCCTACCCCTTACCACTTCCTTCCCCTCTTCCCTTCCCCCCCTATTCTTATTTTCTTCTCCCTGCCCTCGACCCCCTTCTCTTGCTTCTTCCTTCTTCTCTTTGTTTTTCTGGCCGCATCTTCGGCCTCATCATGGTTTTAACATTGTACGATCCGACTGTTACACGGGACTTCTTGCTTGCACATTTCATTTTTGGTACTCTACACCTAATTGCTTATTGTGATATTTCATGCGAGTACCCTGGTTAACTGCCTTCACCGGATTACATGATTCTCCAAGCTCCCCTAGGCCCTGGACGCAGATGGATTCTATAGGGGCGCTCAGGCTGGGGGAGTCCACTGAAGGCTAAGATTGTTCCCTGGATGAAGTGCAGTTCCCTGTGTCCTCACCTTGCCGCAATGTCCCCCCTTATTGTTTTGTTTCCTTTTGCTACCTCCCATGACATGGATTGTTTTTGTTTTATGTGTCGTGTGATTGTGCCCGAGCCGCCCTCTGTTGGGTCCTCGGTCACGCCATGGTATGTTTCTGTTTCTGTTTATACTATTTGAAAAATCTCAATAAACCTCTATTGAACCTAAACACCCTTGTTGGCTTTTTTTTTCTTCTAATGCCAGTATGTAGTCTTTTTTTTAACCACTTCCATACAGGGCATTTTCACCCCCTTCCTGCCCAGACCAATTTTTATTTTTCAGCGCTGTTGCACTTTAAATGACAATTGCGCGGTCATGCAACACTGTACCCAAACGAAATCTTTATGTTTTTCCCCCCACAAATAGAGCTTTCGTTTGGTGGTATTTGATCATCTCTGCGGATTTTATTGTTTGCGCTATAAACAAAAGAAGAGCAACAATTTTGAAAAACACCATGGCCCAGATTCAGTTACATCTGCGCATTATTGGACAGGCGTAGTGCACCGCCTTTACGTTAGACTTGCGCAATGTAGCCGCGCAATCACCCTATTCTCGTCACTTTTATGCAGAAAATAGCACCTGCGCAATGTTATTTCTGAGGCGCAAGGCGGAGTAATCCAAATTGGGAAGGACGTGGGCGTGTTACATTGAAATGAGCCGTGACCCCATGCAAATGAAGGGCCGGCCGGCTCGCGCATGCGCGCTTGAAGCAGACCATGTTAGCACCTCTCTGCGCATGCTCACAACTCGGGAACGGCGCAATCAGTGAAATTGGAAGTGGACTATGGCAAAATCATGAACTACGCAAACAGCATAAATAGACAGGCACAAACGCACTTCCATTGCAAAAGTACATCCCTTTGTATCCCTCCCTATACAGCAAGGTGCTTTTGTTCTGTAGTTAGTTGCGTTGTGGTTTGTCTTTGTTAGATTTGTGTACTGTGTGATCTTGTGTTTGTTAGTAGATATTTGAAAGTGTTTTTTGCTAAGTGTTGGTGAGAGTTTTTGTTTGATATTTTTCTGTTTGTTTGTTTCTTGCTTGATTGGTCGTGCTTGTTTTTGTGAGTGATTTTTGTTGTCTGGGAGTGTTTTTTTTTCAGTATGACTGAGAGGAAGAGAAAATTAAATTTTTCTTTGAGGGAAAAACACATTCTTGCCCGGGCCATTTCCGATTATGGGCGTTTCCTCCATGGCCCGGACAGTGCCAACACCAGCCCGGCCAGGAGGAGGGAGATTTTGGACATGATTACTGACCAGGTGAATTCAGCGGGGGAGGGGGAGACACGGAACCGGTCTGGGATTGAGAAAAAGATTAATGACCTCCGGCGTCTGGTCAAAAAGAAGCTGGCCAAAATGCTTGCCCATGCCAGGGGCACAGGAGGGGGCCCACCATGCCCTGTTAGGCTGACAGCGAAGGAGCGTAGGCAAGAAGTGGAGGGCCTGCCTGGCTATGACTCAAGTCATGAAGGAGTGATGCCAGGTAAGGTTATTTTGCCCTATCAGATGTGTAGCATGTGTGGGGGAGGGGGTGAAAGGGAATATGTGGCAAGTGTGTGGATCCTCCAACCTGTGAATGTTTTGTGTCATCCACAGATGTGCAGGAGGGTGCTGGGCCATCTGGCCTGACTGCACCATCCCCGGGACAGCAGCCTAATGAGGCCCCCCCGACAAGGCCGGAGTCCGCAGAGGAGGTTGAAGAGGAGGAGGAGGTTGAAGAGGTTGAGGAGGAGGTGGAGTCCATGTCAGGCACTGGCCTATTGTTGTTGGAGGACCGTTCCCCTCTGGCTGGCAGCAGCCAGCCCTCCCTAAGGGGGAGCCCCCCCTCCTCCCCCAACACGGCTCCCCTCCCAAGGGCCTCCCCTTCTCCCCGGCCACAAGCATCAGCTGGAGGCAGGAAGGCGACCCAGAAGACCAGGGGGGTGGCCGATCTCCTGCCCGCCACTCTGAGAAGGGACCAGTTCCTCCAGACCCGCCATCTGGGACAGGTCAGCCAGACATTGGGGCGGATGGAGGAGAGCCTGTCCTCCATCAAGGATACGCTTGGGAACCTGGACTGCCACTCCCGGGCTTTCACAAACTGCCTAAACGACCTGCAGACTACATCAGCAGGCGTTGGGCAGGATGTGAGGGCCCTTACCCAGGCTATCCAGGCCAACACGGCAACACTTGGTGCTGCCCTGGACAGAATAGCCGTGGCCTTGGAGGGCAGGCCGCCAGGTGGGCAGAGACCAGGGGCTGCTCCTCCTTCCCCGGTTTACCCCCTCCCCCATGAGTCTCCCCAGAGGAGCCGGGGCCGTGGCCGGGGCGCCCCAGGCGTGGCTCACGTCAAGGGCACTAATTTGTTTTCCCCCCTTTTTTTGGGCTTTTTTTTTCTTCTGCTGGAAATTTTTTGATTTTGCTGGTGATTTTTTTTTTTTGGGTTGTGAATGCTGTTTGAATGTGGGGGTGACATTCCTGCCGGAAAAGGGGTGTCACCCTCAATTTTGGTGGAGAAGGGTTCCCCAGGACCAGGGAGAAGTGATCCCCAGGTCCGTGTGAATGGTGTATGAATGTACAGTGACATAATTGGAGCCTTGGGTGGCGTTGCTGCTCACAAGTCCTGCATGGTGGACTGGTGCCAATCCAATTTGATGAGGATGTGGGGTGTGTGTGCTAGGGACCACAGTGGTGTGCTTGCATGCATTCTCTTTGTGCCATGATTAATGTGTGTGTTTAACGTGCAAAGATGCCCAATGTGAGCTGTCTCCTGACTGCTCTTCCCTCAGAAGACGGGGTAACCTCGGTTAGGGGGGGATTGTCTGGTTCAGGGGTCAGGTCATCACGTAGGCCAATCTGCAGGCCCTTTCTCACTGTGAATTTGTGCAGCAGGCAACAGGCACCGATGATATGGCACACAAAGTTTGGGGAATACAAGAGGGTACCCCCAGACTTATCCAGGCATCGGAAACGTGACTTCAGGAGGCCAAAGGTGCGCTCCACCACTGCACGTGTTTGGGCGTGGGCTTGATTGTATCTTTCTTCTCCTGGGGTTTGGGGGTTCCGGAAAGGAGTCATGAGATGGGGTCCCAGTGGATATGCAGGGTCACCTGTAAGGGAAAAGACAGGAGGATGTTAGTCATGCATGTGCCCCTTGTGATGTGTGCATCATGGGGGGTACAGTCATGCCTGCCACCCATGTCACTCACCAACCAGCCAGGTGTCCCCATACACGTTCTGGTCGAATTCCATTCGGATGGGGCTCTGATTGTATATGTAGCTGTCATGGCTGGACGGCATGAGGGGTGAATCTGAAGATGCGATACACCTCAGAATCACTCATGCCAAAGAGGTCTATGCGTGTGCGGTATATCCTCTCCCGTGCCATCCTCCGTGCCCTCCTCCTTCTTTGCTCATCTAAAGTCAGTAGTATAGCTATGCGCGACGATGCCCCTGGCATCTTGGCATACAGATTGTTGTGCAACACGTGTGACTGCTGAGCTCCTCACTAACAGTGTTGCTTTATCTAACATGTAGACGTTTTTTCTCTTTTTAGACCAGCTTTTATATGGTCTAATTTTAGACAGGACATTTTGCTGTTGCGCACACTGCGTAGCCTGCGCTGCCCCAACGTTCTTTTGTGGATCCCCGTAAGTCCCTCATTAGCATATTTGACTAGCAAATCAATGGTCTGTCTAGCGCAGTTTTGCGCGGACGGATGCGCCTGTCTAACGAAATTACGCTGGACAAAAAAAAGTAGATTTCTTGCGTATCTCGTTTTGGGGATGCCGTGCATCGAAACGCACGCGCACATTTAGACTTACGCCGCCCATCTCCTGTTACGCAGGCGTAATCGCTCTGTGAATCTGGGCCCATATTTTTTACTTTTTAATTTAATATATATCAACATTTTATTTTTTTTTTAACAATTTTTTCCTCAGTTTAGACCGATACGTATTCTTCTATATATTTTTGGTAACAAAAAAAATTGCAATAAGCGTATATTGATTGGTTTTGCGCAAAAGTTATAGCGTCTACAAAATAGGGGATAGATTTATGCCATTTTGTTTTTCTTTTTTTTTTACCAGTAATGCCGGCAATCTGCGATTTTTATTGTGACCGTGACATTGCGGCGGACATATTGGACACTTTTGACAAGTTTTTGGGACCATTCACATTTATACAGCGATTAGTGCTATAAAACTGCACTCTTTACTGTGTAAATGTGACTGACAGGGAAGGGGTTAACACTAGGGGGCGCTGAAGGGGTTAATATGTTCCCTAGGAGTGATTCTAATTGTAGGGGGAGGGGGACTCACAAGGGGAGGAGACCGATCTGTGTTCCTCTGTTCTGGGAACACACATCGGTCTCCTCACCTCTGACAGAAGGTGGATCTCTGTGTTTACACACAGAGATCCACATTCCTGCTGTGTTTGCTGGCAATCGCGGGTGCCTGGCGGACATCGCGACCTCCGGACACGCGCACCAGGTCGCAAGCTTTGCCCCGCGCGCCTGCCCATATGACGTCCACTCTGAAGGACGGACAGTTCCTGCCGACGTCATATTATTATGGCTCGGTAGGTAACTTAAGATTTCATCAGATCTTACCCGATCCACCATGGACGGATGGTGACGTATCGTCATCCGTTCGATTTTGGCAGATCAGAACCGGTCAGATGTGAGCGGACATGTCTCCGCTGACATCCGATGCTCCATAGGACTGCATGGAGTGGCCATTCAGGTCCACCGTCAAAACTGACAGGCGGACCTGAATGGTCCGATCGTGTGAATGGGGCCTAAATGACTAACAGAAAAAATTGAAATGTTCACAATTGACAATAAGATGAAGCAACATAGTGTTCTGATAAACATAACATGAGATAACACAATGGATGTTGGCTTTTTGATCATGTTTATTCCTAAAAGATGAAGCAGGTACGGACAGATTCTGCTAGCACTGCTTATATTGGTAAGGGATTAATTAATTAATTATTTCCTCCAGAGCAGTCAACTGACATGCTTCTGCTGGATGAGCAAATATGAAAATGGTTGTATTAGGTGCCTCTCGCCACATTTACAGCCAAAGCTCCTCTGGGCGGCTCATTTCAAAAACATCTCTTATGGAATGCAAGAAGAAACTTTGCTGTAACCCATAACCCTTGACTTGGCGTTCAGCACACTACTGGGTCAGCCGTGGTAATAAATAAAATTGTATTCCTCTGAAGGGTTTAAAGTGGATGTAAACTCTCCATACACCCAGTGGGGCGAACAGCCTCAGATGATGCACAGAAATGAACCAAATCTCCCTACATAGATATATCTGCTGTCTTCACATTTCTATACTGTTTAGAAAGTTGAGATTCTGTTAGGAGATTTTCTCTTCCTGGTTAACACAGAGTGTGATGTCTGGGCATACAGCCAAGATAGCTAAAACAGCTGATTGGAGGAAAGGCACACACCCACTCTCATCATAGCCAGAGACTCTCAGGCCTCGTACACACGACCAAAGAACTCATCGTCGTTTTCCTCGCTGAGTTCCTTTTTCGGCTGTCGAGGAACTAGACGAGCCAATTTTCTCTATTCCCGTCGAGGAAAAAGAGAACATGCTCTCTTTTTGGCTCGTCGAGTTTCTCGACAGTTTCCTCATCGAAAAATGTACACATGACCGGTTTCCTTGGCAAAACACGTCTCCCAACAAGTTTCTTGCTGGATTCTGCCGAGGAAACCGGCCTCGGAGGTGTTTTGTAACAGGGCCAGCTTCCTGGTAATCTATTTCAGCAACCTCCCCTGACATAAATTTCAGACTGCTTTTATCTGATGTGTCCGAGAATTTGTCAGAAGTTCTCATGCTGATAACAGAGAAATGGTTCAGGAGAGAGCTAAAGGACTTAGCTCTTTGAAGAGAGATAACAAAACACTGCAGATATATGTGTCCCAGCTCAAATTTCATGAATTGGATTTACATCCACTTTAACACATTTAAGTACACAGATATGGTTTGGTCTTCTTTAAATTTCAGGAGATAAACTAATTTAGATTTACAGTCCGGCACTGAATCCCTTCATCGTCAACCGTACACGCACATCACACCTACATCCAACTGTGCATATGTATGTGAATTATGTTCTCCACTGACCCTTTCACAAAACAGAAGCTCCATGAAGCTGTCACAGCTGATAAGGTCTTCCTGTCTATGCATACATACAGTATACCGTATATACTCGAGTATATAAGCCGAGTTTTTCAGCACATCGGCTTATACTTGAGTCACCTTTTTGCGCCTGATCTCCTGGACTTTGGGGACCCGGTACCTTGGCACACATGTAGCCCTATCTCCTCTATAAGTGTGCAAAGTTTGTTGTCCGGGGGACCTATGGCTGGGGAGCACAGATTTTACAAAGCCGGCACCCCTTCCATAGACTCCCATATTAAACGTTAGTCTAGTCATGGACACAGTGAGGCATGGGCACAGTGAGGCATGGGCACAGTGAGGCATGGGCACAGGGAGGCATGGACATAGTGAGGCATGGACACAGTGAGGCATGGACACAGTGAGGCATGGACACAGTGAGGCATGGACACAGTGAGGCATGGGCACAGTGAGGCATGCAGATGGAAACCCTAGCCTTATACTCGAGCCAATAAGTTTTCCCATTTTTTTTGTTTTAAAATTAGGTGCCTCGGCTTATACTCGAGTATATAAGGTATATCCAATTATAGAAATGGAGCATCTAATTTTCAGTATTATTTTTATTCCTCGTTCATTTCCTTATACATTCTAATAAATGTAACCTTCTTTGCTTTTTGCAAAGATTTGCTTTTGAGCCTTCTTTAGGTAGTGTATAACTATGCACAAATTGCTGGCAAATTTATAAATACAGGCTAGGCTTTTTTTCCTCAGAGAATAGGTGCAGGAACTCCCCCCTTCTGAGTGCCCCCTTGTCTCTGCGCCCTACCCACCTCCAAGTACCGTCCCTTGGCTCTACCCCCTACACACCTCTCAGTACTGCCCCAAGTATCATTTTGTGGTGCTAAACAATTCGTATGGAAATTGTTGTTATCTAACCCTTTAATGCGATTGTTGCATTATTTTATGTCACACAGTATTTGTGCAGCAGTCTTTCCAACGCAATTTTTTGAGGAAAAAGACACTTTCATGAAAAAAAACAAAAAACTAAACAGTAAAGTTGGCCCAATTTTTTTGTGTAATGTGAAAGATGATGTTACGCTGAGTAAATAGATACCAAACATGTCATGTTTTGAAATTGCATACACTCGTGGAATAGCCACAAACTACGGTACCTAAAAATCTCTATAGGCGACTTTAAAAAAGAATTAACATTTATCGAGTTAGAGTTACAGAGGAGGTCTAATGCTAGAATTATTGCTCTCGCTCTGACGATTGCGGCGATACCTCACATGTGTGATTTTAACACCATTTACATATGCGGGCGATACTTACGTATGCGTTTTCTTTGCTGTCCGAGCTTGCGGAGACAGGGACAAGTTAATTTTTTTTTTTTTTTACATTGTGTTTTTATGTTGAAAGGTACTCTTTATGGAGGGATCCATAAAGATCCAAAATCCCACTGCACTTCAAAGTATTTAGATCACCAAAAACGGCGATTCTAAATACTGTATTTTTCTTTAAAACTGGCGCCATTGGCAGCCGGGTAAACCGGAAGTGACATTGTGACGTCGCTTCCGTTTCCAGCTTCGAGACAGTCTGTCTCTAGCCCCCGGGAGTGGCGGATCGGGTCTCCCGGTGGGACAGGAGGCCCAGTAAGAGCAGGAAAAGGTGGCGGGAGGGGGAGATGTCCCCTGCTGCTCCTACAGCTGCATCGGTTGTTATCTCTGGAAAGCTGATCATCTGCTCTAAAAAACAGTACCAGGATGATGCCTAAAGATGCATGTATAATTCTGTTATAACCCCCTAAAGCCAAGGCTGCAAATGTGTGTACAGTCGGCTCGAAGGGGCTAATTATATTATATATATATATATATATATATATATATATATATACACACACACACACACAGTATATACCGTATTTATCGCGGTATAACATGCTCCCGCGTATACCGCGCACCCCTAAAGTGAACCCCAATCCTGTGGAAAAAAAGTTATTTTTGTACTTACAGTTTTGGTGTCTTGCGCGGCGTCCATCGGCGGCCTCGTCGGGTCCGGCGTCCTTCTGCGGCTTCGGGTGTCCTCTTTGGCGGGTCCGGCGTCCTTCTGCGGCTTTGGTTGTCCTTCTGCGGCTTTGGTTGTCCTTCTGCGGCGGGTCCGGTGTCCTCTTCGGCGGGTCCGGTGTCCTCTTCGGCGGGTCCGGCGTCCTTCTGCGACGTCCTCCCCGCTCGTTTCCCGCGCCGAGTTTTGAATACTGCGCCAGCATATACCGAGCGCAGTACACTCGAGCAGGCTCGGCAACTGTCGCGCTCACGTCCTGTATGTCCAGGACGTGACCGCGGAAGAAGCCGAGACTGGCCGAATATACCCAAGTGTACTGCGCTCGGTATAGGTCGGCGCAGTATTCAAAACTCGGCGCGGGAAAGCGGGTATCGGTGTATATCGTGCACCCACGATTTTGCCCTGATTTTCAGGGCATAAAAGTGCGCGATATACGCCGATAAATACGGTAAATGAAATAGATCTCCTGGAGCCAGGAACAGTAAATTCCCCTCAGCAACAATAGGTCCCCTTAAGCAGCAATAGATTCCCCCCAGAATTAATAGTTCCTGCACACAACAATAGAACCCCCCACACAGCAACACCTCAGCAACATTAGACCCCAGCAGTAACAACAGCCAGAAACAATAGACCTCTCCCTCAATAGTAGATCCCTACCAGCAACATAAGACCCCCCCCAACAACAATAGGCCCTCAAACAAAAACAGATCCCCACCAGTGACAATAGATCCCCCAGCAGCTAACATCAATAGACCCTCCAGCACACCCCTTGCTATTATATACATTCAGTGCTGGAGGTGCAGGAACTGCATTCCCTGTGTTCCAGCTGAAAAAAAAGCCCCAAATATAAGAAACAATAGCAACTATGATTAATACACCACTACCTCTGCTACTGCTTTTTCCACTATTAATACTGCTTTGACCATTTTTACCACCACTACTATTATTAATATTAATAATATTTTATATTGGTACTGATATTAGGTAGAAGCATAGTAATTGCAATACTGGGTAAGTGACGCTATCCTTTACTTTCATTTAAAAGCATTACCATTATTCTATTTTAGATCCTTCTTGCTAACCCTTTGCTCATTGTGTTGTATGACTGAACAGCTAACAATGCCGCGTACACACGATCAGACATTCCGATAACAAAACCGTGGATTTTTTTTTCCAATGGATGTTGGCTCAAACTTGTCTTGCATACACACGGTCACACAAATGTTGTCGGAAATTCTGATCGCCAAGAACGCGGTCACGTACAACACGTACAACGGCACTATAAAAGTGAAGTTTAATACCAAGTGCACCACCCTTTGGGCTCCTTCTGCAAATCTCGTGTTAGTAGAAGTTTGGTGAGAGACGATTCGCGCTTTTTAGCCTTGTGATTTTCAGTCCGATACAGCCTGACAAATGTGCTATCTCCATTAGGATCGCTAGTTTTACCAGACCGAGCGCTTCCGTCTCGTACTTGATTCAGAGCATGCGTGGAATTTTGTGCGTTGTAATTGTCTACACACGCTCGCTATTTACAAGAACGGATTTTGTTGTTGGAAAATTTGAGAACCACCGCTCAAATTTTTGTTGTCGGAAATTCCGATGTCCACACGGTCGGAATTTCCGACAACAAGCTCCCAAACATTTGTTGTCGGAAATTCTGAGCGTGTATATGCGGCATTAGATTAGGGATCAGCTGGATGGCAGACCTACTGTTATTAGGATTGTGCCTTCCTGAGGTTATATGTAGCAGGTGCTTGAACTTCACACAATGTCCAAATACCCGTCTTTAGGGACTTTGAGTGAAGCTGTGACCCGGTAAGATCATGTATTCCATCCCTTGGGACTTTGAATGAAATTATGGCCCGGTAGGGTCATACATTTCCATCCCTGTTGAGGTCAAAAAGGGGGAGAGCAAGAGGGTGGGACTTTACATGAGGCACGTGGTTGCATGAGAGTAAATTGGTGGACATAATAGGAATGTATTAATTGCTATATAGTAAAGACAGATGTACTGCATTAACATTTCTATCATTTTTAACGTGTACCTATATGATATGTATGTCTTTACTATATAGCAATTAATATTTTCTATTATGTCCACCAATCTACTCTCTTGCAACCAAGTGCCTCATGTAAAGTCCCACCCTCTCGCTATCCCCCTTTTTGATGGTGTCCCTCAGGGCAAAAAGTAAGGTGAAATTGGCCACCCAGGACACGGACAGCAATATAATACAAACAAGGGCGGACTGACAACTCATGGGGCCCCCGGGCAATAGGAGATTACGGGGGCCCTTGCGCAATAGGAGATTATGGGGCACCCAGGCAATAGGAGACTATAGGGCCCCCAGGCAATAGATTATGGAGCCACACAGTATAGACACACACACAAACAGTATACATACACAGTACACACACAGACACACAGTATACACACAGTATACATACACACAAAATACACATACACACACACACTGAAAAGGTACTGGGGAAGCTATAATCTTGGTATTTTTTTAACCGCTTGCCGACCAGCCGCCGCAGTTATAGGGCGGCAGGTCGGCTCTGCTGGGCGAGATCACGTAGCTATACGTCATCTCGCCGAGCAGCCAATAGGGGCACGCGCGCGCCCCCCGCTCGCCCCTGATGCCGACGCGCGTGCTCAGTGGTCACGTTCACCGCCGGGCACCCGCAATCGCTCGTTACAGAGCGACAACCGGGAGCTGTGTATGTAAACACACAGCTCCCGGTCCTATCAGGGGGAGAAATGCCTGATTGTCTGTTCATACAATGTATGAACAGCGATCAGTCATTTCCCCTAGTGAGTCCACCCCCCTTCAGTTAGAACACACCCAGGGAACATACTTAACCCCTTCCTCGCCCCCTAGTGTTAACCCCTTTCCCTGCCAGTGGCATTTTTATAGTAATAGTTTTATAGCACTAATCACTGTATAAATGTGAATGGTCCCAAAAACGTGTCAAAAGTGTCTGATATGTCCGCCGCAATGTCACGGTCACATTAAAAATCGCAGATCGCCGGCATTACTAGTAAAAAAAAAAAAATGCCATAAAACTATCCCCTATTTTGTAAACGCTATAACTTTTGCCCAAACCAATCAATGAACGCGTATTTTTTTTTTTTAATGAAAAATATGTAGACGAATCCGTATCGGCTTAAACGGAGGATTTTTTTTATATATATATATATATATATATATATATATATATATATATTTTTTTTTTGGGGGGGGGGGATATTTATTATAGCTAAAAGTAAAAAATATAAAAAAAAAATCAAAATTGTCGCTCTATTTTTGTTTATAGCGCAAAAACTCAAAACCGCAGAGGTGATCAAATACCACCAAAAGATAGCTCTATTTGTGGGAAAAAAAGGACGCCAATTTTGTTTGGGAGCCAAATTGTCAGTTAAAGCGACGCAGTGCTAAATCGCAAAAAGTGGCCTGCAATATGGTCCGGGGCTTAAGTGGTTAAAAAACACCGATTTTTACATACTGTCCCTGGTTTTACTGAGGATGGCAACCCTGTTGGGGTATGGGGCCCCCGGGTAGTGCCCGAATGGCCAGTCCGCCCCTGAATACAAAGGGTCTTATCCTTCCACTTTTTATACAATTAAACAGTCTCCAAGTAAATTATACATAATGACCATAGATACATATATAATCCATCTTAAAGCATCTCAAACTATTTTTTTTCAAGTTTTAGGTACAAAAGGAACATTTTAAAACCCCTTTTATTCACAACAGGAAGTGAGGATTTTCTTTCAATGAAGGGATATCTTCTCTTAGAAAGTTGTCACCAGAACAAGTATCCATATTTTTGCTCTGTAATATGGATTTTCTCTCACTTTCAGTCTTGGTGACAATGGTCAACAGGACACATAGATAGGGGTGAAGCTCCCCAAAGGAGATACAGACAGCCGTAAACATTTGAAAGAGGTTCTAATGCCCCATACACACGATCAGAATTTCCAATGGAAAAAGTCTGATGGACTTTTTCCATCCGATTTTCCGATCGCATGTAGACCCATTGGAGTTGTTTCATTGGAAATTCGAATGAATTCCATCAGAGTTTAGATATAGAACATGTTCTATTTTTTTCCGATGGAATTCCGATGTGATTTGGCCGGGCAAGAGCCCGATCGTGTGTACGCGGCATAACTCTTACCAACCATATCTGAAGATATAAAATGTCTTTAGATACACTTTAAAGACACCCAATAACTGGAAATTTTCCAGAGTATAGTGCAGTTCACTTCTAAAAAGGATGTTGGATCCCTGTTATATTTTGAATAAATAAGGAAGTATTGAATATTCTAAATATAGCTTCATGAACTTCCAACCAGACAATACATATTGTACAACATAAACATTCAACATACATACAAATGTTCAATCAACAAAACAATGAAATAGCAGCACAACCGAAGGTAGAATTGAGTCCAAGTCTATCTTTATCCAGGTTCTGTACCGATCCTTGATTCATATAGGAAAACATCTTCAAATGAATGTTTTGCAGTACTCACCTGTCATTGTTCCGACGTATTCCTTCTGTGATTCAGACTATGTGCGTTCATAATGACAGCAGGTGAGGTTTAAGCTGTATTTATAACTGAAGCCAGTTCTCCTCCTACTAGTTAATCACAATGTAAATAAGTTGGAAACGAATCAAAGTACTTTAATTAGGCGTATGTTATGAGACAGGAGAGATAGATACAAGATCATTTTAAGGTAACACAGATTTTAAGATTAAACATCACATTACAGACAGATGATTGAACGACTTTCATTTGTTGCATGAAAGACTTCTATCTCAGTGAGAAGAGTCACATGACCCATTTTGATTGCTTAGGTCTCTCTGAAATGCTGCAGTTTGGCAGTTGATGTTAGGGTCCAGACGACCATTAAGCCGCGTACACACGATCATTTTTTGCGATGAAAAAAAAACGACGTTTTTTAAAACGTCGTTTTTTAAAACGTCATTTAAATTGATCGTGTGTGCGCAAAACTTTGTTTTTTTGTCTTAAAAAAAACGACCAAAAAAAAATTCCAACATGCTTGAATTTTTTGTGTCGTTTTTCAAAACGTTGTTTTTTGTATCATAAAAAGTGATGGTGTGTGGGCAAAACAATGTTGAAAACAACGTTTTTAAACCTGCGCATGCTCAGAAGCAAGTTATGAGACGGAGCTTCAATGGAAAAGAGTGCCGTCGAACGTGTCTTACGTAACCACGCTTTGCTAGAGCTTTGTAGACAAACGATGGTGTGTATGCAACGTCGTTTTGGAAAATGAAGTTTGAAAAACGTCGTTTTTTTTCATAATTGAAAACGTCGTTTTTTTTCATCGCAAAAAGTGATCGTTTGTACGCGGCATTAGAGAACTGCAGTTTGACAGCAATGCTGAGTAATTTGACCGATGGACGCCTGACCGATGGGTCAAAACTAGGAGTGCAACGGATCGTCACCGATCCGTGATCCGAACGGGCCACCCCGTTCGGATCGGCACACCCCGCGATCCGCGGAGCGTTCCGGAGCCTCAGCCTAGGAAAGTCCCCGGCTTCGGCCTAGCTCCGGAGCGGTGGCCATCTCGGTACTATCGGCGGCGGCCCTCCTCTCTGTTCACACCCACAGAGAAGGAGGAGCCCGCGCTCGAGGGAAACTCACGCCGATGTCTGAGGTCTGCACTACTGTCTGAGGTCTGCACTATTGTGGGGGTTACTGTCTGAGGTCTGCACTACTGTGGGGGTTACTGTCTGAGGTCTGCACTACTGTGGGGGTTACTGTCTGAGGTCTGCACTACTGTGGATCACTTCTTCTGTTAGCTGGCAGCCACTGAGCAAAGCTTTCACCTGTATAGGGTCATGGACATTAATATGGACTAATGCATACCCATGAACTCCCCTTTTTTTGTTACTGTTAAACCTTTTCCTTATTCATTTACCTATCCCCCTAACTAGTATCTATTACGTATAGGTATATATTGGGAGTGCGCTCAATTATTTTTTTGTACTACTGTGGGGGTTACCGTCTGAGGTCTGCACTACTGGGGGGTTACCGTCTGAGGTCTGCACTACTGTGGGGGGACCATAGTGGGTGGGGGGGTGACACCATTTTTATTATTTTTTTGCACCGAGTAACGCCACTGCAGTGGGGGAGGGGGAGATGTGGATATTACAGTGGGGAGATTTTTTTTTCCGTTGCACCTCTAGTCAAAACCGATCGTTAGTATGCAAAAGCATCGGTTAAAAGGCTGCGCATTCTCAGAATCAAGTTGACGCATGCTTGAAAGCATTGAACTTCCTATTTTTCAGCACGTCGTTGTGTTAAAACACGTAAACGTTACCGCGTTCTAACACGATCGTTTTTTTTAACATCAGGTACATCAGACCATCAGTCAGCTTCATCGGTTAACCGATGAAAACGGTCATTCGGACCGTTCTCATCAGATGGACTGATCGTGTGTACGCGTCCTCAGGGCTGCTGTTAGAAATCACGGGGCCCCATACAGCCTGCCTGGCAGGGCCCCCCTTCAAATATATATTAAAAAAAAAAAACTTTTCACAATAAATATACTAAATTAATGAATTAGACATTTTTTAAATAGTTTTCACAATTTTTGAACAAAAATATTTTATAATATTTTTAAAAATAAATCAATTATTTTATTTTACAATTTGTACAAATTATTTATATACACGTTTCTATATATTTTTTTTTTATACAAAGAATTAAAACAATACAGGGTTAATTTTTTTTTTTTTTTAACAGGACAAGGAAGCCAGCAGTTGTGTCTGTGTCTCTCCCTGCAACAGCTAAAAGTCGGCGGGAGGGTTTTCAGCTGCTGCCGAGAGCCGCACAGGGCATCCTGTAATTGCTCCTCCTTTCCTCTCCTGTGTGCCCGGGCCCCCTACAGGAGGGCTGGTGGTCTCCCCCTATCAGCGGCCCTGCGCGGCCTTAGGGTTCTGTTTGAAAAACATCTAAACATATTTGCTATGGAGAATAACGAGAACACCGAATATATTTTTTCTACAAGCAGTTTGCAGGTAAGAATCAGAAGAAGAAAAAGAACCATCAAAGATCAATACACATACAGAGTACACAGAATAACACAGAGTAATGCCACGTACAGACGATCGGACATTCCGACAACAAAACCGTGGATACATTTCTGTCAGATGTTGGCTCAAAATTGTCTTGCATACACAATGTCATACAAATGTTGTTGGAAATTCCGAACGTCAAGAACGCGATGAAGTACAACACGTACAACGGCACTAGAAAATTTAAGTTCAATACCAGTCGTGTTAGTAGAAGTTTGGTGAGAGACGATTTGCGCTTTTCAGCCTCATGCTTATCAGTCCGTTACAGTGTGACAAATGTGCTATCTCCAATATGAACGCTAGTTATGCCAGACTGAGCTCTTCTGTCTCGTACTTGATTCAGAGCATGCGTGGAATGTTGTGCGTCGGAATTGTCCACACACGATCGGAATTTACGAGAACGGATTTTCTTGTCAGAAAATTTGAGAACCAGCTCTCAAATTTTTGTTGGAAATTCCAACAGAAAATGCCCAATGGAGCATACACACGGTCAGAATTTCCGACCAAAAGCTCCCATCAAACATTTGTTGTCGGAAATTTCGAGCACGTGTACGCGGCATTAGAGTACAAAGTGAAATATAATCAGCTATCAATAGAACGTATAGCTGTAAGTCTAGCTTTCCCAGACCAGGGATCCTGCTAGGAAAAAGAGCATACTGTTTGCATTCGGCTAACAAATCAGCAACATATCAGAATTACTCAGCCAATAGGACAGGGCTATCTGACCCTATGATAAAAAAAGGAACCACGTATTACCAGAACTATACTATCCCCAAAAGAGGGTGTAGGCACATCCTTCCCAGAACCAGACATTGAGATTCTATGTAGGCCAGGTCTCAAATTCGGCCAACTCATCTTAAGGGCCTGAAAAGGAAAGCAGGAACAAGAGGAAAGAAGGGGAAGAGGGGGGAAAGGGGGCAGGAGGAGAAGAGAAAAAAACGGAGAGGGGAAGAAGGGAAAACCTTTGACTAAGGTGTGTGTGCAAGGGGGGGATATATGGAGAGTGGCCATTGAAAAAACGGAATATGTACCTCTCCGTAAGTCCCTAGGTCAAGGGAGCCTTGAGGACAGCACACTGGGGGGGGGGGGGGGGGGGGGGGGGGGGGGGGGAGAGAGAAAACCAGTGTTCCAGATGTCCAGTGTTAGTTTTCCTGCACACATAGCGTTTTGATTTTAGGACTCTTTTGACCAGAGCAACTTCTTCCACATGTTTTCTGTGTCCCCATATGGCTTCTCGCAAACAGGACTTCTTATGACTTTCTTTCAACAATGGCTTTCTTCTTGTCACTCTTCCATTAAGGCCAGATTTTTGGAGTGCACGACTAATAGTTGTCCCGTGGACAGAGTCTCCCACTCCTCCAGAGTTACCATGGGCCTCTTGGCTGCTTCTCTGATTAACACTCTCCTTGCCCAAGCTTTCAGTTTAGGTGGACGGCCATGGCTTGGTAGGTTTGTAGCTGTGCCATACTCTTTGTATTTTTGGATGATTGATTGAACCATGCTCCATGAGATGTTCAAAGCTTGGGATATTTTTTATAACCTAACCCTGCTTTAAACTTCTCCACAACTTTATTCCTGACCTGTCTGGTGTGTCCCTTGGCCTTCATGATGCTGTTTGTTCACTAACGTTCTCTAACAAACGTCTGAGGGCTTTACAGAACAGCTGCATTTATATGAAAATTCAATTAAAGGCAGGGGGCACTCTATTTACGAATTTGGTGACTTCTGAAGGCAATTGGTTCCACTAGATGTTAGTTATGGGTATCAGAGTAATGGGGGCTGAATACAAATGCACACCACACTTTTCAGAAATATTTATTTGTAAAAAAAAAAATTGAAAACCATTTATCATTTTCCTTCCACTTCACAATTATGTGCCACTTTGTGTTGGTCTATCACATAAAATCCCAATAAAATACATTTGCGTTTTTGGTTGTACCATGATAAAATGTAGAATTTTTTAAGGGGATTGAATACTTTTTCAAGGTACTGTATTTAAATCAGCATAGAGGAGAGATGAAGAAGGTATTGGGTTGGAGAAACCTCTACTGGGAGAGTAGAAAATTCAACCACTGTATTAAGAACTACCTTCCAAAAATGTTGAATAACCAGGCAGGACCACCAGATATGAACTAAGGAACCTTTGTCCTACTCACAGCACCAATGACTCTTGTGGAGTACAGTAGGTGTCCTGTACCATCGTATTCTGAGCTTGAATACATTTTCTTGATTTAAGACATCTAGTGTGTCCTTATAAATTGAGGTGTTGACATGCCTCCAATCACGATCCAACAACTTCTGGCCCAAATCCCTCTCCCATGATGCACAAGCAATCCCTGACCTGACTTCATAAGTATCAAACTGGAATTGGTAAACAAAGCAAATGGCATGTCTCTGAGGGTGTCGTCTAGAACAGGGGTCTCCAAACTATGGCCCTCCAGTTGTTCAGGAACTACAATTCCCATCATGCCTTGTCATGTCTGTGAATGTCAGAGGTTTACAATGCCTCATGGGACGTGTAGTTCTGCAACATCTGGAGGGCCGTAGTTTGGAGATCCCTGGTCTAGAACAAAGAGATAAAAAAAAAATCAGTGAACAAGAATAATCAAAACGATTGGTAGATTGGGTGACCACATTTCCAAACTACCATTCAGGGACACCCACCTTCCCAAAAATCACAGCACAGTGATTGGACACAAGAGGCGGGATTTATGATTTCTCCAATCACAAGCAGGGGGTGGGGATTGTGCTCCTCCAGGCATTCCAGGGCAAGTACTGTTAGTGAGTAAAGCAATGATGTGGCGGCCTTTTTTGGGGGCATCAGATTGGCCCGGGGGGGGGGGGGGGTGGCCGTGGCAGTTTCATTCCAGGACACTGTATTGTCCTGGAATGAAGGTGCCCGGGACAGACCTGCAAAATGCGAGACTGTCCCGGGAAATCTGAGACACATGGTCACCCTAGTGGTAGAGTCAGTGGCGGTTCGTCCATATAGGGCGCTGGAGCGCCGCCCCCTCTGGCTCTCGCCCGCCACTAAGTCTAATAACATCGATTTATGAATTGCATGAATCGATGTTATTGTCGCCGCTGGTCTATTCAGATGGCCGGACCTTGAGCGCCGGCCACCTGAATAACGGCAGCTGGTTGGCTGTACGGAAGTGCCTATTAGAGCCAGCAGCTCTGATAGCTTTCCGAGTACAGCCCTCAGCATCCGGAAGCTTATCCAGGGAACATACGGGGGTGCGTTCCTTGGATAAGACTGACAGGCGTCTCAGCGAATCATGTTGACCGGTTCTGGCTACCGGTAACCTGATTGGCTGAAGCGTCATCGAGGGCAGGAGAAGACATCGAGGGACGTGGATGGCTGACTCCAGTAAAGGTAAGTGCCGTGCGGGGGAGGGGCATTTTACAGGGCACAGAGGCGACGAAGGGCACAGTGACATCAATGGGCACAGTGGCGACAATAGGCACAGTGGGGACAATTGGAACAGCGGCATTAATGGGCACAGTGGCGACAATTAAAGGGCACAGTGACACCAATGGGCATAGTGGCGAAAATGAGCACAGTGGCAACAATTAAAGGGCACAGTGGTGACAATTGGCACAGTGGCGACAATTGATGGCACAGTGGCTGTGTTTGATGGCATGGCACAGTGGTGACAATTGATGGCACAGTGGCTGTGTTTGATGGCATGGCACAGTGGTGACAATTGATGGCACAGTGGCTGTGTTTGATGGCATGGCACAGTGGTGACAATTGATGGCACAGTGGCTGTGTTTGATGGCATGGCACAGTGACTGCATTTGATGGCATGGCACAGTGGCTGCGTTTGATGGCATGGCACAGTGACTGCATTTGATGGCATGGCACAGTGGTGCGAATTGATGGCACAGTGGCTGCGTTTGATGGCATGGAACAGTGGTGACAATTGATGGCACAGTGGCTGCGTTTGATGGCATGGCACAGTGACTGCATTTAATGGCATGGCACAGTGGTGACAATTGATGGCACAGTGGCTGTATTTGATGGCATGGCACAGTGGTGACAATTGATGGCACAGTGGCTGTATTTGATGGCATGGCACAGTGGTGACAATTGATGGCACATTGGCTGCATTTGATGGCCACAGTGAGGCTGCAATTTTTTTTTCCGTTTGCACCCCCCCCAAAAAATTTGAGCACTAGCCGCCACTGGGTATAGTCTTATCAAGACTATGCGTATTTGAACATACCACCAGAATGGAAATGCACCAGCGGGCGAGGAATACAAAAATGTTTTTATTTTTTCATATTTTTTTTAGTCTAATTTTTACTACAGTGATCATTAGTATTTTTATTGGTACAAAATTATTTCCTTCCACAAGGTGCAAAATTCTGGGTGCACAATACCAATAGTTTATGCACAGAATGAATAAAGACTTTTCTGTAGCCTATGAGGTCTGAAAACATTTCAGTGGCTTTTATTTATTTATTTTTTTTGCTGCAATGGCAGAAATTACCAGCTGCTACTGTGGAAAAAAATGAAATTGCACCAGTCTGTTTATGGAAACCTCTGGGGGATACAAAGAAAATGTGACTACCAGACTCAGAAGGGATATTGGGTGTTCCAGAAATGTTAAGGTAGAACTGAAACCAAAACTTATTTTCATTTTGGATAGCGTAAGGAATAGTTTTTTTGCCGTTTGTGTCCTATTGGGGATATTATTCTTCACTTCCTGTCTTATAGCCACAACAGGATGTGAAAGGACATCCCTTCAAAGAGAGAATACTAGGGTCACCAGAACTAGTGAACCCATTGGAAGGCATCCCCAAATTTGGGATATTCCTTCAGTTTCCCATTCAATGATAGCAGTCACCGGGGCTAATAGAGAGGGTAAATCTCCCCAACAGGGACACATACAGCAATAAAAACCAAACTGGTGTCTTTCTAAAACTGAATTAATAAAAAAAGTTTTGTCTTCAAAAGTGTCTGTCAGTTGTTTTGTAGATCATATAGGCTTGATATTTTAATGCTGCTAAATTTTTGGCTCTTAGACAGTTGACTGTAAAGTTAGCATTACGAGTTAAACTGTATCTAAACCCTACAAATTAAATATTGCTAGGAGGTAAGGAATTTTGGCAGATGAAACATGCAAAGTCTCTTCTGCCAAAAAAATTCTTCCTCTTTTCCCTAGCATTTTTTTTATTACACTTTAGAGTGCATGCATTGTGGAATTTACACTTTTGGCACCTGTAATGCCGCATACACACGATCGGAATTTCCGACAAGAAAAGTTCCATGAGAGTTTTTAGTCGTAAATTCCGACCGTGTGTAGGCCCCATCAAACTTTTTCTGTCGGAATTTCCAACATCAAAAATGTGAGAGCTGGTTCTCAAATTGTCCGAAAAGTTTTTGGGAATTTGGGAAAAGTTCTTGTCGGAAATTCCGATCGTCTGTATGCAATTCAATTTGATGCATGCTCAGAATCATTGAACTTCATTTTTCTCGGCTCGTTGTAGTGTTGTACGTCACTGCGTTCTTGATGGTCGGAATTTTGTATGATCGTGTATATGCAACACAAGTTTGAGCCAAAGTTCAGTCGGAAAAAAATCCACGGTTTTCTTGTCAGAATTTCCGATGGTGTGTACGCAGCATAAAATGTTGAGAATGAAGCCAGGTGTCGGGGACTATGTAGCTCCTATGCACAGAAGTTACTCTACGTCATTAGTGGCCATACAATGAGTTACATCATCAGTGACCTCTCAATGGCTGAAGAGGAATTTTATAGTAGCAGGAAAGAAGATGGAAGAAAGCGCAAGAGAAGGCCACACCAGTAAGGTAAGTGTACTATAATGTGTAAATATATGGTGCACAATATGGAAAGAGCCCATCATGCACACAACAGTTTAATTCTGCTTCAGACTTACCCTGAAGGTTAGGGTTGAGTGTCATGGATAGGCAAAGAGATAAAGTTATGCCTTAGTTTTGATGTAAAGTTTAGGGTTAGGTTAAAGTGGAGTTCCACCCATTTTTTTATGTTTGTCTGTGCTGCATGCCCTAATCTCATAGGGGTAGATTCACATACACTTAATATTCCGCTGCGTAATCGAAATACTCTACGCTGCCGTATTTTACCAGGCTCTACACCGAATCCTGGTAGATTTTTGCCCGTACGCTACGGCGGCGTAGTCTATTTCTCGACGCGTAATCGAAATACGTGTTTGGGGGGCGTGAAGCATTTAAATTAAGCGCGTCCCCGCGGTGATCGAACTGCGCATGCTCCGTTCAGAAATTTGCCGCCGTGCATTGCGCGAAATCACGTCGTTACGTCATTCGTTGTTTGAGTAGCGGCGTTTACGAACATTCCTATTCCCGGACGACTTACGTTAAAATTAATAAAAGACGTCGGAAAACGTAGAAATTCGACGCGGGAACGACGGCCATACTTAACATGGGCTGTCTAATATTAGAGCAGCAAAAAGCTGGTATAGTGTTACGCAAATAAAAGATGACTAAAGGTGCCGTAAGAGATTGCGATTGAAGATCGTAATTTCGGGGATCGCCGGCAAAAGCTCATTTGCATACCCCGACCCCGAAAACGACGGGAAGTCCACCCAGTGGCCGCAATTTTATTGCAGTGTAGATCCCAAGGCGTACAAACACGTAATCCAGTCAAATTGAAGCCCGCAGCCGTCTATTCATGGTTTGAGGTTTTCGACTAGCTAGAAAACGCGCGTAATTTGAAATTACTCCAGTCTAACACCAATTAGACAGGCGTAATGGCTCTCTGAATCTGGGCCCTAGTGTTTAGAATGGACAATTTTTATTTATTTTGTTGCTTGTAAATACCTTTATTTTGTAGTCCTTCATTACTTCCTCCTCCTTATTAGCCTAGGCTATTAAGTCACAAGGTTATTTGCAAGGGTTTCTGGGATAGGCATCATGTTTCCCAGTAGTCCTTGCAAACCTGACTGAAACCTATTACATTGCTTGTGCAGCACTGAGCGTGTGCGAGATATGCAAAGCTGAAATCCAGGAAGTCATACAGTCTGGCTTCATGATGCCCACACTTAAGATGGCCACGGTCTATTTCTAGATTATAAACTGTCTAAATGCTTTTACAGACTAACTTTAATAGAATCCATTAAGCTTGTGTATTACAGGGGTATTTATATTTAAAAAGTGAAATTGTGGGTGGAACTCCGCTTTCAGTCAGTGGTTTCCAACCTCAAATACTCCCAACAAGTCCTGTTTTCAGGATTTTCCTTAACTTGTGCAAGTGCTATAAGTCAGCACAATCATTTTAAAAATCATTGTAGGTTCAAAGTTATTATCCTCTGCCACGGCCTTTCTCAAACTTGTTAAACGGACACTAAAGTTAATATATATTTTTTTAAATAACAAACATGTTATACTTACCTGCACTGTGCGGCTCGTTTGGCACACAGTGGCCCCCATCCTCGTCTTCTGGGGTCCCTCGGCGGCTGTCATGGCCCCCTCTCCACAAGAGTTTTCCACCTTCATGCGAGCGAGTTTTCATGGTGGAAAGCTCTTGTGGGCGTGCTCCCGTGATACAGCAGCGACTGTATCACTCGGCCCGCCCCCCGGCACGCCAGATCATTGGATGTGATTGACAGCAGCGCCAGCCAATGCTTGCGCTTCTTTCACTCCATCCAGTGTAGCCAATCAACGGCCAGGCTGGGAACCGAAGAGGGTGACAGGGACGAGTGCGGGACTTTCGAAGGGTCCGGTAAGTAAAACGGGGCCGGGGGGCGATACTGTCGGACGTTTTTTTCACCCTAATGCATAGGATGCATTAAGGTGAAAAAACATTTACCTTTTCAACTTTTTTAACTTTCTGGTATCAGGAAACCCCTGCTAATAATTACTATATCTACAGCTCATGTTACAATAGTATGATGGGACACTTACCTTAGCATGCACAAGAATTTTAATGGCTTTCTTAGTTTGTAAGGTTCAATATTGAGTTCTCTCACCCTTTGTAGCTATAACGGATTCAACACTTCTGGAAAGGTTGTCCACAAGGTTTAGGAGTGTGTCTATGGGAATGTTTGACATTTCTTCCAGAAGTGCATTTGTGAGGTCAGGCACTGATGTTAGACAAGAAGGCCCGGCTCACAGTCTCCGCCTTAAATCATCCCAAGGGTGTTCTATCAAGTTAAGCTCAGGACTCTGTACAGGCCACTCAAGTTCCTCCACCCCAAACTTGCTTATTGATGTCTTTATGGACCTTTCCTTGTGTACTGGTGTGCAGTCATGTTGGAACAGGGAGGGGCCATCCCCAAACC